>OX438775.1:8327570-9527570 GCA_949316455.1 Acleris holmiana | reverse complement strand
AATTTAGTGTCCTTTATTGTTTTCAATCACTTTAAACTGGGATGACATTAGTTTAATAAACTTAATATTAACATTTAGAGTGAAAAATATAGAACTGTCACATCCATGTCATACAGTGTCACAGCCACGATCAGTAATGTCACGACCGAGGCACAACCTGTCACATCCGTGTTTATGTACCATTTTTTTTTACCTTTCCTGACGGCATTAAGCTTGCTCATATGCATCGAAAATATGCTTTTGGTATATACTTTCGATGTACATCGCAATATGTCGTGAAAAAAAAAGTTTGATTTTTTTAAGTTATCCGGAGTATTTTTAAGAATCACCCACTTAAGAGGCTAAATTTCTTTAATTTTATCAGGGTCCTTATTTGGGGTTGCCATACAGAGAATTAAAATTTTAGATAAATTAAACAGTTTTCCTTTAAAATTATTTAACCCTTTGAACGCCAACGGCACCTACAGGGCCCTGTTTTATAAAGCTACAAATTACAAGCGGAAGTCTATCTAACGCCTTTTGCTAGAAAGAGACTTCAATTTGTAATTTGTAGCTTTAAAAAACAGGGCCCTGTAGTCATGAGCTGTCGTGCCTACAACGCCACCGACACTAATATAGTTGTCACAGGTACAGTTTAAAAGACTTTTCGTATCGATTAAGTTAAATTTTACATAACTTTTAATAGGTATATTATGTTTGGCGTGTGCGTGACGCATTGTATTTGACGTAAGGCTTTGAAAAGGTTAAAACCGGACAAGAGCATGTCGGACCATGCTCAGTGTAGGGTTCAGAAGCCATTAAGTACCAACTTAAGGTAAAGACACCAGTACTCGACAAAGGACCAATGTTCGACACTGATTCTTAGTCAAAGAAGATAAGAGTTATTCATTTGTTTTGCAACAATCAATTTATAACCCTATGATCTTAGAGTTAAAAGCTTCTGTCGATTATTGGTGCATGTCAGCTAAAAGTGTCGAACATTGGTGTTGTTACTTACTACAAATATAATATCAAAGTTATAACTAATTTTCTATTTAAAGTCATTTGGTGTCTTAGATGATTTTGATAGGTATAAACACTTTAATCTCCTGTATCTCAAGAACCAATGATGTCTGCTAGGTCGTGATAGTTTTCCTTTTAAATTGGTTATATGCGCTTTCATGGTTTTTTTTTCAGATTTTTAGTATTTGTGTTTTGGGTGTGGGGGGGGGGGGGGGGGAACTCTTTTACCATAAATTTGTTACCACTGAAGGCTTCGTAAGTGACAGTGTAGTGACAATATGAAAATATTAATAATTTAACAGGGTTCATGCCCTGGATAAAGTAACTTAATATTGTTACCATTAAAACATCTGGGATTTTTCCCCATCTCTTACTAACGGACTAAAAGTCTCAGTAGTCCGATTTTGTTTAGCACCGGACTGCTGAGACGAGAAAGTCTCATTAGTTCGGTCAACGGACTAAATCAACGGACTACTGATACTAGGCGGAAAAAATGTTTTCACAAAGCCACAATATTTTTGAAAGACCTATCCAACGACACCCGCAGTATGGAGTAGTCGAGAAAAAAAATACATCACCACATTACGTGTAGGAAGGGGTTTTTTTTTACGTTTTATTGTACCACTTTGTTGGCGTTACCACTCCGGAACCGTGGTCCCACTGCGATGTCAAGTGTGTGTTTGGTGGGACCACGAAAAAGTTTCGTCCCACCAGTGGGACATCGCAGTGGGACCACGGTTCTGGAGTGTATGTTACTGATATGCATATTCATGCCCAATTACAGCTTTCTAGTACTAAGTCTCTGCGCTAGGCTGCGGACAGACGGACGGACGGACATGGCGAAACTATAAGGGTTCGTAGTTTGAATGCGGAACCCTAAAAAGTGTAAATGACCGGTAAACCAATTGATAGGCGGATTTGTAGCAAATTTCCAGTACTTAGTCTGTATTAAAAATACCTTTAATTATCATCAACTTATTCACATTCTAGTAAGGTGCTCATATTTACTCAGAACTGTATGTCACTTTTAACATTTTCAAAAGTTAATGTATTAAAAGTAATTTCTAATTTTGAAATTACATCTTCGACGGTGTTCTACTGCAGAGCTGCTATTTTTGGGCAGTTTCTTATTTTTTATCATTGACTCGTTCTTCCGGAGGCATTTTTTCCTATTCCAGAAATTAATAGAATAGTGACGACGGAGCTCCTACTTCTGGGTGGTTTGGCCCTCCGGGTCTGCTGCAAAACTAACATAACCTAAACCTACCTCACATTTATGAAACAACCATTTGATAAGTTGAGCGAAAACCGAAAAAATTGTATAGTCTGAGCCTACTACCTACTTCTTACTATAAAACATTTCAATTGGAATAAATACGGATAGGAAAATATGACTGAAAAATGAAATCGGGAAAAAATGGGAATAGAAATTCTGCCACCAATAAAATTTCATTTTCGGATATTATGAACCACCCTCGCAGAACAACATGCCCAAAATCATGTAGGCACGACGTATTCTTGATAACAGAGTGCTGACTACCTTACCATGGCTATATTTGCTTGTCTAGGCTAAAATTATATTTTCTTGAATGGATGTGATACACAAACCCTTAAAGCTCATTTAGGTTTAGCTATGACAAAGAATAAAACGAATATCTTATAATAAGCTTTATTTAATTATGAGTTAACAAATATTTTCGTATTTTTGAACAGGTTGTGACCTTAACTGAATACAAGTCAAATTGCGTATGTAAATGTTTACCATACATCTTACAGAAAAAATAAACACTGAGAACTGTTTCTATGAATATTAATATTTATTTTATACTTACAATAAGAATTCAATTCAGTTTCAAAAGCATCATGTATTATAATATTTATAATACATAAAGTTAATAACTATAGCTCAAAACTCTTTCTCGTGCGTTCGCAAGCCGACCGACTGAACATGACTTACTTAGGTAAGCGAAGATTAAATTATAATTTAAATTAACTACACAGTACGTTGCCCGGCGCGGCCGCGGGCGGCGCCGCCGGTTGCTTTCCTCGCACATACATCTACATTTTTGGTGCAACTTTCACAGTACATAATTCAATTGTTCACTTACATCGCAGCTTACTCTGCGATGAAAGAAATTATAGGGTGCTTCATAACATTGTGGTTATTAATAAAGATTTTATTAACGTCGTTCTTCGCGGTCAGGTTGATGGCGCGGGCGGCCGGCCGGCGTGAAATATAGCTTAGCACACAAGAGAACCAGCAATTGAAAGCACAATTATATTGATTAAAATTAAATAAATAATATTGCTGGTCGCTTCTTAATTAAAATACCTATCTAAAATTTCAATACACATCAAGTCATAAATACTTTACCAATTTTTTTTATTGAAAATATTTATTATGCTCCCTAGACCGTTAAGAGTATTCGATACTGATTGTATGTATATAAAATAAAGGATATTTTGTTTCAAGTGATCAGGGCAACGTGTTTCGTCAAAGCTGGTTGCCAAAGCCAGATCTAAGCTATATAGCAAACCGAACCCAAATCTGCACCCAACAATTTCCTAGAGTTTTACTAATAAGTACTATCATTAAAAATTACCTTACCTGCACCATCAACGTGACCTGCGAACCAACTTCAACACAGTTTATAGTTATTGCGTATAACACGCGCGGCCTTTATTTGTTCGCGGGTTACAAAACACATTAAAATTTGAATACCCAATCTAATTTGATTATACTATCTAGCAAATAGAAAGTAACAATTAGGTACAACTATGGTATTTATCATCATGTTTAAGACGTACATGGTTTATTACACTCGATTATATTGCAATGCTTTTACAATACATATTAACGATCATTTAACGAGGAGAATACTTCATTTGTTCACAATAATCCCTCAAAAACTTATTAAAGAATTAATTTTAAAAATTTCCTTTTACATATCCACAATTTTCGACAATAATCGCATTACCTATACTTTTTCTAAAAATATGAAATCGACACAACAAGATGTATGTTCAATGACTTTGAACATACGATTTGCCAAAAATGAATAACTTCTAACGCGGGAATACAAATTTGTGATGACTACATAACCGTGACTAATCCATCGTGACTAATCCATAACTCATGACGTCAATGCGACGCCTGTCTGCCGCCCTCCGACCGCTCTCGGGCTTCCGTCTCGCCGCTGGCGACAGACAGACTTCCTTTCCATCCAAGCGCTTCAGCAGTTCAGCACACTGCCGAACATTGACATCTACAAAATCTTACTTCTACGCAAACCACGCACTTGATAATACTTGCCGCGTCCTGTCCAAGCAAAAATATACAAATGTATTTCCTCCTAAGCTGTACAATTTTTACACCGCCAAAGAAGCGGCCGCGTCGAGTGGCCACAGCGACTTATTATTAACACTACGCGTCGTAAGTTAAAAACGAAGAATCAGATTCAAATTTCTACTTTAAGGGAAGACAGCAAAATAACATTTTAGGCGCTTCGTTCAAGCCATTGGAAACTTAACACAAACGCTTCGTAACCGCTGGAGCAGGCCACTCGACGGCCGCGGGACGCGCGCCGATGACTACTCAGTCTATTCGCATTCTGACTCCAACAACTCCAATAAATAACATAACGCTCCGCGAACCGCTCCTACCCTACACAAGTGATATACCGTCATAAGATCACGACTATGAGAAGGAAGCTTGCAATAATGTGAATTGACGAGAGCCCAGAGCCGCGTTATTTGTACACGAGGTGAAATGTTTCGATCAGTCTTGTAGGAGATAAGCCAGTCCACTCGGCTCGACACCGGGTCGGGAACGCCCATTGAAACAAACGTCTTCACATACATAATTGTAATGAACTGTTACACAAATTATTGCACATTAAACAGCAATTATGTCATCAAGTAACAACCGATTACTTTCATACTGTACGGCGACATTCGTCTGCCACGAAACTTTACTTTTATTTCACTCACTTATTGCATGAATTGCAGTTCAAGTTACGTCATATATTAAAACTATAATAATTAAAGAATACGAGCATAAATAATGAATAGGACAGTATGTGGCCACTATAGGAACGGAGCCAATTTTAAATAATATAGTAATCATACTTGTTTCTTGCACAAAGTGAACTTAGTTTACGCAATGACTAAATAAAATTATATCCTAGAATATGCATTGACCGGTGTACTGAGCGAAGGCGCGCGGCGCGGCGTCCCATGGAGGCACCTCGGGCCGCCTGCCGCGACCTGTCGCGCAACCGGCGCCCGCCGCGGCCCTCGGCACACCTCGAGCAGCGAGTTCAATCAGCTCGAACCGACCAGGTATACAGGAAACATACTATGTTATGGTAATTCATTCATTATGTAACAAGCCAAATATACTGCGTTTCAAGTGAAGAACTCGCGGAAAGTACGGAATACACTTCTGCGACACGAAACGGTAAAGCGTCGACACTAGTCTGTGTACAACTACGGTTGATAATGATCGCGATGAAGATTCACAAATCGTTCGATTTGTTCGACAGCTGGAATGGACCATCGATGCGAGTGACTGAACGACACGCACTAAGTTATGTATATGAGGTACTTATAGTAAATCTCACGTCGCACTAGATAGGGATAGAATTTATTGAAAAATTAAACATAATACGCTACGGACGGGAACACAAAACTGAACTGCCGACCGCACCCGGCGCGGGGCCGCGCGTGGTCGCCGGCGGTCGTCGCCACATACGATCACGACTGAGTATCGATTCACCAAGATTCCGCCATTGCTCTCGGAATGGCCGGTGACAACTACTATTAATAAGACTTCACATAGTAATGTCCACTGACTAAATGAAAAATAAGTACCTAACTTTAGACCAAAGGAATCATTTTAACGTTGAGTCGGTAAGTGTATGACAGGCGTAAATTTAATGGCGGTGAGTAGTTTTCTGCGCGTTTTTTCTTACACAAAATTCATAATGTACAATGTGTTTGTAAAATTTAAAGCTATGCTGTGGCGATGCGCGCATATAGCAGTTTTTAAATTCTCAATGACCAAAAATGTGTTTCGAAACAACTTAAGGAGATATAAGTAGTAAAAATATCTATGAACAATATCAATATATCTATGAACAACATCAGTACCATTGTATCAGCTAAAAGCTGACGAGCGTGCATATTATTATGTTTATTACATACGCGTCTATTAAGTGTATATGTTGCAGGTTTATAACGTATGGAGGCACTTTTCAATCCGACCGAGCGCATACGTATCGTTCGGCTAGTTAAAGCCGGTAAAGGTAAGTTCATACTTTTACAGGACTAAATATCAGAGTTGGTATTGGTTTTATGTTATTGCGATATATCTAAACGTACGCCACGTGATATCATTCAATTCACAGATGAACGATTTCCAAGTAAATAACCGAAATTTAGTCAAATAAATATGGATATTTAGAAGGTAATGCTCTGAAATGTAAATTGGTCAAAAAACACAGGTACATACTCGATATTATAATGTATCTTATCGCCCATCTTCACTCTCATTAAAGAGGTAGGCGGAGTTAAAATATTCAATTCAATATCTTGAGTTAAACAAAGACCAGGTTGTGATTCCGCAAAACATAATCCCTATAGTGTTGAATTTCTCAAAGTGGGCTCCTCAGTATTTTAACATATCTTATTAAAAGATAGCCATTTCAAAATGCACTTAGTTTATTTTCATTTCACTATAACGTTTTTTATTTAGCTACATGTACCTACGATTTGAAGCGGATACACAATATAATGAAATTTCCGTTAAGGACATTATGTAATCTAAAATGGTTCTGGAAATTTAAGTTAAAAAACTCCTTTAAAAAAATTGAAATCACATTATTCCATTACCACAAAAACTGAGTTAGCGCGGACATTTGCTAAACTTAAATTGCGATCTAAACCTAACATTTCAGAGTCCGTAACAGGTTAACAAATGACTGTTCACTTCATTAGCTTTTGCAGTTCAGGAACGTTTCAATTATTTTCGTGCATCGAATTATCTCGAGTCAAAAATAACTCAAATTATCGCTATAAATAAAACCGCAAAAGTAAACATCTGCTTTACGCGAATCGCCTCAGCGTAGCGTTACGCCTGCATGCGTGCGCGTGTGTCGTATGTGTGACGCGTGTGTGTGTGTGGGGGGGGTCAGGGGCCGCGTCACTTGCCCGCGCGGGCGGCGCATTTCTTCTTTTTGCGTTTGAAGAAACAGCAACACCTGGAAAACACAGATTGCCTGTATGACGATTTACAGAGTCTGCATGGGTACAGGTTGATTAAGTTGGCAGATAATCGAGAAAAACTCGATACAACAAGCGGGGTGGGAAGTATAGACGAAAGTGTTAAATTAAATAAAGATAAGATAAGAAAGACTGCTAGAGAAGATAATGTAACAGAAGTAAAATAGCAAAAAACGTGTGTAGTGCTGTTCGTGTAAGTAATTCAAAGATGTCAAAAAAAAACGACTTTGTTTTTAATTCAGATCAGTACAATGATGATTATTTTTGAGGAATGAGGTAAAAACATCGGGAGTCGAACCCGCATCTTCACGCTCTGCAAGATGATTGACCATAATTACAACCGGTTGGAGAATACCTTCTGTGTAATTTTTTGACAATACGTACCCATTTGACCATACAGTTTCTGGGTGTAAGTTCTTCATAATTATGAAGGGTGATTGCTAGCTAAGGTCAAAGACTTAATAGGATGATAACTCATGAGCAATTATTAGCATATTTTTAGTGTAAAGCAAAGTTTGATTTTAAATAAGATTTGATAATTGATCGACTTTCCTAACGTCGGCGTAAACGCAGTAATTCCTTTAGCAGGAACACCTTTCAGTAAATGAAAAAGTAATCATTTCCTACTGTCACTGATACACGTTGCAAACTGTCAGATACATAGAAACATTAAAAAACTCAAAAGAACCTTACAATGCCAATATAAACAAATTAAACTTTGCGTAAAACTATCTAGCTCGTCTATAAAATGTAAAAACACTTAAGTTATCATTACCTTAACCTTTTCAACGCCATTGACGGATATTGTCGTCATGGTGGACAGCGCAAAATCGACCTGAGTATCTATGTGGCAAAGTTGACATTCGCTCTGGTTTTGTATTTGACATAGCGTTGAAAAGGTTAAAAAGGTATGCCGCTTCCAAACACCGTGTAGATTGAGAGAAATTCAAAATCAATATTCTAACACTTTTAACGCATTCTCTGTCGTTTCTTTGCCCAGGGCTAATCTTTGGTTGTATACAACGAGAGTGTCTTAAGAACGCACATACGAATGCAAGGCACTTGATGTAAGTCATGAAAATGCGTATATGCCATGCCAGCAGTGAATGCGTTAAGATGGTTAAAATAATAAGTGGTTTCGATCCACGAAGATGCACTCCACTACTTGATATAACGTTACCTTGTACGATTAAGATTACGTAGTGACGCGTTTTAGTAGATGAAAACCACTGTATGCATGCATGTGACTGTCGTATATCGGACAGTGTAAAAATATAATTGTTATAATCACAAAAAAGCATTGTCTGTTTGTTCGTCTGATAATCTGATAAACATTTTTAAGAGATGCCAGACCGGTATTTGGCTAAAACTGGCTAGAGAAGTTGCGCCAAAACAAAACAAATCACAAATTCGAAAAATATTTCGACACTCCTTAAACTTAAAAACTAAACTAAAGCTATAAGTAATAAAAAAGGATCCGTACAGCTGAAAGACTGACTTGGTGTCGTCGATGACGTCGACGTCGTGGTGCGGCTGCGTGATGGGCGTGTTGCTGTGGCCGGCCGTGGGGTCGTCCGCGCCCAGCTCGCCGTTGGTCGAGCTGACCACCTACCGAGTACCACAATAACGTAGCTGCAAGGATAAACACCCCCAACTGCCTCTTAGACCTTGCTCTCCCGTATACACGGTAGCGTCATGCCTTTATTTTGCGATTATAGAAATGATTCCGAATATTCCGATCAAGGTCGTCAAGTTTCGCTTTCGTCAGATAACTTATTTCCCTATCGGTCTGAAATTTTGAAACAGGGGACATCAATTATGATGATTCTGCCTTGGGTAGTCTATTCTTTTTAAAAGCTAAGGATGGACAGATCTCCGCATCGCAGAGCGCTGATCTCTGGGTGATATGGCCCTTTGGGCACTAACAAACTTCTAGTCAGGCTTTGATCCAATGGTAATCTACCTATTGCAATTGGATCAAAACTAGTACTACTAAAGCTAATATGAATAGTTTTGTTGTTGTTGACCATAGTTCTAACTAGGACGAAAGCGGTACCTGACGGACGCGATCTGAAACATAGAACCTTACTATAGTGATCTCCTTCGCTGGCTACCGAATTCAACGGTAACGTTTTCATCGCGAATAGTTTTACGGAAGAGCAAGGCTTTAATCGCTTGTTCAGTGATCTACTGAACCAGTAATTACCATAATTAAGCATAGTTGCGTTGAAGCGAACTTCGAGAAACGAAGGTCGGTAGATTGCGGTTGGTAGATTGTTCATCTTACAGATATGTTCTGAACGTATAAAAGCACAAAAACATGATCAAAGACCTCTTTAATTAAAAAAAAATAAGTTGACCTTTGGTAAATTAGAAAGTATGGAATAAGAAGGATAAATTATCATCGAGATTCAACACTATAGGATTTAATGCTTGAATTTAAAATGATGAATAAAATTGTACCAACATGCCGTGTTTAAACGTATTTTTTAATTACTATAAAAACCCTTTACACGGCGAAAGAATACAGACGGCAGTCGAATACTCTGTAATGGACAAAAAGTAAAAAGGCTACCAATCGGTGATAATAACTTTTTATATTCTGATAAACGTCTTAGGTCCTAAACTAATTAATCTCTACGGTTCTCAAGTTATGTATGAAACCCTTCTTTGCACTAAATATAAAAACGTTTAAAGGCCTTGACATCTTTTAGCCATAGACTATCACGTGACACCAATGATTTTTATTGAGTGACTGTACATGTTTTAATACCTTAATTTAATTTAGTGAAAAACAACATCAATAAGTGTATTGAATAAAACCATAGCTCTTGAAGTGAACAAATAAAAAATAATATTGAGCAACAAGCGTAAGATTAACTTTAAATTTACCATGTAGTGTGACATGTGGATTAATGGAAGTGTTAAGTAAAAGGAAATCAAATAAGATGGCTACATTAAACAACCTCTTTACAGTTTCCAAAAAATGTACAAAACTAATATGAAGAACTTTTAGCTGTTAGATCATAAATAAGAAGTCTTGTAGGCGTTAAGATATTCCATCACAACAGAACTGTTTGTCAATATTTTAAACTAATCAAGTTGGTCGTGATGGCGAAATAGGAAATGCAACTGCATAATACAGAGCCCCTGTAATTTAGCATAAAAAACCGGGCAAGAGCATGTCGGACCATAATCAGTGTAGGGTTCCAAAGCCGTTAAGTACTACAAACATAAAAATCAACAAGTAATAACTAATTTTCTATTTAAAATCACTTGGTGCCGTCTTACATGATTTTAGTAGGTATACACACTTTAATCGCCTGTTTCTCAAGAACCAATGATGTCTACTTAGTCGTGATAGTTTTCCTTTGAAATTCGTCATATGCTCTTTCATTTAAAATTTCATTCAGATTTTTAGTATTTGTAGTGTTGCCTGTATGGCACTTGAGTCGATCAAAAATTTGCGTTTTATGGTTAATATTTCATAAACGCATTACGTAATGGAAAAATTGTTTTCACAAACTCGTAATATATTTGAAAGGCCTATCCAATGACTCCCCACCCTATAGGGTAGGCGAGAAAAAAAATCCATCCCCACGTCACGTGTAGAGGAGAGGTATCCTAAAAAATAATTATTTATTTCATTGTACCACTTTGTTGACGTGACTAATATGAATATTCATGCCAAATTACGGCTTTCTAGTACTAAGAGTCTCTGCGCTAGGCTGCGAACGGACGGACATGGCGAAACTATAAGGGTTCCTAGTTTGACTACGGAACCCTAAAAAAGTCGTGAATTCAAACCGTATTTAATTTTTAACCAGCGTAAAAAATTATCAAATAAAAAAATATAAAAAGTGAACATTGTCAACTAAGTATATTGGACACTATCAAATTAAATCAACTAGTTTAGTTTGCTTTCCTGCCGAAGGCGGGATGTCTTAGAAGATAGAATAACTATTAGGCGAAAACAATTTGAGTAGTAGATACAGGTACAAACTGAGTTAGTTCATAATTACTAGGTACTTTTAAGTGATGCATTTACTACTAAGTTTTTAGTTTTATAAGCAACTATTATTGCGACAGTTAGTGCTTCGGCTCAAGCCACATCGAGTCACATCAAAACGAGACTTCTTATTCCAACCAATCATAGAACAAAATGTTATGAATGAATGGCCGTGCTGTTTAAGCTATAAAGCTGCAAACCCACGGAGAGCAGAAGCGGCGCGGTAAACAATAAACGCCTCCGCCTCGTTTTGGAATCGGCCCACACCGCCCCGCCTCCGCGCTCAGTGCGCAAGCGGCCTAATACAGCACACTAAGCGTCATGCAGACAGCCACACAGGGATCGCCGCAAATAGTTCACAACTGACCGTGGACACGGACCCGGGGATATGCGCATATCGAAAATGCTTATTCTTCAATAGCTAAAAAATAAATACACCAATATACATTCACAATGTACTGAGAAATGTTGCATGGACACTATGACCACAACAAAGCATGCATAACGTAACTCTGTTCCAACTACATACTTTTAAAGTGGTATTGATTTATTTTACTAAAAATTCAATGTAAATCAAACGCTTTTTCTATAAGTACATAATTTCTGAACTAAATAATAGTCCAGGTAAATTGGGAGCAAACTTAAATGTTAAGATTTCCTATACTTTGATAATTATTATTAAATATTGATTATAGTAATACTATCATAGGGAAACGTATTCTGCTTCTTCCCTTTGAAGCAAATATAAGAAAAGAATGGGTATAAATCTACTAACTATGAAACTAAAGTTTAGAAACAATTCGTAAGATGTACAACAAGAAGAAATAATAATAATATACGACCGAAAAAAATACACTTTCCAAAAACGGGACGATTTTTTCAAAACATCTACATGCGCTAGTAATTTCTTGGACAGTCATCTCGGCTATTCTCGACATACATGGTGTTTTAACCTGTTAAACGCCAACGACGCTTAATGTCGCCAAAACGCCACCAACGCTCACAGTTTTTACAGTAGCTTCTTGTCTTTCGTATTATTTAAGTTGTATTAGTGATTGCGACACATCTGTGTATTGCGTTTAAAAGGTTATAAACCGTAGCTACTAATGTGTCCTTGACAGTAGGATAGTTAGAGCCGCATCTTACCTGCACGGAGCCGTGTCTATCCGCGGGGGTGAGGTGGCCCGTGGTGAGCGGGGTGGCCTTCCCGCTGTGGGGCCAGTTGCCCCCGGTGTTGGCCGTGCCCCCTGTCCCACTGTCCTTAACGGCACCCTGCAAACCAAGCGTTAAAGTAGGCGTTCGAAGGTAGTGCTGTAAAATTGTGGTATCAATTTGAATACGGGTCTGCGAGTCAATTTTAACCTTTTGACCGCCACACTACGAATGAAGTGTCGTGCTCTGTACGCCACGGAACAAACCGTTTAGTAAATAATTAAACTGCCTTAATTCCAAAGTAGAAGGATTAATTTCGAGTTGAATGTTGGTCGTGTATTGATGACGTTGGCGTGTGAGCCTTGCCATTGACTGTCACGACTAGATGACTGTGGCTCTCAAAAGTTTAAAAGGTTTTGTAATTTAGACCATCTGTTGGGGAAGGTTTAGAACTCTTTACATTTCTCCCGAGCAAATCCAGTTCGGTTCGCTAATTAGTATATAAAGTGACAGTTTTCCAATTCGACATTGATACTACAATTGACAACACGTATAATTATGTTACTTTAAACTACAGACAGTTAAGGACTCAATACAATCTCAAGATTCTCAAGTAACGAAGGGGTTCGGGGACACACAGAATGGTCCTAGCTCGAAAGATTCACTCTTGGGGAAAACAAACTGAAGCTATGAGTTTAATGTCATCAGGGTCATTACTAGGGTTAGGACCTTTGGTTGCAAATCGTGGTTCAAGAATCCATGGAGTCGCTACTTCCTAATTATTATACACATACCACTTTGATTTTGACCTTCAGTAGTGTCATTCACCAAAATCCAAACCCTTGTCATTAACCATAGGTCAGTACAAATAATATTTTCCTGAGAACTACGTTAATTTTACCGTCGTACTCTTGTGCATAAACTAATACGCCAACAAAATTAGTAAAGGCAAATAAAAGCCATAGTTCAGTCCAATAACATTTCACTAAATATAAGGATCGGCCCTCAAAAATATTAACATGTTGCTATGCATAGCTCTAAATAATTCAACACTTCAAAACAAAAAACATACCAGGATATTGAAAAAAAAAATCAATAAAACGTGAAAGTTCTTCAAAATGCAACTATTCACACCGGGAACACAACACAGGTTGAAGTATGGGTACCTTATCGGTAGAAGCATTATTGAAATCCACACAAGAACACGATAGGTATGTCGGTTAGAGACTAGCGATTCTAGAAGCACTAAGCAGTCGTCGCAAATGATAAGACTGATTTGGGGTCTGGTAGTGTCCTTTCTTATTTATCCAAAAATAACTCGTGTAATGTGTTAATATTGCATTACACACATATATTTAAATACATCTTGCAAAGGGTTTATAAACTAAGATTTGAGAATAGCCAACGAAATTATGTGACAGACACATCTTTTGTAAGCTGGCTAACTTTGACTAAACCGACCTACATAACCCAAATTTAAGTCAATTTTTAACCCATGCTATGCTCATTTACGACAGTGCGTCATTAGTGTACAATAGTTGACGGTTACACGTACCCGCGCCACTTAGTATGACAGTTGAACTATACTATCCGCAAAACTATCTGGCCGGTCAGGTCATAAATCATCGGAATTATGCTATCTCTTTCACACCTGCACGGCTTATGGAGCGGGCCGAGCAGCAATAGGGCAGGTAGCGTTACGCATAAAAAGGAATGTCGATAAAGTAATGAAACAAAGAATATAAATTACGTGGTGTTTTATATAACAGTATTGTATAGTTACTGTTACTGCTTGTTGAAAATCAAATTTTCTTATGACATCATCCTTCTTTCAACTCTTGAAACCATTTATAAACGTTTAGAATAACCTGCCGAGCTTGTTGGTTAACATCACCTGTTAACTCGGTCAATTTGGTTTTGCAAAAATCTTCCATTACGACGTAGGTTCATAGACAAAGTTCGTATAACGAATGAGTTAGGCATTGTGATGTTTACCCTTTTATGTTATAGAATATTTTGTTATCAATTAATTATTCCTAATGACTTAAATAGAACTATAAATCATACGTACTATAATTACTAATGCATTTCTCATTATCTACTTACCTAATCACGTATTTAGCTAATTATTTAAGAAATATCTTAAACATTTAGTATTATTCATTAGATAACTTTAAAAACAATATCAATAACATTTCAAAATATAATGATTATATCGACGTTTACATTATAAGTTATCGACATGTTACCCCTAACGGTAGCCGGCGTTTATTGCCCTACCGGCCAGATAGTTTTGCGGTTAGTATAGACAAGACGAGATATCTACGCAAATGCGAAAAGATCATAAGTTTTCACACTTCGATATGTTAAAAGTGTTTTCTGAGCATATAAGATGAACTGACGTACTAAGACTTGCTAACTTACTCACTCATCTATTGTTACACGACGCACGTCAATGCCAGTATCCATTAAATTTGTGCGTAAGTTTCCACGCTGAAACTAACATTACTAAAGATGCGTCATTTTGAGGTTTAATGACGTCCCACCAGGAATAGTATCACTTTTGTGTGGTCGTACAGTAATCATACTACAATACGCCAATGTTAACTGCAGCATTTTTGTTATAACCTCGTATTGGTTACGATAGGGATAATACCTATGATGACTATGTTACCATATGTAGGTGATCGAACCAGTAATGGACAAGGTCCAATGATGGACACTTGACTCTTATTTTACAGACAATAAAGGTTATTCATTTGTTTTGCAACAATCAATTTATAACCTTATGATCTTTGAATTAAGAGTAAAGTGTCCATTATTGGTGCCTGTCAGCTTAACTCATTAACGCCCGCTGTCCTCGCTTGGGTACAGCTAATAAGGTACAAAATGTACCTTACTAACTCACTTGCTAAGGTTAATTTTGCATATCCAAGTGTGTACATAGAGGGCGTATATGGGTTAAAGTGTCCAACACTGGTGCGATCACCCTAATGCTGTACGTAAAGATTTGGATGAAGTAATACAGATGGGAGCACAGCGATTGTGTGGACTAAGGCAAGGTAAACATCAAACAAGGTAAGGAGCAAACCTCTCCGGATATGAGCGCCGCCTCATCGTCCTCAACCAAACCAATCATATAATCACATAAATCATCCTGCACCGACAAAAAACTAGTGTCAGATATCATCATACACCTGGTGTTACTAAAGGCTACATCTTTTTTTTAGTCAAAAGAAATCAAAAATAATTATTCAGGCTAATTTATGTATTTGAAAGAATGACGTTGTTTTAGATATGAACTGTTGTATGAATATAGTTCGGATGCATACCGTTTAGCCGAATGCATCATTTCCCAAAAGCTATTTGTATTATTTTTGTTTTATATCCGGGATACTAAAACCGCTTGTTACGTCTATTAGGTTAGGCTAGACTTAAACTACTACATAAAAAAATATGTAACTTTTTGGCAAATAAAATTTCTGGAAATGATGCATCGGCCAAAAACGTTTCCCACCCATATACTTCGATACGGTACGCATAGTGATACAGTCAAACATCTGTTGGTCAGTGTGAAACTATTTCAAAGTGATGCAATAGGACAAATCGTAAAGTCGCTCAGAATTTGACCGATTACGTCACTTTGATTTTATAACACCGACCGAAGTGCAATGATACCTCACAGTACACGCAGTGCACAATTATGTTATTAATAGAAGTCCATCACTGCGATAACGTAATGTTGAAAGAATTTTTTTCTCTGAGTATTTATGTCTGATCGGAGAAAAAAGTTCTGTTGGATAAAATAAAGGTGTTTATTTTAACAAAATATCCACTAGTCATTTAAAATAAATTGATGTTAGTAAAAATAAATACCGTTTTAGCCCTTTAAAATGTTTACCAGAAATAGAAAGCCAGTTACCCAGGCTCCAGAGGGGAGCCCCCCTTAAATGTTTATTTAATTTTAATTTAATTATTTATTGTGAATATACAACTAAACTACAACTAAATATTCCGTGAATAATTCAAGCGCTACCTGTTGTCGTTATTAATACCGAGCAAAAAACGGCAGAAAAATCACGCTTGTTGTATGGGAGCCCTACTTTAATAGATATTTATTTTATTCTGTTTTTAGTATTTGTTGTTATAGCGGCAACAGAAACCGTTCTTGAGATATAGCCTGGTGACAGACAGACAGACGGACGGACAGTGGAGTCTTAGTAATAGGGTCCCGATTTTACCCTTTGGGTACGGAACCCTAAAAACGGGCAGTTTAGTGGTCTGACTGCCTTATGCTGTTGAATATTACAATCGCCTCAACATTTAGTATAACTATACGTATATCTTTCAACACGTCGATGAGTGATGAATAGTGAATGGCGTCTAACCTTGAACGGCTGGTGTACCCGGTTGGGCGAAACTATCTCGTGTCCAGTCTGAATCGATCCCACAGGGGTAGACTGAAAGTAAAGGTTAACAAGTCAATACAAATATCAAAAATGAAGTACTTCATTTTAACAGTGCATTGCCATTTTTATCACAGTAAAATACAAGACACAGATTATTTACCCCTATATATTTACAACGTATACTTTCAACTTGTAAGTTCACTACAATTAAATATGTAAAAAATAAAAATGACAACTTTTCACAACTAAGAGCCATATAATTGACCGCCGAATTAAACTGTTCTTGGTTAGTAATAATTAGTTATAAGCTCTTAGCTGTCGCCTAGTTACCACACCCTACCACTAAATAATAGCTAATCTTATAATACAGACTAAAGAAGTGCTTATTCTAATTAAATAGTTGTAGGCTATAGAAACTAGTATTGAAACAATTCCTTCACCACTAACCTTGTCCGACTTAGTTCTAACAACGTTGGAGGGTGGTGCGTTCCGTAATATTCGCATCACGTGCATGTTCGCGGGCTGACGACGGAAAAAGCGGAAAACATGCGGCATGCAACATCCCAAGTAAAACATTAGGTCAGTGCGACCACCGCGGCTCGGGCGAACACCCGCCAGGTGACGACACAAGTAACAAGTACACACAATGCTACACAAAAACACAGCCAGTTATGATGATAAGTTTTATTTTATTAACAAAATAATAAATACCTATGCAATTTCTAATAACAGGGAAGGAAATTAAAGGTTAATTTAACATTATCCATTGTTACCTTGCATTGTTTCTCGTTCAGTTACATTGTTTTTTAGATAATAGTAAAAGGTACTTGGTAATTATAGGAAACTTTAATATTAGAAGCAAAACTTTATTTGTAGCAATGGGTGTTGTATTGCAAATAAGAAAAATGTATTTCATGCAGATGTGCAAACAAAACTGCAGCAAATTCAAAATACTGGGTCGATTACGCGCAAGAAGTTTTGCGCTGATTTGGTATGTGTTGCCGTGAAACTACTTTATTTAGGCTAGTACATTTGCACATTCACATAAATAGTTAGTTGCTATTGAAAATGTAAAGCAGGTTTCTTTAAATTTAAACATCAAGAATAAAATAATAATAAAAAAATAATTTCAACACAGCGAGTATTGCAAAAGAATATAGTTATTAAAAATGTTTATAAAAGGACTCGAGCAATACCCAGTGCAACAAAGTATACATAGCGCAATAAATGTTAGTGAAGTGTTGTTTTAAGGATTTTTATAGAAAAAAAAGTGGTCAGAAAAAACTTGTAAATTATTAATGGAAATGATTATTGTTTGAAACCTTACAATATTATGTAAGCCAAGATTTTAATTGGAAAACATTCGGTGCATAGTTTTTCCAGCCTTATTGGCAGTGTACATTTAATGCACGTCTCAGTCAACTTAAATATAGCATAAGTAGAGTGGATGTCTGGAGTGACTTTCGAATTATAAATAACAACTCGGGTTTCTACGAAGGCGACTTCTTTGTGCGCACATTCTATACAATACTTCATGACAATATAATAATTGTATACGTGCAATCAAAGTTAAATAAGCTTTGTAAAATTATATCTAAACATAGCATTAATGTACACTCAAAAAACGTTAAACTGTTCCACAAATACAGCACTAGTTTCATCAATATACGCTTTGGAGCTATTTTAATCTTGCGTGTGTCGTCTCACTAATAATTAAGTGTTGCATATGGCGAAGTGATACTTTTACCGATGTTGTTCATCAAAGAACACCACGTTATGATTTAAGAGTTCAAATATATAAATGAGAAAATATTTCGCTGCATTTATAAAATAAGTTCAATGAAGGATTTCGTCGTTTTTCGGAAAACTAAATTACTCCATAGCAAATATGAATAAAACTATATCAGTTTAAGTAAACCATGGATAGACAAAAGCTTACATTTAGTCGAATCAAGCCACACACTAACACGAGTAGTCGCGAGTTATATCCAAACGATTGATTAACACATCTGCTGTCTATTTCTCCCTATGGCATTTAGAGGTGCTGCATACCTCTCACTGCCTTTACCTTTAGAATATACTTGAAGCACAGATGCTTCGAAGGCAGTGAGAGCGTGCAAGTTCAAATATATAAGGCAGCCAATGAGTTAAGCAGAACATTTTCGGCTATCAAATATACATAAAGGCTTACACGTACAACCAGTTAGAAAAGAAGCAAGCACGGGATTCTGTCAACCTTTAAACTAACTTAATTTCTTTATTAACAAGTTCTAACATAAGCTTCCGTAAGGATTAACTATTAATTGATGGCACTGAAAGAGTAAAGAAATCTGAAATGTTACAAGTAATAATTGAGTTCCGTTTGACATGCGAAAGCCGAAGTGGTTTGATCTGTTCTCTCACATGCCGACAGTGAAACATACATTGTCCCACTAATCACTTTTCATCAAAAAATGTTTATGTTCATACTAATCGCAGTGTTTATTCCTGCAATAAAAAGTTACTCTAAACGATGGCAGAACTATAACTAGAAACAACATTAATCACAAATATATAGTGTAATATAACATATAATCATAAGTAACAGCAGTTAGTACTAGCGATAGGGAAAACTGACGTTTAAGTGCCATATTAAAATGCATACATCTGGGAAACATTTTTATTTCTTCAATAATCTTGTTTCCGACGCTATTGTATCCAAGTATGTACAAATAATAATAAGTTAAGATTTGTATAAAAACTGTCATTCTCCTATTGTGTTATGTATTACTGAACACTCGGCAGAGTCCCACTTATCGTAGTTGATTATAATTGGGTCAACTGCTATCCGACCAGACGGCCTGCCTTTCGAACTCTAACAAGGTACACATTAAGGTGCTGGTAAACCTAACAATTCACTTGTAACAAAAATATTGAGCATTTACTACTCTTAAACCAAAACAGTGAGTCGTCACGTGTATTTATTTGTAATAGGAAATATGCTTGAATGCTCATTACAAGTGAATTCTCAGGTTTAAACGCATGTTTAAGCGATCTCTACAGGTCGGGTATATTTTCATGACTAGCAAAAACACATTTGCTACCAACTAGAAGTTTCTGATTGCACTTGTAGAACAGCAAGTACGAGGGTCAAACTGAAAGTTCTTAGAAAATCAAAAACTGAGTAAACTAGCAAGTTATTAGTTTTATTATATCTTTTCAAAATAGTGTCCATTCATGTCAATACATCCTGCATCCGATGGAACCACTGAGAAAAGCACTTTACCCACTCGTCCTTCAACGGCCTTTTGAAACGCAGCCACAGCTTCCTCGGCGTCCACAAAACATTTTTCTCGAAGTTTTTCTTTTATTTTCGAGAATACATAAAAATCGCATGGTGCGAGGTCGGGGCTATACGGCGGGTGACCCAGTAATTCCACGTCTGACGTCACCAAATAGTCGATCGTTCGCCTGGCGGTGTGCGACGAGGCGTTCTCGTGGTGGTGGTGGTGTGGTGAAGGAGGATTCTACTGCGTGGTCGTTTCTCCCGAACTTTTTCCAAGGCAAGTAGCAAATAACTGTTAGTGTATCTGCAGTAACTGTTAACCGTAATGCCCTGTCCTTCCGAAGAACGAGGCCACCATCTTTTTTCCCACCCTTCGACCTCTCTTCACTTTAGTTGGCAACTCCTCGGAAGGAAACACTCACTGAAACGATTGTCTTTTGGTTTCAGGATCATAAAAGTAAATCCAGCTTTCGTCACCCGTAAGTACGTCGAACACAGCATTTGAGTCACTTGCGTTAAATCTTTCAATCATATCACGGCACCAATCAACACGATGGAGTTTTTGGGCCACGGTCAAATTATGAGGTATCCACCGGGCACAAGGCTTCCTGACCGCTAAATTTTCATGTAGGATTTTGTGCACTTGACTCATACCGATGCCTAAGCTTGTCCGAATCTGCTACAATTTTCAATTTGCCGCCAAATCGTAAAACAAATGACAAATGAATAAAATTCATACTCAATAAATAATATTAGCAGAAATCCATTTTCAAAATTTAAACTTATTTTTTAATTATTTTGTTTACAAGTAGCCAGTTCTAAAAACTTTCAGTGTCGCCCTCGTAATCATTGGTGGATATGGCGATCGTCAGCTAGCTCTGCCAGTATCTCTGATTAATCCTTTAGATAGACTATTCGGCTGAGACTTGACTAAACTTTACTTTACACACTTGCGAAAAAAAAACAGATTTACACAAGTTTGAATTTTTCTTGTTTTCTCAGTTATCTTTAGTCTATTACTAGTACCAATAAACTAACTGATAAAGCAAAATAAATACAAATGGTAGCGACAAAAAATATGTTACCTAATGACATCACAAAGGTATCTACCCACTGCACCGTATCACCATGACCGTACTATGACCGTAATAGGAACGCGTCAGCCACGGAAAGGTAAGTGTAGGGAGGTCAGAGACGGAAGGGTCTCATACTTGTCAATACAAAGATATTTTTTATCCCGGACCCGTTCCTGGGGCTTATTCCATTATGCTCCCACTCTCATGATCCCACTGCATACAAATTGTAAATTGTAATTGTAATTGTATGATTTTTATAGTAATTTTAATTTAGGTATAATATAATATTTATTTTATTGTCGTACTTATTTAGCTATTCATTGTCATTCATTATTTCTCAATCGCTGGAACTGTTTTTGTCTAATTTTTAATTGTAATCTCATTTGTTTTGTACAATAAAGTTAACATACATATAATAATAATTTACCGCTTCTGTAATATAATAAAAGTAACTTATCTAGTCCAATAGACGAAGTACCAATTTCACAGAATAATGTTAAATTTAATCAATGTTAATCGACAGTTAGTTCATACATTTTAACAACTTTGAACGTTCTGATCGTCTGTTAAGTGGTTAACATCGTATGTTAAATATAAATAAAGAAAGAAAAGACATTTTGACAACTGTTAACGCTCTAATCGTCTGTTAAGTGGTTAACATTGTATGGTGAAATTGGTACTAACCCGGGGTTGCTATATTATTCAAAACGTCTCGTTTAAATTTGACATTTGTTATTAACAAAATGTGTTAAATTTTAACGAGACGTCACGTTTTAACAAGACGTTTTGACGTTTTGAATATAGGAACCCAGGGTAAGTAATATAACGTTTGGAAAAAAATATAAGTTACCATTAATCTAGAGGACAAAATGACAGCGCGTAGAGTTGCAATTTAACATGGCACTAGAATTGTGACCTAGCATAGGAGAAGGGAGTCACGTACACCGGAAACATGAATAAAAAAATCGAGTCACGTTAACTTTTGATTAAAGTAACAAAATTGAAAGAATAGCGCATAGCTCAACAGTACAATAATCATTTCAAGGGCCTACCCCTTAAAATAAAAATGAAAAGTTTGGTATTAAGTTAGTCCGTAGCACGAATTCATATTCCCCGTCTACGCGACTACATAACTGTGACGCCTTAATCACCAGAACTCCAAGAGTAGCAGTCCAATTCCTATCGGATCTAACCGCTGACACGTTTAAAGCAGCGGTAGGAGGCGAGGTGTTTACCCTGTACGATTCGGTCAAGCTGGCTATGTCTAAAATAACTAGTGATTTTCTATTAACTTACTAAAACGCTAATCATTTAATATAGATCAAATATATATATATATATATATAATATATATATATATATATACAGTTAGTTGCAAAACTCGGTCTATATTAGCACCTTAGTAGAATGTTAATAATTAGTTAAATAAAATAAATAGTCGATGACAATCAAAGCTATTTTCAAATGCTTAGTACAGAATAGTTATTCTTGAAGTAAGCTACAAAACTGCTGTATAAATAATTAATTTGTCTTTTTTTTTTTTTTAAGATTTTGAACCAAAAACTAAAAATTCAATTTATGTTTTATACTAGTAATTTAGTTTTCTCTATGGCAACCCCAAATAAGAAAACTATTTAAAATAGAGAATTCCATTCTTCTTAAAATGAGGTTTCAACTGCTTGAATCAGGGACGTAGTTTTCTAGTTATTGCAGAATTTTAATCCCCTACCATAGTGAACTAACAACCAGTTTGTATGGCTAATTTGTCTCGGTGCAAAAGTGAACCGTGCACCGAACTAATGTTGCCAATAACTGCCACCAAAAGTATGTTCGATTTTAATAATTTTCTACTTATTTTAAAAAGGCTAAATTTCTTTAATTTTATCAGGGTCCTTATTTTGGGTTGCCACAGAGAGAATTGAAATATTAGACAAAGAAAAAAAGTTAAATTCAGTTTTTACGATAAAATTACTTAAAAACTGTAAATGACAGGTAAATCATTTGGTAGGAGTATTTGTAGCAAATTTCAAGGAGTACTTGTATTAAACATTTAAAAATACCTTTAACTATCATCAACTTATTTACATTCTACTAAGGTGCTAATATTGACTCAGTTTTGCAACTAACTATATAGCACTGCAAATTGACATGTGTTCTATATTCTATACTAATATTATAAATACGAAGGTTTTTTTTTTTTTTTTTTTTATGTTAAGGAGAAGGCACACGAGCACTCAGGCCACCTGATGGTAAGTGGAATCTGAGACCCATACACATTTGAATTCTCAAGACTGTAATCCTAAGACCTCAAATGCGTTGCCAACCCTGGGGACTAAGATGGAATGCCTCTATGCTAGTAATTTCACCGGTTGTCTTATCCCCACGCCGGAACACAATAATGCGAACACTGTTGCTTGGCGGGTGGTTAATGGATAAGATGGTGGTAGCGATCCGGACGGACCCTGCACAGGGTCCTACCACCACTAAAACCGGTAACCGTCTGTTACGCTTTCACGAATAAATCGCTGAACCGATTTAGATGAAATTAGACGATAGATGAATTATACGATAAGGACATAGGATTATTTTTATACTGAAAAATTGGACGGTTCCTGAGGATATAGCGATAAACGACTTTTACGCGGACGGAGTCGCGGGGAACAGCTAGTATAGACTAGCTGTTCCCGAGTTCCCTGTATGTATAGACATATACATATAAAACTCTTCGGTGACTGACTGGCAGACAACGCTCAGCCTAAAAACCTAAAAACACTATGAAATAGTTTAAGAAATAGGGAAGAAGCAGGAAATAAAATGACGCGTACGAAGTTGCGGGCATCTTCTAATGTAAATTAATTCTTCCAGTTCATAATGTCATAACCTAGCGGCCGTTTTGCGTTTTGAGGGTACTCCAACATATTTAGGAAACAAATATAATGAATGAGAACCAAAATTATGTTTTAACCCAAATTCAGAAGCCACGAAATTAATTTTACCAAATTTAGTAACCAACTACCAAATCTTAGCGAGCTATGAATGTTTTAATTAGTAATAATCCTCAATATTTTAGTAATGTCTGTACTTCATTGTAATAGAGGACCAAATTTAGTCAAAGAGCAAATCGTAGTGATCAAATTTAGTCGCTATCACCAGCAGCATAAGCTACTGATTGCTATAAAAGGTGGCATATTACCAAGTAAAGAGCCAAATTTTGTTAGACTAGAGGTTTAATAACAGCTCCACTCCTTGACACCGCTCACTAATCAACAGTCCGAAATTTTGGCGGCAAAAAAAGACTCGCAACTCGCAATCTAGCTAGCTAGATAGTTGTGCAATAAAAGAAAAAAAAACATTTTACGTGAGGTTTGTACAAAATTATATAGAAACAGATGCAATTTCTTCTTCGAAATCTACGCACATACACACAGCAGCACATGGTACTTTATTTTGTTAGTTTCGTTTATCACTATAAAGCCATTTATGTATACTAAATGAATGTTCAACTTCACACGACGTCAAGGGAGCAAATTTATAAAATTATTTGTAATTTGTATGGTGTTCAGGTTTGGCAAGATTTTGGGTTGTGCACGGGAGCCCACGGGGCTCGAGATGTAGGAAGGGGTAGCGAGCGTAGCGAAACGGCGACTTCCCGTTCGTAGCGAGAGTAGTGTGGGGCGTAGGAGCGACGAATATGAGTTCTGGCGGGAGCCCATTTATTTTGGTAGTCATTTACTATTTCTGGGTTAATTTACTTTAGTAAAATAATGTTAAATTTTTAAATTATATAGGCTTAAAAATTTGGTATTCGTTTACTAGTTTTGGATTTATTTGCGTAACAAGTTGATCGATTTTTGGATATCATTTTAAATAAAAGAAATTGGCAACGAAAGGTATTAAATAACTAAATCTGGTGAACCATTAAACACATGCTGTTCATTTAATTAGCGAATAGAAAATTTTAATCGAAAATTAACATCGATAGTTATTTCAGACGTCGCCAGTTTGACAGAATGATACGGAGTGAACGGTGTTAAGCGTCAGTGTTGTTTACCATGGTCTTGCCGGTCCAGTCGAACTCGCCGTCGTCGACGTACCCGCGGCGCTCGAACAGGTCGCGGAACATGCGGCGCAGCTGGTCGTAGTCGGGCGTCTCGAAGAAGTCCAGGCGGCGCACGTAGCGCAGGTACGTCGCCAACTCCTCGGGGTGGCCCTCGCATAGCACCTGGAATCAAAGGTCATCTCGTTACGGACGGGTTCTGATAATCTTTTATGCATGTAACTGGAACAAGCTATTTGAGCAAGCAGTATTCTCATGCTCGATGCACCAGTTACAAGTCGCTGGTCCCGCAAACGTCTTTATACCGTTGTTTACACGGTGCATATACCTTGCGCAAGTTCCACAATATGCACCAGCTACTTGCACTTGTACAAACACCGTTGTCTACAATTAAAAACGTAAACAGGTGCATAAAAAAAAGAGTCCTCGCAGATTGCGAAGTGTCTATTATTGTGTGGGTTGTTCTTAAGTTTTTAAAGACAAAACAGTCGGCTTACGCGTTAGTCTGCAGTTTACCAGGACAGTGACTGTGGCAGCTGCCTGTGAACCTTGTATAAAATTAGTTTTGGACGTTTACTTATTATTTTTATTTGGGTGCTTACTTTAGGTCTGTTTTGTAAAACTTAAATAGGTACCACTGAGTTAATTTCGCTTAGCCCAGTTTCTCCGTTATGCACAATTCAAGCAAACAGAGTAGGCACGATAGATCCCATCTTAAAATATTTATTGTTCCAAATTACACAAATTAGTAATCAATAAGTTGTAAGTAAGGAAAACTAACGAAATTTGGGTAGAATGAGGCCACACACATTTGGTAGTTGAATTGACAATCAATAATGTCATATCTAGATTCTTTATCAAGCCGGTCTCCGTTTATAGTCGGTAGGCTCCGAGACGATAAGCGATTACGATTACACTTACGTGAGTCAGCATTATGATAAAGATAAGTGGATGCTGCTCACGGCACTTGCGCAGGGTAAGGTCCTTACTTTTAAGATGCCATTCCATTTGTGCCGACAATGCCGTTTGCGGTCGCGGCAGACCGCAGCGCCCTACTGGTTTGTATGGTGAGATTGTAGCTGCCGCCGTGCTTTATAAAAAAGCAGCGACACGCTGCCGTCAGCCGCGAACGCAAACGGCATTGCCGACACAAATGGAATGGTACCTTAATCATTACTAGCGCTGTGTAACTAGCGACCCCACTGTATATCTTCCCATAGTATACTGATCGTGGACATTAATACATTAATTACTAATTCACACCCCCAAACAATTGTTTTACACGTTGATGAAATCCACATCAATCATCATCTGATCCGTCGTGGGCCCGCATTTTCTTTAACATCCTCGGACCATCGCGCCGGTGGTCTGCAAACAGTTCTCTACCCTACCCAGGGCCTAGGGCCTCCAGACTATAACGCATTTACTACACCTGTGGTCATTTCTACGAAATAGGTGACTTGCCCATATGTCCACTTTAGCCTGGCAACGCGGTGCCCCACGTCAGTGACTTTAGTGCGTGCATGTATGTTTGTCTTGTTTCTGAACTTATCTCGTAGGGGTATTCCGAGCATCTTGCGTTTAATTTTTCGCTGGGTTACTTTGGGCTTTTGTATGAGCTCGAAGGTCAGATTCCATGTTTTACACTCATGCGTCATAACTAGCAGAAAACATTGGTAGAACACTCGTCTTCAATGCCTGTGGGATGTTAGCCTTTAACACATGACTGAGTTTACTAAATGCACCCCAACTCAGCTATATTCTTCCACTTGTTCTTGTGACACATTACCTCATGACATGGAAGACATATATGCATATCGGCGGTAGTCACTTTGGTTTTGTCCATATTCATTTTTACCACAGCAGAAACGCTTGATATAGTTTTCCCATGCTCCGCAGATCTTGTGCAGTATTTGCAATAATCACTATGTCATCTACACAAGGGATTTAGAGGGAGGGAGGGATTGTCAACATTTATTTCCCTTCTATACCTATCCCACTAAGTATTTTAAAGATGTCTTCAATCGCAGCATTAAATAATATCGGTGATATTACCTCTCCCTGGATATCGCTTGGAATAGGATTAGTATACTTTTTTAACCCTTTTCTTGGCAATGAATCTTATATGATACATACCATAACATTCACTTTTTAATATTTTTGTGTCATTTTTTATGCTGTTTAGAGTTCTGAAGAGGTTTGAATTCAAGACTCTTTTTTATTTTGTCAAGAGAACAATGTAGCGGTCATGTATTTGGCATCTTGTTTCATCTATAGGATTTTGTAACGGCCCAATTATCCACTCGAACGCCTTTCCGCAGTCTACAAATCCAAGGTAGACCGTTTTCTTTAGAGTAATTTGTCTGTGTGAATATGCGGTCCATGACCTGGAGTATGGTCTGTGGAGTATGTGGTGTGGCTTGGTTTGGGTACTAGGCAGTTACTCTAAGAAACCCTATATAAAACCCTGTTCCGTTCTGTTAAATCTTGTATAAAATATATATAGCACGAGCTGTTGCCCGCGACTTGTCCGCGTAGGAGTCGCTTATCGCTCTTCTCTCGGAAACTGTCAAATTTTCCGAGATATAAAATAGCATATATATCCTTCCCCGGGGTTCAAGCTATCTTTACACCGAGTTTTATCGAAATCGGATCAGCAGTTTGGCCGTGGAAGCGTGACAATCAGACAAAGTTACTTTTACATTTATAATATTAGTATGAATGAGTTATGATATGATTACGAATTTAACTTACCTCAATAGGCGTCGCTCGTTTAGTGTCGCCAATTTTTTGGTATCTTTCTTTGAGTGTATCAGCTTTTAAACCCTGCCAGGGTAAGGAACCACGTAAAAAATACATAAACATATGCCCGAGAGCCTCTAGGTCGTCGCGTCTAGATTGTTCTGAAATAAGCAAACATTATTGTTATTAATAGAATTGAAAGTTTGTGCTGTTGTCAAAATACAGTATTTATTCAATGAACGAATGAACAAAATTATGTTAAATAATAAATCGGTTTTGAAGAAATGTTACTATGGCGCAAGTAATGATTACCTTTTCCTAAATGTGTATTTATTGACATGTATCTTGCGGTCCCAGTGAGTGACTTATGCTCCCGATATGGGATATGTTTGTTTGTCTCTAAGTCTATATATTCTTTGGCCAACCCAAAATCTGTAACAATACAATATGGTTAGACAATAACACTAATTACAAGGCGGGGTATACATATGCAAATAGGCTGCAGTAATAGATTTCAACCGCAGGCAGAGTTCAGTCAGTAGACGGATTATATTACTCTGCTTGCTGCTGTTATATCTCGTTACCTAATGATATGGGCGGCTCTAATGCGTAAGATAAATAAACTGGAACTTTGTCGCTGCGGTCGTGACGGCGAGAAGGTACCGAAGCGTAAGATTGGGATATCAAGTCACTTGGGTGTGACTAAATCACATTTTTTGTAGCAATTTGTTGTAACTCACCAATGATGTGGATGATTTTTTCCCTTTTTGTTGCAGTTCTACCTATTAAAAAATTCTCCGGTTTTACGTCTCGGTATATTAGATGTCTCGTATGGACATACTCGATACGATGTAACTGAAACACACGTAGGCAATTAGTGACTAATGCGTCCAATTAGTAGTTACTACCATTGAAGATAAATGCAAGATTAGAATTTGCATAATAACAAGTTGCCGGCACATTGTTAAGCTTTGATGAACCGTCTCGTGAATGTAGCGGTTTCGGAGAAAGTGTGGCTTTATCTAGTTTAACCATATGTTTTCATCGCTTTCGCGGTGGTAAAGAAAGCTAAAAAATATGTTTTTTGTTAAAATATTGACTTACCAGCTGCATAGCGATCATTAGTACAGTCTTAAGAGAGAACCGGCGGCCGCAGAGGTCGAAGAGATCCTCGAGGGAGGGCCCGAGCAATTCCATGACGAGCGCGTTGTATTTACCGCACGGCCCGAAGTAGTACACCTCAGGGATGCCTTCCGCCGTCGACGGTGCTGCAGGGTACAGGGACAGGGGAGGGACAGGGAGAAAGAACAGATTCAGTACTCACTTTGTAACACACGAGCATTGCTCTCGCTTGCACCGTTCTAACGCTTTTGCTTGGTTGTTGACACAACACCGCAACTCGGGTGAAATTTAAAGGTCTGCGAGAGCATTGCTTTGAAATAAAAAAATAAACATAAAGTACAACCAACACTGACATGCTAAGATTTCACGAGCTAAATTACTTGTATAGCACGTCAGAGTCAAATAAAAATAAATGGGCCGCGTTGACGGACTTACAAAACCATGTGCACGGCTTGTTAGCCCTCGCGACCGTTTGTCGAAAAGTTTTGAATTGTAGTGTTGTGTCAATAAAGGAGGGAGTCTATCTACCGGACACAAGCCGCTTGCACTTACTAGCTGCATAGCGATCATGAGAACCGTCTTGAGCCTGAACCTTCGGCCGCAATGAACGAATAGGTCCTCCAGCGAGGGCCCTAACAACTCCATGACCATGGCGTTGTAGCGTCCGCCACAAGTTCCGAGGTAATAAACTTTTGGTACCCCCTCTGATCAAATATTATAATCAATACATAGAATTTAAAGATTTGTAAGTTAAAACGGGGAAAAATTATACGTCCGGTTTTAAGGTTCTGTATATATTATAAAATATTCATTTAAAACCCTTGACGTAAAGTTAACCTTGGTTAAGAGTAGTGTCATTTTAATTTTGAAACGGCAATTAACTTTTGACATCACTCTCAGATTGAGTCATACATTTATGTAAATGATATGCAGGTCGATGTAACCGTTTAAAAGAAAAGCTTTTTTCACATGTAACTGACTCACACGACGTGCAGATTTGACTCACCATGCGTGCCCAGTAACTTGTAAAATCGGTACTCTAGATGCAGTTGTGGAGCCTTGGATTTCATGGGCTCCATCTTTATTGCTACATGTTCACTGTTGTAGAGATTTTTTCCTGAAACAAATTAATCAATCGTTTAGAAATACATTCTACGTTCAGAAAGTGGATTCCATTAAACAAGAAGCAACACATTGAAGTAGGTAGGTACTAATAAACTCAGAATTCATTGTTTTTATTTAATTATAGGTATATTATTATGACTGCTGAGCTGCCACAATAGATCAGCAATGGTCGAAGCGGCAAACAAGGCCCAATTCAACCCCCTCCTCAAAAACAGGATTTAGTCAACCACCTACCTATTCGAATCTAGACGTGTAACAGCGACAAATCCGTTTAAATATTAAATAGATAAAAACCTCCGACATGTAATTTAATCAAACCTGGCTATCAACCGCCCTATTAAAACTACCTAGCTTTCTATAACAAAAACAGTTCATTCATGGAGCTGCGATGTAACAGAAACACATGTAAATCTTATAACCAAAACCCTTCTGCGTATTGGGGGTATAAAATAAAACCTGGTTAACGCAATGCCAATTGTATCATATTGTTGTTCAAAAAGCTTACCACATTTGTTCAATACTTTTTCAAGAATTTTGTTTGGCTTACTTAAATGTCCCCAACTCAACAGACCATCAATCAAAATTGTGCCCCCCCCCCCTCCTTCTTCCCCAATACATGTCATTGAGTATTATAAAAACTTTCTTCTTTAAACTAACATGTGACGCGCTTTTATTGGCTTCTTGCCTCAATCAATACTAACGCGGTAATTACCTGTTATGAACAGCATAGCATTCAGACCATTGTGTTTCGAGACTAGGTCAGGTGATTTTATTACAATGCCGAGCTAAATAACCGTAGGTTTAAGCACTTCCACAAACAGGATTATACAACTTCAGCATAACTCAGGAACCTTAATAATTAATTTGATTGGATTTAGTAGAACGCAATTATTAATTGGCACAAGTGAACTGTGAACGTTTTGCATGTCGTAACTTGAATTGGCGGAAGTCATATCATATGTGTATTTATGTAAATCTAACCAAACAGGAAGGCATCGAAAGTACGGACTTTTTTCCCCTCCGACGCATAATGACCTATTTTACGAACGCAAAATACCCTAAACGCAAAATGCCCTAAACGAAAAATGCCCTAAACGCAAAATGCTCTAAACGCAAAATGCTCTAAACGCAAAATACCCTAAACGCACAATGCTCTAAACGCAAAATGCTCTAAAACTTGTCACAAACGTATAAAATCAATTGATCAATAATTATTAAAATACTCCGTTGATTTATTTAATCGAGATTAATTTTGAGACGATTGACTGTTTAATCGATTAATTAGTTGTTTTAAAAATGTGTGCGTTATCCGTTTTATCGGTCAGCGTAATTGTACGGCTCATTTTGTCGGTCAGGTACATTTACTTGAAACGGTCAACCTTAGCGGTACCGTTTTAAAAAGGTACCCATTAAATATTCGGGTACCGTTACCGTTGGATACCTTTTCAATTGATACCTTTATTTTAGGTTACCGGTGTTAATTATATCTATATGTGATTTATCGTTTTATAGTTAACTAAGTGGATTGGTTGTGTCTAAGGTGTAAGGTATGCATAAGGTGTGTTTATTTTGTATTTTTTCCAATTAACCTTTTCTTAAAGATAATTATAATTTCAACTCTTTTTGTTTTATTTTTATATCCCACAGCATTTTTCTGTTTTAACCTTTTCGCCGCTATTGACTTAATATAAAGTCAGTACATTTAGTACCCACACGCTGACTTTATATCTTTACGCCAGTTTCTTTTACAGTCGTATTCTAAATAGGTACCTATGTTCCTATATTGGTATTTTTTGAGGTAGTCAAATTCCAAAGACAGACGCAGCTCGTCTAAAACGCAGTTGGTCTAAATCGCAAGTAGTCTAAAACGCGATCATAGTGTCAACGGAGCTCCGCTTTTGCGGTGCTCCTGTTTTTGTGTACTTTGGCCCTTCGGGTCTGCTGCAACATAACCTAAACCTACCTCCCTATAGACCAGCTGCCGTTTAGATAAGCTGCGTTTTAGACGAGTCACTGCATAGACAAGCTGCGTTTTAGACGGAATGATAGGTACTATACCATTATTTTTTGGTCATTTTATAAACACGTTATATTCTTATAATGTCGGATGCCAAATTTATACGATTTTGTCGAATAAAAACACCATAAAATTAAAAATGTGTCTTTTTTCATAATACAATGACATCTATACGTTGCACTCGAGGAGGCAAAAAGCGCACACGTCAATGTGTAAGGTAGACAAAAAAAACCGAATATGCGTACTTATATTATGTAACTACATGGTATTTATACCAGATTCATTTATGGTGGGAAATCAACATCATGGGAATTCGACATAATGGGAACCCAACTTAAAGGGAATCCAACTTGACGGTCCAGAAAGCGACCGAAACACGATTTCCTGCAGTAACGGAAATATTTAAGGCATTTTACGACTTTAGGGCATTTAGCGTTTAGGGCGTTTCGCGTTTAGGACATTTTACGACTTTAGGACATTACGCGTTTAGGGCATTAAGCGTTTAGGGCATTTCGCGATTAGGGCATTTCGTGATTAGGGCATTTTACGACTGACCCCTTTTTTCGTTCGAAGATGTAACTAATAATCAGGATAAAGTAATTTAATTGCAAAGTGTAAAGAGTTTTTAACGTATACAACGTGAGCTGAATCACCTCGCGCACGTGTGAGGAGGTTATAATGTTATTTTCAGTGACGCGCACTTGAATCCAATTCTCATCCAGTCCACACGCAGCCATATAATCTCCGTCAAATCACGGGCCAAAAGAAACCCTACTACAACACCTCACAGGTCATTTCGCCAATGTCGTATAACAAAATGGCAGCCGCATCGACAAAGTTTTGTATTAAGAGTGCGCCGAGGCAATGATACGTAATTACGAAAAAAATGCGTTTGTTTGATCGCCTGCTGCATGGTTTTTACTGAAGCTTTAGTTATGCAATTCATATGTAAGATATTTAAGGAATCACTCTATATATCATATACTTTAGGAACACGATTACTTGTACTTCCCTCGATAGAAAAAACATCCAAAGATACCTCTACATAACAAAATAAACACTTAGTACGGCGTAATTACTTCACGGAAGATCATCAGTTTTGGATTTACAACAAAACTACACGTCTTCTATATATTCTACACTTTAGATTTGAAAATGTGTTTTTATTTTACTAATATGAAGGAAATACCTAAATTCGCACGCGTTTCGTCCATTTTAGCCAGAGCCGTCACGTTTCCCCCATGTTCGCATTAGTCAGGCTTCGGCCGTCGGAGGTGGAGGCTGTGTCGCTTGTTGATTGGTTGCGTTTATCGCGATTTTTGTGATTATTCACTTTATTTTAAATGGGGAACAAACACAACCAAGAAAGGAAGAGAAGGGGTTGACAAAAGCACAATGCTAAACGCTTGCGTGAAGAAATTAAGTTAGTTAAAATCGTAAACCTACTGATAGTGGAGTAGTTCTAAGAAACCTGATTTGACAGTTGTCAAAATGCCACGCTAAGGGAGGAGAAAATAAATCGGTAGCAACATAGACTGATTTTCGAGATGTATCGATTTGTATTACTAAGACTTTGTAATCGTTTAGTTGTAGTCTTGATGTTTTGGGCCAAAATTGGTTTTTTTACACAAGTAATTTTAAACAACACGCGAAGTTCTTTCAATTAGTAGGTAGGTATATAAAAAATACACTTCTATGGTGAATATTTACCAAGATATAAAAATAGTTTAGCTAAAAAAACACATTTACAGGCAAAACAAGCTTCTTAGAACGACCCGAGGTTTTTTTTACTATAATTAATTATATAATATTGTTACTTCTTGGGGTGGTTTCAATATTTCTAGAGCAAGACATCTCCAGAAATCTGAATACAAAGAGAATACTCCGTAAGTATACTCAGTACCTAACAACTATATTTAAACAAATGAGTAAAATTGCAAAATTATTCATATTTTTTTATTTATAGGGTTAATGTTCCAGTTGTTGGCACTTCGCTACAAAGCGAAGAGTTAAGGTACCTAATGAACCGGTGAGGTAGGTATGCGTAAAAATAGTAAGAGGTGTATAGGAAAACATTTTAATAAATTTAGTATGAATTTTCACATTATCTTTACATTTTTTCAATTTACAGTGTAAATGAATTGGTTGACATCGATTATAAAATTTACCACACAATGGAATTGTAAGTCCCAAATACGAATTATTTTTATAGAATGAGGATTACAAAATTTCATCCAAAACCTAATTCTGTTAATAAATAAATTATAGTTAAATCAAAACGTTCTGTTTTATTACAGGATGCCAATGGACCAAATTTCTTGTCTTTCAGTGGATGGAGAAATAGACAATGACATTGCTTACTCACACAGACAAAATAATGCCGTGAAGTAAAATCCGATATTGATTATTGTTGTTTCTTATGTCCTAATATTTTTTTCTAAAGATACCTGCGTACATTATTCATTACATTATATACATACAAACATTAAGTAGGAACTTCTAAATATGTGATTGATACAGCAGCTTTAAGTTTTTAGTTTTTTAAAACATCAATTTAATTTTATACTTTATAGTGATCAGAATCAGACATTGAAGTTTTTGCGGAAATAATCATGGATAAACATTCGTACAAACTAAGATCCTTATTTTTAAAGACGGTTAAAATACCAAAACCTTCTCCTATGTGAAACAAATACTTTTCTGAAAACCGCATTAAAAACGGTTCAGCCAAACGTGAGATAATCGCGGACAAACATACATACCATACATACATACAGGTCAAACTGAGAACTTCCTTTTCTTTGAAGTCAGTTAAAAATAATATCTTGAAGAAAGGGTCCATGACTGGGATTTTTGCCCTACTCAGCCGTTCTTATTACTTTACATTAGGTATTCTATTCAGTTCACTTTATTTTGTGCTTAGAATATTGTCAATAAAGGTAATTAGGTTTTATTACATTTCAATATACAGTCACATTAAATCACGGGGTTGTTGAGCCACCATAGAACTCTGTCCTAATGAGTAATGACAGCGTCAAGTCACGCAAAAGAAATTATTTACGTCAAAATTTACCGTCAACTTTCTATGAAAGGGTTCTTCCGGTAACCTTCGGAGAGGGAAGATGGCCGATTGGAAGATGTACGGCTTTTACTTATGATTTATTCTCTTTAGCCGAACAATTTGCCCAATAAATATTATAAATAACTTAACACTAGCTAAATACACCTTAGATGTACAAACGACATTAATTAAAAATTATCTATCTATCTGTGAGTGGGTTCTAGAGTGGCTCAACAATCTCGTGATGTGACTGTACCTCATACAAGTAATTCAATCCTACCTTACCTACCGACAGTAAACATAAAATTTAAAAAAAAATGTAGACTGAAAAAAGTTTTTAACTTCTTATAGTCAATATTTTAATAAAAGTATTCGGAATCGATTATGTTTTTAGGGTTCCGTAGCCAAATGGCAAAAAACGGAACCCTTATAGATTCGTCATGTCTGTCCGTCTGTCCGTCCGTATGTCACAGCCACTTTATTCCGTAACTATAAGAGCTATACTGTGGAAACTTGGTAAGTAGATGTATTCGGTGAACCGCATTAAGATTTTCATACAAAAATAGAAAAAAAACAATAAATTTTTGGGGTTCCCCATACTTAGAACTGAAACTCAAAAATTTTTTTTTCATCAAACTCATACGTGTGGGGTATCTATGGATAGGTATTCAAAAATGATATTGAGGTTTCTATTATAATTTTTTTCTAAACTGAATAGTTTGCGCGAGAGACGCTTCCAAAGTGGAAAAATGTGTGTCCCCCCCCCCGTAACTTCTAAAATAAGGGAATGATAAATGTAAAAATAATATATGATGTACATTACCATGCAAACTTCCACCGAAAATTGGTTTGAACGAGATCTAGTAAGTAGTTTTTTTTAATACGTCATAAAAACATTGATCAAAGCTACAACGAACTTTTATATTATGTTACTTGCTGCTACGGAACCCTTCATGGGCGAGTCCGACTCGCACTTGGCCGCTTTTTTTTTTATTTTGTAAACATTGGTAGCAACCTCGACGAGCCGTGCGCCTAGTGGATCGGCGCACGGCTCGTCAGGCGCGGCGCGCGGCCGGCGCATGGCTCCGGCTCGCTCCTTGCTGGTGTGCTATACGCACACATACACAGAGTGCATAAAATACCTAAAGTTAATGAGCGCAAAAAGCTCGGTGCCCCCTTAATGATTCCATTTTGCGGTTTATAGACTTCCAGACATAATAAAATTAAAATAGGCCACTTATAATATATAACTCTGTCAAACAGTTAAATTTGTTTCTTTAATAGAAGCTTCCTAAATGTTATTAGCAATGAAGTAGGTAATTCAATAGGTATATTAGTGTACATCTTCGTTTGGGTAAGAATGAAGGTACGTTAATCAATAGAGTTCAATCTTTTAGACGTCTAATAATGAAGATTTAAAGTTGAACACTCTAAAATAAATAGTACCTAATATATTTAATGTAAGAGCCTTCTTGCAATACTAAATCACTTAGGCTCGCCAGGTGACAGGGGCAGTCGATAAAATTAGGGCTCGCGAAGGCTAATTCTTGAGAAATGACGTTCGAAACAATAGATACCTAAACTAAAGATTGACTGCGACACTACTGCGGAATTCAGACAATATATTGTTTTAAATGTCTATTATTTTGCTACTTTCAAGTGTTTATGTCTGTGATTCAGCTAGTTTAAATAGCGACGACCAAACACATCGCAGTATATACACAAACAACTCATTAGTAAATTGCTATATAATTAAATATTAAGCGCGTGACCCGTTTGTATTCAATGAGTCAGAAAATAATAGTCTTTAAGCGTCCACTCCCAATTGTTAAAATAATTTAAATAGACGTTACCATCATCTGTGGCATTATTGCCTAATCGTATTAGGGTCATTCTACTTTTTAGCGCATAATAATCATTGGTGAAATTAAAGGCATTATTAGACATTTTTTTCACGTAAATTTGACTTATATTGAAACTGGAACAACTAGGACTAGTGGTGGTAGGACCCTGTGCAGGGTCCGTCCGGATCGCTACCACCATCTTATCCATTAACCACCCGCCAAGCAACAGTGTTCGCATTGTTGTGTTCCGGTGTGGGGATAAGACAGCCGGTGAAATTACTAGCATACATAGAGACATTCCATCTTAGTCCTTAGGGTTGGCAACGCATTTGAGGTCTTAGGATTATAGTCTTAAGAATTCAAATGTCTATGGGTCTCAGATTCCACTTACCATCAGGTGGCCTGAGTGCTCGGGTGCCTTCTCCTTAACATAAAAAAAAAAAAAAAAAAAAAAACTAAATTTAATAGTTCAAAACAAAACACTTTAAATTTATTGATATTTTATCAGGAAAAGTTGGTAACACAGCGGTAAATACACTTTTTCCATACAAATGGCGGGGACATGCGTGACCACTATGTTACCTACTTTAAAGTTAATTATAGTGACTTTTTAAATGTAGTGATAATTTTAAATGTAAGCCAAGTTGTGCAACTATTTCAATATTAAATTACAAAACCGAGCACTTTAACGTTTTTATAAAAATATTATTTGAAGAGCACTTGTCAAAAAATCGACCTGCGCTTAAAAGTAGAATGACCCATTAACTATTTTATAACAATTGAAATATTCACATGGTTTTTAGAGTGTCCAACCAGTACCTATAAATTAAATGAGAGCAATAATGCCAAGAGTAAGTCACCACGGTTAGGCAGCGTTGTCACAGTTAATGAAGTTAGCGAGTTCGCGTCCAAGGCGGAGCCATTGACGGTTAAAAGTTTGCGACAGCGGTATAATGTAACCGTTTAGCCACTTAATCCTACGCAATCCCAGTAGTGGTGTCAAGTCAATTGCCAAGTCGCTTGAGTGTCGACTTCGCAAGGTACCGAATTCGATTCCCAATGGCCTACGTAGGAATACCACCGAGATTTCTAACTTAACACCTTCACAGTCAAGTGCCCCATATATGGGTCACGACAAACTAGCTCCAAAAGTCCGTGCCCCACATTTGGGTTACTAAACAACGGCCAAGGCCTCTATTCTACTGCGTTATAACGATATGGCGTTTGACGTGTTTTAGTATCGTTTTTAACTCGACCGCCATTACTGGTTATCATAACGTTGACAATACGGAAACACGTCAAAGGGAATATCGTTTTACTGTGTAGAATAGAGGACCAGGTACGCACTTACGACGTACTGGACGTACGAGGAATTTGAAACCTTTTGAATTGGGACTGTTAACGAGTTAAGTACCTACTTACTACTCATTTCACCTACTAGCAAAGCTACATTTTGCTTTTTTTCGATACTTTGTACCTTTGCCATATGTGATTTTCGAAAAAAAAAAAACAATTTAGAGGTTCGTGTGAAAAATACAATCATACACGTATAATACACTGTACTTGTTTCATACTGTGTATTTTTCATATTAACAATTAAAGGGAAATAATCTTGCTTATTAATATTAATTGAAGAGTGATGTACTTTATGTAATCGATTTGATGACTCGGTCGACATAAAATAAACAAAATAAGTGTAAATTATCGAAAAAAATAGGTAGGGTGTCATTCAAAATGTCAACTTTCAAATTACTAATTAAAAATATTAATTTGTTCAATCGATCTACCGCTAAACGGTTATGATCTTTGGTGTGTATAATAATGCGAAAAATACATCGTAAAATAAACTAAAACTTGCGAAATATTCAATCGAAGATCCGCAAGGAAAGATTTTATTTTATGAAAAAAACCGGCCAATTGCATGTTGGACCACGCACAGTGAAGGGTTCCGTAGCTGGGACGAACGTTCATGGTTGAAATTCATTATTTTTTTATTTTATTAAAATCTCAAAAACTACACAGCGTATCGTGTTCAAAACAATTTTGGTTGGAAGTATTTCGTATGTTCTACTACTGTAATTTTTATTAGAATGTTCTATTTAACAGTTCAAAAGCTACCCACCCGGACAGAATTTTAACGACTTTAGAAGCGTTTATCTCGCCAACTGTTCACTTACCACCCCTAAATATATTTTTTTTTCAATTTTACTACATCATTGTATAGCGGTTCATAGAATACATCTATCCTCCAAATTTCATTTATGTAGTGCCAATAGGCTCTGAGTAAAATGGCTGTGACATACAGACGGACGGACAGACAGACGGACGGACAGACGGACAGACGGACATGACGAAATTATAAGGGTTCCGTTTTTGCCATTCGGCTCCGGAACCCTAAAAATAGGGGAATCCGTTTCAAAGGATAAATGTATTTTACAAGTCATTTTCATCGCTAGTACCTACAGTACGGAGTGCTTTCTATGATAACTGACGCGCGTACGGTAGAGGATAACGTTCGTCATTAGACATGTAAAGTCAACCAATTTGTTTCCTAGGCCACTAAGGAGGACAATGTTTAACTGACGATGTCAACCAAAAAGTTACCAGCCAACTTCTTATGATTTGGTTTACAACGTCACGTTGACAAAGTCCAAAGTGGCCTAGGAATTAAATTGGTTAACTGTACAAAAAAAGAACAAAATACACCTAAGATCAAATTAATACCGTGAACCAAGTCTTCGTTGCACTTGAGCGTAAAATAAACGCATCCTACCTATGATGGAGTGGTTGAGCGTATTCACTTCCTAGGAGATAAGCTACATGCCGCATTTCCATGTAAAGCAGTTTGTTGGAGTATGACTCGCATGCACGCAAAAACGAAACGTGTTACATGACAATAATATTACTCGCTCTACTTTGCGGTTTCAAAGTTTTTAAGAAGATTGAAAAGTAAATAAATGAAGCTTACATTTTAAATTAAACATTAGGGATTGATTGAAACTTTCGTCTGAGCGACTATGTAGGTACTTCGCTGCTGATGTAAGGGCAATAAGCTTATGTTTTTGGATTGATTCCAAGATTTTTCACGAAATAGCTTAACTGACGAAACGAAACTCGGGTGCGAGACTCTTCCGTAATCATAATCACTGTTGATTTAGAATTCTTAACTATTTAATGCGACCGTGAAGAATAGTTTAATCTTTTATATGTCTACTACGCTATAAAATAACTTCGCATGTGAAATGAAAACAAAAGGATGGTTTGCAAAATTATTCGTTTTGAATGTAGGTACAGTCAAGGTTATAAATATGTATATACCTTGTCTATTTAACGTTATGTTTAAACTGCCATATGAAATTGTCACAGCGATTAAAGTGACAAGGTACTAAAGTGTATACATATTCATGACCTTGACTGTACCTACTTGAACAAAAAAAAAAAAAAACGTCGTTTCAATTAGAAAGTATGAATTGTGAGAAAAAAAAGCGTAACAATAAGGAAATAAAGTTTGTATTAAAAATAATATAAACGTGATTTTTACGGCCACATTATCGGGATTCCGTGAAGGTTCGCTTTAGCCTCTTTCATTATAGTAGAGAAAGAAAGAGAGGCTATAACGCGAAATTTCGCCGAATCCCGATGATGTGGCCCCGGGGTAAGAAGTGCGCGGACAAAGATATCAACAAGCTAAGACTGGAAAAACGTTTGTGCTCTTGTCGCATTTCTTAATTCAACTCCAACGGAAAATAACGGGACATGATAGCAGAAAACATAATTCTACATTAACGAAGTCGCGGGCGGCCTCTAGTTAATGAATCAACTTAATTTCCATTGAAATAGCTTACAAATTTACAACGCTCAGCCGTGAACAAGAGCCAGTAGACGGCGGTGATAGTCTCGACAAATTCGTGGCATTGTCATCACACGTCAATGTTATCTATCTATACCTAGTAATCATAAGTTCTACACGATAGGCATTGGATAATTTCCAGTCCATTGCAGTACCTATTATTATATTAGATTATGATAAATCTACCAAGGCCTCTATTCTACTTAGTTACTTCTCGTGTTTTAGATCGTTTACAACTCGTCCGCCAATACTGTCAAGTACATAAGAGTTACCAAAACGTTGACAATACGTAAACGTGTCAAAGATGATATCGTTATTACCGTGTAGAATCTCAGCCCTGTATGTAGGTATGTAAGGTAAAACCAAGCAACTAAGTACGATCGCTTCTTCTTAGATGATCAGATTAAAGATAACTTAGAACATTCCCTTCAGCGCAACCTAGGCAACTTCAGGATGGTCACTACGAAGCACTAAATTCGAAGCTTCGGATGCCCCATCTCTTTCACTAGTCATTCAATACCAAATCTAGAGAAATATAAAGCAAACGTCACTTCAAACTTCAATTTTCAAATTAACCCAAATTTCCAATTCTAACACCATTCATACTCGTAGTTGTCATGAAATATCACAAGCGTGTTCACTACGCCTAGTTCTTTGTTTGCAAGAATACCCAATCATCAGTAAAATGTAGTACCTAGTAGTACCTATAACATATTGTTGCAGTGACGCATAAGAACCGCCGCAAGCGGTAACCACCATCTCACTCACCTAACGGTAATTGACTATAGGGTCGAACATGGAGCATTCTTTCAACGACGAAATTGAGAAAGTAATTGTAATACAATAAAAGGGTAAACGGTGGAATAATCTTTCCCTTAGAAGGTTCTTATAAGAAAAGGGTCTGCATAAGGAAATTATATTTCTCAGTACTTATAACCAAGGACGTGCCTCAAGTAAGGGAAGAGATGTCCAACTCCCAAATGTACGCCTATGCCTAAGAACTGCCTGTATGCTTCGGCAGTCCCCACCCATCATCACATCACCATGCCGACGTAAGTTATATGACTGGGTCCACATGTAAGTACGAGGGTAAATTAAAAAGTTATTAGAACAGCTTTTTGATATCGTTGATAAAACCTGTTGGCTGTAGTTTTTTATAACAATTAGCTGTAATTATGAAATTCTATTGGCGGCAATTTTTATTCAATTTATTCGTACCATTACGCCGTGATAAAGTATTCATGTTTAAAATAAAATACCCTTAGTGAAATTTATTAGGATATCCCGCAGACTACAGGGACTACTTTACTCTATTCCACGATCACTTCTGGGTTGCTGAGTTTAGAAGAGACAGATCCAGCTGTATAGACGATCCGCGATTCGGCAGGCCTCTCACCTCCGTTAAAATAAAAAAACATTTTTTGGAAGATAAAATATATGTAAGAGTCAGTATAAAATATATAGTTGAGATCCTACACATTTCATTCGGTATGGTGCAATCAATATTAACAGACGTTTGTGGGTTTAAAAAAGTATCAGCTAAATTGGTTCCGCGAATATTAACCGAAGTAAACGAACACCGAGGTCTGGAGGTTTCAAGGCGAAATCTCTATATCATCTATTGTGATCTGGACACTTTTTATCACAGTTTCGTAACAATGGGTCCACCATTCAAATCCCGTTACCCGTTAATAAAATAGAAAAAAATATTCAATTCTTACAAATTACATTTAAAACAAATGACAACTAAAATAACACATTAAACATGGCGTTGAAAAGGGCACCTATTCAGCATTGTGCCGCAGCACGTTTGCTGGTTTTCAGAGGGACCTTCACACAGAATGCTTGGTGCCTATTACACAGAATTGATCCCAAAAGTGTGGCAAGCTATTAAAGAAAAACGCCACGGAAAACTAAATGATAAATAAAACAATAAATATATCAGGGGAAAATCTCACACAAATCTCACTCAAACTAAGCTCTAGGCTTGTACTATAGGTACTAGACAATGATAAACATACTTTTATAGAGAAACTAGGACCCGCCAGCGGCTTCGCCCGCTGCATTTTTTTTTATATCACTTAGGGGTATGAAAAATAGATGTTGGCCGATTCTCAGACCTACCCGATATACACACAAATTTTTATTAAAATCGGTCCAGCCGTTTCAGAGGAGTTCAATAACGTACACCGTGACAGGAGAATTTTATATATTAGAAAGATACATAGAAAACATCCAAGACTCGGGAACAAATATCGCGCTCAAATATCTGCCCTTAAGTACCGGGATTTGAACCCAGGACTGCTGGCTACGGAGGCAGGGTCACTCCCAACTAGGCTAAAGTGACTAATTGTCGTTGGGCGTGCTGATTCACCACAATAATGCTCCGGCTCATCGCTTACAAATGGCTCTTACTGCTATTCGCCAAGCTGGATTTGAGATCTTTGACCACCCACCTTACTCGCCTTAGCTCCTAGTCACGTCCAATTATTCCCAAAATTAAAGGAGCATAACCGTGGAACAAAATTTGACGACGATTATGCGATCATTTGTGTGCCGTGGAGGAGATTTACGACACCCAAGAGAAATCTTTTTTTTGACGGCATGTTTTTTGCAAAACATCTCTTAAAATAAACAACAAGTAAGTACCTAAATTATGTTGAAAAAAAATAGCTATTTGTGCAACAAGAGAGCTTTGCTGCAAATGTTGATGTCGAATCCCGAGCAAGCGAAGGATCCTAGAATTAAATCACAAGCCTAGCGAGTGATTCTAGGTAAGAATACTGAGTGCAGCGAGGGATTTAAAGACACGAGATACAAATAACTTTAGGCTGCTTCCTGACTTGTCGGTATGCTTGCAGTAAAACGAACAGGCGGCGTAAATGCTGCGCATTGATTGGTAGATGCCACTGGTTGCCTGGAAACCCTTGCCGATTCCGTGTTTTACTGCAAGCGTACCGACAAGTCAGGAAGCGGCCTTGGTTTCGTGTAGCACATACGACTTTTCACCTCGGCAGCGAGAACATACAAACAGGTATAAAAGACAATATGAAAAAATTAAACGATGGCCCCCCAGCCGCCCTGCGTGGCGCCACACCACGACCACCTTTGTATTATTAAAAAAAAATACTTTGTCTCAAGCTCGCAGCAAAATCGCATTTTGCTCAATGTCTTTAAACAGTAAAACAACCCTATTTGAGGTGCTAAGGTGAAAAATCAATTTTCTTTTCTTTTTGATCCTAATTCCATTTTTTTACGCTTGTATAAGATACACGTACTGTCTATTATTCGCAGACCAGTTTGACGGCTAAAAAACCTCCAAACATATAAACAAATAGCCCTATCAGGATTAGCTTTCGGCGGCCTTTCGTCGACGCTTCCACATCACAAAATTGTGACTAAGGCTAGAGCCACCGAATCTCTCGATCTACCCCAGGGGCGGCGCTGAACAGAGGTTGTAACAGTGTGGGTTAGGGAATGAAAACCGGTTAGCCGCTAAACTGACCTTACCTTAAATGTATAAAATCTAACTAAACAAAATGCTTTTAAGGGCACTTTAGAACTATCATAAAATTATGATTAGTTTTAAAGCTATTTTTTAATTAAACTGATAATTGTTGTTATTAAATTAACGATTACAAAATAAGAACTGTTTATATATAGTACATTTCGTAATCAAACAACTTGCTAATAGTGTAACTTTATTGACCTTTTTCTTTAGGTAAATAAACCGATAATTGATGTCAGAATATACCTACGTCTTTACAACATTTTATAAGTTTGTTGTTGTCATACATAAAAATCGGTAATTTGAACAACTACAGTACTACTAGGTACTAACAGTAAAACTCAGAATTGACAGACAGTTTTAGATTAGATTAAATGACAGTTATTTTGTACGCATCTTTGTTGTTAACCAAGTCAAAATTAGAAATGCTCTTCTTTAAATGATTATTAACTAGAGTTAGAATATTTGCACAATTATTTTGCAGTAGGTATTATCTAGGTAGCTAGGTAGGTACCTAGTAGTAGGAAAAGTGTGCATATCTGGTTGGGGTTTGTTAATGCAAAGTAGAGAGATTGTGTCGATACTGACACATCGACATTTCCTCATTAGCAATTGAACTTCATGCATTACCAAACTATCCGTCAAACGAATCCGCCGAAATATGTAAGCAATAACAGCAAGCATCACTTACCAAGTCTAAGTTCGCCGAAGTTACCGCAACCGATCTTCTTCCCGACGCGGAAGTTGGGCCCGACCATCAGGACGCCCGAGGAGGAGGTGACGGAATGCCGTGATGGATGCATGGCGCTGCTGCCCACGCCGCGCCCGCCCACCGCGCCGGTAGCGCTGCAACCAATAACAGGTATAAACATAATGCAAGCAGCCTCAGCATTTATCCAAGTGACACTGGCGCCTAGGAGGCCACACTGACCGTCCGACGACGCGTTAGCCTCGTCACTACCAGTGACCCTGCCTACAACGCTGGCGGTCCCGGGTTGGATTCCCGGTAAATATTTGTGTGATTAGCGAGAACTTGTTTCAGAGTCTCATGTATAAACTAGTCTTAGTTTAAATGCCAAAGTAAACGTCAAAGCACAGAAAACTGTAATTTTTGACGTATCTTGAGATGGGCGTTTAAACTGAGATCAGTTTATTAATATGGGCCTTAAATATTTTCCATGTAGGTATTTAAATATTTATTTACAAGTATTTATATCGTTGTCTAGTATCAATAGTACAGTCGAGTTCAAAAGTATGTATACACTTTAGTACCCTGTCTAGCTAACGTCATGTTTAAACTGCCATATGAAATTATCCAAGCGATTAAAGTGACAAGGTACTAAAGTGTATACATACTTTTGAACTTGACTGTACAAGCCTGGAGCTTAGTTTAGGACTAGGACAATTTATGTGAGATTGTCATAATAATGTATACTAAAAACAAAAAACCGGAGAACAAAGTACAGGCTAATTATGCAATGGCATCCATCACACAAGCTCTAGGGAAATAAAACCAAAATAAAATTCCATAGCACAGCAATAAGCACTGCTCGCTCGTGTGTTCTGTTACCTATAAAAGATTATTAACTCCTGGGACGTCAGCAATATTACTAAAAAAAATTTTCGCGGACTAATAGTCAAATGACTTATGGTAGAAGCATTCCTTTTAGTCTCAGGGTTGGTTCAAATTCTTGGGCTTGCAAATACCACATAAGTGTCCACTTTCTAAGTCTGGGTAGCCTGTGTTTTGTTTGCCTTCTCTATAAAAAACAAAATTTAGGGGTTCAGAAGAATAAAGGCCCGCCCTCAGGCAGGTCAAAAAATCATACACTTTATAGTTTTATACCTATTTGGGACAAACAACGTATACAACCAGTATACAAAGGGGCCAATTTGGATCAGTTTTCTCTCAATTTTAATATATGGGTCAATTAACAATTCTTTGTACATTTAAGTATGTCTTAATAAGTTAGTAGTAAACCAAAGCCCAGTATAAACAAAATTTTTAATCACTACATTCATTGTCAGTACAAGTGAAAATAAGATATCTAAATCAGAATAACATTTTTGCCAAAAATTCTGGTAACTTAGGTGACTAACCACTATTTTCATACAAAACTGGGGACAACATGATCCTCTAAGTTACCAATGAAAGAATACATTTAAATTGTTTAATAAATATATCTGCCGGGTCATAGAATTCACAATACGACACGACACGTTGGCCTAGTTGGGAGTGACTCTGCCTCCGAAGCCAGCGGTCCTGGGTTCAAATCCCGGTAAGGGCAGATATTTGTGTGATGAGCGCGAATATTTGTTCCTGAGTCTTGGATGTTTTCTATATATATTTAAGTATGTATTTCTCTATCTAAGTATGTTTATCGTTGTCTAGTACCCATATTACAAGCCTAGAGCTTAGTTTGGGACTAGGTCAATTTGTGTGAGATTGTCCCCTGATATTTATTTATTTTTATTTAATTTATCTGTGTAATAAAAACACGCAATATTTTAAAGAAAACCCATTTAGTTTTTCTTTATACATAACAAAACCCTGTTTAGCCTTACAAACTTGAAAAAAATAGTGTACAAAGAATAGTTGATTGATCCATATGTAAAGCTAAATTGAAAACTAAAAAAAAACAAATTATAAGGAAAAATAAATTATACTTTTTAAATTAATCAAGTTCATAGTTATGCTATGAATTTATGACCTCATTTGTCACTGGATAAAAAAAAACGTAAATAGGTTCCTGGAAATAAAATGTAACAATGCTCAATCAATGATGTATTTGTATTGTATTGTATTGTATTGCTCCCATAAGGGTAAGGACCAAAAAGTACCATAGTAGGACCATAGTTAACCATACAAACAACCAAGGCAAAAAAAGTCCAGAGTTGTAAAGAAAAGTACCCTTACAATTGTATTGCTAGTTTTCATCACACAATGGTTTGCGAGTTATTTGAGTGGTCGGTCCCAGTGTGTTGGATTAGGCAGTGTTTCTGGGTCTACTGAATTTTCTGACATAGTCACTTTAAGTCGCGGAGTCCCACAGGGATCAATATTAGGCCCAATTTTGTTTACACTGTATACAGCTGATATCATTAAAACTCTACAGTACTGCGAGTACCATATGTACGCTGATGATCTTCAGGTATATACTACTTTTAAACCGTCTAACTTTTCTGAAGCTGTTGTAAAAATTAATGAAGACCTTGATCGTCTGTCTGAATGGTCGAGTCGAAACGGTCTTATCCTAAATCCCTTAAAATCTAAAGTCATGTTTTTGGGAACTAAAGCTCAAATTATCAATATGCGTGGCAGCAACTTGAACGTAAGGATAGAGAATGAGCCTCTGGAGCGGGTTACTACAGCCCGCAATCTAGGACTGCTGATGGACGATGAACTGCGATTTGAAAAGCATTCACTTGATGTCGTGAAACAATGTTTTTATAGACTTAAAGTCTTATACAAAGTCCGAAATCACTTGAGTGTGGAACTGAGGATCCATCTTTGTGATACCTTATTACTGTCAAAACTGAATTATGTCGACACTGTGATTGGTAGTTGCTTATTAGCTCGTTCTAAAGCCTTAATTCAACGCGTTCAGAACGCTTGCGCACGATTCTGCTTCCCCATCCCTCCGCGGACGCGCGTTACGCCGTACTTAAATAAGAGCAACCAACTCAAGATGGACGCAAGACGTTTACTACACTTCGCTACTCTTCTTTTCGGCATAGTCACTACTCGTCAACCGCCATACCTTTTCCAGAAACTTATATTTTCTCGGCGTGAGATGCGAACCGCGATTCGACTAGTTTGTCCAAGACACTGTACGGCTGCTTTTCGTGGTAGTTTTCGCTATGCTGCCACGAAATGCTGGAACAACTTGCCACCGCCATTAAGAAATTCCCGCACGATTGGTTCTTTCAAGCTCAAATTAAAACTATATTTATTAAATTTACAAAAATCAGAATCTTGACCCTCCCGTACAGTGTCACAATCTGTTTTTATTTTTTTATTTATTGGTTTGTTAGTATGTACCTATCATACATTGCGCATTACTTATTTTACATGCCATGTTTATTTACACACAAAAAGGCTCGGTATTTTTGAATATTTTAATGTTTTTATCATGGCGTCCAAAATATCGCTTGTCGTCGCACGTGAACCACAAAGGGATCCACAGAAAACCAGAGTTGTAGCACCAAATGCTGCAACACATGCTGAGTGGGACCCTTATTGGTTTCACATTCCACCAATTACATTATTAGGTTAAGTCTTATTATATTTTCTCATTATGTTGGTGAGGTGTGTTATCAATTAAATGTTTTTCTTTCTTTCTTTCTTTCTTTCAATGAAAAAGTTTCATAGAAAATTTAATTCCATGCTACCAGCATGCCAAATTTTTGGACCTTACCCATAATCATCTTGGAACATGTCATTTGGAAAACTAAGTAAACAATTCAAAAGAGTGTAATGATGATACTTGGTATTTTTTAACCGCCCCAACGTCTGTGGGACTGGCAACAACATCCTTGATGCCCTTTTTTATTACTGAATATATGGAACAACTAAAATTGCTGACGTCCCAGCAGTTAATGATCTTTTATAGGTAACAGAGAGCACTTTCAGCACCACATTTAAGGGTTGATGGAAAAAAATTATGATACAGAAGCCAATTAACCACCAATCAAAATTGGGCAAGGACCAAAAAGTTGAATTTTCTAGGAAACGTTTCTGTTGTGTGACGAAAATTAGCCATACATTTTGTGGGGATAATTTTTGTGTCACAACGGAACTTTTTACACTTTTGTTGTTTGTATGGTTAACTACGCTTAACTATGGTCCAACTATTAGGTCCTCACCCAATTAATTGACCAGTTTTATTGCTAGTTACAATTTACTTTAGATCAATCACTGTCTAGGGCCTAAAATAATGTAGGTACAATAAAACTCTTAAAAACAAACCCAGTATTTTAAAGGGAAGTTTTTCCCATACAATATCTACAATGCCTACAAAATATGATTTTTAATATTACTGTACAATAAAATTTATCTCTACTGAAAAGAAAGCTTTGAAATTTATTGATGTGCATATAGTTAAAAAAAAAATGCATAAGGTCCATTTTCAACTGAGGTTCAATGTACATCAGTGTGAACCTTCCTTAATAATCTAAAGTAACTTGTAACTTGCAATAAAATCAGTCAAAAAATATGTTTTGATTGGTGGTCAATCAATAAGTGAAATTTGTAGGCAATTAGGTATGGAAAAAATGCAAGTGTTTCTAATTATGTGATATACCTATATGAGATCAACTCGGTGACCTAAACACCAATAAGGAAATTTAATAACTTGACATAAGGATGGCATTATGCACTTTAATAGATAAGTACCTGTTGCGCAAACCAACATTATGTTTATGTTATTATAAACCAGAACCTACAAGCACATGAACACTTAGTATATAATGGGAAATACACTATTGAGTTACAACACACTGCCCAATTGAATTATGGCATAATGTATGTAGTATTATGTATGCCTACTTTTAATTTTAATCAAATGTTATACATAATTCATAATGTTTTATCTATTCACAAATACTTTTGATAACAACAGAAACTAAAAATGTATGATAACAGCCAATAACTTACCTGTAGAGAGAGATCCACATCACAACCATTTTTTAGGTTATTTAGGAAACAGCAAAATAAAAAATCACTACTCAAGGAAGTCTACTAGTAATTGAGTATAAATGTAAGTAAGCTATGCCATACACAAGCAAGAAATATAAGATTTCTTTCCTATTTATTCCAACCATACTGTGAACATATTACTCATAACAGACAGATCTACAACCTGTGGTTAAGTGTTGCCACAGCCTGGGGAAAATGTTGATACAACAATAAAATATGGTTCATTTATTTTAGGAGGTAATATTCGTAAAATGTTATGCACTGTGCCATGCCCATCTGTTGATTGGGTCTTGTGATTCATACTAAGGAATCATTATTGGCAATGAGTCTTAAAGTGAAAGTACAAACTGCCAAAAGCATGGAACAAAACTCAGCCTTGCATAGGAAAAACAAAGATCATTTGATGTTATCATTCCAGTTTAAAGTTGTTTTGTTTATTCTTTATGACAAATAAATGGCAAGGAGAATCAGTAGGTCAGTTAATTAAACACAGGGTCAAATTTGCATACACACAGGGCAGACATTGAAATAAAGTATTGCCCAGTTTTATAAATTAGAATAATCTGTTTTTATTTTTGTATATTAGTCATACTGTTTGATATTAATATTTGCTTCAAATCAAATGGTATTAGTAGTTAAAAAAATATCAATGAATGCTATGTGACTTACTGTTTTCTATTCATTGAGATTTAGGCACATCTGCAGATAAATATTTCTTGTACACATTTTGATATAGAAAAGTATTTATAACCAATATTCAATCACTTGTCAATTTGACATTAATTTACCACACCAGTCTAGATTTTGTACTATTTAATCAAAATGTTAGTCTTGTTTTTTTTAAACAATGTGTTAGGTATCTCATTTGAAAACACAAATACCTAATTGTTAAAAAAAGTAGGACATATTTGATCAGAACAGAGTTAAAATGGATCTCTATTTTTAAATTTCAATATTAAATGAATAAGTCAATAAATAAGATGAGACAATGAGCAATATCTATATTGGACATGAGTTGTGACCATAATGTTAAGATAACTTGTGTTTTTAATAACTTAACCTTATCAAGTGTATTGTGTAAGATATAGATGTTTACTGTCCACCTAGGAACAATAATATAACAGATTATTTGTTTACTTCAAGATCACTTCATATTTAATGGTGGTATTATTATAAACTAAAATGTGTTAAATAAATACTGGCTTCAACTCAACAAGCTAGTTGCTTGTGTGGTTGGACTTGCGAGAATATTCAAGTTGTTATTGTCCTAATGACTCATCATTATCTAATGCAGTGAAAGTTTCTTAACAATACACAAACATACCTACAATGTGTAAGTGAACTTTTTGTAGCCTTTCCAAGAGAAGCCAGTTTCGGAACTCAATTAAGAAGTAACACCTGTCTGGACAAGATTAACTAAATAATCACAACCTCGCCAAACTTGTTTTACAAAGTTACTAGTTGTTTCTTTGTTACCTGTGATGGAAACCTGGTAATTGAGACTGAGAAACAGACATGTTCAGGCATCATCACTCTGCTTTTGACATAAATATAATAATACGAATTTATTAAGTGCCTTGAGTGCTCTTAATATAAAACAATAATTTAGAAGTCTGTGCTCTCAAATGTGCATACCTAGATGGTAGCAATTATAGCATAATCCCATCTTATAGCAATCTTGGGTGATACTGTTGAGTTAACACACCCATATGAGAAAATGTGTATCATGCTTATGAAATTTATTCAACTTGTCTACATGTTGTTGCACTAAAAGGTAGATCTATATTATTAATACAGACATACTCTGATTATTGCTACAAAAGAATAAGTTAATGCTTGAAGTTTACTGACTGCATTTTAGACACAAGGTTACCTGAATCACCTCACTGTCCAAGTAAGTATATCTACTTCCAGGCTTGTTGTTACAAAAGTGAATTGTACTTCACAAAAACTTACTAAGGTAACAACACCAATGTTCGACACTTTGAGCTGACATGCACCAATAATCAACAGAAGCTTTTAATTCTAAGATCATAGGGTTATAAATTGATTGTTGCAAAACAAATGAATAACTCTTATCTTCTTTGAGTAAGAATCAGTGTCGAACATTGGTCCTTTGTCGAGTACTGGTCTTTACCTTATGGGTTCAATACACTTAGGAAGAAAAAAGATGAATAACATAATGGAGTCATAAGGGAAGCTAATGTTAAATATGGATTATCCCTTACGTGGAGTTCCTCTTTTCGTCACTGTGACGTTCTTTTTCCTTGCTGCTCTCTCGCTTGTTCATAATACTAATTGTGTGCGAGCCAGGCAAGACTCTCCCAGTCAATCCCGGCGCGCGGCTTCACAGCCCGTGCCGCAGCCCATGTCACCACACCCGCAGGGGCGCGCAGTCTCTCGCCATGCCACACCACAAAACACTGCACTCACTTCTTTTGCTACAACTTTTATAACTATTCCCTTTTTTTGCAGTTCAACACTTCAACTAAAACACTGTTATACAATTTATCTCAAAATCATTTTTGTTACACTGCAATCACCAATTTTCTTTGATGTTTCGGCGACAGTCGATGGCGATGGGTGAAATATCTAAACAGAATAAATCAGTGTTATATTTAAGACAGACATAAGCTCAAGCTAATCTTAAGCGATTAACGCATAAAAGAAGCGAGAGAATAGATGCCGAGGTGTGCCAATGTTATGCTCAATCAAGAGTAACAACAAGCAATGTGGGTGGTTAAATGATCGCACTTTTACCAATACCACGACCTGCTTCTTTCATCTGATCGCATTTACGAGAAATAAACCACGGAACAGAATTGTTTATAGATAAAGAAGATAAAATAAATGAATGGAAAATGTAACAATTGACAGTTCCTATTATGTGGGAAATCAACCTTAGTGGTAAATCGTCGGTCGGCTCGAAAGCAGTTTCAAATATACTGCAAGGTTTCTCAGTTATGGAACTCACAGCACTCACAAAATAAGAACTAAAGAAGATTGACTCACGGGATTCGAGTTTGAGTTTGCTTTTCGAAAGATTAGTCACAACGTCGCCGAAACATCAAGTGGACGTTTGTCCTGATAAAAAAGTTTAGGTTTTGTAATGGCCACCAATGTTACACTAAATATTTTAATAATTTAATTTACACGAGTTGTGTTGCTTAAAGGTCAGACCTAAAGAGTATGATGATTTTAACGTTTTGATAGACTTATTACCAAACTATGATAAAATTTCTTATTTTAGAAAATATGAAAACTCAAAGAATTATCACTGTAAAATCGCCATTCGGCGCATGCGCAAACTTGAACAGAGTGGTGTTGCCACTTTAAAAATATTTTTTGTTTTAATTATCTGTGTCATTTATTTATTCATGATTCCTCGTTGCTTAAAATAACTATTCAAGTAAAAAACACTAAAAATATCGGTTGCAAACGTTTACAAAATACAGCTAACAAAATCTTAAGACAAACCTTTAAGATGATATTTCCGTCATGGTAACATTATAAACATCAATTTAAAGACGCGTTCCGAAATATTTCGAAAGAACAGTTCCTGCATGTTAAGCTATGTTCACACCTCTAGTGAATCATCATCAGTGGGAACAAAAGCGACCGCACGAGATGGCGAGAAGGTCTTTTTTAAAGTGATCAGATCAATCAGTCATGGCTCCAAAACCTGTAAGCGAAATTTTTGACCAACATTGATCATTTTAACACAATATTGTAAACCTCTGGAATTAATAATATAACTATGGAAATTGGTGATTTAAACCACATAATTTTATCTTGTCCGCTTTTTGTTCGTTTTCTATATGTATTACCTAATAATAAGTAATAAATAATCAAAGCCCATGTATGCCCTAGACAGGCAATGCAGAGTAAAAATCGTGTCACCATTGTCGCTACGTGCATGACGGCTGAAGTGATAGCTGGCGTGTGAAAAAGCCGGCGCACTCGCTCACTCTAACATATTACTGGTAAGAGTGACTGAAATGTTATCTCAACCATTTATTTCTAAAGTGATGCGGTTGACGAAATGATGATATACTCTTATATCTCTTGACATAAGGTTCAAAATTTAAACTTTTATATTTACACTCATTACGGCATTACTTTGCGTTGCGAGCTGAACTGTCAGTTGAACATTATTATCTGAGAAGGCACTTGCGAATATTCATTTACGACAAATACTATTTTGTAAGGATAAAGGAAATCAATTAGTTAGTTTCCTAAAATGAACTTTAAGTTATGTCAAAAAGTGCGTGCGTAAGTAGGTAATGATTTCATTACATTGATTATTAAAATCAAAATATGTGAGAGGTCGTCAACAAAAACGTTCGCGATATTTATTATCAATTTATCAGAAGACTTGCTCTCTCCATTGCCCGTAGGCGACTAAGTAAACTAAACGAAGACGTATAAACCGTTACTTGGTGCGCAATTTCTTGACACTACTGGACTGCCGGTCTAGTTACCTAGTATACATAGAGGTTTTTGCTAATAATGGTATTATTCTAAGAGCTCGCATAGGTGAAACGTTATCGCGGGTGTAAAAACGATTTGACAGTACTAAAAAGATTATGATAATGACGAATAAAAGGCATTAACTGAAGTGACACTCGCACAGTGGCGCGTCTCTATGGAAAAGTGTGACATACCTAGGAGCCTTGATAAATTAAAACTTAACATTATTAAAGGGATCAGTATATCACATTCCTCTATTGAAGGACGGTAATCGTTGGTATTTTATTTTTATACTCCCGTACTTTAAGAGTAATCGAATAAAACTGTTTCCTTAGAATGGAGAACAATAGTTCATTGTGCACCAAGAGGAGTAAGAAGGGGATTACTAAAGAAAGAATATAAGAAGCCCGACGCCGAATGATGACTCGAGTTTGTTATCCCCTTGCTGCCCGTGATACATACAATGTTTTTCATCAAATTTGCGAGGGAACAAAAAAAAATTGACTATTCAAAAATACAACAATCGAAAAAATTATGGCCCTCGATTTCCTTAATGAATTTGTCAACTTTTTTAATATAGTGTTCCACAGATAGTGCTAAGGACTGGGTTTACTTTTCAATCTTGACAGGCCATACTGCCAGATTGTGCCAATTTTCAAATTGAAATTGAATAAAAATTGTTGCAAATGTTTTGAAGTAATAGACATAAATTATTTTAGTGGGAAAGTGGCTTATTTTTGAAAAAAAAACGAAAGTTCGAAGATTTTTTTTTATATTTCATGGCAGTCTGCGCGAGAACTATAACCGATATCGCTTTTCTATGTATACTTAATAGGTTGATGGTGAATTTATCAGGGGTAATTTTGTTTCTGCACACTTTCCATGTATCGTGTACGGTTTTCGTAAGAACTGGAAAAAACCGCGTTTTGGGACACCACTTTCAGGAGTGCACCTAATATGTTGATGAAACCACAGAAGCAATGGTGACTGAAGATGCTATCGGTATAATCCACATGTGTTGTCAAGCAAATGTTTCAGCGAAACAGATAATACAAGTATAACTAATACCATTATAAATGCAGTGGATGGATGATTCGTGTGGCCCTAGCCACAATAAACATGATAAAGTGTTCTTATTAATGAATGACTGATGATGTGGCGAACACCGCGAACATGCTAAAAACAGAATGAAATTTGAAAACAATTATCCCAAACATTGCATGGCCTTAACAGAGTTTATTAATTTTGAGTAGCTGATCAAGTTTGCGTTCTTTTTCTAGAAGTAAACCGACTAGGTGATTAAAAATGTATAGGTTTTTCGGAAATCCCTAATTAGTAGGTATTTCAATAAATGTTTAATGTCATTCGCTTGCCCCCAAATCGAACAATTATTCGATAGGAAACGTGGATTGAGATTTCGTCTTACACGTGAATCTGTGATTTGGTGAAAAAAAGTGTTATAGACACATTCAGATGCATTGTGGATCGCCAAAGGAAAAAAGCATTTCTTTAGTGCAAAAAATCGGAAACATTAAAATTGTAGGTATAGCAAATAATCTTGAGCTTAGGTGATTCCAGTCGCTTTATAAGTAAACTAGCGACCCGCCCTCGCTTCTCTTCGGGTTAAAGTATTATATATTACCCTTCCTCTTGAATCACTGGATAAAAAGTAGCCTATGTTCATCAGGGATAATGTCGGCTTCTAATGGTAAAATAGTTTTTTTAAATCGGTCCAGTAGTTTCGGAGCCTATTCTAAATAAACAAACAAACAAATCTTTCTTCTTTATAATATTAGTATAGATTGCAGTGCCCAAAATCCATCAGGAAGAATTTGCCCGTTTAAGAAAAAACTTACAAAACATTAAACTTGAGTGCAAATGGAAAACATGTTAAAAAGCTTCAACTAGATTTGAAAAAAAAATGGATTTGGTTGAAGTTATGAAAAAATAATACGAATTGATATCTTGGAATAACTTGAATCGTAATTATGTCGTTTTACGTTAGATAACTACTATCGTTATAATATTAATGTGCACCCATAAGAACAGTCGTTTCACGAAATAATCTAATTGTCTATTACAAAATTATGGACCATATTTTCTCACATAAAATTCTTATTCCTATTTTTGTTTTACTATCGATGTGTGTGTATTCATGATAAATTTTCTCCTCATACTTTTTTGTTTATAAATTTTTATTACTAGGTACCAACGCAACTCGTAACAGACGGTTATCATTGAATTTATTAATACTGTCATTACTACTCATTACTAAGAACATGTTTGAACGCAGACTCGCTTCGCTCGTCGTCGTACTAACGGAGACCCTTGTAATGAACAAGGTATATGATAAATACGATGAGTATAAACAAGGTGTATGATTCAGATTAGCGATATTCTCATTGATTATTTTTTATAAAGAGCGATCTTTATGATAAATATTTTCGGACTTCCGATTATAGGACTTAAAAAGATAATTGAAAAAATGCGCACCCACGAAAATCACATAATATAGAACAAGAATTAATATATTTCTATAACAATTGAACACATTACTGGCTTATTATGAAAGCTTTATTGACCAACTAGTGGTTTAGAATGTGTAATTGCGTAAGGCATAATATTCCTGTGTTTTTGTTTTTACACCCGTGATAACGATGTGGCTCAAAAGCATTTTTGGGCAGGTGTTTGAGGCTATCCAACCTGCCTATAGGGTCGGTATGGGGACTAAACCAAGTCATGATTTATACGGTTCCATAGTCAACAAGGGACCGTTTTAGTTTCGCAATGTGCGTCTGTCTGTCCGTCCGCGGTTTAACTCGGAGACTCTTGGTAAGACAGAGCTGTTTTTGGCCTAGTTATACATTAAGGTAAATTACGCCGACAGTTAATAGCTTTAAAAAAATCATTGTCTAGGTATATTTATTATACATTTTTAGATTTGGGGCGCCGTTTAGAAAATATTGAAGTGTATTGAAGTGTAATTTTCGTTAGAATTACGTGTTACCCGTGTTAATTAGATTATAATAATTTATACAGTCCCAGAACTTGATGTAAAATTACGGCATAAGAAAGCCCCTCTACACCGGTCCAGAATATAGTTGTAACTCTCTTTAAGTTACTTAGTTTAGACGATTTTTTTTGGGATTTTCGTAGTTAGCCTCTGATGGCTTTGACTACTTCACCGGGGAAAGGGCGAGCTCCTGATGGGAGCTCAGCGTAGAAATGGGTTTCCTCCTATTGAGCCGACCTCGGACTTAGGACGCTAGGGGAGAATTTTAAGCAATCTTGTTTTTTTTCTTCGGAAAATTACATTAGGCCAGCTTGAGAAGAAGCGTCGCAATCGTCAATCTGGATATCGATTTTGTATACTATCCGGTACCGGTACCGGAACAAAGTGGGGTCGCCGACGTGTAGTGCGAGTAGAGGGAGGCCGACGCCTCCGACGCGGACGGAGACTGTGGTGTGTAAGGAGCTAAGCTGGTGTTGCCCTGTTAGACAGTTGGGCGACGAAGATCTTTGCGGGCTGCGAGGGCAGCCTTGATAGTGTCGGTCAGTTCGTGTCGGGGGTGTTTAGGAGTTATTACGGTTTTAATTAGGTATACAGGTAAAGAATGCTACCTAGTGGTACAACTTTGCTTCCCTTTGCTAGAAATTGATATATTTAGTGATTCTAAACTTTATATCCAATTAATCCTCAATAACGTAGCAATGTATTGAATCACATCATGAGATTATTCATTATCATATGATCATTTTAGGCAAGAGAGGCAAAGTTCTACCGCAAGGTAGCGTTATTTACCAGTATCATTAAAACCTTAATAACTCCTAAACTAATTAACGGATTGAAAAGGTAAAACTATATTCTGATAAGGAAAGGGCTTTCTTATCCCGTGAATATATATTTACGTTAATTACTGGGACACTCTGTATACAATTGATTCCTTGAAAAAAAATCGGACTAAATTCTTTTTTGAAATGGTGCGTTATATGCTTATATGATTGAATTGATCAATGATATCCTTAGGTATAAGGTATATATTAGGTTCTTTGGAATTAAAACGTACGCACTTATGACTTAAATAAATAAATAGATACTTCACATTTTCAAGTAAAATTCTTGTGAGAATCTAATATTGTCTTTGGCCTCGAGTAGTAAGGTAAGAGCAAAGATTTCGCATGCAAATATCGCGATATTTGACGACATGTTGGCCTAGTTGGGAGTGACCCTGCCTCCGAAGCCAGCGGTCCTGGGTTCAAATCCCGGTAAGGGCAATTGTGTGATGAGTGCGAATATATGTTCCTGAGTCTTGGATGTTTTCTATATATTTAAGTATGTATTTCTCTTTGTAAGTATGGTTTTCGTTGTCTAGTACCCATAGTACAAGCCTAGAGCTTAGTTTGGGTCCATGTCAGTTGGTGTAAGATCGTCCCCTGATATTTATTTATTTTATTTATTTAATAACCCTATAATGAGTACAGTTGCCATCAAATACATACCTATATCGGAGCAGACAAGGTGCTACAAATATATAAACGAACTCTTGAGTTACGTTAGGTCTTTAAGAGCACTTCGTCTTGATGCCCACTGTACTTGTAAATTCAAACCGCTAATAAACAAGGCTCGGAAAAACGCCCGTCATTTTGAAACATGACCCTGTTCCGTACAGCTGAGACTTCCTTGTGATTTTCATAAAAAAATATTATTAGGTGTTTTATAGATTTATTATACCATAATTTATATGTACTTGTTCAGCGACAATACTTATGAATGACACCGAAATGGTTATGGGAAAAAAAACACTTAATAATAACCCATATGTATGTAGGTACGTATAACTACCTACAAGAAGTTGTTTATACGTGGGTCAGGGGCATGTCGAGGGACATTGTAGAGTGCACTGGCAATGCATGCATGAGAGAACTCCAATGCAGGGGGTGATTCTCTCAACACAGCGCTGCGTCAATCTCAAAGGTGAAGTTTTATCCGGCAAGTTTAAGAAGTCCCGTCGGAGCGTACAAAACACATTTTAGCGCGTGCCTATATTATATCCAAAAGAATTAAAACATACAAATAAAAATTTCCAACTTTTTCATGTCAAAAAACGACGGTGTTCTTCCTACATGTACAGTCTAGGGCATTAATATCTATGCAGCCATCGCGTCAAACATATGTACACACAGACCTTATTGCCAGTGGCATAAAGGTGTATAGATATTTTTGACGTCTTGGGAACGTATACATAGTTATACCCTTGACAGTAGATATTGCTACCAAAAAAACGGCATACAGTTTCAATAAAACGTTACGCATTAAAAGGTCTTAGTGCTTCGGCGTTATTTTTGCATTCAGAGTAAGGTTGTCGGTGAGATTTCCGTCGTACCAGCTTCAATTGGCCCTTGGACCTCGTCCCGCTCGCGTATTGGCTCGTGTCCGCTGCGCTGGTTTTTCCAAGCGCTGCGCTGCAGTCAACTTAAGCGGACTTTTGACAGGTAAGTAAATGACATTCACTTATTGAATTTGTGAGAAACGCACTTGCACGTTTGTAACGATTTCCATTTGTATATGTTTATACCCGTATGTATACACAGTCCCCCAATAAAGTGTTGAGCATACTTAGAACCTGCCCCTATTTCACCATCTTTGCAATGATAGATGAGGCTGGGTTCACACGGCATTGTCCTGCACGTTTTTGCCATACAAATCTTACCGTATTAGATTACTGTTCAATAATATTGGTATGGAAAAAGCGTGCAGGGCAATGCCGTGTGTTTGGCCTCTGTCAGTTCAGGTGATAATTCGGTGTACCTATTATTGCAATGCTGATAAGTTTTTATATCCGTCTTATTCATATAACCCCCGTGTGGTTACCGGGTTGGAATAGTGCCACTACTCCATGTGTTCCCGTGGATGTCGCAAGACGCGACTAAGGGAATCCAGCCTTTTAGTACTGTTAGGCGATGGGCTTGCAACCTGCAACTTGCAACTGGTAAACATCTTAGCCCAAATGGTGCAAAATGTGGTTACAGAATTATCAACGAGTTTTTTGTTGTTGTTGGATATTCAGTAGCTCCGCCTACCCCACTGTGGGAATGAAGTCGTGACGCTATGTAGGTACCTATGTATGTCCCCCCCGATTGTGCTGCCACCTTGCCGTGGTGGGGGGGCTTGCGTGTCTCTATGATCCCCGTGGCTATACCGGACAGGGCTACCCATACCGGAAAGGCTCGGGGTGAGGGGCCTGACTAAGAGCGGCACGTCCCTATCCCATTCCCACCTTCCCGATTTCCCATTCCTTACCAGCTCCCATCCTTCCCCCCTTTTCCACCGAACCAGTGGCGGGATATCCACTTTCCAGGGCCAGCGCGGGCCCGGGGAACCAAATACTCCCCAAAAGAGCGCACATGAGGGGGGCGACGAGGGGGAGTTTGAAGGGACGGAGCTCGGGTAGGTGTCCCCGTATCCCGTTCCCGGAAAGCGACCCTGGTTCGCCCAGACGTGAGTCTCGGGTCTAGTGACCTCTGTTTTCAGAGGACATTTTAGACCTGAGACAGGTGTAGTGTGGGTGTTTGAAGGAACGTGGACTTACCCCGGTCACTGCGACTGGGGGGAATAGCCTGCCGGAAAACACCCTACACTCCATGCAGGCTGTGAAGGGAAGGCGAACCCAGCTCTTGCTGATCGCCTGAACTTCATGGGGAGCCACGTGGGTGAAGGGCCCACATTGCACGGCTCCCCCAGCTTGGGGAGATCGCTGTGTGCGTACGCAGTCGTCTCCTCCTTTGGCGGTGTGCTCTTCGGAGCGGGCTGGGAGGCGCCCAGCGGTCAATGCCTTGGCGGTCCCGCGGCGTCTCCGTTAACCAGCCAGGAGGGTTACGCCGGAGTGGTTTTAAACGGTAGTTCGCTTAGGTGAGAGTCCGTTATACCCCCCATTGCACGGTCATCCTTAGGCCATCGGGGGGATGCGTAAATGCATTTCCACTTCGTCATCAAAAAAAAAAAAAAAAAAAAAAAAAAAAAAAAAAAAGGTACCTATGTATGTAATGAAGGCACCACTGAGCGCTTGGTGCAGTCCTAAGACATCTAAGTCCTTTTGCATATTTGTTTCATTCAAGATAGTTTCTCTGGTCGGTAGTTTGCCGCCAGCTTTTTTGCGGCTTTCACTAAATATTGATTTGGGTGTTAGGCGATGGGCTTGCACCTTGTCACTAATACACATCTTGGCCTGATTGTGCAAAATGTGGTATCAGAATTATAAAGAAGTATTTTCAGTTGTTGGTATTTCTGTAGCGCTGCCTACCCCCTTTGGGAATGAAGGCGTGATGGTATGTATGTTACTCATATAAACTGAGAATTTATTGACACTTAGCCTGTGAGAAGCGTCTCACTCTCACCGGGACCAGTCCACCAACCAGTCGCCGTCACCAACAAAATGTATACATACAGCTCTATGGAGGGTATCTTTTCTGGGCCCGTATTATGGTCGCCTATATCGCGGTGGATAAAGCATTCGTCACTCTCGCACTTACGTACTGGTCAGAAAGTGATAGATATTTTATACACATCGATAAACACGACTGCTGGTATCCGCTTGGTTGCGCATCGCGTCATACATCTTGTTGGTGGCGACGACTGGTTGCGCCGCCATGGTGTCACGGCGAGAAGCGGGCCAATTAGCGTGGAATGGGGCAAAAAGATTTTATTGCTATTAATCAGCTGACCAACTCCAGCCTACAGCACAAAATAGATAGCACAACTACCTACAAGAAGCAAATCAGGCTCCTCTAGTGTTGACGTAGTCACTTTTACGGCACAGAGAAGGCAAACGAGCACATAGGCCACCTGCCCCTATTTCACCATCTTGACGATAACACGTGACAGGTGACATTTCGGTATACATTGCAAAGTTACATCACTGGGTTTCATATAAACTACGCCGGCTGTCCTGAAATGTCACCTGTCACCTGACATTGTCAGGATGGTGAAATAAGAGGCTGGTGGTAGTGACTCAGACCCACATTTCCAATCTCAAGACTACAGTCACAGGATTGCTATCTTGACAGCTACGGTGGAATCATTCCCAACCCTGAAGACTAAGGTGGAACTGCCTCTATGCTGCTGTAATTTCCACCGGTTGTATTGATATATTAGTATACTAATACTAAAAAGCCTATAGGCTAGTAGATAGATAGTAATGATATTAGCCAGCATTCAAGCAAAACTACTCCATCCAGCGAAACATGTTAATACTAGAATTACTAGAAATGAGACGATGCACGCTATGTTCAGCGATAAAGGTAGTGAAGATGTAACTGTTGTTTACAGCGGCCAAACCTTAGTCAACCAGTCGATTTAATAGTGGGTACGTTCTCTTTGCAGTCAAAATCTGTCTCTTTTACGTTGCGCACGAGTACCTACTAGCGTAATTAAATATTTCGTGGCTAGTCTGGATACCGTGAACCGTTGAAGTCTTTTGTTTAAAAAAAAGTTTTGTTAAGTACGTCATTCGAATTTCAGATACCCTGTGCAGCCGGGTCCTTTCGGATAGCTACCAGCATCTTATCCATTAACCACCCGCCAAGCAACAGTGTTCGCATTGTTGTGTTCCGGTGTGGGGATAAGACAACCGGTGAAAAGCATAGAGGCATTCCATCTTAGTCCTCAGGGTTGGCAACACATTTGGGGTCTTAGGATTATAGTCTTGAGAATTCAAATGTCTATGGGTCTCGGATTCCACTTACCATCAGGGTGGTGATTCTCTCAACACAGCGCTGCGTCGATCTTATAGGTGAAGTTTTATCAGGGAAAGTTAAGAAATCCCGTCGGAGCGTACAAAACACATTTTAGCGCATGCCTTCTCAATTAAGCAGCAGGCAGGTGAGTCGAGTTCAGTGTTGTATAAAGCTGCCTAATTAAGAAGGCACGCGCTAAAATGTGTTTTGTACGCTCCGACGGGACTTCTTAAACTTGCCGGATAAAACTTCACCTGTAAGATAGACGCAGCGCTGTGTTGAGAGAATCACCCCCAGGTGGCCTGAGTACTCGTGTGCCTTCTCATTAACATAAAAAAACTGTTTTTTTTTTATCTGGGCAACTAATATTTCTTGAACTGTCTTTGAAAAACAAGACAAAGCAGCTCGAACCTCATTTTAATTATGATGTGTAAATTTTATTTCATTGGATGCGGAGCCACATTTTATTTTTGCGAGGATGAACCTTTCGCGGGGTCTAATAATCGCTACCACTATCTAACCAGCTAACCTGCTGACAAGCAACAGTGTTCGAGTTGATCTGTTCCGGTTTGCGGAATCATCATGATACCAAAGTCTGTCTAGTGGTATTTTTTGGGCAAATTCATTCTTAACCCGAGCTCGATTTTCCAGGTACTTTTTTATTATACCGTGTGACACCAGCGGCAAATAAATCTGCCCTCCCAGGCAAAAAAACAGTATGTTGAATTCAATTGCCAAATTAAATTCAATCCTTTCCTTTAAGTAATAAGGTTTTGATTGCAACAGGAGTTTTATTAGAGTTGCTGCTATTTAGCTTAGCAGGGCAGAAATTGTGTTCAGTTATCGCCCGCCGCCAGTCCTGTACAATTATTTAAATAAACTAAAAAACCCCGGTCATATCAAATCATAATCAATTTATGCCGATGCCGACAACAAAATGACGGCCACAGCTGGACGTAAAATTAAATACCTACTAAACCGCAAAAACATGTGCGCGCGACTGCCCATTCAACTCCTGCGCCGCTATAATATAGCATTTTGCATCGCGTTAGCTCCTCAGTTCAGTACGACAGAGCTCGCGATGGTCGCGCGACGCGTTCCACACACAATCTGAAACAACCTTGATCTCATCCGCTGCCGAATAGATACTCCGGATAGATCTTTATTGAACATATGTAAGCATTCGACGCCCATTAAGTGCTGTTGTGAAGTTATATAGTGACGTGTGAGGTGTTGAATGCTATGGCCTATGACCGGTCACAGTCAATCTGTTATGCCAACGTAAGGCCAAGTTTTTGAAATTGTTATTATCCTTGTGTAGGTAATGTTTTATCGCCAATGTTTTTATATGGCACATGACAAGGTTGTATTGCTGCTATAAAGTGCTTTTATATTACACGTAATCGCAAAATTAACTAAACCTCTTTTGTTATATACTTAAATACAACCATAGGCTACTATAGGAACCTACAGCTGATACCTAAGTAGGTATGCAAATACTTTTAGTAAGTTTAGTTCTTTGTGGCATTTACAGTGAAAAGGTTATATTTCCAAATACGTGTTTGTCATCACGATTATCATTTCTCAATGATTTATGGAAAAAAAATTGAGATTGATAGAATGCTATTAAGCAGAGTGTAATTGTATAACTACGTATTAATGAAATCGGAGCCAGGATAGTACCTCCACAGATAGATAAGCAGTTATTATTGTTTTCCTGATTTTGTTTGTTACTCTATTAAATACACATTTTGTATGATGATAATTGATAACCGAAGACTTTTCCTGCAATTTTTCCGTTGTTCGTATTTCCTACCGACGTTTCTTTTCTTAAAATGACTGCCTATTGTCTGTTGAATTGAAGTGCATTTATCCATAATGTCTAATGATTTTCCATTTTAAAATGCCCATCACGATAAATAATGTTATGTTATGGCAATGTTACGTTTCCGCAACCAGGATGTTTCAACTGCTTTTTATGAGTATGAATACCTCCTGAGACCTGATGTTCTATAGGAAGTACATAATTAAGCCAATTTAGTTTAAACTTTATGTCAATGAGTATAAAGTTCATTTTAATTTGTTTCAAACTTGAAAATGCAATTTAAGAGCAGAGTAAATTGAACTCTATTTCCTTGCTTGTAGATTTAAATTCTCACTAACAAAAATGTCCCTGTTTGTAATATGGTGGGCCTCACGAGGATAAAGGTCTACACAACACGAGTCAGTTAACTGAACATGTCATGTCAAAGGTGAAGTTTCACAATATCAAACGTCTAAATTCCGCGTGATCTAATTAAAAGTGTACGTCTGTAATCTCCGAATCACTACCAACGACGTAGATATGAAGTGAGATTTTAAAATTTTATAGGATTTTTAGTACCTAGTTCTAAGGCTTTGTCGTTGTAATGCACCATCTATGGTTAAGGGGCACATTCACACACCGCATTAAGTTGATTGCTAACATTATAAGGGTGAATTGCAAAAATATTATACATAGTTAAGAACCTAATTGATGGCAAAGTTTAATTGAAACAAAATAATTTACCTTTGTGTAACGAAAATTAGTCATACAATTGTATGGTTAAACTTCGTTACACAAAGGAAAAATATTTTGTTTCAATAATTTCAATTAAACATTAACATCAATTAGGGCCTTAACTACGTACAATATTTTTGCAATTCACCCATAATTAAAAAAACATAATAAAAAATAGGACCTCTGAATCTTCATTAATAATTCGTACCAGATACCTACTAGGTTGTTATTTGATGTTATTAGTTTTTATTTCTAATTAAACCAGGACAAATGACACGAGAATACGAATGACATTAAAGATTATCTACATCAAATAAATACTACACATTATGTACAGTCAAGGACTTTAATGGTTATGCAAATATGGAACCCTGTCGCATAACGTTAATCATTAATTTTGGCGTAATTTCTTTCATGTGGTTTGACGCTGTCATTATGACAGGGTTCTACAGTGGCATAACAATTAAAGTCCTTGACTGTACGAGTGTAATATGTCAATGTATTATTTCATTCTCAATTTAAGAAAGTCTAAACATTATTTTTTAAATATTAGCAGGAGAAGTCTCGTTATCACGTTCAAGTATTGTTGTTATACTTGGAATGAAGTGGACAAATGATTATTTCCTTGCTAAATATCATCTCTTCATTTTTTATACACGTTTTCTTTCGCCCTGTGTAATACACAGTAGGTTAGGTACCTACGCTTGGTCATAAACTACAGCCGTAAAACGTGCTTGTGCAAACTGTGTTTGGAGATAAGTAAAGTACTCAATGGATAACTTTGCTATCGATTCAGATAAAAACTGACGTAGTTCTTTTACGCCGGATATCCATCCCAACGTGGCGCGCGCAGGGGGCGCAGTGAGACCACACTTGATTTCATAAATTCCCTCATTCTTCTAGTCTATTAAAATATAAAGCTGCGATTTTTTTCATATTAAAGTAGTCTATATCAATACGGTTGAGTTCATCATCGAGTTCACATTTTTGTTTAACCATTTATTGCATAAGACATTTGACCGGCAAATTTAAAGTGTTTGCAAGTTAGCGCCAACTATATTCTCTTTACACTTTAAATATACGATCTGTCAGAACTTTGGCTCAAATAAATAAATAAAAGAAAAATAGGAAGGTACATATTTAAACATTTATCTTTCATCTGATATTATGTTTTATGCAGATCCATTTTGCAAACCGCTAAACCAATTTGTTGATTACAAAATCGTGTCGAATTCAATTGACTCTCATTACCTATACTAATCCCTCTCTTACGGCCCTTGGTGCACAATGTACTATTGGTACTTACTTCGTTTAATATTAATGTTTTACGCAACCTACATGTTTATTTTGGAATAAAACTTAACGTTTGTTTTGTGACATGTTTTTTGTGTTTAAACTAAATACGGGTATTTCTAGTATATTTCATAAGTTCGGATTAGTAAACATTTTTTGCTGGCGGAGTTTTTGTGATATTTTATTTGCATTGACGTAATTACAACTTGCTTTTTGCAGAAAACCTAAATAATTTACACAAACGGAGTGACAGTGACAGTTTTGACGGCATAGTTTAAAATAGAATTAAATCGATTGTGTTTACGATTGTACCAAGGTCAGTGCAGTAATGCGAAAGAGAGAGAGGTAGAGGGAGGTCTTAAACTCGCCATTTTAAGTTAATTGCGGTACCTCGTTATATCTAGTTTGTGCGAAATTAGGCTTTATTCATAATTTGGTACGAATTTCACATGTGAACATTGGTCTGACTTCCTCGTCATCATATGTTAAAAGAGCGTGTTAAAAAAATCTATTGTGAAGCTATTAGTTGTTTTTGAGTACATTGAACTCGTCCAAATTCGTCCAATACAATATGTTTCGCTTAAAGTTTCATTATTCAAATAAACATGGCTTTATGGTTGTTCTTCAGTTTCTAACAAGGAACAATGAATATCGTAGGTATGATAATTAGTTAAGATAGTTACAAAATACCTATCTATTTATGACAAAAAACATTATTTAGAACACAAGGTTTTTCACAAACAACTTAATTATTCGTCTTCAAGTTACATAATAACGTGAACAAAACATTAGGCCACTAATTTTTACAAAATGTTCTCTTCTTTTAAACAAGTTGTTTGTTTTTGAGACTGCATACCTACAGTTAGAAATGCAGTACCTAAGTAAATATGTTTAAAAGGCTATACCTACAAAGTTAATTTTAGAGCTGCCCAATATTATTACATACATTCATAACGTCACGCCTTTATTCCCAGAGTGGGGTAGGCAGAGCAACAGAATAACAACAACTCTAAACTTGTTGATAATTCTGTAACCACATTTTGCATAGTCAGGCTAAGATGTTTACCAGTGTATTAGTGACAGGTTGCAAGCCCATCGCCTAACAGTACTACAAGCCTTTATTCCCTTAGTCGCCTCTCACGACATCCACGGGAAGACATGGATTGGCACTATTCTAACCCGGCAACCACACGGGACCATAATAAAATTTAATAATAATAATTTTATAATTTTTTATGGTTAATAAAATTTTGATGTCTGTATTTTGCCAGTATTTAAAACACTATAACTAAGAGTTTCTGCCCTTTTTACATAAACGCGCATTTAGCTAGTGTGCTTGAAATATTGTTTTTCCTTATCTGTCTTTTTGACATTTGAATTTGACAGAAAGGAATAAGTAAACAATACTTTATAGGTATTTAGTGCATTTATGAATAAGGGGGTTAATTTTATTATCTAAAGCCAACAAGTTGTGCTCTACTCTGTACTTGCTAAAATAGATTAACTGTCATATTTTTGGCATTTTGTCAAAAAAAAGTATTTACGAACATACTTGTAACCAGAAAAATCTATAAATGTATCTTGATGTTTGATTACAGTAACAATATGGCAGAGAACAAATCTGAGGAAGAAGTGCAGGAACAAGTAGACCATTTAAAGGAATGGACAGCTTGCAGAGCGCACGTTCCAAAAGATATAGGTAAGTTCCTTAATAAAGTTTATTGTAATAAATTACGGTAATGCTGAGATGCATAAAAAACAAGGCTCAGAAATAGTAGTGGTAGGACCTTGTACAGGGTCCGTCCGAATCGCTACCACCATCCTATCCATTAACCAACCGCCAAGCAGCAGTGTTCGCATTGTTGTGTTCCGGTGTGGGGATAAGACAACCGGTGAAATTACTAGCATAGAGGCATTTCATCTTAGTCCTCAGGGTTGGCAACGCATTTGAGGTCTTAGGATTGCAGTCTTAAGATTATAGTCTTGAGAAATCAAATGTCTATGGGTCTCAGATTTCACTTACCATCAGGTGGCCTGAGTGCTCGTGTGCCTTTTCCATACCATAAAAAATCCCCTTGATCATCACACAAATATTTGCCCTTTCCGAGGCTTGAACCGGACCGCTAGCTTTGTAGAGTTACTAATCTAATCTAGCATAAAACGTCGCTGCTTCTTCTTCTTCTTCTTTTTTATTAATGGCAGTCCACCGCGATGTACGCAGTGATTTCGTCAATGTCAAGTGAGTAGAGTACCTAAAACAGTAAACAGAATAAATCAAAAGCAAAAGCCGGATATCTTTCAATCGGCCAACTTCCCTCCCCGAAGGTTACCGGAAGACCCACCACATCGATGCTAATATACAGAATGTGACAGAACTTGACGTAAATATTAAGGGATAGAAAACCCTTCCCTTACCGGTCCAGAATATAGTTTAAACTTTTCAATCTGTTAATTAGTTTAGGAGTTATTACGGTTTTAATGATACTGGTAAAGAACGCTACCTTGCGGTACACTTTTGCCTCCTTTCGCTAAAAATAGCTATGTGGACGAAATTAACCGAAATTAGGTAGCTTGAAAGAAAAACAGCTTATTTTTTGGCTATAGTATTTTTGAACGATATCGAAATCTTGATTAACTGTGCCAACTTTTGACAAAGCATAGCTGCCACCTTAGTGTAAAGAAATTTTATTTCAGTTGACTCTTCGTCAAAGTTGAAAAGCGAATGAAAAACAAGAAATGCTTTAGTGGCTTAGAAAAGTTGTTGAACAAACTAGGATTTATTTTGAATGCGTTTTTATTTTCGAATTATGTTACCTATAATTCTAAGCATTGCTACGTTATGAAACATTCGGAATCAAGCTCCAGAATAGCATAATTTAGCAGTATCATTAAAACCTTAGTAGTTGTTTCCTAATTAATATATGTATTTGAAAGTTAAAACTGTATTCTGTACAGTACAGAAAAGGATTTCTGGGTCGTTAAAGTTATTTTTTTAAATAAAAGTAAAGCCACGTAAAGCTTATAATTATAAAGTAATAGACTCGTAAACTTTTAGGCCAAGCGTTCACAAGCCATGGCCTGAATAACCAGTTTTTGTTACAACATTTAAAAATTTCGACAGTTTATTTATACCAGTCTCACTCGAGTCATTGCGTTAACTTTACTTAGGTAGATAGCGTAAATTACAAATGCAGTATTTTAAATGAAAGTAAAGAGTTAATCATAGTGTTTAAGAGAAGATAATAATTCTAATCGTGTCGTCAATAATGATTAATGGCACAATTATTGACGGTTCTGATATTATCTGACGATAAAGGATTTTGTATGTAGGTATGTAAACACTTTATTTTCAAACAAAAAAAGAGATAACAATTATAAAATAGACAAAAATATAGCAGGGATGTACAAAGGCGAACTTATCCCTTTAAGGGAACTCTTCCAGTTTACCTTTAAGCTGTTAAGAAATAAATAATGACAACGAAAAGCCAAATACGTACAAGTCGTACAACATTGTACCTTCTTTTCAAACTATAGAACTGCAAACATGGACGGTAATTTATGGCAATTTATAGCCGGCAAGAATAGCTTTAATACTCTATTAGTGTGTAATAGAATGAGACGTCCGTACTGTAGACGGACGATTATTGAGCAAAAATTATGCTCGTGTACCTTAAGACCCAATACCCATTTTAATAACGTTATAATTGCAACCTTGACAACAAAGTATAGTTTTAGGTACCTAGGCCTTTTACGCAGAAACTCACGAGGATAATGAATAATTATATGCTATAGGTACATAATCGTCAGTAACTAGCCTAAAGTTGCACTTAGGCACACGGGCAATTTTATGAGCAATAATTGCCCGTCCACAGTACGGGCGTCTCATTCTTATTATTAGAATAAGGCAGCTATTGTTGACGGGGAATTATTACCTACTCGTGAGTCTAACCTAGGTAAGGTAAGTTGATTAAGACGATAAAAATTAGAAATATCTTTTTGCGTTATGGGACCGCCGTAAGTCCGTTAATATTTTGAAGATTTTGAATACTCCACTTAATTATTAAAACTTGTAGGTACCTTTTGCATAATATTTTATGCTAGTTGTTTCCCGCGACTCCGTCCCGTAGAAGTCTTTAATCTGTATTCCCGCGGGAACCCTACGTCCTATTCCAGGACCTAGCCTATTGTGTGCCAAGTTATATCCCGATCCGTTAAGGTTGACATCCAAACTTTCTCAATTAAAATATTAGTTAAATGTAAGTAGGTACCTAGTCAGTTTAAATTGAAACAGCTGAGTGTATCGAAACTTTGTATAGATAGACACAGTTGCCACTTGTCTGATGTTCCCAGCGATTGTTAAGATAAAGCCCATTCAAAACTCACAATGGCGATACGCGTCGGTTACTCGAAACGAGATTCCATTAGTTTGCAAAAGTGACACCCTGTCGATGATCATTGATCAATCAACTTTGAATTTTAATTTTTGATATTAGTTTTTTAATGAAACAATCATTTTGATCCCTAAAAAGTCTTTCCAAATGATAGTTTACGACAAGTAAAATATAATCAAAAAGAAGGTAATCTAATACTGAATGTACATTCATCTTCATTGCACTACATAGTATAAAACAAAGTCGCTTTTTCTGTCCCTATATCCCTATGTATGCTTAAATTTTTAAAACTACGCAACGGTTTTTGATGCGGTTTTTTTTACTAGATAAGGGTCATTCTCAGTTAAGAGGTAAAAACGATGTCCCGGATAAATAATCATACTTCTATTGAAAATTAAAAGAATATTATATCACAATCTCTTAATATAAGTGCTCAACTTTATGGACAATCAATTTCAAATAATTAATTAACTTAGTTTTGTCACAATTTCACCTCAAACATGCAAAACTTCTCTCCCCTGGCCTGTCCCCAGCTAGTATTTACAGTAAATCAGTAAGTTTACGTGATCTTAAAGCCATGGAAACATTTTAAGTTAGTCTGTATTAGAAAATAATATAAAGAATGATTGTAATGATGTAACCGAAGTAACTATTTTTTTTTATTTTAATAGAATATATTCACGATACATTTTGTCGCCGGAATTTGCGTCTCTTCCCCTGGCATTCTTATAATCTAAAAAATATTGTATTTGCGATCTTAATTATTGTAATATTAATGCTAATCATAATTCATTTGATCCACAAAATATAAGCCAACGTTGTAATAATGATCTTTTTTCCACATTTTGTCACTCGTATTGATCCCTTTGTTCATCAATTTTGATGGTATCTGGTGAAATAGTCTCTCCCCTGGTCAGCTTTATTTCTAGATTAATTTTTCTAAATACTTAATTATATATTTATATTGACTTTAATTTACTTATAGATAACAAACATACTTCATTTTATTAACTAATATTAAATACTTTTGAGATATTATCGATTTTCTTACTGAAAAGTCTCTCCCCTGGCTTTCTCTCCCCTGGCACAACATTTGCAAAAATGTTCAGCAAACGTATAAATATTGATTTAAATTAACTATTACACTTAATTACACTTTCCATTATTCAGATCTGCAAAATAATCCGTCAATTTTTTATTTTTTTCTTGTTTTTCAAAAGGCCAGGGGAGGGACTAGACTGTGCTCAACAAACACTATTTTCTGAGGTAAAAAAGAATAATAAAAAAAAAAAACATTAGAAAATGCATATACATCATCTAATAGATTTATAAAAATCTGACAAACATTTAATATATGCATTTATTTATATTTTATGAAATTTTTTCATAAAAGTCTCTCCCCTGGCTTTCTGTAAAATGATAAAAAAATGAAAAATTGACTGGTCACCTAGCACATATTAAAAAACAAGTTGTTTTGATAAATCTGTAAAAAAATTAAATCAAATTTCAATTTTTTTTGTCATGCCAAGTTTTATCAGTAAGCTATTACCTCTTAACTGAGAATGACCCATAAAGTGATTGAAGAGGAAGGTTTATTATATGTATAATACTTTAATCCGGAGCGAAGCGAGGGCGGGTCGCTAGTTTGTTATATTTTAATATGATACCGGTAGCGGTAATAGTGTTCAAATACGATGTTAACAAGACCGTGTAAAGTCGAAGTAAAAAAATATGTTTACGTTATTGCACTTTATTTCAAAGGCTAATAAATGTCAAATATTATCTTTGACATCGACCGTACGATTTCCATATTCTGCTTTTATGCAATAGTGCTACAAATCAAAAACAAATACAGTTTGATTTAAAACTTTAAGTTCCTACATTGCGTTCAGAATTAAAATGCAGCAACGACTCTTTTTGTAGCACTATTGCATAAAAGCAGCGTTTTCCTTGTTATTCGCTCACGTCTATAAATACATACCTAAAATGTATATGTACAGTCAAGGGCATAAATATATACGTTACCAACACGTCAAAAATACCTATACGATTTTATGCCACTGGCAACAAGGTCCGGCTATTCATATATTTGACGCCATGGCTTTATAGATATTAATACCTTTCACTCTACTTCAACACGGATTCAGAAATATATACCTACATGACCTTGTTGCGTTGCAATACATCGTGTACCTACCTACATATTTTTTAACCATTTTTTTTTTTTTTTTCTTCTCTTTGGCATGGCGCGGATTGCGTATTGCCACAAACAAATTTTAACCATTATGTTGTATGCATGTTATTAGAGTAATCGTAAAGTACCTATATACAGGGTGTTACGTAATGAGTGGATAATCCTTGAACTACGGATAGAGGGCACTTAGGACGTTATGAAAAAAGCTAAAAAAGGTCTAGTAAAAGTCGCACGGTTTTAGAGATATTGGTCATTTTAATCGGATTTTTTGTCATTTTTCCTTATGTCCGTGTTACGAAAAACCCCTAAGTTCATGTATTAATTCATTTTTTTTTTTCGTTGTTTCTTGCATGGTTACAATCACTATGAACTAAGGAAGTTTTTAAAGCTACATGCCCAGTTTTTTTTCATCACAACTTTTTGAGTAAACGCACAAAGTTTGTTTTTCATACTACGTGAAAAACAAACGCGGGGATTTCTTAGTATGGAAAAAGTAACTTAGTGAGTTTACTCAAAAAGTTGTCATGAAAAAAACTTGGCATGTAGCTTTAAAAACTTCCTTAGTTCATAGTGATTCTAACCATGCAAGAAAAAAGTGAAAAAAATATGAATTAATACATGAAATTAAGGGTTTTTCGTAACATGGACATAAGGAAAAATGACAAAAAATCCGATTAAAAGTCCAAATATCTCGAAAACCGTGCGACTTTTACTAGACCTATTTTAGCTTTTTCATAACGTCCTAAGTGGCCTCTATCCGTAGTTCAAGGATTATCCACTCTTTACCTAACACCCTGTACAGTCAAATAACGTCACGCCTTCATTCCCAGAGTGGGGTAGGCAGAGCTACAGAACTACCAACAAAAGTAAAAAAAACTTGTTGATAATTCTGTAACCACATTTTGCACAATCAGGCTAAGATGTTTACCAGGTTGCAAGCCCATCTAACATCACGGGCATCGACATCCACGGGCAGACATGGAGTAGCACTATTCTAACGCGGCAACCACACGAGTACAGTCATCCGCAATAATATAATTTTAAAAACATCTTATACATTTTAACGTGTGTATGTTCGTATCTGCCTGTGACATCGTTGCTTCCAAACGGATAACCTAATTCGGAAGCGTTTTTTTTAATAGCAAGATAATTTAACTGGGGTGCTCCTTAGCTTAATTTGGTCAAAATGGGTCTAACCGTTTAAAATCTATCAGCTTTGAAAGTAGGGTTGCAATTATTTTGTGGGTTTTATCTGTTTATTAGTTACTAGCTGTTGCCCGCGACTACGTCCACATGAAAGTCGTTTGAAGGGTAAAAGTGGCAACCGGGGCATAATTTAACCTGTAAGGTACAGGTAAAAGGTCCTTAAGTGTTTTGCTTTCATATCTATGCTATCGGTGGTTATTCAACTATGTATAATGTAAAAAATAAATCAAAGTGATATTTATCACCATTATTCGAATAGAAAATATCAAGCGACTATCAAGGGACTATCTCACACAAATTGACCTATTCCCAAACTAAGCTCTAGGCTTGTACTATGAGTAGTAGACAACGATAAACAAACTTATATGTATATAGGTAGAGAAACACATACATAAATACATAGAAAACATCCATGACTCGGGAACAAATATTCGCGCTCATCACACAAATATCTGCCCTTACCAGGATTTGAACCCAGGACCGCAAGCTTCAGAGGCAGAGTCACTACCATCTAGGCTAACGTGTCGTCAAAAGTTTAAAAAAAAGTCCGTTGTTAATACTAACCCCGGGTCCGGGGCTAGAATTATGCTGCCATTGACTTGTCCCGGCCACCCCTACCCTATGTCCGTACTAGTGGTGTAGGTAAAGCTATCTCGATACCAAATTTCATCGAAACCGGCTCAGCGGCTTAGCCGTAAAAACGCAACAAATAGACTGCATGACAGACAGACTAACTTTTGTATTTATTCGCAATATTACTAGCATTTGCCTGCGACTCCGTCCGCGTAAAAGTCGTTGCTCGCTGTTCCCTCGGGAACTGTACAATTTCCCGGGACTCTCCATACCAAATTTCATCTAAATCGGTTCCGTATATTAAGCGTGAAGTGGTAACAGACAAACAGACAGACATATACACTTTCGCATTTATAATAAGTATTGGTGTGAATAGTTAGGGTAATCCCTAACTATTACACAACATATGAAGATTACACTATTGTACGAGTATTATGTTTTCTTCTTTAATCTATTATTATTAAATGTGGTCACCACGTTCCGGGGTTCCGTGAAGTTCCGTGGTGAAACTAGGAATCCTTATAATTTCACCATGTCCGTCTGTCTGCCTATCTGTCTTTGTGACTTAGTTACTTTTTATACCGTGCGCAAAAATCAATATTCAAATAAGTATAACACATTTTTATCTTCGTAGTTGTGCGCTCATAAATGTAAAGCATGAGAACCATTTTTTTTTATATTACAAGTCTGACGTCTTACATTGAATGACGTATTTTTAGATTTGGATAGCTCTTGAAAAATCATTGTCTCTGTTATTATGAACTAATGAGGAACCGTTTAAAGAATATTAAACTCTAAAAATTTTATTGAGTTATAGAATATACAACGAATTAAATAGGAAAACTAAACTATGTATCACGAGATTCACGAGTAAGTAGACTCCAATAGCTACTCTGGGGTAGTTAAGCTCTAATATAAGCTAAATAAGCTCTAATATAAGCCCTGCGCAAGATTAAAGTTGACGTCTAAAGAAGGTTACAAAAAAAGTTATTGTGCATTGAAATTTTCAATAAATTACCAAAACGCTCAAAACAGCAACCAATGTGAAAAGGCGACTAAATCGTGAATTTTAAATGATTTTTTCCATAGTTTGAAGCACTATAAAGGACATGGATAATTTTAACTTCAAAATTAGTCTTAAATTAAATTAGATATACTCGTGCTTATTGTTAATTGTCAGTGCGTCTGAAAAGTAACCTGCATTCCAATCACAATTTATTTATTTATTTACGAGGCTACTAAAATGTTTCCACCTGCTGAAAATCATCTAACTACTTAAAATAGCACAAAAAACGTGTAACTACATATAAATAGAAAATTAGTTGTTATTCTTATGGTTCGGGGAAGGAATTTTCACAGAACGCCCATCCAACCATTTGCTCACTTATCGACCATGAATAACTTTCACTGCCACCAACGAGCAGTCGCGTGTAATTTGAGCTTGCGAAGCGTGTCATCGGTACTGATACTGATAACAACTCCCGGGCCGTGTTACTGGTATCATTGATTAATATGCACACCTTGAATGATTGGAGAATAACTATGTTATTATCATCGTGCGCTGCAGCAAGATTATTGACACGGATAAAATAAAATGGTGTTTTTAGTTGAATCGAAGCTGATATATGCGTTGATAATGTTTATCACCGAATTACTTCTATTTGTGCAGATTTTGCCCCCGTGCTGTTAGATAAGGTAAGTAAGTGATACGATCTCTAGAAAGTGCTATGAAAGAGAAAGATAAGTAACTGTATGCGCAAAACAATTGCCGTTCAAAACAATATCATAGTTTTGAATTGAACTTAGCTTAGGCAAATTATTATGAATTTATGAGATACAAGGACGTTATCTTTATAATTTAATCGGTAAAATTACTAGCATAGAGGAATTTTGACGACACATTAGCCTAGTTGGTACTCTCCGTCTGAAGATAGCAGTCCTGGGTTTAATCTCGGTTAGGGCAGATATTTGTGTAATGAGTGCGAATATTTGTTTCCGATTCTTGGATGTTTTCTCTGTATTTAAGTACGTATTTCTCTATATTATGTTTATCGTTGTCTAGTTCCTATAGTACAAGCCTAGAGCTTAGTTTAGGACCAGGTCAATTTGCGTGAGATGGTCCTCTGATATGTAGGGGAACTTATCCCTTTAAAGGATCTCTTCCAATTCACATTTAAACGATTGAGAGGTAAATAAAACAGGGCATGACTAAGCGTACAACAAATTAAAGAGACAGAATATAAAGGACAGAATAAAATAACAAATAGGATAAATAAACAAATATGTACTAGTCTAAATTTAATTAAAGACATTACTATTTCTTTACTTATTTATTTAAGCTTAGTTCTCAGGGTTGGCAACGAATTGAAGTCTTGAGATTGAGAAGGCTTATGGGCCTCAGAGCCCTCTTACCATCAGGGGGATTATTATGGCATTGCTATGCTGGTCAGTTTGCGCTGAGAGAAAAGGACAGAGCTATATAACTGCTATAGCTCTGTCCTTCACGGTCGCCGTTAAATGAATTGCATAGCTGGGCATTATTAAAATTAAAGTGTTCCTAGTTAAGGAAAATTAAGAAACTTCAACTTTGTCAGTTTTGTGACGAACATTTGCCATACATTTATATGGCTAATTTTGGAGCATTTGTCATACATTTATAGGTCAGTCCAACTGAAGTCGGCGACCACAATATTTTCAACAATAAAAGCCGACATCACCTATTAGGTACCTACCTACAATTTTAAAATAAGTTTTTTTTTTGCGTTTTTGTAGGCGGTTTTTTGTTGTGTAAAAGATAAAAATAAAAAAAAAAAACAAAAACCTTGGTTATTTTATTTTTTTACATTCATTTTGAGGTTTTGTGAAAAAAGCGTGAATGCAAAAGTTGTAGATCATTTTATTACCTACAACTTTCGTCATTTAACTTCTTTCCATAGGACTTGTAGTTTGACCGGATAATATAATAGTAATAATATAATATAATGCCCCCAGTGAGATAATACACTCAAAAAAATGAGAGCCAACCAAGAGAGATTTTCTCTTACTTGACAAAATGAATACAATAGTTATGATATTATTAGTTATCCTTACTAATATATGTATTTAGTATGTATTTATTCAATTATTTACTTTATGTATTTATATTTAGACTATTTATATATAGTTCTAATTTCAAAATTGAAATAATTTAATTGTTTCTTGTAGTTATTTAGTTTGAGTTCTAAACGAAATAGTTTACACCGCCTGCCATGAATTTGTGTCCTCAGTTATTTCTCTTACAAGGTTGTCTGGAAGAGATCGCTGTTTAGCGGTAAGACCGCCTGTTGTTTACCTATGTTCCATGTTCTGTTTTTATTTTTTAAATTTTTGGTGTTCAATAAAGAGTATTTGTATTGTATTGTATTGTAATATTATAAAAGTGAAAGCGTGGATGTTTGTTACGCTTTCACGCAAAAACTAGTTGACGAATTATCATGAAACATGTACACATGTCATATTCTGGGAGGTACTAGAAGTAACGTAGGATACTTTTTATTAAAAAAAAATTGTCAAGAAAAAAAAATTGCAGCGGGCGAAGCCGCTGGCGGGTCGCTAGTATTTATATAAACCAAAGCTGATAGTACCAATATCAAGTTCTTTAGTGATTCAACTAACATCTTACTTGATGTATCTAGCGTCTTGTCACGCTCGTATGGAATCAAGACGCGTAGGTATGCACAACAATCACAATTTTGTTAGATGTGACCAATTTTTTATGCTGTTCCTTGGTTATTTAGTGTTAAGTACGGTTCATTCATGTTGCATAAAATTTATTGCCATAATTTCGTTTCGCATAGCAGCAGAATAATACACTGGCATAACGTTGATTAGAATAATAGTCCTATGGTAGAATAATTGTTTCGCCGAATTTTGTATGGCATACTATGTAGTTGGCATAAAGTTATAAAGCAGAATAATATTTTTCTAGGTAATCCTTGATTTTACCTCTAATAATCAAACCAAATTCGCCGGCCTTTACCGCGGCACGCTCGCGCTGTTATTTGTAGAACTTCTAACCTAACCTAGCCTATTTTACCTAATGGTAGCGTTCGTTACTAAATATAATGCTATGGTACAATTATGCCATAATAAAATTCGGCGGAAGGTATATTCTGCTACATAAAATTCTGCGATATGAAAGTCGGCGATATTTCTGCTATTCAAAATTCTGCCAAATGAATGTTATGCGTTATGACAGTTATGCTAAGTATACTATTATGCTAAAGTATCATTCGGCTAAAAATGTTTCTGCGATAACTGTTATGCGAAGTGTATTTCGGACAATCGATATTATGCCAGATGAAGGGAACCCGTTAAATACTCCGGTCCGCGTTGTAGGGAAATCAGATCGCTGGCTCCACGTAGCTTGTTAGCGTTTCGATCTTCCTTTATTTCCAGCAACAAAGGCTCGATGAATCTTTGTGCTCCTATTGTGTATTGTTACCGAGCGAACTCTAATTTTCTTTGGGCAAGATAATTAAATCTTATTCAATGCCAAAAAGACGTTTTCGTTATAACAGTAATTGAAATGTCAACAAATCTGATTCAAAACCTGTATTACCTGTAAGTATACGTACAAAATACCTACCAAACTGGAGGGCTAGCAAAAGTTGTCGGCGACTTGTTTGTCGCTCGGATCTCCCTTTAGTCTTTAACGGTAGAGACGCACTGAGCGAGAAGCGAGAAAATACAACTTGTGCTAGGCGTACTGGGGCCCTAGCCAAGATGCAAACGCTCCTAACGTTTTTCTTTTCTATCGCTCAAAATGTATGGGATGACAGTCGACCACGTGGTTTATCGAAATGCAGGGGCCTCTATTCTACTGCATTAAAACGATATTGTGTTTGACGTATATTAGCATCGTTTTTACCTCGGCCGCCATTATTATCAATGACATAAGTGTTATCAAAACGTTGACAATACGGAAACACGTCAAAGACGATATCGTTATTACCGTGTAGAATCTCAGCACTGATCGGACAAAGAGTTTGATCGGTAGCTTCACTAACTGATTAGATCTTCCTTCTGATTATCCTGACGTGTACATCTCGGGGGCATCCCAGTACAATTTAATACTTTTCATTTCATTGGAGACCCATGAGGTCCTGACTGATGACTTCATTTTCTGTTATTCTAGAATATAACTAGTAAAATGATAATGTTCCAGATGACAAGCTCCTGCGGAGGTTCCTCCACAGCTGCTACTACGACCTGTTGAAGACGCGGAGAGCCATAGAAGTGTTCAGCAGCTTGAGGGCTACGTCCCCAGAGCTGTTCAACGACCGCGACCCACTCTCAGCGCAGGTCCAGAACACATTGAAGATCGTGTGAGTAGAGGTGTAACCTCGTAGGATCCAATACCTATTTTATTAACATTGTAATTGCAACCTTATCGGATTTACTTTAGGTGCTCTTTATTCCTCAAGCGAGAACCTGCGAACGGGAGGTTAATGGGGTTTTCCACCAAAATGTGCTTATTCAACGAACTATCCACAACAAATGTTCTTTAGTATGCGTCGATTCGCTTTGTATAGTTTATTTCTTGGTTCGTTTTGACATTTTAGTCGAGTTTTGGCTATTAAAGTCGCATAAATTAATAATAGATATTGATTATTTTAGAGTAATTTTAGCATTCAATCATTTCTTATTACTGACTTTAAACCACAGAATTTTCTGCATTTCGCTTTTTCTGGAGTAGATTTGCTGAACACATTACATAAAATTTATTTAAAAGGGATTTCATTGTTACCAATAGAGTATATATTGCTTCGACTACTATATTGTAGTTAGCCGCGTTCTTTGGTATAAGTAAATTGTTGCATTTCTCTCCATGAGGGAAACGACTAGGTCAAGTGGGAGTTCAAACATTATTTTTTTTACTTATGTCGGATTTCACCAACCAATTTAACAGACTGTATCTTCCTCGGCTCTGTAGTTAATGTATTTTGTAAGTCGTCAAATCTCTAACCGTCTGTTTTGTTGTTGGTAAATTGTGCTCTTAGTTCGTTCAATAAACGTGTGAAACATGACTTAAGTTTAATAGTAATGTAATACTACCTTATGCCCGCGACTCCGGCTCCGTCCGCGTAGAAGTCGTTAATAGAGGGTAGAAAGTACTCTTAATTATCCTTCTCGGGGTTTAAGCTAGCCCACACCAAATTTCACACGAAATCGGTTCAGCGGTTTAGCCGTGAAAGCGTAATAGACTCCGTAGTCTATTACGCTTTCACGGCTTTTCACGGCGACAAAAGGAAAAACTTGTGCATTTATAATATTAGAACGGATTTTTATATTACGAGGGGCGGCTGAAAAGTTCTAAGCCTAAGGTAGAAAAAAAAGGTTCAGATTTTTTTTACTATTTTTATTTTTCAATATAATCTCCCTCTAATTCAATGCATTTATTACATTTTTTAAATAATGCTTTTAGACCGTTAAAAAAATAAGTTTTATTTTGGCTGTCGAAATGTTCCTGTACAGCCGCCTTCATCTCTTCATCACTGCCAAATCGCTTTCCCCTTAAATCTTTCTTCAAATTGCTGAATAGAAAATAATCACTAGGGGCCAGATCTGGACTGTAAGGTGGATGATCAATTTCCTCGAAGCCAGTTTCCTTCAGAGCAAGCTTGGCAACACGAGCGGTGTGAACGGGGGCGTTGTCTTGCAAAAACAAAATGCCTTTGCTCAGTTTGCCCCTTCGTTTCTCGACTATGGCTTGTCGCACTTTTCTTAATAGCTCAGCATAATAAACTGCATTTATTGTAGAGCCTTTCGCCAAATAGTCTATTAAAAGAATGCCATCGCAATCCCAGAACACGGTGGCCATTAGCTTAGACGCCGATCTTTGAACCTTGAATTTCTTTGGCGGCCTTTCACCCTTTTCGATCCACTGCATAGATTCAGACTTCGACTCTGGATCATACTGTCTGATCCATGTTTCATCAACAGTTACTATGCGGGAACAAACTTCATCTAAACCTTCTTCACATAATTCTAAAAATGCCTGAGAAGTTTGAACACGACGTTCTCTATCGAAAGCTGTGAGCATTTTCGGCACCCAACGAGCACTTACTTTTGTCATATGCAAATGTTGATGCAAAATCTCTCCAACTCTTTCCTTACTAATACCTAACGCTTCAGCTATTTGCCAAACCTTAATTCTCCGATCCTCTAATACTAACTTTTTGACTTTTTCAGTATTTTCTTCAGTCCCAACCGATATTGGCCTTCCTGAGCGAGGATCGTCTTCGATCGACTCCCGTCCAAGTTTAAAAAGTCGACTCCATTTTTTAACAGTGGCATGAGAAGGGCCAGATTCACCGTAAATACTAGACATTTCTTCAAAAATTATTTTCGGCGATTTGTCACTTTTTGTGAGGAACTTAATGACTGCACGGTGCTCAATTTTCGTGATATGCGTTGATAATTCACACATGATGACCTTTAGCGTCGGATATCTCGAGATGTAATAAACAAAAGACGACATTTTTTTCTTTTATTTATTAACTTTTTAAATGGTCTTTTTAGTGGCCAGTATCGCTAATGCATATGCAACCTCAACATACCTTAGGCTTAGAACTTTTCAGCCGCCCCTCGTATGCCTTAAGTTTATTATTTTCTGTTATTATCTCACAGAACACTTGCACAGTGTTGCAAACTAACGCACACTTACACGTATCACACGTAATGCACGCACAAGCACGCCAATGCATGACAGTATGTTTTTGAAATATTATCTTGTTCTTTTTGTCTATAAATTTGCTTATTGTAGCTCCGTCGTTCCTCGGGGTTGTGGCAGAATATCAGCATTTTGCTCATCATGACTTCATGAGCAAGGCTATACGCTGAGCCATTTTCATTTTGCACTGCTGCAACACACACATTCTTTTGGCAACTTTTTGTGTGTTTTCAATGTAATAGCGTTGTCTTTAATTACCTATGTCAATTTTATGTGTGATTTGTAGTACGCAAATAAACGTTTTATCTATATATCTATTTCCAGAAATCTTGCCCATATGTCATTATCGGGCAACCGCAATCTCTGGGTATGGCAGCTGAACGACCCAGGCATGGAGAAGTTCGACTATCTCCAGGACGCTCGTTTGTTCTTCCTCACTTCTGACGCCTTCTTCCTCGAGATGGACCACTTGTCGGAGTCTGATGTGGTGCTTTTGGACGTCAAGGATATCTCCATGAAAATCATGACCAAATTTAACATGGCGGTGGCGAGGAAACTCGGAATGTACCAAGAGGTAAGTCACAAGAGCTAAGCACTTTTTTTTTGGAATGTTTAAGCATTAGGCTAATGTCAGCTTTTGACACACATTCATATTAATTGTAAGAATGATGCAATTGTGCGAAAAGTATGTAATTTTTACTCGTCCTGAGTCTTGTCCCTCGCTTCCTCGGGACTCGTGTAGAATAAGCGCATGTGTAACGACTCTTTTAAATGCATTTAAAAAAAAATAACAATGAAACAAAGAATAAGTCAGTATTTTTTTGACATGTAAAAGTGCCCGTGCGGCCTACTTACTGAATAAACAACTTTATCTATCTTTATGAAAAGAGACAATTTTACTTAATATTAGTCTGATAAAAAATCACAGTAAGTATACTACAAAAAGTTAAAAGCTCTTGTTCGAAAAATCCTACTTTCCGCACGATATACAGCTAAAAAGAGTCTAGGAGCAACTGTATTAAGAAAATAATTTATAGGTTAATTATTTGTAATTACAGTATGCAATGCCAATCCGACTCAAGGAGGTCCACGTGGTGAATGCGTCGTCGTTCATTGACAAAGTGTTTTCCCTCATGAAACAATTCATGCACAAGGACTTGTCTAAAATGGTAAGTAGTTAGTGACCAAAACTACCACCTTGTTTTTAAACTAAGCTATGCGTTTTAGGTACCGTAAAACGGAGTGAATAGGGAATAAGGGGTGAATAGGGACACAACCTTAAATTGAAGCTGTTAATAATAATTTCCAATACAACGAAACGTTACTTTAATTTAATACTTTTTCTTATTTGTAACATGTTATGCCGTATTTTAGTCCCTATTCACCCCGTTTTACGGTATTACGAATGAACTGAGAGTGTCAAAATGTGTAGCGAAAGCGTTAATGCTATGGATTTTGTATATTTCTCAACCTTGTAATACAACCGGTCAAGGGCGGGTCAGACGCGCGGGTTCGGTATCTAATCTATTTCATGTACTATTGTCAAAATAGGCCGTTTTTCTCCAAAAAGCATTAAGTTTGAGTAACGAACGGACAAACAGGATGGATAGAGTGGCACCAATGGTAATTTTTTTACCCATTTGGAGCGAAAATCTAACAAATAAAATGTCTCGGTTTCGATTAAACCGTCAATATCTATCCTTTATATTCCCAGTTATTCAATGTTAGTGGTAATTACCAAATTATAATTGTGTTCCAAAGTATACTATAGCTAAGCCACAGAGGGTTAATTGACTAAAGTTCACAACTTATTAAACGGACCGAAATTCGTACCCCAAAATGTATTATTTTTGGCCCAGGATTTAATCATCAGTACAAGATAAGACTGAAGTGATTTCAATAGGGATAAACCATTTTTATACAATTTATTCGAAAACCATTTCGAAAAATTTGCTTCCTGACCCACATACAATTATCAGATTAATATTTTTCGTTTCTAATTTCAGTTATTCATATTTACATTTTAACAATTGATTGCTCTAAAATGGTATATTTTAAAAGTCCAAAAGGTTGTTTTGGAAAAAAAAACAGGCAATATAGTGTCTTTTCATATCGACACTTCTTCTGTTTTGCGACTATTTTAAACTATCCTTGACAAAATGGTATAGGTATACATGATGTCCTCTGTCTTAAAATAATAAACAACACATTTTATTATGTTAAAGATAATGCAAAAACAGCAGCAGTGAGAATCAATGAATGTGAATGTGTCAGTCAGGCGAGTTGAAAAGATCTAGTTAAGTCGTGGTGATGCGACCCCGATCGATAGGCTTAGGCTAAATTTAGAATCGTAATTAAGTATGCCGAGACATTGCAAATGTCACTCAAGACTCATACATAGGTGTATATTATTTTATCGAAACACCTTTCATCAAATGTATAATTTCATCGAATTAAATTTAATCGAAAGCTATTTTCTGCTCAGAACTTAATGTTTTTAGGGTATCATAAACATCCAACCTCCCTAACCTACGTAATTCGATGAAATAATACATTTGATGAAGTGGAATTCGATAAAATGATGGGTTGTCCTCATAGGTATACCCTCATATGGAAAAAGGGTTTGTAAATATCAGCTACAGAACTGCAATTCGTTTCTTACTACTTGTGCTTCGTAGTTTTTAAGGCCCTCAGTACATTGTGCAGTAGGTACTATTAAACGAGCAATATTTGTATACACATTGTGTCCCTGGATAAGGTACACAAACGAATAGGGATGAAATAAAAACTAGATTGAGATGAATTTCACGTAGGTACTAAAAAATATTAAAAAATAATCAGTAAACTTTTTTTAAAGATTTTTTGTTGATAAGATTGTATTACTTAGGTACAACCCTATTTGCAGATAACAATTGAACAATAGATGTTGCTAATGGTTGGTTTTAAGTACTTTTCGTCATCTTAACTGGAACAAACTATACAAATGAATACTTGTATTTTTTTGTTTAATTTTAATTTGTCAGATAAAACACCAGTAAGTGATAATTATTAATTATTGAATCCAGAATAATCAAAAAACAGCAAAGTAAATCAACAAATGACAAAATAAGCCAGTAAAAAAACAATTATATTTTTTTATATTTTTTTTTGGTTGAAGTGAGATTACTTATTTACTTAGTTCGTAGTGTTACAGTACCTACTAGTGTTACATAGATAATCACGACTGGAAAAAGTAAGTAATCATACCCGCCTGGAGAGAGATCTCTCTGTTGTCCTCTCTTACTCTCGTGCGGGCGGGGTGAAAGCGTCACCCGGCCCGCACGTAGTTTTGAATTGAGAAAATGAAAATTAGTCTCGTCACAAACTCAGTACCGAAAGAACCGAAGAACCGGGTTTTTTTTTCGCCACTACCGGGAATTCCCGGGAGCATGCCCTAGAGTTACGTGATTTTATTTTTTAAAACATCTTGAATATAATTATTTTTAGTATTTGTAGTTTTTGCTGTTGGGGGGGGACTTGACTCTAACAAAAATTAGCGCTTTAAGTACCAATTTTACTATACGATGTTAACCACTTAACAGACGCGATTAGAGCGTTAACAATTTTCAAAATGTATGAACTAACAGTCGATTAACATTGATTAAATTTTACATCGTATGGTGAAATTGGTACTTAAGCTTAATATTTTATAAACAAATTACTTATTTGAGAAATTGTTTTCACAAACCCGTAATATTTTTGAAAGACCTATTCAACGACACCACATACACTATGGGGTAGACGAGAAAAAAAATACATCCCCACGTTACGAATAGGGGAGGTACCGTACAAAAAAAAAACATTTTTTTGGCGTGAAAAAGATGTATATTCATGCCAAATTACAGCTTTTTAGTATTAAGAGTCTTTGAGCCAGGCTGCGGACAGACGGACGAAGATTGGGAAACTGGGTTCCTAGTTTGACTACAGAACCCTAAAAAGGTTGGAATCCCGGATTAGGGTTACATAGTAGCCCTTGTGTTATAGACCGCTATGAGCTTCCGATATCACACCGCCGTTGCATGCGTCAAGACCACGGGTAGCCGAGATATCTTGTTGAAAATAAACATAATGCAATTAACCTTGAAATTTTAATGACTTTTAAAGTCACTCTACGAGTAGGTATTAATCTCCAATTACCTCATTTTTTATATATATTTCAGATCCACTTTCATACACCGAAGTCGGATACTCTGTACAATTACATACCTAAGGAGGAGTTGCCGCAAGATTTCGGTGGTAGCCTTCCGAGCATGAAAGAGCAAAAGGAAAGGGTCCTTGGAACGTTGTACAAACACAGGTGAACAACTTTTTTATACGAGTACTAGCGACCCGCCAGCGGCTTCGCCCGCTGCAATTTTTTTTTTTACATCACTGGGTTATGAAAAATAGATGTTGGCCGATTCTCAGACCTACCCGATATACACACAAAATTTTATTAAAAATATGTATAGGTACCCTTGCAACATATTTCGATGGGATTTTGGGTTTTTAGTGATGTAAGGGGGTCCATCCGGATCGCTACCACCATCGTATCCATTAACCTAACGCCAAGCAGAAGTGTTCGCATTGTTTTGTTCCGGTGTGGGGATAAGACGACCGGTGAAATTACTAGCATAGAGGCTTTCCATCTTAGTCCTCAGGGTTGGCAACGCAAATTCCACTTACCATGCCTGAGTGCTCGTGTGCCTAAACCTTGCCATAAAAAAACGTTCAATTATGCACGAGATACTTAAAAGTAAACATCATAAAATGCCAAGATTTTTTGGAAAACTTAATATTACTACACAAAATATGACATGCCATGTACTTAAACCTACTCTTAAGTGCTGCCCCGCAAATTGATGTTGATGTTTAATTAGCCGTTTTTCTTGGATTTCAGGGAATCTCTTATTAACAACGACCTGTGGAAAGCACCTGCGAAGAAAACTAAGAAAAAGTCAAACACATCCGCGTCAACGTCGGTGCCTGAAGAAGTCAGTTCGTTCCGTTCTCTTGACATTGATTAAATCATACACGTGCATTTAAAAGTTGAGACATTCCATATTGTATCCTAATTAAAACTTGTCCGTTACTCGGCCAACTCAGGCGTACCGATAACCGTGCCAAGATGTCAATAGGATCTTTAAATTACTATAAGTTTTTCTATGATTTTCGTTCAAAAATAATAAATTTTACGTCTTGCTGAACACCGAGTAACTGGTTCAAGAGATCGTTTTACGATTGTTGCAGTTTATTGAAAAATAACGGGTTATTTATCCCCATTGTGGAACAGTTTAAAAATTTAAAGGACCGTATCTCTCTAGGATCTCTATCGCAAGCTCTGAGTTTAACTGATCCAAGATAAAACCGAAATCTATTCGAAGATCTCATCCCATTTATTTACTAGATTGGTTTTAGGAATTATAGTATACCGTTAAATTCACTTTAAAGCACAAAGTAAAACGGGTACCTACTAAATGTTTTATATTAAAGTTAGTACCTATGTCGTAAGAATCAAATGGAAACCATTACGTTGGGAAAAGAGCGTTGTATTTACTTCAGGTTTTCATCTGGCGACTAGGATCCGTTGTAAGGTCGACATTGAATTTACATCCATCGGTATCATATGCATCAAGACGGATTTGTGTTTAACAGTTGTAACAAAAAGCAAATTTTGTCAACCCGACTACCTCTGCAGTCTCAGGACTAAGGAGGTTGTTATGTAGCCTAAGACACTCCCTGGGCGACTACCAATCCAACGATACTCGCGCTTTTAAATCCATCAAGGCGTTTAGCCTACAGAAGGTCCCAAAAAGAGATGACACATACATACTCTTATGGGTAGTTCATTTGACGTTAATAATCTTGATATCATTAATGGCTCCTTCTGGTGGATAGGTAGTTGATGCAAGTTTAATTCCGGGGTTAAGGTAAACTTTGAGTACAGGGTTACGGTTTTTCACCGACGAAAAGGGACTAAATGTAAAATCAATTTGTACAGCGATTTTATACGAGCGGGCCCCCCTTTTGGATTTTATATGATAAAGGCGTTATGATATGAAATCCAAAAGGAGGGGTCGCTCGTTGATAAAATTGCGGCACAAATTGATTTTAAAATTAGTTACTTTTCGTCGGTGAGATTTAAAAACTGCACCCCAGAATATGCAATGACTTTTGACATAAACTACACCGAGTTACAAACAGTACACAGTCAAGGGTATACCCAAGATGTCAAAAATATCTATACACCTGTATGCCACTGGCAATAAGATCCGTGTATACATAATTATATTTGGCTGTATAGATATTAATGCCTTTGACTGTACTTAGACATATCTTCTCATCATTGGTTCTGGACTAACCAACATATAATTTGTAATCATTATCATATTGAATGAATTAGTAGAAACTAATTTTCACTATCGACAGGAAAGTTCTGATAAGCCACTTCAACTTTACCGAGCCAAACTAAATACTTAGTGGATAAAATTATTTTCAGGCAACATTTTCCGCTAATATAATCTGACCTTAAAAAGGATTGGAAACATCGGGATTTAATTATTGATTAAACCTATGCTCATATCGAACCAATGTATGCTCAATAAAAACACAGCAATTTTTAGCGCGTAGTCTTAAAAGCCTGTTTTTAGGGTTCCGTAGCCAAATGGCAAAAAACGGAACCCTTATAGATTCGTCATGTCTGTCCGTCTGTCCGTCCGTATGTCACAGCCACTTTATTCCGTAACTATAAGAGCTATACTGTGGAAACTTGGTAAGTAGATGTATTCGGTGAACCGCATTAAGATTTTCATACAAAAATAGAAAAAAAACAATAAATTTTTGGGGTTCCCCATACTTAGAACTGAAACTCAAAAATTTTTTTTTCATCAAACTCATACGTGTGGGGTATCTATGGATAGGTATTCAAAAATGATATTGAGGTTTCTATTATAATTTTTTTCTAAACTGAATAGTTTGCGCGAGAGACGCTTCCAAAGTGGAAAAATGTGTGTCCCCCCCCCGTAACTTCTAAAATAAGGGAATGATAAATGTAAAAATAATATATGATGTACATTACCATGCAAACTTCCACCGAAAATTGGTTTGAACGAGATCTAGTAAGTAGTTTTTTTTTAATACGTCATAAAAACATTGATCAAAGCTACAACGAACTTTTATATTATGTTACTTGCTGCTACGGAACCCTTCATGGGCGAGTCCGACTCGCACTTGGCCGCTTTTTTTAAAGAGTTCTCAGATGCCAACAACTATGGTCCGAGTGGAGTACTAACTCAAATAATACCTACACAACTTTTTGATGTTTCTTTTTTATACTTATTACTAGTATTAACAAGGTTTATGGATCCAAGGTAACCGCTCACTAGTGTTTGGTAAAAATCATTCACACTTTTTCAAACTATCGCGGTAATTTTGAAAATGAATGGTGACTTATCTTATCTACGAATGGGAAAAATCAGGTCTTAGGGTAATGTCCCCATTGTACCCATGTCTTTGATCCGTTGTTCTGGTATAATTGTTTACTGTTGACTGTTCTAACTAAGGTAAGCTGGTAGCATTTAGATTTATATGTGTGAAGGTTTAGCCATAGTTTATGATTGTTATGATAAACTACATAGATAGATGTACTTAGTTGTAGTCTAGGCATTCAATTCATACGTACAGTCAACACTGCGTGTAGGTATAACTTATGGTGGCCCGGGAGTATCGTTACCACAGTCGTTAACATAACGATTAAAAGTAGGTATCCATAGATTGTTTAGTTATTAAAATGTACTTAATTACCGCGTTATTGTGTCATAACTTAATAAAACAAGAGAACATGCATTAAAACGCCTAACGGTAATTGTTTTCTAGATGGGGCGGAGAGACCATGAAGGCGGAATTAAAATATTTATGACAATATCTTCAACATTGTTATTACTGTCTGATGTTGACTGTACAAATAAAAACATCGTGTTTACCAAAATGGTTGTCCTGTTACACTAGTTTAGTAAACTTTCACATTGATTTACGGTTGCACTAGAAGAATTAAATTCGATGGAATCTAAATATAATTCCATTAAAAAAAATACTAAGTAGTTTGTTGAAATCGGGTTTTGACTACTTGAATTTTGGTGTTTAGGACATAAGCGTTGTAACGGATTTATATGTTTTCTTTATGTCAGTTTAATACTATGTACTTTAAGCCAAATTGTTATGACTTATGATATGATAAAACTAGGAAATGTCATGTATACAATAAATATTAATTATTTAAGTAGGGATTAGTCTTGCTACAAGAAGCTTAACCACGTCTTGTTTAGTTTTCCATGACCAAGATACAATAAAACCTCGTATTCACTACGAAAAGGTCCGGGAAGAGAAAGTGGCGCAACAATTGCGAACTTCTCTTAAGGTGTGGCAACATCGCGCGATAGTTGTTGTCGGCCGCACAACTGACCAAAAATTGCGTGTATCGTCAGGCGTGGTGAAGGGCCCTAGCCAAGATGCAAACGCTCCTAATGTTTATCTCGTCTATCGCTCAGTCTACGAGATGACAGTTGACCTTGTGGTTTATCGCAACGACGAGAATGTCATGCCATACATTTCGAGTGATAGAAAATAAAACCGTTAGTAGAGTTTGCATCTTTGACTGACTTGTCAAGCACTCTGGGAAATCGCGTGGCTTCGTCTGGTCTTTCTGACGTCCCACTGCCAAAAATGTGTTGATATGTCGCCAGAGATGTCAAACGAAGTCGCAGGACATTTCTCCACTAGTGAACACGGGGGAGTAATTTTAAGAGCTTATTTTATCACAGCCGTTTGAATAAGTCTAGTTAACAAGAGGGACGCCGCAATACGTTAGATACGTGTGGAGAAACAAATTAAGAAATTAATCACATTTAATCATTGACAGGCGTATAGGCGACAGGGTACTATCGGAGCTACCAACAGGAGGTTTTCATGTGTCAACATTAGGTTGTTTTAATGTAAGCAGAGTAACTTGCATTAATCATAAGTATGTAACTATTGTACGGGTAGAGAAAATGAATGATGTTGAGTCAAATCATACAGTTCAGCTTGCGACAATTCCATAACCAATATTTTCTTTTATCGTTACGCTTATAGCCTGCACTTTGTCTAGACTAGTTGATTGCTCCAACATATTTGATTTTTGACTTATTGTGTATTTGGAAAACCTACCTAATAGTACCTAAGCATGTATTATGTACCTAGAACCTGAAGCTAATTATAAAATTAAACAAAAGTAGCCCCTTTCTGAGCGATCAGCCTTCTTAAGCAAAGCTTCGATACGGGCTGCTCGTTCAGATGGCGGATATTTCAACATTGAAATGTAATCGTTTAATTTTTGAATGTCGGGAAGTCCTCCGGTATTGCAACGAAATTCGCAGTTGAAATTTAAATTCAATGCGAGGACAGGGCTGGAATTCTACAAGGTAATAACGATATCGTTTTTGACCTGTTTCCGTATTGTCAACGTTTTGATAACTCTTATGTCGTTTACAATAATGGCGACTGTGACATAAACGATTCTTAAACGCGTCAAACACGATATCGTTTTGACGCACCTGAATAGAGGCCAAGAACTTAATTTCTTATTAGAAACGCCACTCAACAATGCCATCGCATTGTGCATCATAAAATTAATAAAGTAGGTATATTTTTTACATATTATTGGGTAGGTACACAGTTTGCATTGTCCTCGATTTAATGCAAAGTTTTTCCGTAGCCTGGTAGATATAAAAAGACATGGATTGGTGTGTATAAAAATACAAGAGACTAATGATAAAATAATGAGGGATAATTGTGCAACGAACAAAGAACCCTGTCATATAATGACAACTTAAAAAAATCACAAGAATGTAGGTAGGTATTGGGGTGTTGTCCTGAGAACGATGAACTTCTACACAAGGAGGCGGTTTATTGAGTAAACTTATAAGCGTTCTATTCTTCCTCTTGAGGTTGGGAACCCTATAATTAACAGCACGTTTCTATTCCACTGCTACTTTGTACCAGTCAGCTTGAAAAATCAATGTACGTATACTCTATTTCATATACCATGGCCCGATGCACTTGAGACGGTCATTAGGCGTTAACAATAGGATTAGTGATAACAAAAGATACCTGGCCAGACCCTTTTGCGGCGTGGTATGCAGGTTGGACCGACGCGTGCCATTTTGAAGTGCTCCTAATTAGATAACAAAAGGCAAACATTATGAGCCCTATTGTTAAGCTTCAAGTGCATCGGGCCATGGTATATGAAATGGAGTATAGTTTCGACTGCGTTTGTTACCTATACATTTCTGATCAATGTCAGACGACATTAGATAATGCAAGTCGAAGCTTCATTTGGTGAAATAAGATGCAGTGCCATGTTTGGGCTATTTTGTTGTATGACGTGATTTATCCATGTGTTTCGAATGTCATTGCTTGAGATATGTCTATTATGTACCTACTTAGTCTGGAGACGAACATAGGGTACTGCCATTCCGAAAAAAAACATAGTTACCTAGGTACCTAATAGCTATAAACAACATCTGCGAGGACGAAGATGCAGCCAACACCTAGTGTCAAACAAAGAGCTAAAGGTAAAGCAAATGTAAACATATGAAACATATATAGTTCTCCATCTAATTAGCATAGACTAAGAAAATAGTTTCGTCTATTTTGCAATGAAATTACGTTATTTTTTTCCTTCATACTCGTAGTAGGTAAATATTTTACGACGTTATGCTCTTGTTTTTAGCCCGTGTGGTTGCCCGTGGGTTAGAATAGTGCCACTCCATGTCTTCCCGTGGATGTCGTAAGAGGTGACTCAGGGAATAATTGCTTGTAGTATTGTTAAGCGATGGGCTTGCAACCTGTCACTAATACACTAGTAAACTTCTTGGCCTGATTGTGCAAAATGTGGTTACAGAATTATCAACAAGTCTTTTTAGAGTTGTTGGTATTTCTGTAGCTCTGCCTACCCCACTCTGGGAATTAAGGCGTGATGTATGTATGTATGTATGCTCTTTAAAACGTAAAGGTCAAACCACGAATAACTTTTAGGCTGACAATTGGATTTGGTAAGTAAGCCTATTCGTCGAACTGGATTTAATTGACCACACATTGTGAGAACATAATAATATAGTCAAAGCTAATGTTTATAACAATATGATACCTACAACATGTTACCTACTCGTACATGACCATGGCGCAATAAAAAAAAAAATGCCTTCTTAATATCGACCTTCGAAACTACTGTTTTGCACAATCACAATTTATCGAAATTATTTGCTGACGAAACAAGTAACTACTATAGGTACCTACTACGAATACGAATGGGCACTCTTATAATGAACGAAGGCGAAAGTGTTGTAACATACCATAATGGAAACAAACGTAACCAAATCGCTGCCCTACGTTTGCAAAAGTATGTGTAAACAAGTAGGTACCTACGATAGCACTAAAGTTAAAGTCAAGTTAAGTCTAGTAGTAGTAGTAGTTAGTTAAGTACATAGGTTAGACTCGGATAAGAGCGAATGAGAGAGAAGTAAGTACTGTCAGACTTATAAGTAGCTGCACACTTTGGTACCTTGTCGCTTTAACGGCTTGGACAGATTAGTGCAGCAGTTCATATAACGTTAAACGGTTAAAGTGAGAAAGCATTAAAGTGTGTGGCTACTTAAGGTCGACCGTAGAATGCCGAAGGTTGCTTGAGCTATTGCTCTGTACAAATGTGAAAAATTATGACCGACACATTGACTATCAAAATCGAATTTTCGGTCCCGTTTTCCATTAGCCCGATTTTTTTCTGAAACCGTGTAACTTTTCATGATTGTTAAATAAACCGAGCCTAGCTTAGGTTGTCTAAATAAGTTGAAAAAAAAATTGCCTCGGGAAAAATGCATTTCAAAGTTATGAAATTATGGACAAAACAGAGGGAACGAACACTCGACCTAGTACTGTCACCGGCCACAATCCACATTAACTTTATACCCCTTAATAATTTCTCAATTGCGAATTGGCGCTGTTGGAGCGGAAGCCAAGACTCGCTTTAGGTCGCTGAGCCCATGGAGCAAGTAAGTTATTTTAAGTTAGTTTTCTTTGCACTTCAATTACTATCATTTGTTTTCTAGTTCATAGTTCGCAAAGTTCAGACGTGTTTTTGTCTTCTGTATAAAAATAACGAAAAATCTTAAGTCATATTATGCTTTACCTAGTTTTTGAATAGAACGAAAAAAGGAAGAAAGTTTACACGATTCTTAAAACGATAAAATGTATTTCTAGACTTAAATTGTAATAGTAAGTTATGGATAGCGGGACTCTTTTTTTTAATTTATATAGTCTATCAAAAAGTTACCTGTACCCAACTCCTCCTGAAGAAAATGATATCTGAACCTCGTTTCAGAGTAAGTTTTCTTAAACTGGGGGGTTGTCAAACCCTCAGGTTTTCGTAAGTGATCGTATTGGGTTCGCGACAATCTTAATTTTGATTCAGTAAATCAAAATTACGATTGAGATGTACCAACATTGCTCCAGAAATCGACAAGAAACAAGTCCATCCGTCATATTACCTAACATTATAAAAACATAGTTTTTTTGTAACTGTAGATATTGACTTTTATTTCAATAAAAACAACCTTATTTTATTAAATACATAGTTTAGTTTTAGACGGTTCACAAACGTCTAGAAATTTTTAAACCCTTAATAGAAGTTACCTTAGAGCCCTGTCGCGAAGCGATGACTAAACTACGCATTACTCAAACTTGAGTGGTCTGACATTGCGACAAAGTTCCCAGGTGATACATGAATCCATTTTGTAGACTAGGTATTCCATTTGCAGGTATTGTTGCAGAATAACCTTAGCTAGGAGTTCCCAAGTTTGCGGACGCACTAAGTTAGAAACTCCTGACTAAAAGGAAAAAAAAAACCAAATTTGTCGAATATATGACACCATAATAAATTAAAAGCCAAACAGAATTCTAAATAAGTGTATGCAGTGTTTTGACGTGAGATTTTTCAGAATCTAAATGATGCCTAATCTTTAGAGAAATCCGGTGACAGACGAAAATAATGAATTATGATTCTCTTCCGTGCGCACAGTGAACCGACAACCTTCAGCAAGGTTCTGATTCGTTTGTTTAGCCATTCTTTTACGCAAAATCCTCGCAGGTGGTCAGTCAGCGCTAAGATTCCAAACGCAGCGGTCCGTACGGCCGGTGACCACCACGTAACACATATCGACAATATATAAAAACGCGTTCTCAAATTAAAGTATCCGTTTTGATGACGGTTTAATTTAATTGGAAAAGTTCTGTGTTGGATATAAAAGTAAGTATTTTATTGCTAAGCGAAGGTTTTTATGTGGAAGCGTGTAAGTAATTTGAGTTAAAAAAGTTACGAATAAGGTTATTTCTTGCAGCATTGTGCAACCTAAACTACTAAAGCTTCGTTACTGAATCATATTTTTGAAAAGGAAATCCGCTGATTGGATTTTAATAACAATAGGGGTCTTACAATCGATGAGTTTGTAAAAAAAAAATATTTTATCATTGCTTATGGATATGATTGAGTCCGAGACGGGCACTATCGAATTCGCCAATTTATTATATTAAAACTGACCGACCCAAAAAGGAAATTACATAAAAAGGATCTACACATTCACTTCATAAGTAGGTACCTAACCGTAAAATTATGAGATTAGAATTACAGATATGGAGTGGCCAGCCCAAAGAATGTATTCGCACGCTTAACATCGATTACACATGTTTTCGAAAGTGTATATTTGTGTTACCTATATTAGACGCTAAATATCACACAATTTCAATCAGTTAGCATCAGGGTGAGGACCAAAAAGTTGGACCACAGTTAAGCGCAGTTAACCATGCATTTGTATGGCTAATTCTCGTCGCACAACGGAAAAGTTTCATAGACAATTTAATTGCGTTAGTTAGCGTGGCTAACTTTTTGGTCCTTACCCATCACTTTTAGAACCAGAATATTTTTTCGACAGCTCCGTTATCCGAACGCGTTATGTAGCGGAATTAAGATATCTAACATAGAGATGTGCGTTGCTTTCTAATTAGACCAGAAAAGTTATTTCTCTTATGCATTTCAATAAAGTCAGCCACGCAATGGCAAATCTCGCAGGGTTAAAATGTAATCACCGGCCGAATGAAATTTCGGCGGAATACCGGTTTGCCCCAGACCCGCTTTAACTTTTAATATATTGTCATCTCATGGATGACGGAATAGAGCTCGCGTCCAATACGTTCAAGTCTAAAGTTATAGTACTTATACATATAGAGCAAACTGTATAAATTGTGTTTTTTTGTACACATGTAAAGCCTGACAAGATTCTATTTGGCCCTATTTCAATACAAACTTGTATTGAAGTAGGGCCAAATAGAATCTTGTCAGGCTTTACATACATAACATCACGCCTTCATTCCCAGAGTGGGGTAGGCAGAGCTACAGAATTACCTACTAACACCTCTGTAAAACTTTTTCATAATTTTGCACAATTAGGCTGAGATTTGATTTCTGTTTTTTTTTCGTGTATTTCTTTGTTAAGCCTTTTCTACTGAAATTCAATTTAAAAGCGTCTAATAGAATGATTATTATTGTTTTGACCGAATTACTTATTTATAGATGCCCCAAATGCCCCAGAAGGCGGAACATTACAAACACGATGTGATCACTATTCGAGAATGGCTGACCAAAGAGACGTACCTCCCTCAAGATCTGGGTAAGCCTTTCAGTTTCATCTCTCCCAGTAACCTGCCGCCCAGAATGTAAAGTATGTAGACTGCTTTTTGATTTACGATGTTCCATCTAAAATATAATTTAGTAGGCACGGATAACTTTAACTGGGACACATGTTTCTTTCCTTAGTGTTTTTCAATTATAATAGGCTGGAAATTCGACATTTTGATATTCGGCAGCTTTACGCTATTTTAGCTAAGAAGAATGGGAAGTTTAGATAAGTTCGCCTTCGGCCTTTGCCCATTCTTGTTTTATCGTATTTGTATTAAAAGATAAAAGTTGTTTATAGGCACTTTTACACGTCAAAACTCTGCTCGCGCTTCAAAGAGACCACTGCTGAGAAGAAGCGCCACAAGAAACTCAACAGTCAGTCATTTTTTTTTAAATACTGCTTATGACAATGATAGAATTTAACCTAGCATTATATAAATCAATTAATAAAATTTTAAAATATATTTATTTATCATGCGTAGTTAAGCAGGAAAAAGTGTCAAAACTTCTAATAAACAAGAGCAAATAAATAAATTAATAATAATAAATTAAATAAAGTTTCGATACATTCCCCTACAGAAACCGTGTCCCCTAGACTAGATAGCTAATCTGTTGCGTTAGGTATCTTAGGTCAAGCATTTTTGTCTGTTAGATAATCCTCGACCCTATGGTAAGCTTTAGACATTAATGACTTTTTCAAATAATTTTTAAGTGCTGAAAATGGTAACTTTAAAATTGCGTCGGGTAATCTAATATAGAAAAGAATGCATTGACTTTGTTTTTGTGTTGTACAATAAAGTATTTACATACACATGTATGAGATGTAACTAAAGTTATTATTAGCACCACAGTATACCGTACAAATATTTAAACTTGTTGTGTTGTTGTATTGTTTGTTACAGGCAGTATCAACTTCCTTAACTTTTAATAGTTGGCTCGCAGTTAAAAATACTGCTTTTAAATAAGCGTACATAAAATTATGTTGATAATATTATTTGCTGATGTTCCGATTTCCTGATGTTAAAAATAGACACGTTTTTACTACCGGTTACAACTTCGGAAGATTAAAACCCATAAGTGATGTTTCGTTGAGCGAAGTGCTTCTGCGAAGGGCACGCCGAGGTCGGCCCTCTACCTCCCGTAAAGTTCACCATAATACTCTTTATTGGTTTTTATGTGGTAAAAAGTAGATTTGTTCACTTGTTTGATGATGGTGGGACCTAGTGCAAGGTCCTCGCTACCATCATCTTATCCCGCAACAGTGTTCGCATTGTTGTGTTCCGTGTGGGGTTAAGACAACCAATGAAATTACTAGCACTTAGGGATTGTAGGCATCTTACTGAAGATGTAGTAAGTACAATACCATAAATACGGCTCTTACACGGTAAAAAACCGTTTACTCTAACTAATATCTCGTTTGAGCTCGTTTAAGATTTTGTGGTTATGTCATTAGTGTATTTTCTAAACATCAAATGATTATAGTCAACATGAAAAAGTATAACCTTTGTCAGGAAAAATAACTATCTGAAGAGCCAGCCTTGCACGGTTGTATAAAGGAAGTCGTTGGAGAATTATTTCATTTAAATATTATTAGTTTGCTAATTAAGAAGCACTTATAAAATAAACCGACAATTGTATTTATATGAATAAATTTACTTTAACAAGTAGGCATTGGTCCTCTAAACGTTTCCTATTTTACGAGCATTATAACTGTGTTTTCATTGTTGTTAAAAGTACTTTTTCCAATCAAAATCATCGCCGACCATTGAATAGTATCAGTCGATGTTAAAATTAGCGGCTTAACCAGTTACCTACTTGCGATTGTAAGTCGCTTATAATCGTGAGTACAACCGATGTCTTCAATTTTAATAAATGATGTCGTACGACTATTGAATGTATCTACTACTATTACGACACACATTCATAAACATACATAATATAGCCATATCTAATTCTTTAAGTAGGTCGCAGCGTTAACAGAAAAACTTTAGTGTGCACGGTGAAGTTTGCACCAAAATAGAAATAAGTAAATAAGTAGTAGGTAATTAGTTATGATAGGCATAGCAAATGATTTATTAAACCTACCGACTCAAAAAGCTATGCTAGTTTTTTAAATTCTTAATGCGGCAATTACAATGAGTCGTTCGCCGCATGCGCCAACGAATTTGGTTCAAATCTGAACTTATATCCGAATGCGTTAACCGCATTCGGCGAGCGACTCAGTGTAATTGCCGCATTACTCTTGCTTCAAAGCAACGTAATTCATTCAGGGAATTCAAACACCAATTCGAATTAAAAAGATAAAATTAACATAAAAGATTCCGACGAACTGAGAACCTCCTCCTTTTTTCAAGTCAGTTGAAAGGAAAAATATTATTAATCGGATCAAATTCAATTAAAATTGGCTTCTTCCGCTACAGCATACAGAAGGCAATTGAGCTCACAGACCATCTGATGGTATGTGAGCACTGAGGCTCATGCATAAACTTTCGCAATCTCGACCCTGACGACTACAATGAGGTGTTTCTACGGTCATTCTTTCACTGGATCTACACCGGAAATTGCTTGAAGGCTTGCCTCGCTTGCGCGAGTTAGAGGTGGAAGGAGAAGAAGGCCCTTTCCGAATTTTTTTTACCATATAAGTAACATAATGATTTTAATAGTTTAAAACGTAGAAATACCAACCAATCTAAGAAGACTTGTTGATTCTGTAACCACATTTTGCACAAGGTATAAATATTGTTTTTAGTAAAGTCAAGGTTCGTTGTTTGACCCTATCGTCTTTAGCGTTGAAACGAAGTTTTTGCGTTTTATTTTGACAAGCTGTACTCAAGCGCTACTCGAAAATGGCCTCACAAATAAAATACTAAATATACATAATCTCCCATTTTCGGATGGGCCGTCCTCTCTACCCAGCAACTCTTGGTCAGTGTCCGACTGGAACTTCCAGATGACCTGATGATAAAGAAGTTTCTGCACAGCTGCTACGGCAGCCTGGAGAAGACCAAGAAGTGCATCGAGCGCTTCTGCACCACCCGCACCGTCATGTCCGACGTCTACACGAACAGGGACCCCTGTTCTAACAAAATTAAAACTGCCTTCGCTATCACGTAAGTCCCCACAACATTAATCCATGTTCTTTTCTATTAAGGGCTGACGGACGGACGAATTATACCGGCGAGTGTAATTTGTTCCGTCAGAGCGTAAACATTTTATTTTATGCTCGTATCAACCGTCCAACAAGAAGTCCTTAGGTACTTTATTTATTTGCGAATCAAGTGCAAGGTATAGCACTAGCAGAGGCTTTCGGCGGTGAGGGAGTGGGACGCGAGCTCGCTTCACAAGCTAGAGGAGCTACCGTAAGCCTGTCATCGCGGGGTTGGAAGACCCGTGGCGCCGCCTGTGTAGTGGCTAATATTTTTTCGTTTAATTTCTTAGTTTACTTTAGATTGTGCCGTTTTTTGTATTTTGTGTTTTTTAAGAAATCTGTTTCCGGAATTAAAATATTATATTTCATAACAATTATTGTTTTTAAGAGAATAACAATTCTGTTAAAAACAATCCGGACCTCTATTGTACTGGTTTATAAATATTTGACGTTTTTAACTCGGCCGCCATTACTGTCAAGTAAATGAGTTATCAAAACGTTGACAATACGGAAACACGTTAAAGGCAATATCGTTTTAACCCAGTAGAATAGGGCCTCATCCTACGAGTAAGTAGTACTCGTAGGTACCTACTAGAGTTAAGCTCTTTGCTGGAAGAGTGCGTGGTATGAATTGTTTCCTTCTGAAATATACTTGAACTAGGTAGGTTAACAAGGATTAGCGACACTATAAAAAAAGTTTTAGTTGGAATAGAGAACATGCATGATTCGAAAATCATTAATCATTGAGTTTCATTGATACGATTTAGTGATTTAGGAGAAAATGTAACAAAAAGCATATAAAACGCAATACACTAAATTTTGACCCGTTAATTAAGATTTTATATAGATTAAACCTTAATGAAAAAATCGGCATCCTTATTTATTTTATTTAAGTATTACTTTAATTCAACAATATTGGCTTGAACATAGTAATTTACGAAATAAATGCAAATTTCTTAAAAAAGGTCCTTATATTTTAAACATAGAACAATAGCTGTGACGTCATTCCTTTCGCGATTTTGTACAGAGTGTTTTTGCAGGGGGTGTGAACTATGACCTTTTAAAAATTCATATCTTATGAAAAAAATACACGACAATTATTTCGCGAAGGCATACAGTTATTTCTCTCTTTCATAGCACTTTCCAGAGAGTGTAAGAAAAACAAATGTGCATGTTCCCATTAAATAAACGGAACTTAGTTGATTTCATAGAAAATGTTACCGACGTGCGCGATGTAGGTATATTTATTTAAAAGAATTGTAAGCGGCGCAATTATTAAAATTTAAAGACACACGCGGCAAATAAAATTAATAATAATAGTCAAAGCGCAAACAATAAATAATTAATCTTTTCATTGATTGCATTTTATAAAGGCACAACAACAATTCCGAAAGTAATTTGTGTCGTATTAGGTAACTCTGATTCTAGTATTACAATGGCATATTATTCTTCTCTATCTTACTACTTACGTCATACGGCATACATAAGCAAATAATCTTCCTTCCAATATGGCTCTGGTTTATATTACAATAGATACATTAAAGTTAAAGTTAATTCGTTTTGGAGTAGAATACATAAGCACGGCTGTACGAGTATAACACGGTATAAAAAACCGGGCAAGAGCATGTCGGACCATGCTCAGTGTAGGGTTCCGAAGCCGCTAAGTACTAAAAACATAAAAAAAATCAACTAATCACTAATTTTCTATTTAAAGTGAATCGTGATAGTTTTCCTTTAAAATTGGTTATATTATGTTCTTTCGTTTAAGTTTTTTTCTGATTTTTAGTATTTGTAGTTTTGGCTGTAGGGGGGACACTTGAGTCTAACAAAAATTAGCGCTTTAAAGCGTAATATTTCATAAACGGATTACTTAATTAAAAAACTGTTTTCACAAACCCATATTTATATCAATATTTTTGAAAGACCTATTCAACTAGACCCACACTATAGAGTAGGCGAGAAAAAAAAATACAACCCCAAGTTACGTGTAGGGTAGGTACACTAAATATTTTTTTTTTACTTTTTATTGTACCATTTTGTTGGCGTGACTAATATGCATATTCATGCCAAATTGCACCTTTCTAGTACTAATAGTCATTGCACTAGGCTGCAGACGGACGGACCAACGTGGCGAAACTATAAGGGTTCCTACGGTACCCTAAAAAAGCTAATTGTTCAATTATAATTTCGAATGAAGTAACAATTATAAGTAACAACTAGATTGATTGAATACGAATCATCTCATCAGCAATAGCAATATAGGTAACAACATAACGAACAATTACGGTCTTACCACACAAAATATTATTATAACTAAGTACATGATAAATACATACAGGTTTTCTGACGACGATATGTAGTTTACCATTACTAAATACGAGTTTTACGATTGTCAAGGTCTTATAGTTGTCCAAATACTAAAGACTGATAAGTGATAAGTTTTAAAACAGCCAGTTCATTTTGTTAGTGATACCTGTCATGAATCAATATGATAATATGTAATGTAAACCCAATACGAGCAAATATTTTAACTACGGTTAATATGCATCCGAATTAACATAAAAACGTGTGTATCGTTAACATTAGTTGCATTATTTTTTTCATAATAATTAATGCGCCACGCAGTGTATTAGAAATAGCCCAATTAACCTGCAATTAACTGTCACTTACATCTTCATTTCAACTAGCTTTCACAAGTTTTGACAAGGTTTCAATTAGCTGCCTGATGGGAGCTTTAAAAATTAATTGCGCTCTATACATATATTAGAGTTATTAACGAAATTCCACATCTACATGACTTGTAGAGCTATAGCCTACGTCTAGTTTATATGTTTGCTCGTATTCCATTCACACACTCTATACATAGTGTGTAATAGGTATTGTAAATAGTTCCTTCTTTATCGCTATTTTACGGCACAATATCCTTATTGTTATCCTTACTAATAAAATAAATGCGAGAGTGTATTTGTTTTTTTGTTACGTTGTTACAATTCACTTCCTAACCGATGAATGTGAAGTGATGTTTAGTACAAACTGCTTTATAGCCCGAGGTAGGGAAATGCTACTTATTATACCGGGAAATGGAACAGTTCCCGTCGGAATCCACTCCTGATGAAAACGGATTCACGGGCAAATGCTACTTATGATAAAAAAGCCAATCTATAACCATATCGATTACACAAAGTCGAATTTTGCCCCTGAATTTAACGCGTCTTAACTTGACTTCAAGTACACGACAAAAAGCATCCGAGAGTGGGTAAGTTGAAGCTTGCATCATTATGCTAAATTTAAATGGCCGTTTAAATATTGGTTTAAGTAGTGTTCGGTCACATTTGGTCCGTAGTTCGCAAGCCTTGTGACTCGGCCGTGGCCGAGGGGCGAGGCAGCCGCGACCTTTCGTACAACGGTGTTATTCACTACCGGATCGGTGGATTCGTCATGAAACCGGTGGGTTGATTTTTGAAAACCGACCGCTAGAAGATTTCTTTCGTAAATAAAAAACGGTAAATCGGCTGTGCCGTCGAACTCAAAAGTACATTTTAGTACATAGTCGCAGGAACGTAAAGTGAGTGGTTTGAATTAAGTATAAGAGTATGAATAACTGCGACACGGTACTAAAATGTACAGCTACTTCTGAGTTGGGCAGTACGTACTTTCAAAAGCTTTTTAATTTCTACTTTCCCCTGCCGAGCATTGGATTTTCAAAACTCTATTCACTTTGTGTCTGTCAGATGTTATAGAATACAGTGTGTTTCGACGACGTGTTGCTTCGACTGTGCACTTAAATCTCTGCGAATCGGGACTAAAGCTCCTTATTAATCTCTAGGGATTAAAGTATATTTCTTTTATTTACTTTGGAAACCCTTAAACAACCAATCACGGTGTTTGTGAATGGAGGATTATCGCCATTTTCAGTGATTGTGTATGGACCATATTTTTGGGTGTCGAAATGACTTAAAAATGACAACTGTGCAAGTATATATAAAAAAAAAGGATTTAATTTCGTGAAACACGATTAATTATTCCGAATATGAATCTATTTAATCATATTAAGGCCGAACTCTTTTATTATGCGTGGTCCAATTACTTTTAAAATGGTTTCCTAGTTTTAATCTGTTGGCTAAATATGCAAGCATTTAAAACATCACTTAAAAAAAAAACCGCGGAACTTTTTTTTCCCATTTGTATTTTGAATAGATGTTCATAACTTGTATTGAGCGTACGTTGTTAAAAAACAATATTGTTTAGAACGTCGTTTCTTTCCTCGCTTTCAAAGTGAAAAGTAGAGTGTTTAACGCGAGACTAAACAACCATAATGACACTCGAACTACAGCCACCCTCGCTCGCAAGCTCGCTCGCGTGGCTAAACATCTCGTGTCATTATGGCTTGTTTTAGTCCCTTGTTGAAAAATCTACTATTATACCCTCAAATGGAATAGCGTTTAATTCGCCGGTTAAAAAATCTTCCGACGAATTGGGCGTTCGTGCTCTTACCGACCGACACAGGCGTTTAAAGCGAGATGATTTATAATGAGTAGGTATTAATGAGAATATTAACTTTATTTTCAAGGCGACGTTAATAATAAAATTAGGCTGCCGAAATTTAAATGGTTTACGCGAAGGACTGTCGCTATAAATAAACTTGCTGCAAATATTCGAGATGGGTTTGGAACATTTGGAGCGATTTATAAAAAAAAAACTGCTTTGCAATGCTAATTAGTTCACCAGTATTTGGTTTACCAGTGTCGCCACCTTCCGACTCCATCATCATATCAGCAAATATTACATTGTCATCGGGCATACATATGCCGTCCAAATTTCAGCCCATTCCATTACTGGGAACTTATTTAAAATTGATTTTGTAAGATTTGAAATGGGCAACTTACATACATACCTACGATACGAACAGAGGAGTTATTATAATCTGGCAATAAATGCAGTTCATTTTACGTCTTCTTGATCTCTCGAGTCGAGGTTCCTTAAATGCATGATGCTCAGTAAGCAGCGGTGTTGACGGCTCTGGCCGTGGCGTCTCTCAGGTCGCGCTCCAAGCAAGAGTGCGGGCTAGCTATAGAAGTAATATAGCTGTGATCTTTTCTCTCAGCGTAAACTCAACTGCATACCTATGTCATGATAACCCACGTGAAAGTTAAATAAAAGCTTGTAAAAAAGCAAGCTTTAAACTGCATGCCCGTTTTTATATTGTCGTCTATATATTATGTTAATTTAATAACCATGTAGGTATCTATTAACCTACCATTTTGGCATTTCTGTTTGACACTCGCGACGGTATTTAGAGTAGAGTAAGTAGTTATCAAATGAATAACAGTAATAAATACACAAATAAGTTCCTTTTCTTTTTTTAAAACCAGTGTCTGACTTTCAAGGCAATATTATGACCGGATAAACATTAATCTGTGTCCGGCTTTTCTATTTTTGTGCATGGCAACCCCAAGCACGACAATATCAAAAATTGCAGCTGGGTTTTCAGAACTTTCTTTCTATTATATCTAGAAATCAACTGACACATCCTAGTTTGGGACCACATCAAAGCTTGTTCGGCGTATAGAGATTTTATAATTAATCATTATCATCAACACTGGTATATCTACACTAACAGAGATGATATAACATTCAAAACATAACAAAGAAGAATGTAGGTTATTTTAATTAGGTGAACTTACTACGGAACGCGTGCGAATTACCATAAATACAAGGTTATTATACAAAAGAGCAATAAAAACACAGGAATTCTTGAATGGCTAATTGTCATATTAATTGTCGACCCCAAGCCAACATAATTAGCATGTACACATCGGCCATGCCATTATAAAAATTATAAGCCATCTTAAAGGGCGAGTCCTAATTAAACTTGTAACCTTTTAACCTTTTAACCTTTTTTAAGCAAGTTTGATCAGAATTAATCAGTCTCAGCCTAAATTGTTAAAATTACAATCGTGGTGTTTGTCCAGGTTAATAGTACCTATTGTGTTTATCATTATCTTAGCCGTTTACTTTGCGACTCCCTTCCGCGTAGAAGTCTTTTATTATGGGTAAAAAGTACTTACTTTTATGTCCATCTCCTTACCAAATATCTAAATCGGTTCATATTATTAAAAAAAAAAAAAAATCAATATGTTAATTGGTTTAGCCGTGAAAGCTTTACCGTCAGACAAAGTTACTTTCACATTTATAAGTATAAGTATGGATGGATTACTTTTATATTACGACGCCGACCTAATTAATAAGCATACATGCTCGTAACTAGGTCCATGTAGAGATGCTCCCTCTGACAGACCGTAATTTTTCAACACTTGATTTAGATCGGTCCTGTATATGAAAAGTCAAAGAAACCAGTTTAATTGGTGCGGGTTATTTAAGCTGTCATGTCAAAGGGATCTCACATTGATCTAGCAATATATTATAATGATATTTTGAAATGTATTATTATAATGTTGATGAATATGCATGTGTAATTTCAATTTGTTATTAAATGTTGTTTGTAGTGTTTATTGTCAGGAAGTAGACATTTAAGTTGAGGACTGAAATATTATTGCAATTATTACTTTTTCACATTTCAATGCCCGGTGATCACGCCATAAAAACAATAAAGTTAGTATTTTTTAAGAGTATAATAACGAGAAAATATCCTAATGGCTCGTTATGGGGACTCCGTTGTTTGGAACCAAGGCCATTTAGAATTTTAAAAATATGTTGTAGGTACTAACCGGGAATCGAATCCAGTAATTATTCACCCGTTTTATTGTATTTTAGATACATTTTAACCAACCCCCAGGCTAATTTATCTTCGAATTTAATGGAATGTTTTCTAGTCTTGTTTACGGGTACTTAATGGTTTCTAAGACAGTTTCCCTGTAGGTACCCCATACATTCTGTCCTCTATAAGAAAACACTCTATCGATTGAGGAAGTTGTTCGTTCCTAAGAAGTATAATTATGATGACATGATACACTTTCTCAACGCCCAATTTTCACAAAGAGTTTACGGCCTAATAAGGCCACTTGCGATTTCACTAAAGGCCATGGACTAGCGTCAAGGCGTGAATGCCGCACAGATCTCGGTCAATAGACTTAAGAATTAGAACTGAGGTTGATTTTTGTGAAACTTACGGACTGTAGGAATAGAATCAGCACATAAAATATTCTGGATTGTATTTTGGCCAGAACTCCTCATTTCGATACTGGACGACCAAATTATGAACAGATCAAATCAGGACTCGGAACAGGGCCTCTATTCTACTGCGTTATAACGATGTCGCGTTTGAAGTGTTTTAAAATCGTTTATGTCACAGTCGCCAGTATTGTAAATGACATAAGAGTTATCAAAACGTTGACAACACGGAAGGAAACACGTCAAAGACGATATCGTTATTGCCGTGTAGAATCCCAGACCCTGTTTCAAGTTAGCGGGTAATATCGTCTTAAAACTGGTATAATTTCGTTCATCCCTTAACCGGTTAATAAAGAAAACAAAATTATTAAGTTAGCGGTAAATAGAAAGAACTGTTGTCAACCTGTATTAACCGGTTAAACTCAGACTCACGCCGTCACGCCGCGCTGACCTTGACTTTCGAGTGACGTAACGTAAAGTAATTAACCGGTTCGTAAACCGGTAACTCCAACCGCCACCGTAATCGATTCAGAATTGGGATCAATAACGAAACCGGTTTAAATATTAACTGGATCAAATATTGTATGGATACAATACATCGTATTATTAAAGCTACGGCAAACGTTACAAGCTCCATAAGTAAAATAATAATTATTTAACTGGCTTTTGATGCCCGAAGTCAATTAATTGCTAACTTATTTTATTTTGCGATAAATTTTGGCCGAATATAAATTGAAAACAATGTTACTATTTTAAACAATTCATGAAACTGGGTACCCGTGTAAAACTAATTATTACGGCTATAAAACCTCTATTGTTGTTTGGTCGTGGGTGAAATAATTTATAATTAGCTGTGATTGCAGCTACATTGTATAAAGCATAGGTACACATAATAATGGTGCACAAGACGCTATAAGTACCCATCATTACTCCTCAACCCGTTAATGAGTTTACTAGACCTTTAACCGCAAAGTAATTATCTGTTATTTAAAATTGTAATATGGTCATACGTTTAAAAATAGAGTTGTACTTGTAGTTTTTTTTTCTTAATCTTTGTGGACTATGGATGTCCTTCAGAGCACAAGCAAATTTTTCGTTAAATTAGTTGGAAAAAGTTCACAGTTCAAATTATTTAAATCACGGCGAGACGTAGGTATGTCATTAGGTGAATAAAGAGGCCGTGATTTATACGTGTTTTTACAGTTACTTCTACATTTTACTTCTACAAATTTTAATGCGCAACATGAAAGATAATATCGATTTTCAAAGAATGTATGAGCAACTTTTTTGTTTATATTATTTTATTTTTATTAATCGACCTAAAACCGGCTACGGTTTTGCGAATTTTGCTGTAAGAGGTTTAGAATATCGCATATTCATGAATCGTTTTGACTATAAGAGTATGAAAAAAATTACAATTTATTGCTGTAAAAGTCGTCTAAAAAATGTATTAATCACTTTTTACCCCTTTTATATAATTTTGTTGTGTAAAAAAATAATTTACTTGGTATTTTTTTATAGAAAATGGGCATAAAATTGTTTTTGATTTCGGCTACTTAAACTTTCGTTCATAAAATGAAAACCACAGTAAAAAACTTTATTTCAAAATCAATCCATTTCCTTAAAAAAAGATAAAATAATAATAATAATAATAATAATAACCACCGGTAGCGTGAGCCCTGCCCCGCTGCCGGCGGCACCCGTAGGGCATCGCTCATTCATTCGTATTTAACTCATTTATTTGATCATAACTGTAATGATATTTCATGATGCATTAAAACTTTCGAAAACCGGCACGCATACGGTCTCTTAAGATAAATTTCGAAATTATGTAGAGTCAAGTCAAGATGCAATTCATTTTGATGTCGAGCTCGTGTAATAGGCTAAATTTCAGAATACGTAGACTTCCTGATGACATTGATCTTACATAATGTAAATTTTTACTACGATCTGGAATCTGAGTCTGGTGAGATGACATTGAGAATCATTACCTACGTGGACGACATCGTACCTTTTTTACAAAGTCTCCACTTATTCCACATAAACGCAACTAAGTAACTTACGAGTAAATTGTTAAGGGTGAAGCGAGCCTTTGTTTAAATTGTTGGATTTGACCCAACCGCTTGAATTTTGGGGTGTTAATGTTACATCCAAGTATCAGAAGGACGACATTAGATCTAAAGGCAATCGCTATTAATAATAACGAATAAAGTAAAGTATAAATATGTACATGAAAAATAAAAAATAAATACTAAACAACGGTGGCCTAGTTAGGAGAGACCCTGCCGTCGAAGCCAGCGGTCCTGGGTTCAAATCCCGGTAAGGGCAGATATTTGTGTGATGAGCGCGATTATTTGATCCTGAGTCTTGGATGTTTTCCATGTATTTAAGTACGTTTTTCTCTATATAAGTATGTTTATCGTTGTCTAGTACCCATAGTACAAGCCTAGAGCTTAGTTTGGGACTATGTCAATTGGTGTGAAATTGTCCCCTGATATTTATTTATTTATTTCAGGAACGTGTCTACTTACGAAGCAGGAGACCAGGAGATCCTCATTCATCAGATGGACGACCCTACTTTAGACAATTTCGTGTACTACGATGTTCTTAAGGCGTTCACCTTACAAGCGGACTACTGGTTGGACGACCGCGAGTACTACCCGGAGGGACACATCATCATCATGGACCTCAAGAACTACTTCCTGAGGTTACTGCCCAAAGTCAACATCATGTTCTTCAGGGAATTTCTTCTGTACTTATTGGTAGGTAATACGTTGTTACTTTTCATTTATTTACAAGCGTATCTACAATAATTTCAACGACACGAATAGTCTATAGTTGGTGACCCTGTCTATAAAGCTAGCGGATCCGGTTCAATTCCCGGTATGGGCAAATATATGTGTCTTGAATGTTTTCTGTTTTTAAGTTATTATTTATCTATGTAAGTTTATCGTTCGTCCTAGTACCTACTAGTCCCAATACTATCAGCAACGTATAACTAACTGACCATTTTTGAATCTTGTCTTCTTGCAATAAGGGTCAATAGTAAGCCAGTTAACCGTGTTGCTGTTAGGATCCAAGAGCTTATTTTGAGACGGTGAATTGCTGTGTGACTGTAATATTAAATTCATTCATATAACTATTTATTTTTACGAGGTTGCTAATTGAAACTTAGACACATAAAAATAACTAACCCCAGTTTTCACCTATTTGAATTTCAGTTATTTTGACTTTATTCTTTTTTTAAAATTTGTGGGATCATTCCATAAAGCTTACTTTTCAAACGAAATCTGCGTCTTTCTACATCTTTTACTATCTGTACAATGGGGAGTGATCCGGGGAAGCACTTACACCGGTGGCTTCATCATCGTCCTGTCATCATTAAAGGGATGTTCATCCCTTTTGAGACCTTAAGTCTCTTGAGAATCTCTTCTTGCGCTTACCTACAATAATGAATCGGAATGAACTTCTTGCAGAAGTTTGCCCAATTAATAGGGGTTTTTAGAAAGGCATCGTATTATCTCTCTGTCGCTCGGCAACGCATGGGCTAATATTAATATACTAATGTTCACAGGTGTCGGTAACCATTTTCCATCAGGTGTGTCGTCTGCTTGTTTGCCAGTCTTCAAAAACAATTCAAATAAAGGAACAAAATAAGCCTTTGGTAAACCCAAAACATACACGAGTGAATAGTTTTTTTGTTACTCTTTGATTTCTTGCGTGACTCTACTTATTTTTTTATATTGTTCTTGTTGGTGAGAACATTTTCTTGTAACCCATTAAAATAAATGAAGCAAAATGATTATTTTATAGCGTGTTACTTAATTATTTAACTGTTTAATAAAATTGTAGGTTTGTACCCTTGTTAAACGTTTAAACTCACGATAAAGGTACATTAGTGTATGTACCTAAACACTTGGAAGAACAAAGACTACGATCCAATACATGATTAAACTAAAATAAAATCGTATTAGTAATGCATTGCATGCATCATGTCATCATCAATTTAAACGTGTTCCGCTTGCCATGAACAGTTACAATAACCCTGTCCACGAACTGTGCCAGGGATACTGTTAAACACCCTGCAAATGATTCTTCTTGCGTTCTTAAAAGAAGTCGGTTAAAACATGCCACGTATAAGTGTCAATTTATCTCCATCCTTCGAAATTATCGTCGCTAATTAATGCGAAACTGAGACCCTAAACAAAATGCTCAACGAGAACGTAAACGATTTTCGAAAACTGTCAAAATGTATGGAATCGACATAAGCGCATTTCATATTTTCGATAGTAATAACACTCGCCGAATGCATTTTGTATGGGTCTGTTTACAAGAAATAATACATTGCTCTGCGTTTTGGGACATCCGAATTTGGTTTCACTGGAAAAAAACAATATAGGTACCTACTCGTAAGTTAGTTTTAGGTTTTTTTTAATGTATTTAACCTTTTTTTTAACTGTATGTTTTTTCTTGTGTTTGTTACACGTTATTCTGTTGTCGATCGATCGATTTTTTTAATACTTTTTTTGTTGTTTGATAGAGTTACTCCCTAGGTGCTCACATTGCCACTAAGTTGGTATCTGATGAGGGGATCCGTGAGATGGAGATGACTCCTCAAATATAATAGGAATAAATGTACGTGGACAACATACCAGTACTATTATGATCACTAAAAGGTATGAAATTAAGTAAATGTTTTAAAAAATTAAAATCCGTGTCCAAATGCAAGAAATAACTTTTTTTTTAATGATAGCTAGGCAATAGGAATTCAGTTGGACTGACCTATTACCTATCATGTTAAAAGAAGTTATAGTTATATATTCTTATGGAGACGGTTTTTAGTTTGTTAATCTTTTTTTTCATGCCTTTAAGTGATACTGTTATGTCGTCCACGTCTATTTATTCCAATAACATTTGAGGAGTTCCCTCGATATCTCCAAGATCCCATCATCAGATCTTGACGTGCTGGAAATGGGACCAACACTAGAAAGTTATACCCTATTAAACAAAAAAAATATCAAATCAGTCCAGCGGTCTTTGTGTAGGTAGGGAACATACATAAAAAACCCGACTAAGTGAGAACCTCCTTCTTTTTTTGAAGTCGGTTAAAAAGAGGTTCTATGTCCCGGTCCATGTGGCGCTCGGTGCGTAGTCTGTGGTCAGTAGAGGTGCTCGGGAAACGCGTAGACGTGTGTGTGGGCAAGCTAGAGTGAAGGAAAGTTTACCTACTAAATTAGTCTATACTATCTTTCGGTAAACTTCAGGGAGGGAAGATGGCCGATTGAAAGATGTCCGGCTTTTGCTTTTGATTTATTCTGTTTACTGTTTTACTCTACTCACTTGACATTGGCAAAATCACTGCGGAATATTGCTGTGGATCGCCATTAATAAAAAATTGTTTTTATTACAGGAAGGCATGCCTGTGAGGGTGAAGTCAGTGCATGTGGTCAACTACCCGCCCTACTACGAGAAGCTGTTCGCGCTCGTCAAGCCCATACTGCCGTCGTACATCGTTGACGTTGTAAGTACATTCAAAATGCACTTTATCCTTTATTTCACTTGGTTTTCAATCATATTGTATGTATGTATGTAAACTCTTTAGTGCACAAACAAAGTAAAAAACGAAACAGAAACACAAAAGGTATGTAAAAAAGGCGAACTTATCCCTTTAGGGATCTCTTCCAGTTAACCTTTGAGCGATTGAGAGAGACAACACGTGCTTCAATATGTCCCGAGACTCAAGTACTACAACAAGGTTTTTTTTATAAAATAATTTTTTATTCCTCAACGTAGTCTCCTCCAAGAGCGATACAGTCTGTCCAACGCTTTTCTAACTTTTCTATCCGATGCGTGTACAACGATTTGTCTTTGGCTTCAAAATAAGCCTTCCTTGCTGCGATAATTTGAGTCAAATTTCTTACCCTGGAGCATTTTCTTGAGGTCTGCAAACAGCCAGTAACCGATGGGGGCCAAGTCTGGCGAATAAGGGGATGAGGAAGCAATTCGAAGCCCGATTCATTAATTTTGGCCATCGTTCTCACAGATTTGTGACAAGGCGCGTTCTCCTGGTGAACCACCACTTTCTTATTGTTCATTTGAGGCCGTTAATCCGCAATTTCGTACTTCAATCGCTCCAGTAAGCACATGTAATAGTCACTATTTATATTTTGCCCCATTTCAAGGTAGTCGATGAAAAGTATTCCAAGCGCATCCCAAAATATAGACACCATAACTTTACCGGCCGATTTCTGAGTCTTTGGCCGCTTCGGGCGGCTTTCACCAGCCGCTCTCCACTCCGCTGATTGCCGATTGGATTCCGGAGTGAAATGGTGTATCCATGTTTCATCCATTGTCACATACCGACGTAAAACATCTTTTTATTACGATTCATCAGCGCCAAACATCGCTTTGAATCATTGATACGTTGTTCCTTTTGATCAATTGTACGCGGCACCCACTTGGAAAAAAGCGTTTTCAAGGCCAAATTTTTATGTAAAATTGTGAAAACACTGCCATTTCAAATCTTCACTATCTCGGCTATCTCGCGCACTTTTACCTTCCGATCTTCCATGACGATTTTCAGGGTTAATGTTTTGTTGAGTCACTGCTTCATTTGGACGACCAGCACGGCTAGCACATGACGGCGCGCGAGTTATGTCGCCCGCGAGATAGACTACCTGTCTTTTTCTGACCGTTGTAATTAGACAATGACGGGTAGTCTATCTCGCGCGCGACGTAACTCGCGCGCCGTCATGTGCTAGCGTGCCTGAACGTTCCCCATCATTTGTGTCCATGCGACCGCGTTTGAAGTCGGCATACCACCGACAAATGGCTGCTTTATAGGGAGCTAATCCCGCATTACATTTTATAAGCCATTGCTGTGCTGCAACGGTATTTTTTCCCATTAAAAAACAATGTTTTATCAACACGCGAAACTCGTTGATTTTATGGTTCCAGTTTAAAAAAATTGGCACATATCTTTTATTGATGGCCATTACTTTTTTTAAATTAAAAGTTCCTTTTTATATGCGCCACTTCCAAGTTAGTCTCGGGACTTATTGAACGATCTAGTATAAAACAGCGGATGGCTAAACGATTTCGTGTCGAGCAAACAAATAAAATAAAATAAAAATGGAAGAATGGTATGGAACCCTTCGTGTGAGAGCCGTGTACTCGTACTAGGCTGATTTTTAATAAAATGATGACTGTGCCGTTGTAAATGGTCGATACAATTATCTTTATACAGGGATATTTAAATCACGTACGTACGGCTACGCCAGTTTTCTATGACAGTAGCACCAGGAGTGAATTTGTTAGTGAATTAACCCCCTAACGCTTTTTATCCTGTCGCACTTTTTTTCATTCCAGAAATTAAATTTAAGTGTTGATGGAGCTCCTATTCCTGGGTACTTCGGCCTCTCGGGCCTGCTACAAAACTAAAATAACCTACCTACCTACCTATTTTGAGCTAAAAGTGGGACAATATGCGACTGGAAAATTTAAGATTGGAAATAATGCAAATAGAAAATTCGCACCAGGAAACAATTTACTTTAAGAAAATAATCTAACAAGCCGGCCTTACCGGGAATCGAATTAACTAGGCTAATAAATACATGACAGAGTAAAATTCCGATCACCGTGACGTAAGTGCGTTAATTATGCTGAGTCAATGTGACCACTAGTTCCAATGCCCCCAAAGATCTTACTGAATTTTGCAAACTTTAAGAAAGTGATTATTTAGTACTCCCCAACCTGTTTGCAGATCAATTTGCACCCGACGTACGCCAGCTTACACAAGGCTGTCGGCAAGCAGTACCTCCCGTCGGAGTACGAGGGGGACGCCGAGAGCATGCACGAGCAGCACATGCAGTGGGTGCAGAAAATACAAGAAAAGAGGTAACATACGTTTTGCAAAACCGTTGGAAGTTGGTCAACTTCTTCATCATCATCCTCCTGATCGTTTTTTGGTCAAAGTGACTTGTGATCTCTTGCTAGACTAATGGCCGTATTAATAAACTTGTCTCGATTTAAATGCCCATCTCAAAATATGTCAAAGTAAACGCCAAATCACAGAAAAGTGTCGTTTTTGACATATCTTGAAACGGGCATTTAAACCGAGAACAGTTTATCAAGTGTCCTTTTTACGCTCTCAAGTGATTAACATAGCCAATGTTTGCAGAAAAAGTGTAGCCACACTCTCTGCTTCTGCTTCGTTATATTCGGATGGTGATACCTGAATGTAACTTTTTGGCCTTACTAAATAGATATCAAAGATTTTGAGATGGTGATGATGGTGAAATTTGCGTTTCTATGTTTTTTGTTGTTTGATATTTTCCTGTTTGTGCAATAAAGTATTTTAGGGTGTCCCATTGTTTTACAGAAACTCATTTCTTAGAATGTATCACGTCGCAGAATTTTCATTTCATAGAAAGCTAATTTCTGTTGTAGGCTAGGTTAGACATGTGACCACCATAAAGTAATCTGAGAACAGTAACGTTACAGCAGAAGTTAGCTTTCTATGAAATGAAAATTCTGCGAAGTGATACATTCTATGAAATGAGTTTCTGTAAAACAGTGTACAACCCAGGTGAAAGTAAAAAAATATCGTAAAAACCGTTAAAAAGCAACTTTGTAATTTTTTTTATTGTTTGCAGAGACTACTACCGCAACGACAACCTGTGGAAAGCCGATTTAAAAAAGAAACCGAAAGGCGTGGAGAGCGCTATGACAGGCTCCTTCAAGACCCTATCCATCGATTAAACGTAATTTAAATTAAGTTTATTTATAAGTTGAATCGTGCAATTAAATAATAGAGAAGCTGCATTTTACGCATAATTTATAGTTACTTTATATACAGGTGATTGGTTATTTCATACATTCCCATTAAAAGATCACATCAAGCGAAAAACTTACACTGGGAACACCTAGTATAGAGAAACAAACTTTAAGTGATTACTTAAAAGTTGAGTAAAAAAAAACGGGAAACTGGGTTTAAAAACTTTGTTGGTTCAAAATGATTGTAATAATGTAAGATACCACTGAAAATCTTCTGAAATAAAATATAACATTAAGAATTTTTCGTGACATGGAAATAAGAGTAAATTACCAAAATACAATTTCAAGTGATCCGTGAGGCCCGGGTACTACATGACTAACATGACCTAATTTGCTCCAAATTAGCTCTACTATAGCGTCTTAACGGGGATGTATGAAATAACCAATCACCCTGTATAGAGAGGGACTATTTTAATGCACGACAGCAATGTGCATTGGCAACTATTTTACCAAACAATTAAACAAAATTTGCTGTTAGTAGCCATTTACTTACTTTTATGGGTAAAACATGTATGACATAAAGTGATTGTTATTGTTTAATTAATAAATTCCAGTGCTACATAGTACCTACTTGTAAGATTTCATTTGAACCATGATTTAACCCAGAGATAATGTTCCTATCCTAATCTCACCCTTTTTTGACCCGAGGGAAATTTTATAAACACCAGTGGTTATGTTAGAAAAACAAATCTATCACGTGGCACATAGCTACAAACCAGTAAGTGCTGCTTTGCACTCAAACTATGAGAACATTTCAAATAAAGTGCTTTAATAGTATTACGGCCACTTTTAGACCTAAACTTGAATTATTTGTGTCAAATCTCCCATTACTATGGTATTCCCCTTTGCATCTAACGGTAAATGTTGCCACTTTACATTGGTAGAGGCTAAGGTGAAGGCAAAGCCGCATTACAGACTAGCAGGTGATAAAATCGCTACGAAAGATTTTCTCGCAAAAACGCAACTTTTTCAAACGAATTAATTCTTAATGACAATTTAGATAATCGGCTGTTTAATCATTTTAACATTGATGCTACAAATCTACTTTACACGCGATTAACATAAATTTATGTAACATTTGAGTGTCGAATTCAATAAATAATGTTTATTTCTTGTACTTATAGACGTAGTAATTCATTGACAAAGCAATTTATTAACTTATGCCAATTACAAAAAAGTACAGCCTTATTTCATTGATATTGATGTCTGAGATGTCTCACTTTTCTTTGGGAGAGATGGTCCAGTTTTTCCATTTAGGGACGGCCAAAAACTTTCTTGTATGTTCGCAGGCTACCACATCGTCGTGATACGTTGGATATTAAAGCGTACAAAAAATATCTATAGGTACTTACTACGTTACCAAGGAAAACTAAGTTTTTGAATCAAATAATAGCTATTTTTAGCCACAGGTGTACCGCAAAGTAGTCTTCTCTTTCAGGTTAGTGTTCTTTATTCTATTTGTTGTCATATTATGGTATTATTTGTACCTCAGCCGCCATTAATTATATCAGCCCTTATTTGTCCACTGCTGAACATAGTCCTCCCTCTTTGATTTCCAGCGCGAACAATCCAATGCGGCCTGCATCCACCACCTTTTTTAGGTCATCTGTCCAGTGTGCACGCAGTCGTCCCACACTGCGCTTGCTAAGGCGTGGTCTACACTCAAGACGGCCGGCGGTTCTTCGAGCTATGTGCCCTGCCTGCTTCAGCATACTAATGCGCTGAGCTATGTCGATGACCTTTAGTTCGTCTGTGGATCTCCTCATTTGTGATTCTGTCACGCAGAGAAACGCCGAGCAATATTGCCCTCTCCCACAGTTCGCTGAGCGACCCTGAACTAATATAATTATGTTCCGTATATATGTCATCACACCTGGTTATAGACTTTCGTCTTGAGGCACTGAGGTTATTTTAGAGGAGAATTATCCAAGTTTCCCGAACGCTGCCCAGCTGAGTCGATTTCGAAGACAGACCTCTATCTCGAAGTTGGACGTGCCTAGTTGGATCGTTTGACCCAAGTAGACGGCCGCCATTATACTAGAGCTATCATAACTTTGACAATACGATAACATATCTAAATCAATATGGTTTTACCGCGTAGAATATAGAGCCCTTCTGTACTCTAATTACAACATTAAAACCTTAATAACTCTGATTAACCTAAGAACAGTGTATGTGGAGCGTTATAAAAGGGAACTTCTTATAATGTAAGCTATTTACGTCAAGTTCTAGGACTCCCTATACAGAATGTCCCAAAAATCGACGTCGAGCCGGAACAAGGTGATAGGGCAGCTCATACGCTATCGGTTTAACCCCCATGTATGTTCAGCGATTTTTAGTACTTTCGGAGATATTGATTATTTTTATCAAAATTATTGTAAAAAAATTGGCAAGTAGCTTTAAACACATCCTATATTAATAACGATTCTATCGATGTAAGAAACCACTCAAAAATATTGAAATAATACACGAACTTAAAGGTTTACCGTAACATGGACATAAGGAAAAATTACAATATTTCCGATTAAAATGATCAATATCTCCGAAAGTACTAAAAATCGCTGAACATACATAGGGGTAAATCGATAGCTTATGAACTGCCCTATCACGTATTTTCATCTTGACGACGATTTTTGGAACACCCTGTGTATCTAAAGTTATTCAAAATTTGAGTGTAACCTATAGGTAGGTACATTACCAGTAATTTTCACTTAAAGACTAACAAGAGAGCCAACCAATAGTGATTTACAGTTCTTGCGGTATATTTCTCACCTTCCATATAGTAACTTACAATCAATTTGAGGCTTTACCGTTTTGTAAAAGAAACATAACAGTGTAGGTACTAATTCATCAAAGCAGGGGGTCACGCGTGCGGCGTGCCGGCCCGGCCGACCAAACGAGTTTGTTGGCCTCGAAACAGTGACCTACCGAGCACCACCGCGATTGGTTCAACATGATTTTTCAACTTACAGTACCAAATCGAAACCTCATCCATTTTCTCCCACATCAGTAACATTGAACTTTTAAATATGCATTGTTGATGGGAAATTTGCTTTTACGTTGCCTACATGACGATAGTGGGATGTTTTTAGGGTACCGTTGTCAACAAGGAACCCTTATAGTTTTGCCATGTCCGTCTGTCCGCTGTAATTTGGCATAGCTATACATTTAAATTAAGCCGACAATTTTGTAAAATAAAATCAAGGTAGGTTGGACAGCTCTCAAAAATCATTAGATTTAGGGGACCGTTTAGGATATTGAACTCAAAAAATGACATTTTAGTTAGAGTTACGGGTCGCCTCACAACAAGCCCCCCCCCACAGCCAAAACTACTAGTTATCAGTAATAAAAAGCCCATACATGTATGTTACATGTCTGTAACTGTCAGCCGTTCTGGCGTGATGAGTAACAAATATCCATCCAATGTTTCACATTTACAATATTAGTAGGATGATGATGTACGGTCAACAACCTTATTTGTTGAGTCACCTTAGAACTCTGCCACAGCAACATTATTGAGTCACGAGAAATAAATTAGTTCGAAGTCAATCCTTTAAGCGATAGGGTTCACAGGCGCCTCAAATTAAGTTGTTCACTGTACAGCTTAGCAAGCAATAGTTTGGAAGTAAGGCAAGACTCTGTTTGAAATGATAATGATATGATGATAATCATCTTGAAATTCCTTTCTGCGTCTGTATGTCTTTTTGCCTTTCTGTCCGCTAACTTCTGAACCAGGAAACGGATTTTCCCCGTCGTCAGTTAGATAATTTTTACGTAACGTATTTTTGTAAGTTTAAAATTTTCTGGGTCATGTACGGATGTTACAGAAAATTCACATAAACCGAAGCAAAGCGAGAACAAATCGCTTATAAAAAATAAGTATCATACTTTTACTTGTTTTATTAATGAATAACTTATGATCACTATAAATTTAACAAAATAACAATATGTTTACATTGTATATAATTTAATATCTAATTAGGTGCCTAGTGCCTACACAGTTCCAATTTACATACAATCTTAAAATTTCTCAATTTCACCCGCATGTTTCTAATCGTTAAGTTGTAATTGTAATAAAGTCAAATAGTTATATTCACAGCGGTCGCCACAAAGACCATAATTAAATTAAAAACTTGTATAATATCGATTGATCGTTTATACGAGTATGAAACTGAATTAGAGTCGCTGGACGGCATCACGCAAGTTCGACTATAACTATAACGAGCTGCGCTGTCCAGAGAGTAAGGAAGATATTGAATAAAAGCCCCTTTTACCTTTTGCTTTCTGCCTTTAAGCCACGCCAGACTCTAAGCCTTTTGACCGCCACGGTCGGCTGCAAATCTACGTGCCCCAGACGCCAACGACGTCATATGCCGCAACCGCGCGCATAGAAAATGTATGGAGCGTACTGGCGCAGCGTCCCCGGCACGAAAATCCGATGACGTTATTTGCCGGCCTCGGCGGTTAAAGGGTTGAGCATATTTTGTAAAGTAAGTAAATTATTATCAATATCCTTCCGAATTTCATTTCAATTAAGTACCTACTCTTCTTTACTCTTTTGCTAAAGATAATCATAAAAAGTTACACTTTACTACATAGTATAAAACAAAGTCGCTTGCCGCTATCTGTCCCTATGTATGCTTAGATCTTTAAAACTACGCAACGGATTTTGATGCGGTTTTATAAATAGATAGAGTGATTCAAGAGGAGTTCATATGTATAATATTCTAACTCGGAGCGAAGCGAGGGCGGGTCGCTAGTAGAGAATATAACACATCGTTTATGCATCGCATCAACCAACAAACAACATTGTAACAAACCAATTTTGGCATCAGATATTTGAATAGAGATATTAATCTCCGATAATTGGCAACACGTCAGTGTAAAATCCAAATATACAGATACGATGTTTTCGACAAAAACTTTTCCTCATGCGACACAATCTCACGAATCGAAGCGTTGCGAAAGTCTCCTCTCATGATGCAATTCGTGGTTATAACTTTACAATAATATGTAATACCTATCAACACAAATGTAAATCTTTGTTTTTTTCCGAAACTCCTCGACATCCGATGTTAATCTAGAGCAAGCGTCCTGAACGAGCCGGGCAGATCCCGGACCTTGTCAGCTCGGTCGTCCTTGCAGTTCGAAGGCCTAAGGGGCTCTTCCACAGCCCACCGCTTGTCATTTGTCAAGAACCAGTCCCTGAAACATTAAGAATGCTCACTTCAGTAAAGATTAAGTAAGAAGGGATTTTTTACGAACGGCGATGGAATGACCTGCATCAAGGGTTTAAACGCGCGCTCTATTACGAGGTTTTGAAGCGAAAAAGACTGAGACTTCCTCCTAAATAATATTTTGCACAGTCACTTATGTGTGTTTGTACCATAGATACGGAGTGGTGTGCGAGTATCTGTAGTATCCATTTATACTCTCTGCTGTTCTCTTTTTGAATAGCACTCGCGCAACAGCATGCTTCATAAAAGTCGGATGTTGAAGCTTATAATAACCTTGATGCTTGAAACCTTCCTTCCTACCCATCAATAAAATGGTTGTGTGCGTGTTCAACCCTAATATTATATAGTGACTAGAAGCTCATACAGTCCAACAGCTCGGTAAACGCCCTTTACTTTTTTCAGTTCTTTTTCATCCTCAACTTACTCAACTAAAAACGGTATATATTACAATATTTTTTTTGCTCTTAGGTTACCTAAAGTTTTTTGCTGCTGGGTTACGGAACGACGTATTTACTGCCAGCAACGCAAAAAGCATTTTTCTGACTTTTATTTTACCCGGTGCCACAAGTAGGTATGTGTTCGTTCTTAGTGTTGTTACAGTATGCGAGCTTAAGCGAGTTTTTTAAAACATAAGATGCATCATCTATCGAAAGTTTAAAAACAATGCCGACAGGGAATGCGTTGTAACCGGTAATAGGCAAGCTGCGTTCTCACCTCTTCGCTTCAATCTTCTTGATCCAGTGCCGCTTGATCTGGTCAATGGAGCCCGCGTCGCCGCCGTACTCTTCTGGCAGGAGCTCCAGCGGCACGTCCTTGTACAAAGTCTCAGATTGCGGCTCGTGGAATTTAATCTGAAAATAATAAACGGCTTAGACCCATTTAAGAAAAAGACATAATTATGGGGTTTGTCTGTCGCTGTAATGATCTGGGGTGCGATTTTCTTATCCCACCGACTAAAAATAACCAACTTTAAAATCAATTTATGTTCTCTACTATACCTAATCTACAAGCGGGACCTCCTTTTGTATTTCATATCATAACGCCTTTATCATATCAAAACCAAAATGGGCCCGCTCGTAGATTAAACAGCTGCATAAATTATTACTATGATTGGACCCGTGCCCTCGCATGCAACTGATGCCCGTGACACTTTTAGTATAGTGGAACTGCTAATGTTACACCTTCGCCACCTCACGTGGTCGCTACCACATAGCCTTAACGCCCCAACGCCACTCGACATCGGTTCTAAGTATGAACAAATTTCTACTTAAGAATTGCATTTTGCAGAGTGAACTTTTACTCTTTTGCGGAAATCTTCATTTCTATATTACGAGTACAGCTCTATCCATCTTAACCTAATACTCTCATTTGTACATATAAAACTTTTCCGTGACTGACTAACAGCCAAAAGCGCTTAATCTAGAGACTTGATATTTGAAGGGAATATTACCTGGGTACCCTAGGTACTAAATGAGAAAGGATTTTCCTAAAATTTACCTTCAATATGAAGAAATAGGGGAGAAGCGTGAAACTGACTCTAGGCGTACGAAGTCGTCATCGTTTTCTAGTATATATATACGTACCAGTTTAGCGACCTCGGCCTTAAGGAAGGGCTTGCAGATGGCGTGTATCTTGCCGATGTAGGACGGAGCGTTGATCACGTGAACCTGCTTCAGTCTGATCGGCATCGCTTCCTTTAACAAGATAATCATTCTATGTCACTACCATTACACAAATCGGGCTATGGATTAAAATCAAACAAATGGACAATTGGTACAGAATTAACTTGACTCAGCATAACCACTAGACCTAAGCACATGACATTTTCACTATTTATAACCACTTAAGTGCCTACTCGTTAAGTAATGAGACGATACGCGAAGAATGACAGGATCGAATGGAAATAATACTCTGGGAAAGCGTAAGCGTATGTATTAAGTATTAGCGGGATCTGCTGATGCAAAACATCGGTGATCTTGATCCGTCCACATTTTGACATGTTAATTGTAAACAATCTAATATATGCAGTTGATTGCGTGCATCCTTCCCATTGTGCGAAGTACAAGCGTCGAGACGCAGTATCCGAGACATTGTCTCCGCTGATTCATAAGCAATGCAATATAATCGGTAACATAACGTTGAACTTAGGTACATCCCATTATAGATTACAACGGATGTCTGTGACGAAAGCATGCATTGTTTGCGGGGCTAGAGATCAAAGAGACTTGTTAGTCTTGTTACTTTGTCTTTTGTGCACAACACATGGATTTGCATACAATTTTTAATGATAAAAACAAATCCACTAAACAGTGCACTTCATTTTTTGTATGCCTTTACTGGTTCGACTTGAAAAAGAACATGTTTCATCTATTTTACTGAACGAATATCATTCAACGTTGGAATACAAAAGCCCAACCCGTCAGTTTTCCTCGGCACGTGATTCGGGTGCGAAGAACCTGCTAAGAATGTTAAGCAATGCGACCTTCAGCATACTTGCTGGGCTATACACGTCTATTCATCAATGTCTCGACCCTTTACTTAAGACAAAATTATATAATATACTTAAAAAAATCCAGAAAATAAACTTCTATTAACTCTTATTAATTGACCACGGTTTATCAACACACATCGAATAAAATGCATTGAGGTTAAGCTTTCTCAAAGAACCTGTTCTTCTCTGTTAATTATATGAATGAGTAGTCGACTTACTTGTGTGTACATCATGTATTTCCTCAGCACCGATAGATTGAGTTTCCCTATAAACTTCAAGGAAACGTTAGCGGCGTCGAAGATGGGTATCTCTCCGCTGGGGATGTCGTCGTCTTCAGTCAACCTGGTATCTCCGAGCATGAAAAACGTCTTCACGGCGTCCACGAAGTTGAAGAGGTCCATGTCCGGGTTGTTGAGGCGGTAGATGAAGATGCGCTCGTTGTTTTTTGTTTTGTTTGGAAGAGGCAATAAGTCTCTGTGAAGAATACAAACATACATACATAGGAAGCGCAGAAGGATACGATAGACGTAGAATAGAAAAAATACAACTTTAGGTAGGGTTAGATCCAGTCAATGGCCATTATCAAATTTCACCTTTTCTATTTTTGATCACATACATTATATACTCATATGCATACATAGATTTGAGACTGTTAAACTCATTACAGTTCTTTTGACTTCGCACAGTCGGGTAATAAGAGTTAATCATTTGATCCGTACGCCGTTTGATAGGTAGGAACTCTAAGTCGCATTAACAACTTCGTGAAGAAAATGACGAATAGGTAACATCAACATCGATTTCTTTTGTCAGATGAGTGTTAATTAATTGTAGCTACCTCTCTCTGACGCACATGGATACGGAAACTGTTTAAACACATTCGTGCAAGTCGCAAATAAACAGCATTTTTTAAAACCGAAACGCTGAATATAGCAGACAGCGCAATTATATTAATTGAATCAGTGATCGAAAATTAGTTCATTATAATTAGTGTTATTGGATTGTTATGACTAAGTTTGTAACCGGCGCTGTTGTAATAATTAAAGCAACCAGCTACATTAAATTGAAAAAAAACCTCATGTCTAACGGCCGAACCCTCCTATATTCAAACCGCGAACAGATAGCCTTACTTCGGATTAAAATTTGACACATTTTGTATGGGCAAATGTCAAATTTCAACCCGAAGAAAGCCTTATCTATCCGCGGTTTGAATATAGGGTTCGGCCGTTAATAAGTAAATATGTGAAAAAGTCTCAAAAATAAATAAAAGCTCAGTTCCCCTTACCGCCTTATCACTAACAGCATTCGAATAACATCCACTGTTATTATCATCTACATTATAATATACAGGGTATTTTTTAATAGGTGCACAAATTTTTATATTTGCTTCGCTGTTGCTAATCAATAACACATGTTTTGTTATTTTTTCTCTAGCTTAAAAATATTAGAGATATTGCCGATTCAATGATTCCACTAACTTAACGATATTCATGGACCCTCTAATGCAGGGGTGCGAGGAGAGGGGAGTGTTGGTAAGTAAGTTAATAAATGAAAGGACCATGGGCAGAAATGTCCCCCCCCACCAACAGAAATGAAACATGTCTCATTTAATAGATCTCAGCAACATTATGTATTTTTACTATGGAGACGATCACCAGATGTATGGGGTTTTCTTGGAAAACCATAATCGTATCGTATGGAATTTGTTTGAAAATGAACACATATATGGATGATTTGCCTTATTTGGCCCTTGTTTTCATTAAAAAAATCCCATTGATTTTGCTACTAAAATAAGTATTTTGTCTTTTTTTGGGTCCTTATAAACATATAGACATGCATCCCGTTACTGTTGGTGGAAGGGGACAGTGCCCACACAAATTTGCCCATTGTCCTTTCAAATTTAGAATATCATTAGGGGGCTTGTTGTCTGATAAGCTGTACATGAAATTTCAAATTTCGAATATCAATACAGTGTATCGCATACCTACAGCTTGACAACCCATGTCATCATTTCTAGTGTGAATCTGTGTCCACTCGAGAAGGTAAAAATGAGATAATTTACAAACAAAACGTTTTATTGTCGTAATATATTATATATAATAACTATACAAAATCATATGTAAAAATTTGTGCCCTGATAAAAAAATACTTTGTATAAAGAAGAAAGATTTGTAGTTATGTATGTGTATATGTAACGAATAAACTCAAAAACAAAGGCCGATGTCAAAAATTCTTTCACCATTTGAATGCTCATTATTCCAGATTAACATAAGCTATGTTTTATTTTTCTAAGCGGATGGGGTCGCGGGCAAAAGCTAGTTGTGAATGGCGTTTATCAAATGTTGTATGGCTACTTAAGACTGATGCGAACTTATTTCTTCGTCTATCGACAATAAGGTCAGTAAGTATATAAAATACCGTTGGAATTAATTTGTAAGAATATCATAATGACACTCACGTGATATCAAAGACGCGCCTGATCTCTGGCGCCCAAGGGTCGCGCCTGCAGAACAGCTCCGGCGCCGTGGAGCGGATAGTGAAGAACAGGTCGATGGTGCGCTTGGCGCGCTCCAGGCTCCGGCAGCTATGGAGGAACCGCCGCAGGAGGATCTCGTCTGCAAAGACCAGGAGTATTATTCCCTTGAGGAATACATGATAAATAGGAAGCGCGCTCATATTAGAATACGTTGTCAAGTGCGAGTCGGACTAGCGCACCGACGAGGTTTAGCTCTATAGTTACACTAAATTTGACGCTTGTGACCCCTACTGCAGTTGTTACAATAGAAAACAAAAATACATTGTTTTTTTTTGTTGTATAGTTAAATGTTACCAATTATGGAATTCTTTTTTAGGGTTCCGACTTCCGCAGTCAACAAGGAACCCTTATAGTTTCGCCATGTCCGTCTGTCCGCGGTTTTACTCACAGACCCTTGGTACTGTAACTTGGTACATAAAAGTTTTAATATAAAACCTCTTTTTTTTTAAAGAATATGTAGGCGTCAGTTTTTGTAAGGGCCCCTAAAACTAGTAATGACTCACTTTGTCGATTACTTGATTCTATCGACGTAAGAAACCACTGAAAAAATATTGAAATAATACATGAACTTAAGGGTTTTTCGTAACATGGACAAAAAGAAAAATTACAATAATTCCGATTAAAATGACCAATATCTCCGAAAGTACTAGAAATCACCGAATACACATAGGCGTTAAATCGATAGCTTATGAGTTGCCCTATCACGTGACGTGTTTTAGAAGCGTTTATGTCACAGTCGCCATTATTGTAAATGACATAAGAGTTATCAAAACGTTGACAATACGGAAACAGGTCAAAGACGATATCGTTATTACCGTGTAGAATCCCAGCCCTGTTTAGATGCATGCATCTAAACTAAAACTATTCAGCCTCATTCATATGTCTACGTAACACTTGTTTTGTGTCATCCACGCATAACACATAATACAAAAGTTTTGAAATTAAGTATATGAAATAGAACTTTGTGAGGTTGTTGGCCTTTACCATTATAATATTACCTTACTACAAACACCGCCCAACAAGACAACTGAAAATTGAATACTACTGCAATTGCAAATATTGCAATACATGAAACCCAATTTTAAGAAGTTATTCGAGAAGTTATTACATTTTTGAGACAAGCTTTTGTTGCGGATTCTATTTTTTTGTAGTTATTTACCGCTGTCACCAGCTTCCGAATCTATCATCAGACCAGCTTGATGATGACATATTATTGTATTGTCATTAAAGTTAGGTAGGTACGAGTATACCAAATTTCAGCTCAATCCGTCCTGGGTGGTGATTCTCTCAACACAGCGCTACGTCGATCTCAAAGGCGAAGTTTTATCCGGCAAGTTGAAGAAGTCCCGTCGGAGCGTACAAAACACATTTTAGCGCGTGCCTTCTCAATTAGGCAGCTTTATACGACACTGAACGCGACTCACCTGCCTGCTGCCTAATTGAGAAGGCACGCGCTAAAATGTGTTCTGTACGCTACACATAAACATTGCAAGTTAATAAAAAGCTTATAAAATCGTAAGGATTATAACGAAAATATGGTAACATAGTGTACGAGTAGGTATATGCTTTTCATCTGCTCATCAATGCTGCAATGTGCACAATTATCACATACTGGATAGAGAATTTGCGGAATATAATTGAGGTGACTGGCGTGGCTGCACCTCTCAAAAGCCCAACCTGTGCTTAAGTATTACTCAATCAATTCTTAAGCAAGCCGAGAATTAAGTATAGTCTCTTACGATTGACATTATTACACACTTCCAGAACGCCGAACTCTCTTTAAATAAGTAACGCTGCTGTACATTAGGTCAAAGTATAAGTATTTATACTATGGTTAGGTATTCTATTCTGATGTAGAGGTTCTAACCAGTTAATTGTTAAAGTCAAGAGGTATTAAAACTACCTTGAAGACCGTTTGAATAGTTAAACAGCTGATGTAGATATTTTTTTTATAAGGGACCCTCGTAGTTTTTGGTAGATCACTTATCATTTGTCACCTCGAACTTAAGTTTTTTTGGGGTTCCGTAGTCAAACTATAGTTTCGCCATGTCCATCCGTCCGTCCGTCCACAGCTTAGCTCAGAGACTCTTAGTAATAGAAAGCTGTAATTTGGCATGAATATACATATTAGTTACGCCAAGAAATTGGTAAAATGAATTTTTTTTTAGAGTACCGCCCTTACACTTAACGTGGTGATGTATTTTTTGTTCTCGTTTACCCTATAGTGTGGGTGCCGTTGGATAGGTCTTTCAAAAATATTACGGGTTTTTACAATTACAATTTTTTGATTAAGTGATGCGTTTATGAAATATTAAGCTTTGAAGCGCTAATTTTTGTTAGAGTCAAGTGTCAAGTGAAACTTTTATACATAGCCAAACTCGACATGCATAATATTTAGAAGTTACTTACACATTCTAATAAGTACTATATAATTTATATTATAATGTAGTGAAGTAGTGAGCTAACATAAAAAAACACTGTAGATACCAAGAAGAAAACAACAAGAATAAAGGAAGATGTATCTTTAAATATTTAAAAAGCGTTATGCAGTGGCTGTATCGAGCCTTTTATCGAGCATATTACGTAACAGAGTCAGTCCAGAAGGATAGAAACATGAAATGGGTCACCACAAAAGCACTGGTCCCCTAAACAAGCAAGACAGATACTTAATAGGCGACACACATAATGTAAACTTACCAACTTCATGGGGTAGATGAGGCTGCTTCTGTAACCAATCTTTTATCGTCAGAAGATCTTGTTGGTGCTCGAAGTCCTGGTCCGGCATTCTGAAATATTATACACCATCATTATAAGTAATATTGCTTGGTTGATTGTTTTAGCGGAGTAAGTAAAGTCCAATAGCTCTATTTAATGAAATTTAATTAGTATCCATTATAGTCTGTTCATTTCAAAAAGGCGCGTCATTTAAATATTTATACGGCGATTTTTTACGAAAAGGCTAACTGGCGTAACTGTTGACTGGTTGGTAATAAAGTGACATATGTATATATATTCTTAGAGACGATTTAATTATCTACAACTCCTTTCCCAAAACTTAAATTTTGGAAGATATTTCTTAGGTTCCTGCTCACGCACGTTGACTCGACTATTAGGAGAAAACGTAAAGAAAGCATATAAGATTGCAATACACTAAGTTTTGTTTTGACCCGTTCATTAAGGTTTTGTATACTTGTTAAAATTTTAAAACTTTTTTAAGGTTTAGATTGTTATTTTTAGCATCCTCATTTTATTTACGTAATTTTTTAATTCAATGATATTGGCTTACCCTGGGTTTCCTATATTCAAAAAGTCTCTAAAATGTGACTGACGTCTCTTTAAAATTCGACATTTGCTACATGCAAAATGTGTCAAATGTTAACGAGGCGTCACATTTTAACGAAACGTTTTAATTATAGAAACCCAGGGTTAAACATATCAATTTCAGAAATAAATGCAAATTTCTTTTAAAGATCCGTATGTTTTAAACATGGAACAACAGCTGTGACGTCATTCCCGTCGTCATTTTGTATAGAGTGTTTTGCAGGGACTTTTTAAAGCTTCATACGAGTATCTTATGAAAAAATAACACGACAATGGTTTCGCGTATACAGTTATCCTTCTCTATCATAGCACTTTCCAGGGAGCGTAAGGAAAAAAATGCATGTTCCCTATTGATTAAGATTTAAGAGTAGGTATGTTTAGTCTGTTTGGTGAAACATGTCAGGAGTGCATCGATGATTGGCTATCGTTAAGTTAATAATCATAACTACCTATCTCAAGTCTTATTAATAAATGACGTTATGTTAAGTGGAATTTTCCACATTTTCTTTTTAATAGAGTATTATTTCCTTATTTTCTTATAAAATATCAGAGGTGTTAAAACTACACATTGTATTTACAAAACACTTGGAAATTTGAAGGTCATGGTCACATCACGTGTATTGGGATTTACTCGGAATAAACAGATTCAAAATAAGCGTAGACTCAGGCCAAATAAGGAAGTCTAAATGTTGACCGTGACACAGTGACAAAGTTCGACACTATTTCCCAGTTTAAAGTTAACGTGGAGTTAAAGCATTCAGTGATAAATGCAGCACTTCACGTCTAGATGCTAGTTTAAGTTTATGATTGGGTATGATGTGTCTATATTTCTCTACCATAACATAAATTGTATATGTTTGTGAGGATGTTTGATATTACTGTCGTTGACACTTACGTAATAGTTATTTGTGCAACAAGAGATCAAAGTTGGCTTTTGCTGCGGGTGTTGATTTTGAATCCCGAGCAAGCGAAGGAGTCTAGATTTGAATCACAAGCGTAGCGAGTGATTCTAAGTAAGAATCCTGAGTGCAGCGAGAGATAAACGTTGAATAAGCTTGGAACAGTTATACCATGCTTTGTCCTTATCTGTCACTGTGCCATTTGAATTCGACAGATAAGGACAAAGCATGGTATAACTATTCCAAGCTTATTCAACGTTTATTTGTAAGGGGTAAATGTATAACTAAAGGACCATTGCACACAAACTCTAAGCTCTAGGCTTGACTATATAGAGAAATAAATACTCAAATACATAAACATCCAAGATTCAGGAAAGGACTTGCGCTCATCACACACATATTGGGATATACCAGCAATCGAACCCAGGACCGCTAGCGCCGTAGGCAGGGTCATTACCAACTAGGCTAACGCGTCGTCGTCGTAATTAAATTCCTCATCATCTTGCATTGCCTTTGCCCTTATTCAAATCATCTGGGGTCGGCGCAGCATGCCTTTTTCTTCCACGCATCCCTATTAGCCGCCATCTCAGCGTTCACTCCCTTACTTTCTCATATCAATCAACACACAATCTATCCATCTATTTTCAGTCCTTTCACTTACTTTATAACTCTCCACACACATACTTAAAACTCTTCTCGTATCATGACTTTCATCCCTCCTCATAACATGACCATACCATGAGTCCATGACAGTCTATTTACCTTCCTTTATTTCTATCTCTTTATCTTTCTTTGTTTTTATTTTTTTTGTCCTGTGTGGTTTCCGGTTTAAATAGTGCCACTCCATGTCTTCCCGTGGATGTCGTAGGAGGCGACAGAGGGAATAAAGGCTTGTAGTATTGTTAGGCGATGGGCTTGCCATCTGTCACTATAAACATCACAAAATTCGCATTTATTTTTTTTGGGCCTTAGGACCTTTTGGTTATACTTTTAACCATTATTTTTTGGCGTAGGTAGGTCGCCAAAGTACCCGTAGCATTGTAACAAAAGTAAACTATTTAATTTTTTGGACTTGCAAAATGTTCTACCTACCTTGTTAATGCGAGAATGACGTGCGTCTTTTGTTCCACCGTAAACGGAGACATGACCAGTACGAGCATGCCATAAATATAGGAACACGACTCGAGACATTACTATTAATTCTGTCAGAGAAAAGGTTTTGTTGAGAAGGCAAACACACACAGGCCATCTGGTATGGGATGTGAGACCCATAGACACATTTGCAATCTCAATAATTTGTCATTTAAAAAAATAGTTTTGACCGTTCGAGATATTGATAGCAAGTAAATTCGGTTGTGCGTATTTTTACCCGACCGCGGCAAAGCCCAAAAGGAGGGTTATGTATTTGACCTGTATGTATGTCCGACTCTATGTTCCCTCGTCGCTGGATGGATGGGCCGATTTCAACAAGCGAGGTGGCGTTAGATTCGTCTTAACGTCGCAAGTGTCACAGTTTGTAAGTATACAAACAATATACAGGGCGTCCCACGGCTATGCCACATGGAAGGAAAGTAGGTACCTTGAATATTGTAGATGGAACATTTTACTGAAAGAAGACATTATTTTAATTTAAAAAACAATTTAAAATGCATTCATAGATATTTCAATAATTACATGGTTGAACCGGGAATCGAACCCGTTACACGAGAAAAATAATTACCCTGTAGTTTTATCATATCGATCGAAAGGCTTCATCATAAGGATTATTTTTTGTTAAATAATATAGTGTCAGAAATAAAAGGAAGACCATGAATTTTAACATTCGATGTGAAATTTTGTTCAGAAAAATGAAAAGCTGATAGATAGAGAGATAGATAGATTAAGATTTTTTTTATGGGGTTATTTTAAAAATGTTGTTTACATGAACCAGTATGAAAGTGTCTACGAGCTACAAACAATATCCACCACAACAAGATCCAAAAAATCGACAGGGTGCGAAATAATCAAAAGAGTGCGACTTTGTAATCAACAGGAAGGGACTTATTTTGAGCATTTGATAAATTGATTAATTTTGTATTAAAAATGTTAAAATTCATGGTCTTCCTTTTGTTTCTGACACTATGTTATTTAGCAAAAAATAATCCTTATGATGAAGCCTTTCGATCGGTATGATAAAGCTACAGGGTAATTATTTTTCTCGTGTAACGGGTTTGATTTCCGGTTCAACCATGTAATTATTAAAATATCCATGAATGCAGTTTAAATTGTTTTTTAAATTAAAATAATGTCTTCTTTCAGTAAAATGTTCCATCTACAATATTCAAGGTACTTTCCTTCCATGTGGCATAGCCGTGGGACGCCCTGTATAAAGGGTAACTAACATACCTATATAGGTAAAATTATCAAAACATGCAGTTGGGTTTTAAAAACTTGTTTTTTGTTAGACTTGTTCGAATGATAGAAACGAACGTATACGAATTCATGATGATAATAAGCTATCTCAAATCCATAGGTACCTGACATCCTGACATGATGTCGTGCCCGTTACCAAATAACAAAAAAAGGGTTTTAGTAAGGTTTCGGTGTTTTGGAATTTATTGTATTCTAGTCGCATTGTGGTTTGTGTATTCTTTATTTTATCTACCTAGTACGTAAAACATTCAGTCTTGAAGTCGGGCGTATTTAGACATTGACGAGGATCTACTTAGTTTTCGGTCATCTCTCGGTCAACTTCAGATGTGGAGGATTAATGCGGTACAACTTTGTGAAATTGTAGCGTTTTTAATGTGCCTATTATAGAAAATGGGGAGTGTGTCTGTGATCTGAACCATTTGGGTAATTATGATAGCTGCTAAGGGGTCACCCAGGTCCAAAAGAGAAACAAATGGATATTTTGGTGATCCTGACAGGTGATCTCAGTGGATTATCTTGGCAATCCAGAATTCAAGAAATGACACTAGTAAGTACTTTGGTTAGGCATATTACACTCGTATGACTTTTTTAGGCGATCAAATTTGAAATAAGAAAACTATGCTAACAACAAATCATTGCTCTTCGATTTTATAACATTATGATTGAATCAAGTGAATATATTAAAAATCTAATGTTACAACATAAAAACCTTGGCATTTTTTATGCCTTAGTAATTAAATTTGTAAGGTTATTGTAATATTTCGTGACTTCTGCGATTCGTCTTTAAGTCTCTGCATAGAAATTGTGGTTCACGTGTCGGTATTATTAATAGGGAGGGAGGTATAACTTTGGCCTTTGAGAGCTGCTGAAATTTTGTAGATCAGGTCCAAGTTTTTCTACTTTATTAATTAACGCCCTTCTTAAGTTCTGTGTCCATGGCATGGCATACATAATTATGAATACGTGAGCAATATCATATCCATTAAATAACGCCCGTATCACCACAACATACCTAATACAACAAAGCCTTCGTCAAGCCTACTTATACCTACCTAACCTATGCCCACCTTTATATACCTACCTATATTATGTTATGTGTTTAGCGACCGAATAGACCGAAAAACGCCTTCGCCCATACCCAAAGGGACTGACAGATAAAAAAAAGAGCATCTATAATGTTCGAATTATGATTGAATCTTGACTTGGTTTGCTCTTGACTAACTCTTGCGGCGCCCTTGGAGGATGAACATTGACGATGAAGCGAACGCACCTTGAAGATTGAAACTGTTTTTTACATTTGAGCACCCCCGTCACAGTAAAAAAAACGCTTTCTTATCGAAACTTCATTTAGGCAATTATAATCATGTAGATGTGGTTCTTGACCCACATCAGATTTTCCAAATACGTATTGAATGAGATGATTGATGAATAAATATTATATCTATTAATTTTTGACGGTAACTCATCACTTCATCGAATTTCACTTCATCGGATTTCATTTCATCAAACGCTATTTTCTGCTGAAACCATAATTTTTTCACGGTATCTTAAACATTGATTACGTAGGTTAGGTTGGGTTAGATGTTTAAGATACCCTGATTGATAACATTGTAGTTTAAGCAGAAAATAGCGTTCGATTAAATGAAATTCGTGAAATAATAGACACCTATTTTTCACACATTATTCATATTTTCTATTTGGATTTTAGGTTGTATAGAAAAGACAAGCATGAGTGGAGAGACAGAGGGGAGGCCTTTGCGCAGCAGTGGGACAGGCAAACAAAGGCTAGAATAAACAAATACAAAAGACGTCAACGTCCGAGCCTTGCGAAATATTTATAAGGAACGAAACAAAAAGTCATTTAAAAGCATAATTAATTAAAATAGTTTATTTAAATGGTCATTAGTTATACTCGTATATAATGTGTAGGAATTCCATTAAGCAAAATTACATCATTTCAACGTTACCTGTGTATACCTGCTAAAAATCATCTATGACGCCAAGATACAACTTTAAATAGAATATTCGCTCAAGTACCTAACGTTTGTGTTTCAAGTAGCGGCGTCGGACTCGGAACCCTACACTGAGCGCTTGCCCGGTTTTATTAAACAGTACACCAATTGAACTACTCCCCTTCTTACCTTTCCGAGCGTTTTAGCTTCCTGTGTCCGGGGTTCCGGGGAGGCTCTCACACCCGTATTTATAAACAAGAAAAGTAATTACTTGAGTAATAGTAATGTCAAACATCAGACTAAAATCGTTTCGTAAGTCATTACGTTTGGTCTATTACTTTTCGTGTCTATAAATACGGGTGTCAGTATCCCTTACTTCCCTTCCCAAAACATAATATACTAAATCTATTTCGGTGCTCTCTGTGGATTAAGGGAATCTGTTAGGTACCAAATGTCATTCATTTTATAGTCTATGTCTGTAAATTCTTTCAAAACTAGACTGACGAAGGGTTGGGAAAGGGATGGTACTGGTTTGACTTGTGCTTAAAATGTTTTTTTTTACGGATAAGTATTTATTTGTCTATTGTAGATTTAAATTTGATTTAGTATAAGTGTTGTCTATTTGGCTTTTCGTCATCCTTAATTATTTCTCAACTTTTCTCAACTCAAGTTAAATGGAAGGGATCCCGTATAAATTCATCTTTGTATATTCCTGCTATCTTTATATTTTAATAATTGCTGTCTTTGTAATTACATACTTATATACATATTGGTACACCAGTATTAACCGAGTCCTTGCACCAACTAGGTAATAATAGGTAACATCATTATTTGCACGCCGTGATGAGAAGTGTTAGCATAATTCTCGGATCACAAAAAGCATCGTGAGTCGATGTCTGACGTAAACGTTTTTCCCAAGTTCCTGGTAGCTAATAGAGTGAGGTTTTTAATTGAATAAATGCAATTAAGACATAAATATTTTGTGCCCGGCTGACGCGTTCTAATGAAATCACTTAACACATTCGGCACGGGCAACACAGCATCGTGTCAAAACCACGTACAAATGCCTGTTGGTGGTAGCGAACGTTAGTAAGAAAGTGATCAATCAAAATTACTTAGTGCCTGTTGTTTGATCAGTAGTTAACTGAACTAATGGTTAAAATTCGAAAAAAATAATCGAAAATTTGACACTTTTCCTTGAGATTGAACCATTAGTTACGATTTTTAACAATTAGTTAGTCTACTGATAAAACAACAGGCCCTTAGTAGGTAATACCCCGTAATTAAAAGTGGTCACAAGCTTTTGTTCATATGTAAATCATATGTATATACCTACCATAACATCATATGTATATACCATAACTCGTCCTCGAGTTCAATGACTGCAATATGGCGCCAATGACAAAAAGTCGTGGATTTCTTTTGTCTTTTAAAGTTCTGTGACCCAGAACTGGGTCCTACCTAGTCTTTACCCCTATTACTATGGTATTGATAACGTTATGAAAGGGCTTTTTTACTTGACAGTAATGGTGGCCGAGTTAAAAACAATACGATAGCAAATAGGGTGACGATATAAACTATGTAGAATGTGGCTCCAGCAATTGATATAAATGATAATCCCAAAACTTAATGGTATGCTTACATTTTAAATACGAATTCTTCCAAAACATCATCATATATATAACCGAATATAAAAAAAAAGAAATAGCATTTTAAAAAACTCGTTATTTCACTTCAATGTGGTCAACACGCGCATGTTTACTACTTTAGTAACGTACTTAATCACTGTGCACAATGTTATGATTTATGATTCATCTTTCCCTTCATACTTGTTACAGAATTTGTTTTGTGAGGGTAGCTCTTTGTAGCTACAGAAACCAGTGACCATGATTTATAAAATAGTTTGGAGGATATTTAAGAAAAAAAATAGTACAGTATATAATAACCCCTAATTGTTCAAGTTTCTGACCAAAAAAACACTCTGTACATGTAAAATGACGCTAAAACCTGAAAACAGGATATACGATCCAGTGGTAAGTCTAACAACCGAGCGTTATCGTTGTAATGGGTATCGTTCGTACATATCGTAATAACTATCGCTGTTTCTAGTATCAACTAAGTGCATCATATCAGGAGCATAATCAAAGTAATCTACTCCGATCCATATGCCGTATATGTATATAATTATCCTTTTTTGCTTGCCTGGCCAATATGTTATACTTTAGATAAGTACGTACCCAAGTAGCCAAAATATGGTCATGTATTATCATGGGGCTACGTATTTTTTAGTCCTATAGACTACTTAAGAACGTTTATAAAACCCATTTGGGCGCACTTTATATGACTATTATGTCCTATAGTCGTTTTATTACGGTTCGCAAGCGTGTCATTCAATGTCATACCATTCTGGTTGTATACACTTACAAGGATAAATGATCCTATAAGGATCTGGCACGTGCCGTTACTGGTGTAATTGATACAACAGTAATCAGCATGATGCTTAAGAGCATTGATTTATTTTCTTAGGAGAGATGCCGGGCCTTAGATGCTATACTTTAGATAGGTACTGTAAGTAGGTACGTGTATACTGTCATCCTAATAAGCGGTAAAATGAATTCCTACAGCTGTACTTTTTAAATAAATAGGGGTATGCTCAGGGTAGGGTTCCGACACCGTTACAACAAACATGAACAATATCTCGAAAAACAACTAATTTTCTATTTAAAATTATTGGTGCTGTCTCAGATGATTTTTAGTGGGTACCTATAAACACTTAAATCAACTGTATCTCTTGAGTTGGATCTTGTGTTGGAGAGTTGGATCTTGATCCAATCCACTCTACTGAATCGTGATAGTTTTCCTTTTAAATTCGTTATATATCTATGCTTTCTATTAGTTTAACCCGAACGATTTTAATATACTCGTACAGTTGTAAAAAAACGTTGTTTTGTAATAGTATAATGCGACAGAGTTGAATGAAGCAAGTCGATTGTTATGATGAGTTATGATGAAACAAAAAGGACGTAGAGCGATGCATTAATTATTGTTCAATAGGTACCCATCATGCGATTCCAAGAACATGACAATTATTACTAGCAACTGCCCGCAATTCCAAAGGAATCCTTTTATCGCTCTTACCACCATATTTACGTAAAAAAATGTTAAGATACATTATTTTGGCAATTATAATATTAAGTAAGTACCTATAATATGTAAATAAGAAAGGCCAAGTGCGAGTCAGCCTCACAAGTTGCTTGTGAGGGACCTACTTTGATATTTTAGTTCAATTAAGTATTTGTTTTTAAAACTGCTTTAGTAACTCTGTGAACATTTTAAGTGTCTAGCTATTACGTTTCAAAAAATCATCCCTGTGATAGACAAACAGGCAGTGAAGTGTTAGTAGGAATAGGGTCCCGTTTGAACCCTTTGGGTAAGATGATAATTTATGCACTATAGATGTAGGGCATAATCAAACGACATCGTACATTCAGCTGCAGAGAAAAGTAACCCACCTTGTAAGGTGACTTCTATGCAGGGGGGGCGTTACTTTCTACCGCAGCTGACTGTACCAATAGGTATTGTTCAATATTGCCTACTTTGGGTAAATTCAAATTATTAGTATAGCAACACAAGTTGCCACTCTTTTTCCGTGAGTTAGTGTGGCAACCCAGAGAGTCGAGAGATTTAAAGGATATAGATCGTTGCTCGTCCATTCTTTACGAGATTATTTTCGGTAAAACCCAAGATCTGTCGTAGTGGGCTTTTCGGGTCAAGGCAGTACCTCATTTCACCTGCAGTCAATGACATTTTCCTAACTAGTATGCGATTCGGCAAGTTTACCTGTGTGTGCATTCAAAAGTGGTAGAACCGAGGGTACCGCCTATCTGGATCCAGCGCTGAGCTTAGCCCGAGGCAGTGCCTTCTCCGGATGCTGAGCTTCGCCTTGAAGACCTCCAAGTAAGCCGATACGCAATCCTTTCAAAAGATAGCATTTATCTTGTAAAATCACGGCAAGTGCGCGAGGACTCGGTTTGATACAGTCCGCTTAGATTTATCGCCTTTTCGTCATAGTATTAACTTCAGGTATATTATGTCGGATAAGTTCGTATTCGTCTTGCTTCCTCAAATAGCTTATAGAGGGTACTAAAGCTGACTAAGAAAGCAATTAAGATACAAACTTTTCCGACACAAAACGATATCATATCGCACATGATTATGCACTACATCAGTCGCCCTAGCCAAGATGCAAACTCTCCTAACGTTTTTCTTTTCTATCGCTCAAAATGTGTGGGGTGACATCTAACCACGTGGTTTATCGTAACGCATGAGAATGACATCCCACAGATTTTGAGTGATAGAAAAGAAAAACGTTAGTAGCGTTTACATCTTGGCTACGGTCCCTGGGCCTCTATTCTACACGGTTAAATAAAACGTTATTGCCTTTTACGTGTTCCTGTAATATCATCATTTTAATAACTCTTTTTTACTTGACAGTAATGGCGGCCGAAAAAACAATACTAAAACACGTCAAGAACAATATTATTTTACCGTGCTGAATAGAGCCCCAGTACGTGAGTAAACTAAAAAATAACAACTCATCTTGATTCGAAAACGTATTGTTTTTAACGATACAAATTTAATGTCGAATGAATCAGAGCTATTACTGAAGTTAACAATATGACACAAGGTTGATCTGTATTAGTATGGCGTTAGGCACCTAGTAAAATCCAAAGATTGAAAAGACAGTGTTATGCGCGTGCGAAAGATCTTGCGGTAGCCTCCAGTTCCAGTCATAGACGGAGAAACTTGACTTTCTTCCTTTAAATATGATTTCTACAGTAATTATAGTGATTGAAACTAGTTTAATAAGCCCAAGTGGATACTATCGCCATAATTAACGAACCGTCAACAAGATTGTAAACAAGAAAATTCATAAAACTTTGTATTCACTGCCTTGTTTGCACTTTGTTCTTCTCCGAGATAATGTACAATTCAAACCCCGCTCACATATTAGAAATAATGACTTTTCCGTGACCGTACATTTCATTACTGTTAGTATTTATAACTGCACGTGTTTACGTAAATGATGCGGTTAAGGTTTTTAAGTTTTCTGGTCTGTGGTTTACGCAGGTATACCTAATACCGGTTTTCAATTCTAGCCAATAGAAAACCCGTGGTTACATCTGCGAGCTCCTGGTTCCTTTGATGCCTACATTTAACAGTCAAGAGCTCTACAACTGAAAGACCCTGGGGTCCAAGATACAAGGATACAAGAAGCATAATGTTAACGATCGCGATTTGCGAAAACTGACAAAAGTATGGAGTTGGCATAAGCTACACCTACACTTTATTAGGTTGATCCAGATTCTCTTGAACGACTCGACTCGTTCTTGAACTCGACCGACTACTCGACGGACGACTTATTAATAGGCGTCTTTAAGTTGTCCTGTCAGAGCATTCAAGCAACATTTAAGGGCGTGCATTCTCAGAGACTTCGCTCGTTTGATCGATTGTTTGTCAGAAGCGTTTTGAAGAAAATTCGCTTTCGATAATCGCTAACGTTAGTGTTATGAATCTGTGTAGACCCCCTGGTGTTCTCCCGCATGTTCCCGACAGCGAAAATTTACCGACGAACTTGATTTGTCCCGCGAACTCATAGACAAGGTAGAGCTAAGTAACCACCGACTGTTTCGATGACGCAACTTGGACCAAAGTGCATAGAAAGTAACCAAACCAGTATTTCTACATTATTTTTATATGCATTAACTAAACATACATTTAAATCAAACTTAAATTTAGATACGTAGGTATTTACACAAACTAATGTGATATGTGAAATTTGAATGTACATAACTAACTTTGACTTGAATAAAGTCCATTCTACTGATTTAATCACGGCTTTCTTAACTTCCACTTTTTTTACGTGAACGACGGACTGAGATCGCCTTAATTTAGCGGTAGCCTTTGTGTGTCGAGGCAGTCGAGTAAAGCAACTCGATATAATTATAATCGATTCCGATAAACTAGATCACAGAATTATTAACTATTAATCAGTAATAATCTCAATTCTTGATAAAAGAACGAGGCATTATTATTACTCTAGAAATAACCGAGATATCAACCTCCTAAAAGAATGATATTCACAGTGAAAGTTATTTAATGGATAATACTAAGTTATATTGGGAAAATGACTTAATCTTTTTCATCGCAACACTCTCGGATCGTTACAGACGGATCGGCAATTAATTCGTTGACAAAAAAATAGAATAGCGTGCGGTGATACGTGAGTTGAGCTCTATAACGTATAATGTATGTGTATTGTGTATAAAACTGCCTAATTGAAAACGCCCGCGTTCAAAGTGTTTTGTAAACTCTGACGGGATTACTTAAACTCGCCGGTTAATTTAAACTGCGTCGAGTTGAAAAATGATACGCTTAAGAGAATCACACCCCAGAGTTAAATAATATAGTTGCACTTCGATTTGAGGGTTCATACCATCTCGCTTTAATTCGTTTGTCAACTCCCCCATAAAAAATCTTTGCATGTGTAAAAACCATGGACCCATTGGTGCTCGCAAGATTGGCGATACTTTTAAATATCTCACTACTCAATTCGTCAACGAGATATTAACCTGCGAGGTTAAATACTCTTTCGTCAAAGCGTAATAATATTTGAGTGTGTGTATTTTTCTGTTGGTCCCAGACCCGCATGTATCGAAGACGAAGCAACCACTTAAACGTGCCGGTTAACACCTACTGCGTCTCTGCGCTGAGCTCCCATCAAGAACTCGCCGTCTCTCCGGTGAAGTAGTCAAAGCTATCAGACGCCAACTAAGAAGGTCCCTCAAAAAAAGCCTAATGCGTTGTCAAATTAAAAGTAAATTGTTTGAGCGAATAACACCCCTGACCAGCGATATCCCTCTTAAAGCAAAGTACCTACCTACTCGTATGTAGGTACATAATCTAGAGCAACAAAACGGATTTAGGTCATACACACTCTTAAAAACCAAAGTTGTCCCTCCTGTGGTCAATAGTTAAATAGCTTGTGAGCATATAAGTTTTGTTTTTATATAATAGGTCTAAAGCACTCCTGACGGCGTTTTTGCGGGAATCGTCTTAGTCAGAAAATTAGGCCTTAAAAACGTTAATTTTCGGTGTGTCCACAGGAAAGACGGTAACCTAGATCTGCGTATGACCCAGTATATACAAGCGACCTGACTCTCCTTAGTACAGGAGTACAGGTTATTAAAATGATATCACGGTGAACTTAAAAGAGTAATTGAACCGGATAATGGCTGCGCTGTGCTTAATTAGTACAAGGATCACCGCTTCTCTAATCAGTGTATGTAAAAGGGCAGGTGACAGTCGCGCGGTTGCTTCATTTTAACTGCAGCTCAGAAAAATGTAACTGTTTGTCGACGACATCGTCAAAACACTACTTCCAAGCTTTTAGGTTTAAAAGCATTTATACTTAATGCAACATTGTAAGTAAGATTATTCTTAAAATGTTACAATATAAATAGGTTTAAGTGTTTTGAGGATGTTTAGGCGTGAGACCTATTAAAAAAGCAGCCGTCTTATGCCTAAATTGGTAAAACGGAATAACCCCGGCGACGGATGTCAATTTTCAAATAGGTAATGTATGACTGACCATTGTGTTCAGAGAAAAAACTGGGAGTTAAACTCGCGTGGAGAGATATGAGACAATGGCATCTTTTGAGTAATATCCTATTTTACTTTAAATTCCATAGTCTTCTTTAAGGTTTTCCTGTAATCTATACATAACGAACTGTATTTATCTGTATTTTTTCAGAATTTTAGGCCCAGTAGTTTCTGAGATATGGGTGGGCTTTGTCTCCTATATTATAAGGGACAAATGGTCCAATGGTCGTTCAGTGGTCCGTCTTTTGGGTCACCGACTTACACACACAAAGTGTATCAAATTTTAACTCAATCGGTCCAGCATACGGATGGACAGACAAATGATCTTAGTTCCGTTTTTCCTTTTGATATAGGTACGGAAACCTAAAAGGTGATAAGTAAGTAAAATAACTAAAATGACATAAGTAATAAATATTTGTTTGTTTTCCAAATGTCTTCTGACATTATCAGATAATCGGACATAAACACATTAAGAACTCTATTTTCGTCGAATTGAGTATTTTAAAACTTTAGGTTTCTGTAATTAACAACATTTTACAAATTTTGGGCACAGGTCTGTGACAAGACAGACGAGTGGTTAAGTGCAAGCTCACAATGTTTCGTAACCAAAGCTCGTAAGTGTCAACATGCAAGTTATACCGAACCGTCCACCCATGGCCTCTTTCTTTCAAGTTATTTCCCAAGAACAGCACAGGCAATATTTTAATGCATTTAAAGTGCATCTTTTACTTAATGTTTACTGCAGTGTTGAATAATTTTTACCGTCTTGTTAATATAACAACAGCTATTCAACCCCTGACCCTGACTACAACGTAGATGCATATTATTAAACTTCCAATTGTTAGGCATTTTCAGTAGGTATACATGTTAGGTACTTACATTTTGATAAATATTTCACAAGCTCTCTTCTAATACTTTTTAATAGCTGTTAACATTCAAAAGTGTTTATTTTACAATGTTTACGTCTTCTCACGTCTAAACGAGCGTGTCAGAGTTGGCGTGATTTTTTACAAAGCAACCAGTGAATGGAGATACAGGCCACTTTTTACTGTCTATGATTTTTATGTGTAAGTTTTAAAGGTGAAATAAACGTTAATGACGCAAAATATTATTAGATACTTACTTGTTAAATGTAGCACTCGAATGTGAGATAACTCTCTTAAGTTCTGTTTGTCAATAACACTTTTGAAATTAAAATCCGGTAGGCTCCTATATATTATAGGTGGGGTTGCAGTCCCTATACTACCAATAGTCTTTTTATTCCACGACGGCACGCCCCTGATACTTAATCTATGTTGCACAGTTGCGCCAACTTATGAAAAATAAATTAGTGGGGTGGAACGTCAAAAAACCTAAGTCAATTATCATTTACATAGAAGGTTAACCTGTAATTGAGGTGCATGTTGATCAAAGACAATACTAATAATCCTCTTGGAATATACAATATTGTACTTTGTCGGTGTCAGTTAAATTAAATGAATAAAATACACCGCCAGACACAATTATCTAGTGTTTTAGTGCGTGGAAAAGTAATCATCTATCTACCTTTAACAACTTAGAAGAAACACCCATCCCAAAAACAGTTTCACTACCCTATAGGTGAAAAACTCAAGTAAAGGAACTGTTGTATGAGGTTGTAAACATTCTGTTTTAAATTTGACGTAAGTTCCATGTTACTTTTGTAGACAACTACATACATTTTTCACCTCTACCTATGTATTAAACAAAAACTCTTTAATTGAATTAGCCCACTTATCATTTACGGTATTTCAATTCAGCTTTAATAAACACACAAACTCTTATAAGTTTCAGATTTCAAACACCCTGTATTACGTTACTTGTAATAAAATAAGATTCAAAGTAGTAACTATTATTAGGTCTGCATTCGTTTACGGTATACTTACTTTAGAAAGGCGTTCTTAAGCAGTTGTTAACTGTTAATCCCTTTTGCTTTCCCAATATATCGACGCCTATTGCAGTAGGAGATACGCTCTACAAATTCACATACATTATTTTACCATACCTACCGAACTATTTACTGTTACAAAAATAATAGTATAATTTATGGTATCTTGCTTTTTACACCGAATTGCCGCTAAGTGTAAATAAATCCAGTTACACATTAAAAGTGCAACTAGTTACTTGTGTTTGTCTTCTCTCGTGCCATATCATTTACCAACTTTCATTATTCACTATTATTTAAAATAAATAAATAGGTACCCTTATAATCGTTCAAAAATAGTCACTTACGTGATTCAATTAAACAGGAAATTTACCCACTCGAACTCTATGTAAATCGTAAATAATAGAACTTGTGGAGATTGTAATTCGTGAGGTAACACGGGCGCCTTCGCCTAACCGCCGCGGCTAACTGAGTGAATGACAGAACTTGTGAAGACACAGTAACTTGACTTAACTAGTTGACACTGTGAGGCAGCCATGTACATTGAACAAGTTTTGTAAATATTCCGTTTGGACAGAAATGGTTCCATTGTGTTTAGATCATTCAAAACCATGCAAGTAAATCAGTTTATTATGGTAGAGTCGATAGCGCCCTGCGGGTCTGCCGCGCCGTAACTATAGGTTAGTGCTATTTGTAACTTCTAATTCAAATTTGAACTATTTTGAACCATAATTGTAGCCGTATCTGAAATGATCATATTCAATGTCCGAGTATCCGTCCGTTCAGTAAGAGCGCGGTACGGCAAAAATTCCCCTACTCCCTTTTATTAATCCCTTTTTACGTTTTTACCCCCTCTCTATTTTCTTACTCCTTACAGACCGGCAACGCGCTTGCAATGCCTTGACCTCGGTGCAGCTAGGCTTACCAGATGGCAGAAATTTTCGGGACATATCAGGAGCTCAAGAATTCAGGCGTGAAAAGAAGAAGTAGGTAGGTAGAAATATAGTTCGTCGATGCTAAAAATCAGAAAAAAAAAACTGTCAGGATTTGTCAAGATTTTTGGAAAGATAAAAGGGGTCACCTGCCGCTATTATGTCAGGGTTCAAAATTATGTATAAAATTGGCAAAATAATCAAAATCTGTGATGGTATGCTTTGTTTAAGGTAATCCGCGATAAGCGAATACGAATAAGACGCAGAACCGTGGGTGTTCGATTTCAACTCGTATTGGACTAGTGTTTAGGGTTCCAAAGTCAAAATAGGAATTCCATAGTTCCACCATGTCCATCTGTCTGTCAGTCTCTCTGTGACACACTCACTTTTTCTAATAAACTATCAAAGTAAGTACTATATCAAAGTAAGTATATGAATTTTGTACACATATAGACATTTATACCGCGCAGTCTTTGCACAAAGATCTATGATACAATTAATGAAAATAAAAGTTATACTTGTAAATCAAATTAAAACAAATATAATTTATTTCGACCATATTTGTGCCACAAGCGTTATTAAATAAAATTAAAAATTAACCCTAATGTAGGTAATGTTGTCACTAGCACCTATCTAAGCTAACCTACTTGGATTGATTTATGAGTACGTGAACCAAACAACAACGATTCCCATAATGCCAATCGAACCTCCGGTCGTGAAGATGCTGTTTGAGCTGGCCCGCACCCTGCGAACTAGGGATGTGCAGCGTTTTGCATGCATGCGTGCATGGTGGTGTAAAAGCAGTCAGAGTGCAGACTGCAGAACAGAGGCAGCCGTATCAGGGGTGAAGGTGAAGTTTTATCCGGCAAGTTTAAGAAGTCCCGTAGCAGCGTACAAAACACATTTTAGCGCGTGCCTTCTTAATTAGACAGCTTTATACGACACTGAACTCGACTAACTAAAATGTGTATTGTACGCTTCGAAGGGACTTCTTAAACTTGCCGGATAAAACTTCACCTTTGAGATCGACGCAGCGCTGTGTTGAGAGAATCACCAGCACGCATTAATAAACTACACACGCAGAGCGTTATACTATCTTAGCGTATAGTTTGTACACAGGCTGCTCGGGTAAAAGTTGGCACAGTATGCTCTGAACAGCGTCAGCTTGACCTCAACGGAACAATGAACAAACCGGCGGGCCACCAATCACCATGTTCGCTCTGTACGCCTAGCAATAGATGCAAATGCTCCTAGCGTTTTTCTTCTCTAACGCTCAAAATGTACGCGATGACAGTTGACCACGTGGTTTATCGTAACGCACGAGAATGTCCTCCCATACATTTTGAGTGATAGAAAAGAAAAACGTTGGTACTCGTCGCGTTTGCATCTTAGCCAGGGCCTCTGTTGTGTTTTTCGCTTGTCACTCAGTGCGTCTCTATCGTTAAAGACTAGATAAAAAAAGAGCTCCGAGCGACAAAAAAGTTGCGGACTAAATGTGCTAGCTTTCCTGATAGACGCCTTACGCTCTCTTTCTACGTCTGCATTCAGTACGTGCCAGGTGCTTGAACTCTTAAACAACGGTTAACGGGTAAACCAAGGGATTTTTAACAAATTTGGTTGAATAGCTATTAAAAAACCATTATGTGAATATGAAATTACCCATTTTTGCCATTTTACGTTTGGGGAACCGTTTAGGATTATATTGAAATCTAAGTGCCATTGTTTGACGACGCTTTGGCCTATTTCGTAATGACCCTGCCTACGAAGCTAGCAGTCCCGAGTTCAAATCCCGGTAAGGGCAGATATTTGTGGATTAGCCCAAGTATTTTTCCTGAGTCTTGAATGTTTTCTATGTATTTAAGTACCTATATATAATTATCTATTTAAGTAAGTTTATCGTTGTCTAGAACCCATAGTACAACCCTAGAGCTTAGTTTAGAACTAGGACAATTTTTGTGACATTGCCCCGTGATATTTATTATGTATTTTCGCTTGTGTTACGGTCCGTACCCCCTACAGCGAAACAAAACTATAAGTACTTACTAAAATACAGAAAACATCTTAAAGAAAGCACATAAGTAATATGGTATACCTATATAATAGGTGCACAAACCAAAAGCGAACTAGGTAGTTAGAAGTCTTGTAAACAAACGCTTATCTTTTAAAACAAACAGTTTTTCAGCAGGTCAGCCTTATCTTACATACATACAAAACATCACGCCTTCATTCCCAGAGTGGGAAAGCCATAGATACAGAATTACAAAGAACTCTAAAATAAAAAATGATAATTCTGTAACCACATTTTGAACAAAATATTGCCTTATCTTATACAAATCCATAAGTACGAACATCTTGATGGAGCCGTCACAATACATAAAGGCTAAGCTAGCTAGTTGGAATGACCGTATAGTATCTATAGCAAGCGGTCAAAGTATAAATAGAAAAGCGATCCTAATCCTAAGTGGAATCCCAAGTTCTCAAGTAAGAGCAAATATTTGTGGGATGAGCAAGATTATATTTTCCCTAAATTTGGATGCTTTCTGTACTCTTATATAAGTATATATTTCTTCATATAAGTATGTAAATCCCAGTACCTACAAATTAGGTAGGTACCTACTTACTTTTAAAAATATAATAAAGTCTTCATAGCAAAGGACGATAGGCATAAATGTATGGAATGTGGGATGTACACGCCCCAATGGACATAACTTATACATATATCAATGAAATGGTATATTTATGTAGAGCAAAGATACCATGTATGTAAAGTATACAGGGTTATTGGTTATTGCATACATTCCCGTTAAGAGGTTATAGTAGAGATCATTTGGAGCAAATTAGGTCCTGTCAATCAATGATAAAATCATGTAATAAAATACCGAAATACCAACACTGGGAAAACTTCGTATGGTGAAACAAACTATAAGTGATTATGATTACTAAAAAAGTTGAGTGTAAAAAAACGGGAAAATGGGTTTAAAAACTTCGTTGGTTCGTAATGAATCTAATAATGTAAGATACCGCTAAAAATCTTCTGAAATAAAACATGACATGGAAATAAGAAAAAAATACCAAAATTCAATTTAAATTGATCAATATCTCAGAATCTTATAATCTTAGGCCAGGGTACTACATGACTTAATTTGCTCTAAATGAGCTCTACTATAACCTCTTAACGGGAATGTATGCAATAACCAATAACCCTGTGAGCCCGAAGCTTATTTTGGGACTAATTCAATTCATGTTAGATTGTCCTCTGATATTAATTTATAAGAAGAATTGCGATAAAACCAATATTTGAAAGTACCTGGTTTAGCGACATGTCGCATTTAAGAGGAGAGATACTTAGTAAGTAATAATTGTAGTTTATAGTCGTTCTGGCGACCAGTTAATTATTCATGTTAATAAGGTTAACATTTTTTGTGAGCTTTGTTCACGTGATAATAATATGCCAGTTCACTCACGTTTTAACACACGGGTATTAAACCGCGCGGAGGTGACCGCAGACTCGATGTTTTTTTTTTAGTAGATATCTATATGTATGTATGAATTTATGTAAACACTTTATTGTACAAAATAAAACAGAAACAACACAACGAAGATACAAAAAAAAGAATTTACAAAGGCAAACTTAACCCTTAAGGGATTTTTTTCAAGAATATACAGTGGTGGACATATAATTAGAAACACTTGCGACGTATTTCACATTATACAAGGCACATTGCCGTAAAACTTTTGTTTTTGGAAATAAAACAACAAAATGCATAGAATACGTTCAACAACTTAAAAATTTAAATTCAACAAATTAAAAAACAAATAAATATCCGAGTTTACAACTACCATTTAGATATTTAGTTACGTACAAACAACTAAACGACATTCGCAGTACCATCCGTCATGGACAAGTAATTAGAAACACTAAAGAAATGAGGTAAAAATCAAAGTTATTAACGTGTTAACGTCAACAATTTCAAATTATTTATGTAAAATAATGTTTGGTTTACAAAATTTCTTAAAAATTAATATTTAGTTGCATAGCCTTTGTTATTAATGACGGCTCTGCAACGACGTGGCATTGATTCAAGTAATTTCATACATTTATCGAGTGGGATCGAGTTCCATGCTTCAACAAAGGCTTCGTAAAGTTCATTTTGACTGGAATTACAATAAAGTGTTTAAGTACATGAAATTTGCCGGATTAGGATGAAATTTTGACATGGACATAGGTTATCTACCCTGGATTAACACATAGGCTAGCTTACATCCCGGAAAATTTAAAAGTTCCGGGTGTATTAACGATAATCGAAATCGACGCGGACGAAGTCGCGGCAAATACAACACAAAAGTTAACAAAAAAAGTATATTACTACTTCGCCTTCTTCAGTACGTATGAAATGCTTTACCGGATTGGCAAATTAAGGTGGTTTAGTTTAACCTGTTTTAAATGACGCAGTTTGATGTAATAATTTAATTCATACTAAACATTTACAATATTAAAATCTGGTTTCACACTTGATCATCTTCACCTTGAAAAACTCGAATTTCTGCATATCCAAGCGCTCCTTCGGTAACTTTATATGGAGTAGGTACTAGCAGAGCAGTCACTATGGGGAAATACGAAAAAATTTAAACTAAGTTTAAAAAAAAAACTGTCAAGGCGGAACCTAGCAGGTTGTATACAATGTACAATCATGTTTTTTTGGTTCCGTAGTCAAACTAGGAACCCTTATAGTTTCTCCATGTCCGTCCGTCCGTCCGTCCATCCGCAGCCTAGCGCAGAGACTCTTAGTACTAGAAAGCTGTAATTTGGCATGAATATGCATATTACTCACGCCAACAAAGTGGTAGAATAAAAACATTTTTAGGGCACCTCCCCCTACACGTGCCGTGACGTTGGGATGTATTTTTTTTCTCGTTTATCCAGTAGTACCTATGGAAAGTCATTGGATAGGTCTTTCAAAAATATTACGCATTTGTGAATACAATTTTTCGATTAAGTGATCCGTTTATGAAATACTAGCGACCCGCCAGCGGCTTCGCCCGCTGCAATTTTTTTAGACGTGCACGCCCGCCCCACTCCTGTATTTCAGTGCCCCCTCCACCCCGCCCGCCGCGATGCCCGGCGCGCTTTTCAGACTGCATCGCAAACAACGGCCACGGCGCTATGGCGGTTTTGTTTACTGTTTGAATTTTTTAATTCGTAATATCTTTTGAATGGAAAGACCAATTTAAATAATTTAAAAACTATTTTATAGGTAGTTAAATGGTCTTGACCATAAAATAATTTATTTGGATAAGGATTAATATAAACACATAAATAGCATGGTTTGAATTTGGTTAGCATTTTCATTAATGTTTAAAATGAAAAAAGTTGTTGTAGTGACATAACTACAATAGTTGGACATATGCTACCGCGGAGTTTTTTGTAAACATTATGATGTTCTTCAATATTGTTGTACATTATTTTGTTCTATCGCTAATAGTTTCGGCAGCGCATTCGACGAAAGACATTTTAAGACTCATTTTTCTACACCTTCGGTTACATTGTTCAAATTTTACCAAGGATCCCTAATTTTTTTCAAAATGAAATGTAGCCTATGTCAAATTGGAAGAATGTAGCATTCTATTGGTGAAAGAATTTTTTAAATCGACCCAGTACTTTTTGAGCCTAATCATTACAAACATACAAACATATAAAAATACATAGGTACAAATCTTTCCTCTTTATAATATTTGTGTAGATTAAGCTTTAAAGCGCTAATTTTTGTTAGAGTACATTATTTTACTATTTTTTTTACACATAGCCTTACGCCGACAAAGATGTGATATATGTAAGTATATAAGATACTAGCGATCCGCCAGCGGCTTCACCTGCTGCATTTTTTTTTTCTTTCACATCACTTAGGGGTATGAGAAATAGATTCTCAGACCTACCCGATATGCACACAAAATTTTATTAAAATCGGTCCACCTGTTTCAGAGGAGTTTGGCAACACGACACAATAATTTTATGTTTAAGATTTTAAAAATATTTTTTGTTCGCGTAATGTAAACGTTTTTTTTACTACATTGAGTGACGTCAATCATCAATTGGACAGCTAATTATGATTTTACAAACCGTATAGGAAATATTAAACTCGAAATTATTCGCTAGAGTTGCTTGGGTTCAAGAATTGTACTTGTACTTTACTCTAAAAATAAGCTATAAATATTATTTTACACATCACGTGCAGTGCAATCTTTGCAATACCGACAAACAAAAGGAAAACTACCAAGATTTTTTGTTCACAATGTAGTTTCGGTCTTTTGGCACACCTGTGATACCTATTGTTTTAAGTACATTTTACAACCCTGTTATTTTTTATTAGCCTGTTATTGTGTCCCATTGGAAAAAGAGGTTTTTCGCAAATCTTCACCCTATTAAATAATAGGTAAGTACCTAGTATAATACTTCACTGATAATGGTTGGTTTTAAGTGTATTTTCGTCAAACTTTACTAAAAATCATCTAAGACAGCGCCTAATAAGTTTAAATATAAGATTAGGTCATAGAATGTTGTTTTTTGAGATACTTTTTGTGTTTGGAGTAACGGCTTCGGAATTGGAACCCTATACCTAATTTTACCCGGTTTTTTATTACGGGCCAATTGGGCTAAAATAAATAATTCACTTTATAAATGAATTTTATTTTGTTTATGGCAAGAAGACGGATATCGAGTACGAGCACACGAAAGTAAAAAATCGCCCCCTATAGTCTGTACTTTTAGGTATTTAAAAAAGTGTAAACAAACCAAACCACGTGGCTCTGCTCATCAACCAATCCAAGCTGTTTGGTCGAGCTTTGACGTATCAGTGTTGTGCTCCTATTGGCTGACAAACTGTCATCTGTCAATGTCACGTGATTTTTTTGTTTACATTTTTTTAAATGCCTAAAAGTACAGACTATAGGTCGCCTAACCGCCTAATGGTATGTGGAACCTGAAACCCATAGACATTTGCATTCTCAAGACTACAATCTCAAGACTGCAATCCAAAGACTTGTGGCCGTATTAATAAACGTCAAACCATAGAAAACTGTCATTTTTGGCATATCTTGAGACGGGCATTTGAAACGAGATCAGTTTATAATACGGACCTTAACGTGCTTTTATTTTTTAGGTTGGAGCAGAAGCTTTAATAGCATAATAGATGCTTGTCCTAGTAACCCCACGTTGGAACAAAACCATGTTGCTTGGCGGTAGATTAAAAGTAAAATTGATGGCAACTTCCAACAAAGGTTCAATACATTGCGCGGCTTGCATGTGTGCGTACGTGTCCGTACAGCTTTGAGCGGCGCGAGCCACCCACGCGAAACTACATCACGCGACTGATCTGTACTGATTGATTTAGTCGGGCCGTAGGCGTCATTGCGTTCGGTCACGTTTGGTTGAGGTGCACGTACTTATTTAAAATATCGAGCGACCATGGCTACACCGAAAGGTCGTGTATATTGTTCAGTATATGGGTGCCTAAACAATGGTTTACGAAATCCGGAGCTATCGTTTTTCCAGATACCTACGGATTCGGAAAGGTGAGTACCTATTTAGAGTTTGTGAAGTACGCGGTTTATTTTTAATGTGTAACATACATAATAATATTTACTAGCGGGAGTGTTTTAGTGACAAAACCACAGCTTAGTAAGGGTACCTATGTATAAGACAAAGGAAGCGAGTAACAGGAAGCTTAACACAGTTTTAATGACTTGTTAATAATGATTAAAAATGTATATAAATTTTAGTTTTTATTTATTACATTCCAATCACAAGTTTATGAAAAAAAGGTCGAAGATGATAAGTAAAATACCAACTATACAATCTATATTAATAATGTTACTCAGTGATGATCTAATCTAAACTCGATTCAAACGCATGCCTTGTGAAGCAGAAAAAAAACAGTACTGAGTTAGGAACGTATATTCGTAAAATTCGTATAATTGCGTAATTTTGATAATAAAATGTAAATATTTGTTTCAATCTGTCGGAAACGGTTTACCAACAGTATTTGACAGCTATGAAGTGACGTTTATTGGTTTGTTGAAGCCATGATATTACACGTCAAAAAAATTATACATTTAAAACGCAACGGTTAAAGGTAGATTCACAATGGACATTTACGCGCCTAAAGTCTTCACGTAGACTTGAGTTTTGAACCCACCTTTTACCTTAACAACTATGACGTAGAAACGAAAGCAGCGATGATAGAGTCAGTGGGTCTACTTTGAAATCCGTAATTCATAATTCGGATCGACCCGTCACTTTTTTGCCAATTAGTTCATCGAGAGCAAAAGGGATGGCAATAGACGAAGTTCGAATTATGGATTTCAAAGTAGAGCCGCTGGCCAAGCTAAAGCCGGGAATACACATGCCTGTAAAACGGATCAGTAGCGTGCATATTAGTTAACTTAACGCCATGTAGAAGTAACTGGCACACAATGAAAACATTTTGCAAGTTAAAGTTGTATGCAATTTGCCTCCTTGCATGCAAGTCTAATGGCTACTGGCATGGCTGTAGCTTGCGCGTGCATCACACGTGCCGGGATTGCGGCCCCACGCGTCTCGCCCTCATATTGCATACCAGTAAATCAAATTGCTTGCTATCTACTTGCTTGCCAGATAACAGACAGACACATGACAATAGAAGGCACGTGCAAAGAGCTGTTATGCAAGTGTGCCAGTTAAAGGCGTGTGTATTCCCGGCATTCCCGCCTTAACTCTGCAATAGAATAATAACCTGGCAACCGCGTGTAAAACTTTATATGGCAATATTTTGTAACTGTCTAGAAGACGTTTTTTCTTATAAGCAGAGATCGGACAAATGGGTGTCATTACTCGCAATAATGTGGACATGACTCCATAGATTTTAATGAAACAAATTATATTACATTAATTGATTACTTACCCTAAAAAATATTTTGATCCTTTGCAAGGCATGATACAAATATTTGTTATAGTGTATATTTATTAAAGCAAATAAACAGGTATTTTAATATTTTTTCCGTGGTTATTTTATTCATTTTCACGGCTAAGATAAACTTATGAGGTGAAAGCTCCTTTCGCAATCCACGGATCTTAATGGAGCCAACTTATGTACTTAAATTAATATAATATCAATGGCCACTCTTGTATTATTTATTTATAACTATCCTGCAAAGGATCAAGATAAGAAATAAATGAGAAAAAAAAATAGTTCAGGTAAGAAATAAATGAATATACTTAATGAATATGTTTAGTTAAAATTGGAGTCATGTCCACATTATTGCGAGTAATGACACCCATTTGTCCGATCTCAGTTATAAGACAGCCATAACATGAAACTATGGCGTCAGCCTGGCTAATGCTAATTACTTTGGTAGAAATGGCAGACTCGCCAACAATATGGGCCTCCCAAAATAGCCGAAAATCCCTAACAATACATGGCAGCACGGAGGCAACAATTCCAGAGGAGCTAAGGGTGGAGAGATGCTTCTGAATCACCATAAGGTGCTCACTCGCCACTTATGCAGCACATATTATCCGCCCTTCAAGCATTTACCTCTTACAACTCCGGCCTCTGACCGGCCAATAAAGGCAAGCCAGAGGTGAGAGTCTGTTCCTTTCATCGTACACTCCAGTGGGCCGGTGGAGGCAAGCGTGAGGTGAGGAACAGGACCTTCCCTCGGGAGCAATCATGTCCTGGTGTCGCTACTCACCAATAGCTCGCCACTAGCGGCCCTGCGGTGACTGATTGATTATACTGGGGGGTGATTCTGTATAATCAGTCACCGCGCTGTGTTGAGAGAATCACCCCCTGGACGTACCAGTGGCAGATGAGGTCCTCAATTCCCTACGCCTTATTATTATTGTTTACATCAAATTATACTCTTTTTTAATCCATGTAACTATGTACCTTTAGACTGGGAGCTACTCCATGTTTTCGCACTTTATGTATTCAAAATTTTATGCATACCTACAAATAAATACTCAATTAATATCACTTTATTAACTCCAACAAAAAAAGGGATCTTACAAGATTAACGTGTATATTTGTGTGTGTATGTATGTATGTGTGTCTGTCTAAGGCATCGTAGCTTCCAAAAGGATATACCGATATTAAAACAGTTTTTTTTTTAAAGAAAGCTAATTCAATTAGGTATGATTCTTAGCTTACTTTCATGAAAATCAGTTGGATCGGGCATATGAAGGGTCTTTATCTATTTAATATATAATCTGTATTTAAATTATACTAATTTTATAGTCGGTATAAACATTACACAAACATTGATTTTTGTTCTTATTCATACTAAAAATTGTTAAGAGTAGGTATGGTTCGGTAGGTAGGTAGATTAGAATGGAGCCGCCGAGTCAAGGACGTCCCTATTGTTAACGGTTTCAATCGAGTTCAATGCCAAGGCCGTCGTTATTGCAGTACAAGGCCGCAATGAACCTTCCATTATCGAACTATCTAAAACGTCCCCGGCGGGTGGTTCATCGGTCATTCGAGAAGGCATTCTGAAACATTCGGGGATTGGGTACTCCCAATCCCCGAATCCCTTTTTGCTTTGAAAGGTGAGGCGCGCGGCGGCGTGATGCATTCCTTACTTGGACAGCGAACGGTGCGACGAGTGAACCGAGCTATCATCTAAATTTATTGTGCGATAATTATTTGTTACGATTAAGTGAGTGTGTTAATAAACTCTAGCTCTTAACTAACGGTGTGTTCGTGCATTTCTATCCGTTACCTACCCCCATGTAATGTACGTAACATTTGGTGTCAGAAGTGGGATAGAAAATGCCAATAGAAGGGGGTCAAAACCCGAAACCAGTCTGCAGCTAAGGACGCAGTTGCTGGCAAAGGCTTATTAATGTAATTAGTACTTGTTTCCCGCGACTCCGTCCGCGTTGAAGTCCCATATTTCTGGACAAAAGTATCTACCCTAAGTCCATCCCTGGGATTCACCTACAAACTTCATCTAAATCAGTTCAGCGGTTTATCCTTGAAAGCGTAACAAACAAACTAACGAGAGTTACTTTCACATTTATAATATTAGTATGGAAGTATGGATACATTATTTAAGTTAAATAATTTGTCTTTTTTATCTTCAGGCGTTTTCCATGGCTGCAATTGATATCACGCGAAGATTTGATGAATAAATTTACAATTAATCGAGTATGTGAAATACATTTCAACCCAGAAGATATCCGAAAATCAACTCGAAAATTATTGAAAACAAATGCTCTGCCAAGTTTAAATTTACCTAAAAAATTAAAAGAAGATAAAATGACACAAACGAATGTGAAAACAGTGGAGAGTTCAAGCCAAACGAATCAAACTGCGGTGTATAATATTTCAAGCCAAACGAATCAAACTGCGGTGAATAATTGTTCAAGCCAAACAGATCTGAAAACCAGCTGTACGTCGGAAAGTGAAACTCAAACTGTGGCTTTACTTTCTGCTGACAATCCACGAAAAAGAAAACTAAATTCAGACTTGAAAGATTGTCAAAAACGGGTGAAAACACAAAACGGCCAAAGGAACAAATTATCCAAAAAAAAAGTTTCATAAGTTATGTGATCGGTTTGTATCTAGCAATTTAGCAGAATTAGAAAAAGTTCTAACTGAAAGCAATTTGTAAAGGAAACAGGTTTTCACTTGATTATTAATTGCTTTATTTAAATTTGTAATATGTTAGTCCAAAGGCTTATCGGCAATTACAAAGAAATATCATTCTACCTAGTTAAACTACATTATGTCAATTGTATATTCTTATCTCTCCCCAAGTCAGCGATAGTTTCAAGTCGGCCCTTAAAATAAAAGTAGACAATAGGGTCGGGTACCAAAAGGTAAACACACCCCAATAAATTAACGATCGATCGAAATAACGAAATAATTAAATCGTGACAATTATTGCACAGTCGGCGATTTTTTTTCTTAAATGGCAACATTATACCTACGCCGCCATTAAAACTCATTGGCGGCAACAATTGTTCTTTGTTCTGTGGTCTCGTAGAAAACGTCGCTATTATAGTATGGTAATATAGATAAGAGATAAGGTAAGTGTACAAATTTAAGCTTTTAATTGCGTATAAAATGCAATGACTTACTTTCTTGCAAGGATTTCTTAGTATGAATTCTTGACTAATCCCTCTTTTATTGTGTTTATACGTTATTAAATTTTCTTTGTTTTTTTAAGTGCAATAAGCCGTTCAAGTTATGGTTCCAAAAATGTCCAAACTAAAAGCTGAACGATGTTCAATTACTAGGTAGGGCATACATTTTTAAAAGCTTTGTAATAAATCGTACAGAACCGACATACATAAACTTTATAGCGTAAACTGATAATTGATTGCTTTTGATTTTTTTAATTAAAACATGAACGCAACTTTTGGTTATTTTGGAGTTACTTTTAGTATGAAAACTAAATACTGTTCAACAATGAAATATGTGCCTAATACTTGAACTAATTACATTTACTAGTTCAAGATTTGGGTTCTATTATTATAGTTGATTTTTTAATTGATTTGGTTCGTTCATTTCATTAATTCTGTACCCGAAAGCTGAACCAAATAAAGTCAGTCGTTCATGTTTTAGGTAAAGTTATAAACACTATTACTACTATAATATAAACACTAACTACTACACACTAGTTTTTGTAAAGCCCAAGCTAATAGGACGTATTTTTGCTAACGATCCTTTTTATAAACGATTTTAAAAATGAATGATATACTAAAGAAAATTAAGTTTATGGTTATTAAGTTATTCTTTTATTGAATATCAATGATTGTGATACCTACATTCTCTTATAAACAATTAAAAAAGACTGATTAAATTAACGTGCGTTTTATAGATTTTGAAACCCCTTTTAATCATTTTATTTAATTAGAACATTATACAAAACACACAAAATTAAAAAAACAATGATGGCAATTAGACATATAGATTTTTTTATATTATTAAAGTTCAACTATTGGGGTCAATCCGTTCAGATTTAGGGCACATTAGATTATTTTATTATATTAGTTCAACTATTGGAGTAAAATCGTTCAGAGTAAGGGCATCCCTGTCCATGTATTGGGTAAATTGGTACATTTTTGGTTTCAAAGATTTTTAGAAAAATAATGTATTATAATAATTAATGAATTTTATAATATTTATCTCCAATCTAGAGTATATGCTTTAGCGTATAAAACAAAGTAATTGGGTGCAATTCGTTAAGTTAATTGAAAATAATGTCTAAAGTTGGTGTAGTTGCTTAATCCTTTATTTTTTGGTGCCCCTACCCTATGTCTGACGCAGAAGATGCAATGAGTTGAAAAACTAAAATGTTTTACGATATTCAAAATGACAGGATCATTGGGTTTCACGAGGTTAATGGCATACTATCAGTCACCGGCAATTTTAGTACGAGATATTTTTGTCAAATGGTCCCAACCAATAGGATTGTTATTTGAATGTAAGTACGATAATAAAAAATAAACCGAAATGGATTGATAAAATAATATTAATACTTTTAATTTAAAAGATTTAAAAGTTAGGGCATTTGTGTCAGATCTTGGATCAGATTTATTAAATGCGGCTAAAGAAAAAGGTATTCCCACTGACACTACATTATTTTACTATCAATGGCCATAAAATGTACTATAGTTTTAGCGCACCTCATTTATTAAATTAGTTCGCAACAACTTTATGAATTAGTACTTTTATTTTATCAAATGGTGCAGTAGCAAAGTTTGAACTTTGAACATTAGGTATCTCAAATCCTACGAGTGTGATAAAAATAAAACCTTTAAACAGGCATATAAACTCACAAACAGTCATATTAACCCCTCAAATTATGAAAAGAATAAAGTTTGTTATTCGACTCAACTTCTAAGTAGATCTGGTTTATCAAAAACATAACTAGATTTTAAAACTTTAGACGAATCAGCCAACAAACAGTTTAATTTATAAAACTGATGAACGATTTGTTTGACTCACTGATTCTCTACTTTTCGACACCTTTCAAAATAAAAAAGTGCTTTTCATGGGGATGAACATCAAATTGAATTTTTTAATAATAATTATGTTGATGTTTTGTCAAAAAAAAGCTATTAAATTAAAAAAACGGAAATGACGGCACAAAAAGTGTAAAATTTATCCAAGGCTTTAAAATAACTAAACAGTTATTTATACATCTCCATAAAGATCTAAAACAAACATCAATATTAACTAACTAGACGACTTAATCAGGACGTACTTGAAAACATTTTTGGTAAAATTAGACCAAAAATGGTAGGGTTACAGATCCCACCAGTAGGCAATTTATATCAGCATTTGGTAAAACATTTTTTGCCAGCCTCCAAAAGGAGGAAATTGTGTCTATGACTTATCATTATTTCTCGTGAACCTTAATGACTTTAAAGTAGTTTATATGATTCTAAAGAAGTCAACTCTACACTACGACCAAAAAGTGTAGAATCGGAACTACAAATATTATTAACCGGCAAAACTTAATTGTTCTATATACAAAAGTACGTACCTAAGAGTTGCCACATGAAATCGAATTTGACATAAGACAGTGGCGCTTCCATTATTTTCTACTCTTTTTTGTCACACTGTTAAAGTACCGATGCACAGAAAAATATTTCACGCTTAAAATAAATAATCAAGAGTTTCGAATTTAATGAAATCGAAGACCATATTTTAGTGTATCAAATTAGTAACCTTTATTTTTTTAATACATACTTACCTAGTTTTTAATTAGTGTACTTTCATTTATTACCACACTTACCTAACCTTCCTACCTCCATAATTTTTCCAAGATTTTGAAAGTAGGAAGGGTTTTCTTCCTACCTGAAGGTAAATAGTAAGTAGGAAGGTTCGTTTTTTAGGAACAAAACTGCACTCAACTCGAGTCTCGAGTCGTTGGTGAGAAGTTACCTTGAATATTGCTCTCAAACTTGGTCTCCTTTATTTTAGGTTCACAGAAGCCGTATTGAAAGAGTCCAAAGCTATGAATCGCGACAAACGAAATCACTTAGACCATACAGTGAGCGCGACGAGCGCGTAAAATTCTTTCACCTTACCTCACTTGGTTGCAGAAGAACGATATTAGACCTTAATTCCTTTATAAACTTGTCAACTGTATGGAAATTGATAAGAAAACGAAAACGAAACCTGTAAAGGTCTCGAAACGTCCGGGATGTTGGTTAAAATAATATACGCGATTAAAATCCGTTTAAATCGTTTTATTTAACGAATAGAAACACCAAGCATTATGGAGTACGATTCCTAGCAAGCGTTTGGATATATCGCAAACACGATTGTCTAACATCTTTTTATTTGTGTACAAAAACGGAAACTGACGCCGATCACTTGCAAATACTCAACACAAATAAATATGCCTTCACCCTTTCACACGTTCGTGTAATGTTTTTTCGTGTTCGCTGTTTGCCGTTGTTTCCAAGCATGAGGTTCCTTCTTGTAAAACGTGGTAAAACGCCTTTTAGTGTTTGTTATTTTGATTATCTGTGACTTTTCTGCTGGAAGTCACGAACTTCATTTTTCACTTCACGAATTCAACACAGATTAGAAGGTATCACTTGAAGGCCAAAAAAATCACTTCACGTGGAAACGCCATATCCCCGCGGTAGTAGCTGTTCAAGTCGCCGCGGGGGCAAAGAAAGAAAGAAGGCCAAAATTGACAAGTAACTTTCAGTAATTTCAGTAGGCTTTTTCAAAAATAAAAATCTTTTATTTATTTGAAAACGTATAAATTATTATCTTAGATATTAATTTTAGAATTAGACTATGATGCAGGAATTAAAAAGACGTAATGTAACCAAAGATAAACAGGCTCAAGGTAATAAACACGATGAAAAACTTGAAAAAGAAGTATTAAAACCAGAGTGAGTACCTATTCTTTCCTCATGAAAAGCCTCATAAATACTGTGATTTACGTTGATATATTTTATTTATACATTTCAGATCGCCCAACCGAAGTATACCACTACGGGTTATATCTCGCACCGTCGTCATATTTTCTCTACTTTTAATTGTTTACTTTTCGTCTAAAGAAGAAAAAGTTAAAATATTTGCCAAACAATCTGAAAAGCTACCCGGAAAAGGTCAAATTGTGGACTGTTCACCTTCTTATTTAAAGGAAATTGACAAATATGAAGGCTGTTTTCCTAGACATTGTAAAAGATTTGTCACGGACATGGTGATCTCAGATGTAGAGGCTGAAAGACTGTTGGTAATAGCGAAGAAAGGCCTGAAGCATGGTGGTTCTTCTGGTGGAGCATCTATACTGGACCTACACAGCGGAGCTTTGTCCCAAGGACAACATTTTGTGAATTTTTATAAATTGCCAAACATGAAAGTGTTTGATGAAAGTGATTTCAATGTGTACAAGGTATGTCAAGGTGTACAAGGTTTGCCCCTGACTTATTATTGCCACAGACACTATTTTCCTGGATAAAATGTCTTATATAAATTTTAATCCAAGACATGGACCACTAATGTGCTGAAATTAATCAAAATCTGTTTGACTATTCATGCATATAAAATAGGTAAAAAAAACCCCTGACATTTAATGGTGACCCCTAAATTCAGAGCTGATATATTAAATGGCCCTACCAATTTTTATAAAATCTAGCTAAGAACCATGCTGACTAATCTAGCTTTTTTTCTTCAAAAAACTTAATGTTGAATCTGCTAGAAAAAAGCTACATTAGTCAGCATGATTTTAAAAAGATTGAGTTTTTATCAAAATCGGTTGGGCTATTTAAGAGATATCAGCTCTGAAATAAAGGGTCGCCATTATATGTCTCTAAACTTACAAAACCCCTTTTTTTATATTGAGGATGAGAAAGTAGGAATACCATACAGCAGTATGTATGTGTATGCAGTAGCCTACCATAAGTTTACTGCAAGAAATCATTCACATAAAGACATATGATTCTTTTACTATTAATGTCTTTTTGGGTAACCCATGAGTTGACTGAATTTCACTTCATCAATTGTGTCATTTCATTGAATTTTCATTTCTGCTTAAACCATGATGTCAGGATATCTTTAACCTTAACTAGGTATGTAAATTAGGTTAAACTTGACTATTAATTTTATTTAATTAATGGCTATCTTTCACCCATTCATTCATTTGTGCTAGCTCTTTAGAATCAACCTAATGCATAATATGTTATATTTTCTTATTGCAGGTAGTCAAAGAGAAGATTAAGCATAGCGTGGCTCATCACTTTGGAATATTTCCTGATAGAATATATTTAACACATCCCACATTCTTCTCACAGATTAATACCAAGGAAGCAGTAACAGTGCATGATGAATATTGGCATCCTCATGTTGACAAAGTATGTCAAGAGTTTACTTTATTTATAATTGACAGTGGTGGCCACATTTTAAGAAATGGGTGTTTTTGATGAAATTGCCTACAAATATGACTTTTCAAATTAGTCCACCAATCAAAAAGTTCTAGACCAATTTTATTGCTAGTTATTATTTACATTTAACCCTTCGTATGCCTAGTGCCGTATCCGGCCCAGCGCAGTAGAGTGCCTAGTTACCGTATCCGTCCACAAGGGATTTAATCTTGTTATTTTAAATTGGACTATACCTCCTTTAAGATAGGGTTCTAGTTTGCTTGTGGTAAAATCTAAATATCAATCTTCCATAGATTAGATTTAGTAGTTCGAAAAGTGGAACCAATTGAGAGCCAGGATTTTTTAAACTCTGTCACGTGACACCGATGACGTCATAGCCCGGCATACGACGAGTACGAGTGTGGGAGCCCCTTCTGCATAGAAAAGGTTAATCATTAATACCATGGTGGAATTAATAGAATAGAGACATTCGATCTTAGTCCTCAGGGTTGGCAACGCATTTGCGGTCTTTAGGATTGTACTCTTGAAAGCAGGGCTAGCACAAGTGATCCGTGACGTTGTTTGTTGGATCTCCCTCTCTATTTAGTCTGTAAGAATAGACACGTACTGAATGATAAGCGAGAAAGCACAACTTGGCTTCTCCATGTCATAAAAAGAAGTACAATGAACTACTGTAGAAAATGGACCGTTTACTATATAGCAATTTTAATGTAAAGTGCTGGTGCATCTAATCTATACAAAGTATTGTAACTTTGTGAACACTGAAGTGTTTTTTAAATCTTTGCAAACTGAAAGCTACGATTTTAACAGATTAATTTTATTGTAGATAATCTTAAATCTTGGCAGTTTATTAGTTCATGATAAATATGATAAGTGTAACTAACTACAAAATTGATCAAGAACTTATTGACTGGTTGCTAAAATTGATAAATCATATTTATAGGCAATTATATGGGAAAAACGCAATGGTTTCTAAAAGCTTAAATGTGAATTTACAATCATGTAAAGTCATATTTAAGCTTTTACAAGATTTGTCATATTGCTGTCCTTAGCTTAGTCCACATTATGACGACGCGTTAGCCTGTTCGGTAGCGACCCTGCCTAAGAAGGTTCACTAGCTGCACTGTAGGATGATGCCTGTGACAGCTCACTTAAACATGTATTACTTACTCTTGTTTCTTTAACTTTTTTTTTTGGTGCAAACTTAGCGACGCCGTTCAGTAATTAAATATCTCGCTTGTGAGTACAATAAGTGGTTGAAATTACGAAATACAGCTGTCACAGGCACCGTCCTACAGTACAGCGAGTTTAGCGGTCCCGGGTTCGATTCCCGGTATGGGCAAATATTTGCGATATGAGCTTGAGTATTTGTTTCCGAGTCCTGGATGTTTTCTATGTATTTAAGTATTTATTTATCTATATACTAGCGACCCGCCGCATTAAAGTACATATAAACCTTCCTCTTCAATCACTCTATCTATTAAAAATAAAACGCATCAAAATCCGTTGCGTACTTTTATAGATTTAAGCATACATAGGGATATATGGACAGAAAAAGCGACTTTGTTTTATACTATGTAGTGAAGTATTTATATTGTTGCCTATGTACCAATAGTACAGTCGCCATCAGATATATCGGAACGGCCGAGGTACTCAAATATTTCTGAGCAGCAATAAATTTCAATAAATTCTTTACGGTTAATAAGGTCAATAACACCTGAACATCCTATTCGCCACAAATATATGAGCAGTGGTTTTTCAATTAAATCTGAACACACAACGAGACAATAATATCTGAAAGCACAACTCGTCAAAGTTATCTGCACAGACAGGGTGATCATAAATATCTGAACATTTAAGGAAAATATACCTTAAAGCACTAGGCATACAGTTTAAATGTAATCGTACAGATGTAATGAATTTTCCTTTTACAAAATAAGTAGGTATACAAAATATAAATCTGCGAAAAGCAACTTCACGGTCTTGTTACAAGAGATACATTTAAATAGAATATTTGGCAATTCACAAAAACGGTAACATAACTGTCATTGCATATAATTCACTGCATGTATTTCTTCTTCTTCTTTTTTAATTAATGGCGGTCCACACAGTGATTTCGCCAATGTCAAGTGAATAGAGTAAATCAGTAAACAGAATAAATCAAAAGTAAAAGCCGGGCATTTTTCAATCGGCCATCTTCCCTCCCCCACTTTGTGTTTAATTCCACTGCGTGTATTTATCAAATTTAATGTAAATATGTAATATTGAAGCTGCCAAATTAAAATAGGTACGAATGCTTTGCAATATTTCAGCCACTGCTATGTCAGTCACCATGGCCTAGCGGTTTAGTAATTAGAAATCTTAATTATATACCGTTGCGTCAGGGTTCAAATCCTCAATTGTGCTTGTTTTTTGTATTTTATTAAGAATTCATGTTCTTTTTTTTTCTAATTTTTTATTTTTATTTAATGAAAACTGTAAACAAACTTAACATCAACATTTATAGAAACTCGTTAGTTTTCAAAACTACAAAAAAAAAACAAAACAGTGAGTTCAAGCCTCCGTACCGCTCAATTTTCTTGATGATTCCGAATAGAAAAAAAAATACAAAAAGATGGTCTTTGATTTTGTATAAACGGCCATACATTGCTACTTTAAGGGGTAAAATTGTAATAATCATAGTTCATAGCAAATAAACAACTTCATTACACACGTGCAAACTCTTTAGAAGAGTTTCACACTTCAAGTAATACTAGCCAATACTCGTACTTTTTTGATTCCGTCGACGTTGACAACTATCTAGCAATTGTTATTGTCTTGTCATGTCATGTATCAATTGGATCGCATTGGATGTAAATTGTTATACCTATTAAGTGTTAAAAAATCTTTTAAAATGATTACCTATCGCATTAATAGTGAAATAAAAAGCAAAATCATACAACTAAAAAATGATGGTGTGCCCGTAACAGAGATCGCCAATGAAGTCGGAGTAGCGGTGAGTATATTTTATGACATTCAAAGCGGGGAAAAAGAGAATGTTGATGAAATTAGTATTTTTGAATTTAACACAATGAAAAGTAAAAATAAGTTTTTTATTTCAGAGAAATACTGTATATTTATGGCTGGAAAGATGGCAGCAAGAAGGAAACTTAAATAACCATGTTTCGTATGGACGTCCGCGTTGTACTACAAGAGGGCAAGACGACGCAATTGTGAATAAAGCTCGCGATGACAGATTTATTAACACAACACAATTTGCAAATATACACCAAGTGTCCAGCAGCACAATACGAAGACGTTTAAATGAAGTTGGCTTGCGAAATAGAGTGCCGGCAAGGAAGCCGGCTCTCACTGCCCGACACAAAGCTGAGCGGTTACAATTCGCAGCGACTTATTTGAACTACAATTTTGAAAACGTCATTTTTATGGACGAAAAGGTTTTCTGCTCATCTGATAACGGCAGAATGAGTCTATGGAGACCAGATAATACACGGTATCTCGAGCCAAATGTGGTGCCTAATCGTCAGAGCGGGCGTATCACGATTGGTTTCTGGGGCTGGATGAGTAAGAATGGTCCGGGGGAGTTGGTAGAGATAACAGGACGAATGAATCGATTCGATGAGAAGAAGGCTGCAAGCGGTACTTAATGCTGAAGGAGGTTACACCAAATACTAACTTTTGTTACCCATGTAGTAGTGTTTATGATTTTATTATTTAAAACTAAGGTATATTTTCGTTTTATTGCTTACTTTTATTTGCCCTACTCTTAATATTCCTAATGATATCATTCTATGAAAAGAAATAGGATCATGGACTTATTTGCCGTGCATTTAGCCCTTAACCATATTTTGTTATTTTACGAACTGAAAATGAGAAGGCACTTGTCCCACCGCAGACGGTTAGCGAGAAGCGAGCAGCGTGAAGCGAATGTGTAGTTCCGATAGTATTTTCGGCCTATAAGAGGGTGTTTGATTGCGGCGGGCGTACATTCGCTCCACGACCAAGCTTGCGGCCCTGCACAAATCCACACACAAGACGCATGTGTTCAAGCGGTATTAAAAGAAATGAAAATTATCATTGTTGTGTAAACTAGATCCCAACAAAAACATAAATGTGTACAAAAAGGCCATATTTCTAAATTCTGCCAATTGTTGTATCTGAAAGAGTCACAGAGTCCGGGCGACACATCGCACTTATAGAATTATAGTGACCTAATTCAAACATTTTCAACTTTCGATTTTGAGTCATAAATTTAGTACTATAGAGACCTAAGTCGAAATTCAAAATATGTGGATTAGGTCACTATATTTCTAAAGATGCGACATGCATACCGCACGTTTCGCACAGTACGAGTAAGATAAGGACGCCATTAGTATCACGATGACGTCACGCTCTATCTCAGGCAGTGTATACACACCCTAAATCCAGCAGAAAACTCTTTTTAGTTTTGACATTGATTTAACCGAATGGTGGTTGTGTAGAAAATGTATTCCAGCGTAGTACGTTAAAGAATTTTAAACTGTATGCTAAGTGATTTAAGGTATATTTTCCCTAAATGTTCAGATATTTATGATCACCCTGTCTGTGCAGATAACTTTGACGAGTTGTGCTTTCAGATATTATTGTCTTGTTGTGTGTTCAGATTTAATTGAAAAACCACTGCTCATATATATATGGCGCATAGGATGTTCAGATGTTATTGACCTTATTTACCGCAAAGAATTTATTGAAATTTATTGCTGCTCAGAAATATTTGAGTACCTCGACCGCTCCGATATATCTGATGGCGACTGTACAAGCCTAGAGCTTCCTTTGGGACTAGGTCAATTTGTGGGAGATTCTCCCCTGTTATTTATTTATTTATTATGAAAGCTTAAAGTATGCTAAGTTCCAGACAGTGAAAGGAACAGTCCTACAGTTACATAACTCCCTGTCACCTTCCCTGCTGGTATTAAGCAATTTTTGACACATCATAAAGATGTCCTCTTGTTAGTATTATTATTTAACGTACGAAAATATATGAATACATACAAACCCTTATTTTGGTCTGGAAACTGAATTTTATCATGAAAAAGTATTCAATGTGATTATCATTAAGTAACAAGTTGATAATTGCCTTCCTAATTTCCGACAATGGTTTCATTTCTCTTTCAGGAGACTTACAAATCATTCCACTACACCACATTGTTGTATTTAGGAGATTACAATATTGACTTCAAGGGAGGAAGATTCGTGTTTGTAGACGAAAGATACAACAGAACTGTGGAACCCAGGAAGGGCAGACTTAGCATGTTTACTAGTGGTGCAGAGAACTTGCACTATGTTGAGAAAGTGAGATCAGGTGTTAGATATGCCATGACCGTTTCATTTACGTGTGATAAAAAATATTCCATCGAAGATCCTAGCATGAAGCAGTATGAAAAGTAACATTCCAATAAAACATTAAGTCAATAATTATAAATCAACACTGGCATTTTAATTTCAGATGGTTTCATAATTTTTTTCCAAATATATTTATATTTATTATATACCTGTCTTAAAACACAAGATTTCCCTAGTTGCCCAAACGGTAATTAAATTTAATCACGCCACAAGTCTGGTGCTGATATTTTTTAATTTTGTGTTAATGCATGTTTGTGAAACTGGGTGTTAGTGACAATGATGCTTAGGATTCTAACGACACACTGGTCATCTATGTGAACCTTGTGCCACTGGCATAAATTCAAATAAATAATAAATTAAAATAAATATCAGGTAGGGGACAATCTTATTCAGATTGATATAATCCCATCCTAATCCAGTCAGATGGATGCAACATTGGAGTTGATGGATGACACACTTAGCAGTCGCACCTTCATACTCATCGATACGTCATCCTACATAATTAGCATATTAGTGGAAGCAGTTATGAAGTTTACCCAAAAAAAATATTAAGCTATGAGCTTCATAATATATACTTATATATATTATGTTCCTTGAGTAATTCTAAGCATTTCTAGTCCGGGGGACAATAAGAAACGTGAGAGTCGGGGAGGGCGGGGTACAAAGATGGCCGCCACCCATCACCTCTATAAAAAATCTATTCTCGTCCTGGTGGCTATTTGGGCAAGTTTGATATCATTTTCTTATAAACCGAAGACGTGAATTCTAATATTATGTTTTTCAGTTTCATAGTAATTATAGTAATTTTACAAGAAAAACGTAAAAGGGTGAAAAATTTGGTTGGTGTTTTTTGCTTAGTGCTACTAACTTTTGTGTTGTGAGATGCCGAATAAAATACTTTCTCTTTACTTTTATAAAACAATTTTATGTCCGCAGTTTCCGACACACAGAAATAATTCTGTGCACTTCAATTTTCTGTTAATGCAGTTGTAACGATTTTTTAACCTTTCTTGCACTTGCAACGAGTGAGTTTCAGGCACACACTTGCGACATCTGGTAAATCTGAACAAACGGAAGTCCATTCACTGTCTTCCATTCTCCAGCTCCAAGAAGAAGAACTCTGAAACTTTTGGAGAGGCACTAAGGCTTGTCTCTAGACATGGACTCCTTGATATATTGCCCGAAGTCTGTGCTGGCGAAGAGCGGCTTCCGTTGGATGAATGTTTTGTAACTGTCTGTCTCTCTTCGTAAATAGACATTTTCTGCATTGGTTGACTGTTGTATACAATGTTGTACAAGGGCTTGAGCTGAAAAATAAAATCTTGGAGTCATTCTTACGTCATTCGCTACAATGAAAATAAAATAAATAAATATTGCTGGACAATGTCTCACAAATTGACCTAGTCCGAATCTAAGCTCTAGGCTTTTACCTATTAATCTACTATGGGTACTAGACGATTTCAAGTTTGTTTTAGTGGAAAGAGTCGTGAATTTTCACTTTCGTCAATATACCAACTAACTAACTTTAGTAACTAATCAAATGTCTATACCTAATAGCAAAATTATGAATAAAGTGATTATATAATTAATTATATTTTTGAGCCTTGGAGCTTGGGATAGGACTAGGTGAATTTGTGCATTTTCCCCCTGATATGTATAATATGGTGCGTCGCAGTAAGCCTTCATTCGCCCATGTATTTTTTAACGCGCGTTTAAATTATTAATTTAATTATCCTCCTTGGATATTTATACCCAACGCAAAAAACATCAACGAGTTAAAAAATCTTGATGGTGGTAAATGATCATACACATAAAAATTGATTTAAAACGAAGTTTTTAACGCACGTTAAAAAAGCGTTTGTGCTCATACAGACTTATTCAGTCATTACTCATTAGGTTAAAAAAGGTGACAGTGCAAATTTGATTACTAGTGGGATAATTAACCGCATGTGATTAATTTGTTTCAAAATAATTAGTAATTTCGCTGCTGTTTGGAGTTACATTAACAAGAATAGTCTATTTTATCAACTTTATCACGTGCAGGGGTGCCATTTTTGATTCTCACCGACGAAAAATGACCAACTTTAAAATAAATTTGTGCACCGATTTTATCTACGATCGGGCCCTCCTTTTGGATTTCGTGTCATAACGCCTTTGTCATAAGCTAATCTAAAAGGTGGACCCGCTCGTAGATTAAATCGCTGCACAAATTTATTTAAAGGTTTGTCATTATTCGTCGGTGAGCTTAAAAAATTGCCCCCATTGTGAATCTACTTTAATAATCGAACGGAAATCTTAGTATTATATATGACTTCTATCTTATCTGTGAACCGTTCATTTGTGTAGTCTCATCTCTTCTTTTGCGCTTGCGTAGGTCATTCATTCACTAAATAAACGTAAGTGAATGCCGAATGGGAGTTGCTGGATTGCTAAACTCAAGTCTCAAAACAAATCAAATCAATCAAAACAAAACAAAATCGTGTCGAAGTGACGTATTTCTAAACAAAAAAAAATCTTAAAATGTCGTTTGATTATATTTTGTAAAGTAAAAATTCTAGTGTAACCGGAGCCCCTACATTTGTTTTTTGGATATACAAATTCCTAGCGACAGTGCGCAAAGGTGTGTACAGTTTCGGCGTATTTGTGTTGTTGTTTTGCGTTTTTGTGACTTAGGTGATATTATTGCATGAGTAAGTTTTTTTTAAATGTTGTTTCAGTTATACAGATGGACGGGGCAAACATCGATCATAGTGATTCCGATTCTGGAGAGAGTTGGACTTTGTTGGAAGATGCTCCTGTCTTTGCAGAAGAGGCTTTAGAAGACGGCGACGGTCCTAAAGAGAAAGGGTAAGAAACAAAATATTCTAAAAAAAACCTTTTTCCGTAAAAATATGCAGCTACTATACCTAGTACTACATATATACCAATGACAAATGCCCCGGGCTAGGTCGACCTTGACTTGTACATCTCATAAGGAAATCAATATTGCGACTTACGATGTGTGTACTATGATACACTTTTAGCATTCAGTTTAGTTGAAAGTAATTTCGTAAATCCAAGCCTTGTGCAAGTATTATTCTTGATGTGTTTTTCTAATTTTTGTGTAGCTATGACGTATGAGGTGTTGACACTGTTCAGTTTGATACAAAATGTTTCCTGCTGGTGTTAAAAAACAGTCTTACAGTGTGTCTCTAAAATTTCCAGTAATTGTACAAATTATTATTTAAAGACTTCTTCTTCTCTTCTTCTAGTAAACTTCTTGGCCTGATTGTGCAAAATGTGGTAACAGAATTATCAACAAGTCTTTTTGAGTTGTTGGTATTTCTGTAGCTCTGCCTACCCCACTCTGGGAATGAAGGCGTGATGTTATGTATGTACGTATGTATTATTTAAAGTAAGATAAAATATAAAGTATTAACTACAACAAGTCTCATAGATGCTACGGCAAAAGGTTCAGAACTCAGCGCACTCAGCTGTGAGACGGGGTCTACACAGCACTGTTTTTCAGCCTGCACCTCCCTCTCTACTGTTGGGTATTACCAAGTTTTCATTAAAAAAACCGGGCATGAGCATGTCTGACCATGCTCAGTGTAGGGTTCCGAAGCCGTTAAGTACTACAAACATAAAAATCAACAAGTAATAAATTTTTTTTCTATTTAAAGTCAATTGGTGCCGTCTTAGATGATTTTAATAGGTATAAACACTTTAATCGCATGTCTCTTCGTTATATGCTCCTTCATTTAAGATTTTTTTCAGATATTTAGTGGTAGTTTTGACTGTGGGCGGGGGGGACAATTGAGTCTAACAAAAATTAGTGCTTTTAAGCTTAATATTTCATAAACTGAGAACTTAATCGAAAAACTGTTTTCACAAACCCGTAATATTTGTGAAAGACCTATCCAACGACACACCCCACTATACGATAGACGAGAAAAAAATATACATCTCCAAGTTACGTGTAGGGGGGGTACGCTAAAAAAATAATTACATTTTATTGTACCACTTTGTTGACGTGACTAATATGAATATTTATGCCAAATTGCAGCTTTCTAGTACTAAGAGTCTCTGCTGTAGGCTGCGGACGGACAGACGGACATGGCGAAACTATAAGGGTTCCTAGTCTGACTACGGAACCTTAAAAAGGTTAAATTTCATCACTGGAGCATACATAAGAAGTGCTTCTATTAGAAAGAGTTTTTGGGACAAGGCTACCTCTGGTTTCCCAATCAACAGTTCACTTCTATTTACGGGACCTGACAGAAACGCATGGAGCTAACCCCATGTGCTAACCGAAAAATTGTACTCGTGTGTGATATCCATAAAGTTGTTTCACTAAAACTAAAGGTTTTAAAGTCCAATCAAACATTCCCTACAAATAATTGAACCGCATGTTTTTTTGGTTCACTCAATGTCTACATTGGAACGGTGCCAAATAAGTGAATGACCTGCAGGCCTTTGTTTTGGTTTAAAACTGTCTGCCACGAAATTTATTTACCACTGTTAAGTAAATAAAGCTAAATAAATTCTCAATACTTACTTACTCGGCAAATACCTATACCATTGTTATGCTTTCGGGTTTTAAATATGTAAGTACTGTTCAGTTTGTTTTGAATCTGAGACTATGTTACAGTCGGCCTTATAAACTACTTTTGTATCTTGTCGCTTTGACGCGTTTGACAGATTAGTGCATTAGTTCAAACTTATATTTATTTTATATTTATATACTTATATTTGGGCCGACCCAACGTAGACAGACAGATACCTTTTATACCTCTTCGACTCTATTTATACGAGGTGAGGATTCAAGTGGTAAAATAAATAGTAAATAAATAAATATTAGGTAGGCAAAGAAGTTTCTCGGACGACAAATTTAAATTGAGTTTTCAAAACATAACCTACTTTCTCACCAACATTGACTTACTTAGCATTGATAAACCACTAGGTAAGTACATATCCTTATCATTTGTTTTTATTACGCATATCATATCATAACATAACAGACTAAACCATAATATTTGCGTGAGCATTATGAACTCACATAATTTATCAAAGGCTAAATACAAAACCTAAGTACCTATTAAAGGGTACCCATAGAGGATTCTCTCACTGATTTTCAACTATAAGTACCTACCTTTAACTCAGAATTGTGACTTCGGTTTCGTACCAAAATCGTCAAAAAGGTACCCTTATGGTGAGAATTCGGTGTTTGTATGTCTGTCTGTAGGTATGACACAGCAGTTTTACTCAGCAACTACAGAAGCTAGACTTAATGATATAATGGTAAAAATAAAATGTTTTTTTAAAATGCAGTTTTCAAAAATTAGGCATGTCAACAGAGACCTTATTTCATACGAAATAAAGCATTTTCTAAACCTGATTCTAGCTTGTCAGTTCATGTTGCTTAGAAGTCAACGTAAAAGTTATAGCATGGTAGGACCTATTTATAACAGTCCGGGGTCTCTATTCTACTTTAGTTTAGCCCATCTTCATCATATTGTTGATGTAAAGATAGCTTCTACTGTCAAACGAATAAGTGCTGTGAACGTCAACAGCACGTCGATATAGAACAAATTGGATTTTTTTTTCGTATTTGTTATCTCGAACCTAGTTCAGGAATTATTAAAAAATCCCATTTATAAAATCCTGTATGCTCACTAAAAGAAAACTTAACCATTGTGTAATTTATGTTTATTCTATCTTTGTTACAGAGATGCAGCAGAGAACATAGACAAAGATGAGGACACTGACGGCATATCCGTCATTACAGACAGTGAACCAGAATCGATGCCATGTGAAATCACTTGCGAAACTCCACCGCCAGAAGAAGAGAACCGTCCAACAGACGCCCAAATACCCCAATATTTTTCGGTCAATCCATATCCCGACAATAGTAATAATGAATTCAATGAATCCGCGAGGAGCCACGACGACCTGCTCGGAGACAGCAGCGGAAAACTTAAGACGTACGTGCATCGGAGAAATAAGAGGCTGAGCACAGTCCTCAACATAATCGTGCTGGGCAGCGTCATCACCGCCGCCGGCGTCGCCATCGGTCACATGTGGGGCGTGCGGGACGACTGCTCGATGCACACCACCCCATCAGTCAACAAAATCTTATCAAACCTCTACAAACTTCAAGAAGAAAATGCTTACTTACGTAACAAGCTGAAAGAACTGACGCTCTTACATAATATGCAAACGCAACAGCGAAAATCGCAATCCGACAAGACAACTATCAAACAACCGCGATGCAAGAAAATGTTCGAAGAACCTTTGAGCAATAAGAACGCGAACAAACTTACCAAATGTGTTGATAGTGAAAACAACGCTGACAAATTAGAAAATCACATTGTTCAACCAGATTATGAGAAAGGCTTCATACAAGATGTTAAAAAACTTAAACATGTGTACATGCAAAATAAGAGCTGGCTAGATGAAGCAGTCGCTAGAAGGTTAAAAAATGAAAAAGAACAAATTGACAAAGACATAAAAGTGTACAATTCAGAACTAAAAAAGAGTGATGTAAATAGTGAGAGAAAAACAAAAATAGCTACAGAACCAAATGAAATTAACAAAACAACCGGTTATATAAAGTCGGATATAATAGAGGATGACGCAAGTGATAAGACACTTACTCCTGAAAAGAAGATAACTTACGCAGATTCACTGCGATCAGATAAAGATAACGAAACAAAACAAACTGCCAAGAGAGATAGCCTTGAGGTTAACGAAAAGAGAAGAGATTTCCGTAAGAAAAAACCAAAGAAGTTAGATACACCAGTAGAGATTTCTGTCAGTGAAGAAGAGTTTAAAAAAGATGACAGATATATGGCACCTAAGCACAAGCAGGAAAGAAAAAAGCACGATCGCCAGCATTCGCATAAAAAGCAGAAAAGGAAGGACAAATATGAACAATGGGAAATTAAGACCGGCTATATGAAGGATTTTGATGAATATTCTATAACCTCTTCCCAAGAAAATGACTTTATTCTTAAGAACCCAGACAAGAACGTCCTCAGTCGCGACTTTGAACGTAATTCTTACATCGACCAATTTTCAGAGGGAAACGACAATATAAAATCTACTCAAACTTTAGATACGGTCACTCGCAAGAGTACCCTGACTAAGCAAGACAAATGCAAGCGGAAAGAGAAAGATTCAACGTGGTATGAGAAGCGGGCTCTTCAACGCACGGAGGCTAGGAAGAGACTAGAACACGAAATCTATGGCGACACCAGTCCTAGCACTGCGGCTTGGTACTTCAAGCGCATGCAGAAACGAGAACAGTGTCGCGTTCGGGGCGATAATAGCACTCACAGAAAACTATCTAAGCGAAACATGAACTTCAAATTGAAGCATTGATTTCTAAATTGTTAATACTTTCATAGTATTATGTTGAATACGGTTTAGAAAGGATTCCAATATAGGTTGTTGTGATGTTGCTTGTAGGATGTTATGATCAACGTTAAAGGCCTACAGATTGGTCGCATTATTACTTCATTCAACACTATCTATAAAACTTCTATTGATGTTACCAAAATCTAGGATGTTTGCTAGTAATTAGGCTAGGTTAACTAGGGGAACCTAGTGAGTAATTATTGTAATTATTCTTATTTTACATTGCATTTTAGAGGCTGACGGTGCTTATGTCACCTATATTTGATTTTATTGACTACAATAAATACAATTTCTTTAAACAAATAAGACTGCAGTAACAAGATGTACTATCACTTTCGATGGCTTCATTAGCTTCTGAGCACGTGTTAGTAGCTCTCTTCCGCTGCACAACTCACTTTAAGGCGTTTCCCTTGGCATACCGCATTCCGGCCGAGCCTATATACACTAGTATTTCTTTTTGCATACATATCAAACGCGCGTCGTTATTTGATTATTTAGGTATGAATTAAACCAGGGGTCAATCTCGTACATAAAGTACGCCTTTTTAAGTATTAGTTTATTTTCGTAGTCAGTATTTACACTTGCCCTTACGGATTCACACATCCAGTGATATTTTAGTTTTTAAGCTTTATTCAAAATTACAGGTATTAATAAATTTGATTGAAAATCGGAATGGATTTATTTCGGATATAATGCATTCGGTTGTAAAATAGTTTAGGCGAAGTACCTAGTTTGACAAAAAAGTGTTGCCAGATAATGCAAGAAATTTATTGTGAAATGTAGTCGATGTTTCGGGTTTAGACCGTAGAACAAGAACTAAAGGCATAGAAGGAGCCTTAACCCTTTTCCAGGCATAGTACATTTCATCGACCACATTCATGTCGCTCAAAATTGAACTTAACTATCTATATTTTATGACACAAATTTAATTGAACTTTCCTGAAATACAACTTCATGTATCAGTAATAATTAGTATTCTTCAGGAAGTTACGGATTCGTGGCTCTATTTCACTTCTTGCTTGTATCCTTACTTAAGCTAGGCTTGGAAAAGGGTTAAAACAAAAGCGTCATATATATACTTGTGACGAAAATTTCAATATGAATGTTCAATAAGTAAAAAGGAAAGACGAGTACAGCTTTTGCTAAAACTAGGCGTACACACGTGTTGTCAACTCGTGTAAACTGATCTACAACGACAACAACTAGACTGGACGGGTACATTACATAATTTCGAAGATTCTTAACTCCGAATTGATCAAAATTCCGAATTTTCATAATTCCGAATGCAATTTTTTGGTAGAAGACTTTATTTTTTGATGTCGCTCATAAATCAAACCATACCTAACGCATGTTTAGTAATTAAATTCTGCACTAAAATTAAAGTAGGTTTAGAACATACCTTTCGGAAAAATGAAATTTCGTACAAATTTAACCATATTTTAGCTTATATGCCTATCTGGGCTGGAATTCTACAAGGTAATAAGGATATCGTTTTTGACCTGTTTCCGTATTGTGACCTCCGCACCTGAATAGAGGCCCTGGGCCTCAGGGCATTCAGGTGCGTTAAAACGATATCGTGTTTGACACGTTTAAGAATCGTTTATGTCACAGTCGCCATTATTGTAAATGACATAAGAGTTATCAAAACGTTGACAATAGGTCAAAAACGATATCGTTATTACCCTGTAGAATTCCAGCCCAGCTCTGCTATCTGTATGTTGCCTATTTTATCGCTCCTTTTATGCATTTATATTAGAAAGGTTTAGTACTTAACTAAAAGTAAACAAACGAAACCACGTGGCTCTGTTGATTTAGTACACATTGGTCAGATTCCTTTTTCGTCAGAATAAATTATAGCCTGTTTTTTTTCGGACGAAAACGGAATTACTTTTTGGACAGAAAAAACTTTGGTTAATTTTTATAATTTATTTATTTGTTACATTATATTATTTAATATTAGGCAGTGTCGACGGAGCTCCGCTTACGCGGAGCTCCTATTTCTGGATGGTTTGGCCCTCCGGGCCTGCTGCAAAACTAACATAACCTAAACCTACCTACGTATTCTATGGTCATCCGCGTATCAGGTAATATGTGTTTATTCTGACGATAGCAGAATCTGCTCGAAAGTCCGTTTTCGTCCGAAAAAAAACAGGCTATAATTTATTCTGACGAAAAAGGAATCTGACGAATGTGTACTAGACCGCTCTGTTCAGCAGCCAATAGAAGCAGAACACTGATACGTCAGATACTTCATAGCTCGACTAAACAGTCTTGATTGGCTGTTGAACAGAGCCACGTGGTTTTGTTTGTTTACTTTTAGTTAACTACCTAAACCTTTCTAGTATAGTTCTTATTCTACGGTTTCAACTCTGCTTTAACTGCCTACATGGTCGGCCAAGTAATTTAACACTCCACCAAAAAAGAGGTATATTATAAGTTTAACGTGTCTGTGTGGCATCGTATCCAACGGATGGACCGATTTGGAAGCGATTTTTTTTTAAAGAAAGCTAGTTATTTCAGGATATTTCTTACGTAGGTTTCATGAAAATCTCTGACTATATTGATTCATTATTAGATGTCAGCTCTGAAAGAAGGCGGCTAACTGCATAGTAATAGTACAAGCCTTTTTCAATTTAATGTTGTAACCAATAGAGTATAGAATGCTTCGATAACTACATTGCAGTTTGTTGCCTTCTTAGGTATTAAGGGACCGAGGATCTACGGTTATTTACCGCTGGAAATTGAGATTCCATAAATAAACAAATATTAAACACTTTTAATATCAATTATAGTAATGACCAGGAAAATAACCAAACGTTTATTTCGTGAGTGACACTATGCAAAACAGGATTTCATTCAAAAGTAAATTATTTTTTACCGCAATAATGTCACTAATGAAATGGTTTTGTTTTTAGTTTAGTGTCACTTTCGAAATTAACGTGCGAAACATATGTATTTGGTATCTGAAGCAGTCACTTTACTGTACTGCGGCAACATTTCTGCGTTTGAGTTGTCAAACTGGTGCGCCTAAATAAAAAATCTACTTATTGTCACTGATGATTGGTGAGCAAAAGGGTGCAGTATGTGCCAGATAGCCGAGGCTCGGATATTGCTGCAAAGCACAGTATGCACGTACATTGAAGTGACGTTTGGTTATTCCGCATTGTGCCTAAACCATTGGCGCATGCTGTACTATACTTTTTATTAAGTTATATTTTGGTGAAAGTGATGTGGTTATTAGTCTGCAATAGCACCGCTGAAGACCAAATTTATTGCAGCATTCACATCGCCTGAAACAAAATATTTGAATTCAGTAATCAAGTGGACTCTTGTGTCGATATTGGTCCTCTTACTTAGTTTTTTTTTTAATGATAATGAGAAGGCACACGAGCACTCAGGTCACCTGATGGTAAGTGGAATCTGAGACCCATAGACATTTGAACTCTCAAGACTATAATCCTAAGACCTCAAATGCGTTGCCAACCCTGAGGACTAAGATGGAATGCCTCTATACTAGTAATTTCACCGGTTGTCTTATCCCCACACCGGAACACAACAATGCGAACACTGTTGCTTGGCGGGTAGTTAATGATTAGTACGGGTTCATTGCCATTAATTGACTAGTCTAGTGGATTCGACACTAAACTCAAAATACACCAATACTCAATACGACCTAATATCTAATAAAACTATTCTCATACCGAATGAAACCCAAAATAACTTATTACCAAAGTCAACCGTTCTCGATTCGCACTTTTCTCAATATGAGCCAATTTCAAATGGATTGAAGCTCATAAAAACTGATACTCCGAAGGTTCCATTCCCAAAATACCCTAAATTTTAAATTGCAGAACACCCGATTCTCCTAATGTTTGATTCAAAAAACGGCCTGTTCCCAAAATACACTAAAGCCTTTTTAGTGCCGTGTTCACCAACAACTAAACGGACGATTAGCAGTTTAACGGGTGTCAGATGTATTGATTAACAGCTGATTAAGACTTAACCGTCCGATTAATTGTTGGTGAACACGGCCCTTAATAGAATAAAACCTCGTGTCAAGATAACTGCCACTACAGATTCTATCTTAACACTGGCCAATTAAAAATGAAGTGTCAATACGAATATAAAAGGAATCGATGTCATTAATTTATTGTTATTAATTATCGGACCTCAATCTGGGATTAATATCCGCAACTACTTTTTTACAAAACGTGATCAATCTCAGAAAACGGCAGAGATAAAATGATCAAGATTACAAATAAGAAGAATAGTTTAAGTTTGAAAAGAAATAAATGATATAAAAAGAATAGTTTAAGTTTAAAAATAAATGTTTTTTTATTAATTTGCCAAATTAATACCGTTTTAGCTGTTTTATTACTATTCTTAGCTGTTTTATTTTTTACGTTACATGAAAGCTTTGATTAACAACAAAGTTTGACATCATAAAGTTAGAGTTGACCAAAAATTAAACGGACGGTTAGCGGTTTAACGGTTGTCAAATGTATTGACTCACAGATGATTCAGTCTTAACCGTCTGTTAAATTGGTTGGTGAACTTGGCCCTAAGTACTTCATATTTAATTTAAGAGTGGGTTTTATTCTTAAAATTGCATGAGGAGCAGCTCAAACCCTTTTATATGACACCCCACTTGACCTAGTAACTAGATTGAAAGTTATCGCCATTATATTTGATGCACATTTGCGTTCAAAGCAGTCCTTTAAGCACTTATTGAACACAGACATATTTTAAAGGCCTCCACTGCTTCTCTCGCCATCTGAAACCGCTGACGTAACTTAATGCCCCAATGATTTTTGCATATTTCCCAAAATCAAGGGTAATAATAATTCGGGGAGGGAGGGTAGCAAAACATACGTTTCCTTGCGTGACTGCCGATTTGGTCGACCTTCACGCTCGTCGTTCGTGACGGATACACGGTCATCCACGTTGAAATCCTGAATGCCACCTGTATATTGTCGTCTTTGAAGGCGCTTCATTGTGGCCATCCTCTTTTAAAATCGTATTAAATCATAAAAAAAAAAAAAGAAAGAAAGATAGACATATATTCACTACACAGAAGACACAATAGATATAAATAAAAGAAAACGATGACAGTACGAAGTGTGTGTCCCCGCGGTAGTGAATCGGACACTGGCTCAGCATTATGGTGAGATTTGTGAAGTGTGCGAGGTATGTGAGGTGTGAGGTGTGAGGTGTGTGAGGTGTGAGTATGTGAGGTGCGTGTACCTGCAGCGCTGATTTTCAGTCAGTACCGTCTCGGTGACTCACGGAGCGCTGTACGAACACGCACGGGACAATTCCATTTTCAGACAAGCGAAAGTGTCTCAACGCAACGACATCAAAGAACAATTGAAACCGAACCATTGTTTTTATTATATGTGACTAGTGTTAAGATAATGAAACTTAGATTTTAAAAAGGTATATGTGTCAAATATCAGTTTTTCAGTATAAAGGTGGGTACGAATTAGAGCAGCCTCGGGTTGAGGCACGCACGGCTCATCAATTTTGCTGAAATTCGTACGCGCTCACGCGCTGTGCGCGAGCAGCGGGCGAGTGACGCGCGGCGAGCCGTCGAGAGTCTGTCTTTTGACCATGCGCAAAGGCGCCTCGGTGTGCGTGCCTCGCGTAATTTGGACGATGTATCCGAGCCTGCCGCGGGCAGAACGACAAGTTCTAACTAGTCTGCGGGCAAAGCGCGTACAAATTTGATAAAGTTGCTGAGCCGTTCTACCACCGAGGCGATTTCTTCTTTCAGTTAATAATTCGGTGAATTATGATAAACGCAGTCGCAGCTGTCATCGTGTCCGACGCCATTTTGAAATGTCGGCCCGCGACGAGCATGCTGCCTCACCCGCGCATGTTTATGTGCAACAATTTGGCTCGCGAGCCGTCGCCGTGCGGGGCGGGCATGCCTCAGGCTGAGCCGCTCAGATTCGTACCCAGCTTTAGAATCCCGAAACTTTCAGTGCAATCCCCTTAAATGAAGGTCCCGTGTCCCCCGAGTACCTGAGCAGATGAGCAGCGCGCGCACGTTGAGCGCGTCGTCGAGGAGCCCCATCTCGTGCATGCGCTGCAGCTGCGCGCCGAACTCCTCCGCGCCCGCGCCCCCCGCGCCCCCCGCGCCGCCCGCCGGGCTCGCGGACGCCGACGCTGACACAAACGATCAAACACGCCATATTTTTACATACCTGTTGTATTTATTTGGTAAATTCATTATCCAGGGTATTTTTTTTATCAGTGCACAAATTTAACCATATGATTTTGTATCGTCAATATAATATATTACGACAGTAAAACGAGTTCAATTTTTTTTTGTTGCAAATTATCTCTCTTTTACTTTCTCGTGTGGACACAAAGTGACACTAAAAGTGATGACATGGGTTGTCAACCTGTAGGTATGCGATACACTGTACTGATATTCTAAATTTGAAATTTGATTTATTACCTTACTTAACAACACTCTCCTCTCCTCGCACCCCTGCATTAGAGGGTCCATGAATATCGTTAAGTTGGTGGAATCATTGAATCGGCAATGTCTCTAATATTTTTTAAGCTAGAGTAAAAATAACACAACACGTGTTATTGATTATTTGATTAACAATAGCGAAGCAAATATTAAAATTTGAGCACCTATTATAAAATTACCCTGTATTTATGATTAGTGATTTGATTAGCTTCTGCCTGTGACTTCGTCAACGTCAATTTCGATTATCGCTATCCCCTAAGGAGCTTTAAAATTTTCCGTGATAAATAGACCCCGTTATCGGAGGTGCAATTTGGTAGTTGGACGTTCTTAGGCATTGATAAAAATATTTATGATGTCGACATCGATATTTTTAGGTTTTCTTTACTATTCGTTTTATATACAATTTTTTAGACAAAAATGTTACATTTTTATTTTGTATTCCATGATAATCAATGTAATCAGAGGCAGATTCCGCTATCAGTAGAACAAAAACACAATGGTTGCTATATCACAATTGTTCAAAGTTACAATTAAACTTTTGTTAATGTTTCGAGGTGCAGGCCAATGTATAAAATAAACTAAATAAACACTTTTAATCTTTGTCTAAGATAATCATTATGGTAAAGAAAAAGTATTGACATACCTACATTTCAAAAGTAATTTTTTCCCATGCCTAAGAACGTCCAGCAACCAAATTGCACCTCCGATAACGGGGTCTAGTGATAAAGTAGCGTATGTCTTAATTAAGGGTATAAGCTATCTCCTTTCTCAATTTCATCCAAATCTGTCCAGCCATTGCACTAACACACATGATGTGCGGATCATTATGAGCTTGACTGTACGAGTAAATAAACGTCTCTGCAACCCTAGATGCTGCATATGTTAGAATAAAATTAGATACAGGTGTTAATTTGAGTGTATGCGACAATAAATACCTGCTGTGCTCTGTTCCATGGGCGTCCCGGAAGTTCGGTTCCCACTTCTGTTAAAGACCTCGGTAATCGCTTCGCTGAACATTTCTGGCGTGATCACAGAACGACCACCCCCTGCAAAGAAAAATTTACAAATATGCATCTTTGTTGAATCCCATACTTGTACCAAAACTAGAGAATAGTAACGTTCTAAAAAAATATGTTATAATCTAAATTGTTTCTTTTTTACAATCACTAGTGAGAGTAATAATTTTCTGCCGAAAAACTATAGGGACGAGATTTTTTTGGCAACAGTATTTTTTAAAAAGTAATTTTTAGCACTTAAAACCAAAGCCGAATCCATCTTTTGCCGTGGGTGTCGTAAGAGGGAATAACCCGGGATTGGCAGAAGTGTCCCCTGAGTACTTAGCCATTTGTGGCGACTATGGCAAATACCCCGAATGGGAAAACAAAATCATCCGGTTCTTGTAGCAAAGGAGGGAGGCTAAGTATAGCAGTGGACATTTTCATCTGAAATGCTAATGATGATAAAGACCAAAACTACCTAACCTATTATCAGATCAAGAAGATAAGAAGATAGAAAATATTGAAATTTCATCGGGTTAACATCATCAAAGTATAAGTATAGGAGAAGTATCATCTTCAAGCAAAGGTACATCGCGCGGCTTGCATGTGTGCGTAACGAGTCCGTACTGTGAACGGCGCCACGCACACGAAACGACATTTAGCCACTAACATAAACTTGGCGTCAAAAAATAGTTGCGTTTGAAATTTTGACATGAAGCAGATATAAACCATATCTCATCCAAGGTAAGGTACAGTCAGACTTAAATTTGTGACCCACCTTAGGTCCAGTTACTGATATTCTACAGCAATAAGGTTGAGTTTCCTCTAAGTTACAAATGACTTGGCATCTCTGAGGACATTGACAACATCTGTTTTTTTTTAAATGGGTCTTAAATTTACGCTCTTAATGACTGAGGCCTCTTGAAAATTTCAAGAGGTCCGATTTTTTTGACGCCGAGTGTAGTTTGAAGATGAACTACTTCTCCTATACCATACTTTGACATTATGTACTCCAAATTTCAGGCTGTTTAATAATGGCAGCAGGCTGTCCTAGTGCTTAATATAAAGAAGCCTTACCGGAGCCAGTGGGCGTGGAGTCGGCCGCGGCGGTGGAGCGGCCGGACTCGCCGGCCGCCTGCAGCAGCCGCAGCAGGCTGTCCTGGCTGCCGCCGCCGCGCGACGACGGGGACGACACGGCGTCCGTGGCTGCCTGCGGTCCAGTACATTGATAACCAACTGATTAATTGCATCCCGTGATATTCACATGCAAGCATGTCGAATTTGCTAGCGCTCTTCCAACCTAACCAACTTATCAAGCTAAAATTTTACCTGCAAGGCAGCTGCCAGCTGCTCTTGTGTGATGGTACTCCTCTCACCCTCCTCGTTCTCTTCCTCATCAGCATCCTCATCTTCAGATAATGCTTCGAGTGAATACGCAAATCCTGATGTTGGCGCTAAGATATACACAAAATGGATTTATAATAGGTATATAAAAAATTACTTAAAGTAAAATTTAAAGATATAAAACAAGAGATAAATTCGCCATTTAACAATATATAACTTAGGTACAAGGGAATCAATCGGACTATCAATTATGAAATCCAATGAAAATACCAAAATTTTGAAAACAAACCATTGTCAGTAGTAGAAGTATTGGCACGAGTGTGCACAAGCCGTGTCAGGTGCCTTAGAGCGGCAGGCAAGTCTGGGTGCGCGTTAGCAGCTCGACGCATCGTATTTACGTTAGCACCCAAAGCCGCAAGCAATTCCACTTCATGTAGCATTGAAAGTGTCACGCAGTCTTCCCTGAGCGATGGTGCGTGCTCTAAAATTTCGTTCATTGCAGACTCGTCATTCAAAAGCTAAAAACAAAAACTTTTTTGTCTCAAAAGATTGCCCAACATTTTATACAAGTGTCCCAAATATCGACGTCAAGCCAGAAATAGGCGATAGGGCAACTCATAAGCTAACGATTAAACCCCTGTTCAGCGATTTTTTGTACATTCAGATAATTATATTGTCAATTTTAATCAGTTTTAATGTAAGTTTTCCTTATGACCATGTTACGAAAAACCTTTAAATTATGTATTATTTTAATACTTTTTCAGTTGTTTCTTACATTATGAGCCACTTGCCAAATAAATGTTTTTCATGACAACTTTTTGTGTTATGACCAGAAGGAATGGTCATGGCAAAAATTCAAATCTCATAGCGATACATCATTTTGTTTTAACAACTTTTCCAGTTATTGATATTGTGTTATCTATAATTTTGTAATTATAGTTTTGCTTTTAAATTAAAAATGTAAATGTCTTTACTAACAAAGTAAAAACTTTAGCAACAAAGGCTTTTTTATTTTTTTATTTTAAGTAAATAGTCTTTGAAATTGAAATTGAAGTTCATAATCTTTACGGGCAAGAGGCTAAGCAGCTTGCCCCCCTGGGACCCATTTCCCGAAGCTCACTAGACTAATAATATTAGTTCACTCAATACAATTTTCTACTAGAATAATAGTGAAGTGTGTCACATAGACTAAGATTATTACTTAAGTGAGTTTCAAGAAATGGACCCTTGGCTTGTCATCAATGGCAAGTAATCCACATACCTGCATGGCCCTAGTCCAACCAGGAGCGTTGGGCGTACATCCCAGAGTCCTCAGAGAGTTAGCAATTTGCAGCAACTCTGCATCAGAGTAAGTAGGAGGTGGAGTAGCTGCTACTTGGGCCTTCTTCTTAACAACATGGACCATCTCACCACTCTTCACCCCGCTGTCCTGCAGAGTAGCCTCCCCTTTCAGAATTTTACCATGATGTATTAGTTCTGAAAATGTATAGAGGACTAGTTTAGTTTTAGGGTTATATGGCCCCATGAACAGTTTTCAAACTAATTCTCAGCACAACTCTGGCAGAATAAAGCATTGCACATTAAATAATTAATTATGACATAGGTATCACAAAGAAAGTCACTGGCGTCACTTCGGCACCTCTGTTTACTGTCCATGACTTTGCTTAGTTTGCATTTAGTCTGTCATGTGTAGGTATCATTGTTGTATTGTATTAGGCAATCATATTATTCTTAAAATAACATTAACCAAAGCAATGCAATGGCAACAACAATAGGAAGGGAAGTTTTCAAATAAATTCAGATAAATAAAATAACCTCTTCAAATTACAGATTTGTTATTACATGGATGATCTGGAAACATTATGGCTGCTTACTCTTAGAAACTCACCCAACGATGCTGATGGAACGTTAGATTTCTTTTCAGCTTCATTTTTAAGCCGCTCAACGGTATTGTCTAAAGCGAAATTTTCCAATTTAAATCGCTCTATTGGCCCAGGCTTAACTTTGATTCCTAAAAATACGCAAGGGGCACTCTCCATTGTAAGAGATTAAATAATTATAAATTTAAAAAGCAATATATCCACCAATATATGTATCCACTAGATAAAATAATGAAAAATAGTAAAACCACAATTCATTCCACGCAACGTTGATGTCGTTGATGCACTTTTGCACTTGTTGACATTTCTTTCCTTTGATTGACTGCAGACTGACGTCGCGTTAAAGCGATAAAGGTAGATTATCGCGAACCGCGAACATTATATTATTTGTTCGTTCTTAAGCTTTGATGGCACGCACGACAGTCATTTATGCTATAAAGTATTCGTTATTACTCTGTGGTGAGATCCAAATCACACGTCGTTGGTTCTGTATTTTTAACCAGCCAATAACCATGCTTGAGGTTGAGGTTGAATGTCACATCAATACTAAAATTTACTAAAAGGAAGGAAAAGAAAGGAAAGCTATGACTGCTGTGAAATGAGTAAAATCATAAAAAAATGTGAATTTGTGATGATATTAGTGTTCCGTAAATCAACATCTTGACAAGTAAAGTAAATAAAATGACTTGAAGATGCAGAAAGGATGTAGCGATAGTTTGGAGGCTAAAATTGCTGACCGCAATGAAAAAGCCAAAAAAATATATCGGTATGGATATGAATATTTACTAGTTTTTAAAAACTCTTGCCATATTTTTAATTCAATTTATAAACTACGTAAAAGTCAAATTTGACAGTTTTAATACGACTGTAAATATACTATTATTCTAAAATAATTAGTACGAATTTGTGAGATATCGTGTTATCATGTTTGCAGGTATGCGAGTGACGTCGCGCGGCGCGTGGACGAAGCAACCGCCGCCTGTCGCTCGATTGTCGACCTATTCTCAACAAAGATCGAAATTCTTCGTCAGAAACTGAGAGAAAATTGCGAAAAGTTACTTTTTTTGGATCCAATAAACTATGGAAAAAAATCTCTTGAACTCCTCTGGAGAAAAGGGTACTATGAGGCCGTGTCTGCATCAAGAAAGCTTCAGGAATCTGATCCTGCCAATGATAACTACCTGTTCACTCACATTGTGTGTGGGATAGGGCATTTTCACCACATCATAACAAGGACCCAATCCTATATGAAAACACTTCCAGGGGAATTGGACTATGAGGCCATACTGGATCAAGGGGACACTCTTGATGGACCAGAGACATTCCAGAATGATGAAGAAATGGTATTTGGGCGCTTTGTACTCTATCAATGTTTGATTTATCTTGGTGATTTAAGCCGATACCAAGTTGAAATACTACATAACTTTGAGCCTTCAACAGCAGCCCGTTACTATCTTCAAGCTGCTCATATTGATATGTGTTCAGGAATGCCATTTAATCAACTAGGCAACCTATATCTGGACAAAAATTATAATTTGGACTCTGTTTGCTATTATATTCATTGCCTTAGCTGTACCACGCCCTTTGAAGGAGCTGGAGGTAATCTAGCAAAGATTTTGGAAAAGCAAACACAGTATTCTGAAACATTAAATGATGCTGAAACTTACACTCAGACTGAACATATTCAAAATACAGTTGCGAACTTCTTATCTTTAATAGATATATGGTATTTTAATAAAAATGACACCAATGTGCCACAGAGGTGCAATAAAATTGCACATGAGCTTAAAATTGCCATGGAATTTGTTCAATCCCCACTTCCAGATATGAACGATGATTATGATGAGTATGCACAAGCTGTAGAAGAAGAAAACGCCAATCCTTCATATTTGACCGGCAACCTTATTCATAAGATTGTACAAATTTGTCTATTTACTGTGTCAAAAATGGTAGAAATAGACGAGCAAAAAGCATTTGCAGGAAAAGCTTTTACTTTGGCATTATTATCACAGCTTTTACAAAAATTGCTAAAGCAACTTGAAGAGTTGGGATTTAAGAATCCAGCTCGCAAGTATCGAGCCCGAACAGTATCAGTCAGTGAAACAAAAATAGAAAAGGTAGAAAATCAACCAGTAAAAGAAGAGGAAGTTACAGAAACAACTATAAAAATACCCACAGAGGATAATGCAAAAAAAACCATTGTTGATGATGAAGTTAAGAAGCTACAGAATGGTGAGAGTACACTGATTATTAAAAAAGTTGTAGCAAAACGACGACGCAGGCGGCGTCTGGCTTCGTCAGAAAGTTCAGACCAAAGTGATGACAACACTGATGAGAACAGTGAAGTGACCACAGATGATGCGGGTTCTGATGAAATCTCAGATTCTACTTATAAGTCTGATGATGATGACTCCAGAAGTGAAGGATCTGATTGCAATGGTTCTGATGTTGAAGATGTCATTGAAGAACAAAATGGAGACGAACAACATCCCATCAGATCCCCAATACTTAGTGACAACTATAAAGGAAATGGAATGGAAAACAATACTCAAAAAAAGGATTCTAAAGATGAAGGGAATGGACTTAAAGAAGAAGATATTCAGAGTTTTTTACTGGGCAATAACTTTTTGCCAAGTATTAAACTTTTATTGGACTGGGTTCTCTTGGAAAAAGAATTGATTCTGTCTTGCAGAGACAGCGGGGAATCACTGTTTCAGTGTGTTGTTGATCTGCTTAATATATTCACCTTTTATTTTTACCCAAAAAGTAATGACACAAGTCAATGTAAAATTTTGGATTACGCCAAAAATATTGCCAAAAATTTGAAATTGGAACACCAAAAAATTCCACTACCCGAAGATCTTAATTTACGCGGTACTAACATCTGCAAATTTGATAAGGATGCTGCAGAATGGCAGATATTAAACAAGTTTAAACCATCAGTGTATGAAGAAAATGTGATAAGAATTCTGAATTTTATTGATTTTGGAAATCAGATCGCAAAGATTGTGTCTCGTATTCGATTCAACAGAACCATGAAAATATTTTATTTCAAAAAGAGTGCTTCTCCAAAGCTCAGTACAAAAGTTAACCACAAAAGAAGTAGGGAGTGGCACAACTCAAAAACACCACATGTAAGTAAACATAGCAATTTTTCCCAGTTTTAATATCCAAAAAACAATTGTTTCTTTAATTATTAGTTATTTGCTGAAATTCGCTTATTGCATGAATTTCCAAACAGAACTATGGTCCAGGGTTGCTACAATAACTTACAAATATGTGTGCCTATAATATAACACAATGTAAAGTATGAAGTGAGAATATGATAAGATAGTGATGAATAAGTTTCTTGACTGTGTGCTCTATACAAAATCAAGAGAATACCTAGTGAATTGTAATGGGGGAAAATTTAAATTCAATTACTAGCATCTAATAAGGAATACTATAAGTACATTTCGTCACTACTTCAAAGAAAACCTTGTACCTCATATTTCGTGATGTACGATTCTAAACTTATTTCTCTTCACGTTTAAGTTTAAAACCGTACATCACGAAATATGAGATACAAGGGTTCTTTCAAAGGTGACACAAGGTGTCTCTTGCTCACAGCATAATGTCCAAATATGTAGCTATGATTTGGTGCTAATTGGTTTAGCCTTTTAAAGCCTAATGCCCAAAACAATGTATTTACGTATGATTAAATGGCAAATAGATAGTTGGCTATTCAAAATATTTATTTTTTTGTTGCGTATTCCATACACAACTGGATTAAGGAAAATGCATGTCACAAACTAGGCTGAAAATACATATCAAAATGAGAAATTGCAGATAAAGTATAAAGCCAATATCTTTCTCTCTACCGAATAGGTATTATCCTTTCTGGTGGTAGTAAGTTTTAATTCTGTATGCAAGCAGCTATCTACTTAAAGGGTACAGTCCAAAAAGCTTATAAATAAGTTATGAACAGTGATCGGAATTAGGTGAGCCTAAATACGTACTCTTCGTAAGACGACATAATAGAGTGGTTACAACCGAGTAGATTTTTCTTATTTTTCTTGAATACTGTGTATTTGATATTTATCCAATGTTAAACACTACTACTATAGTAGTATAGTACTTACTCTAAAATGTAAAAATGTTACTGGAAATTTTTATAACTTTTAGATTAACAGACCACATACTGTAAATATAAACATGTATGTTTAACATTATGACTTATACGCTAATAAAATTCGAATACCCGGTATTCTAGAAAAAAAACTATTATACCACTCTATATTATGTCCTCTTGCGAAGAGTACGTATTTAGGCTCACCTAATTCCGATCGCTGGTTATGAGGACGGCACAGATGCCTATAGCTCGGTCCTCGCCGTGATTGTGTGGTAAGTTGCGCGTCACCCTGTGTGCAGGTGGAGGCGGGGTCCGGCGGGCTGCTCCGGCGCCTGGGCCGGCTGTGGCTGACGTCGCAGGTGCGCGAGCTGGAGCGCAGCGGCCGCGCCGCCGGGCCCGCGCTGCTGGCCCTCGACGCCGCCGCGCTGCACTCGCACCTGCGCCGCGTCAAGCAGCTGCTCAAGGCGAAGAGCTTCGTGCTGCTCGTGCCAACAGTCGGTGAGTTGCCAACTTACACTATACGGTATGAAGTCCTATTAGCGGGGTACAGACGACATGTTATTTATTTATTTATTGAAACACAAACATAACCCTTATAACCATTATCTAGTACAATTGATCATTGACAAATAGTGTTCACAGTTAACTGAGGCGCTAAGTAATTGAATAGGTACTAACATTGTAAAATACAAAAAAGAACTTAAACATTAAAATTTAAAGTAAACTGCCCTTTATTGTGGCATTTAAAACACAGCATTTATATTTTTTATGAAGCTGCCTAAACTTGTATTAAAAATATCAATTTTGTTGAAATGTCTATTGTAGTAATCACACGCACGTGGAATATAAGAGTTCTAAACGTAGTTAGTCCTGAGTAATGAATGGCACAGTAAAAAGTTGTTTTTGACGAGAGTTACAGTTGGGACATCGAAAATTGTTTTTATTCAAAAATACCTTATCACTGACCAGACGTCTATTAATTAAAAGTTGCATGCTTTTTTTACGAAATCCAAATTTAAATCTAGGTATATGAATAGAGTAAAGGGGATTCCAAATTGTCGAAGCGTACTCAAGGTGAGACCGAACCAACGAACTATATAAAACTGAGCGTAGATGGGCCTTTCAACGCTTTACCTATGCGCAGCACAAAAACAAACATTCTGTATTCCGTAGCTTGTTTGTCAATATGGTCATGAGTACGAAACGACAACTTATCGTCCAACATCACCCCCAGGTCTCTGAGCTCGGTCACCCGATTTATTGGTTTTGAGTTGAAGCCATAACGATACTCTAATTGCCTCTTCTGTCTGCTGAATGATATGTCATTTATTTATGTTTAGTTGTATTTAATTGTTTAATAAAATTATCGGTCGTGATCTAGGGTTGGGTTGAATTTGGGGCATTACCTATTTCAATTAATACCTATTATATTATATAAGTTTTAATTGAAATAGGTATTTCAAAATTGAAGATTGAACTGTGATAAAGCAGGCTACAGACATGTTATCGGTAGCGATCTAGGGTGTAGAGGTGGGGATGCATCATAAGATTCCCTCTAAATCGTGTCGTATGTAGGGCTATCCTTAGGCCGATATCACCTGGATTGGCTGGCAGGAGCAAAAATTCAGCCGAAGCTTCCTAGATCGGGGCACCGCCCCCCCGCACTGCGAGTGTGTAGAGGGCTAATGCCAAACCAAAACGTTAGTGTTTCGAAAGACCTGGAGGAATTTCGAAACGCTCTTCCGCACATGTGTTCCGCTCCATGTCGGTATACGCACTGCTCGGCAAGCCCGATAATGCCCCAAATTCAACCCAACCCTAGATCACGACCGATAATTATTAGTGTAGGCGTTGATCGAAGTTGAACGTATGCATAACATGATCTAGCGGGGTCTGCTCTGGTGATGAAACGCTAATATTAAGGTCTTTTGTACAATTTGCATACACAACTTGTTTTCTACCTGGGCCGAGTTTATGCACGGTAAAAACTTATTGCGCTTGACGTTATCGTATTGTTTTCAACTCGGCTGCCATTACTGTCAAGTAAATAAGAGCTATCCAAACCTTGACAGAACGATAACACGCAAATGCAATATCGACGGTTCTGTGACTCAACCTCGTATATAGAATATTGTCCAGTATAAAATGACACTCACTAAGTACGCGAGTACATACTTAGTGCGTGTCAGTTTATACTGGACCTAATTAAATATACGAGGTTGAGTCACAGAACCGTCGATATTGTTTTACCGTCTTTAATAGAGGCCCTGTTCTGTTTAAATAATGTCCTGTACTCCGTTTTATCATGCCGTTATGAATTACATATTCATCTGTTTTCACCAAAAATAACGAATACTAAATTGGTTACTAATAATGATGATATACAGGGTATTTTTATCAGTGCACAAATTTTAACATATGATTTTGTATCGTTATTATAATATGTTACAACGATAAAAAGAGTCCATTTTTTTTATTTTTTTTACAAATTATATCTCTTCTACCTTCTCGTGTCACAAAGTCACACTAGAAATGATGACCTGGGTTGTCAAGCTGTAGGTATGCAATACACTGTATTGATATTCGAAAATTGAAATTTCATGTACAGGGCCTCTATTCTACAGTGTTAAAACGATATCGTGTTTGACACGTTTAAGAATCGTTTATGTCACAGTCGCCATTATTGTAAATGACATAAGAGTTATCAAAACGTTGACAATACGGAAACAGGTAAAAAACGATATCGTTATAACGCAGTTGAATAGAGGCACAGCTTATCAGACAACAAGCCCCTCTCCTACTGATATTCTTAATTTGAAATTTCATTTATTAACTAATAATTTCATTGAATCGGCAATGTCTCTAATATTTTTGAAGCTAGAGTAAAAATAACACAAAATGTCATGTCATGTTATTAACAATAGCGAAGCAAATATTAAAATTTGTGCACCTATTAAAGAATTACCCTGTATGTTACTGTCTTCATACTTTTTTAACCATCTTTTATCAAATTAAGATTTTATAAAGAAAATAAAAATAAAATAATATCGATCTGTCATCACGTACAGGACTACAGCTGCCAATAAGCCTGACAGATCTATCTCAACGCCAGGCAGTACTCGTTGACGTCACCATCCCACGTAACGAGAACCTCGTGAAGGCTGAGAAGGACAAGCTCAGCAAGTACCTTGACTTGGCTCACGAGGTGACCGCCATGTGGGATGTTGACTTGACGATCATTGTCCCGATAGTTGTTTCGGCGAACGCTCTTATAGCGAAGAGTCTTGACCAACATTTTATAAGGCTCTCGCTAGGTGGCTGGATCAAGGGCCAGATACAGAAAGCAGTACTCCTCGACACGGGACGTATTGTGAGGAGGTTCCTCTCTCTGCAGCCCTAACCACCGGTAGCTTGAGCCCTGCCCCGCTGCCGATGATATTTATTTTTTACATGAGTATTGTTATTTTACTTTTATATTTGAATATTTATTGTAAAAAACCTAATCTACAGAAAAAATAATAAATATCCATTATAATAATAATAAAATTCGAATTTTAGTGCTTCAATTAAAATTCCCCGTGTGGTTCCTTTGTTATAATAGTAACACTCCAGGTCCTCCCGTGGATGTCGCAAGAGGCGACTAAGGGAATAAGGGCTTGAAGTAAGGCGATGGGCTTGCAACCTGTCAATAATAGTACACTGGAAAATATCTCAGCCTGATTGTGCAAAATGTGGTTACAGAATTACCAACAAATCTTTTTAGAGTTCTTGGTACTTCTGTAGCTCTGCCTACCCCACTCTGGGAATGAAGGCGTGATGTTATGAATGTACAGTTAGTTGCAAAACTGAGTCAATATTAGCACATTAGTACCTAGAATGTAAATAAGTTGATGATAGTTAAAGGTATTTTTAAATGTTTAATACGACAAGTACTCCTTGAAATTTGCAACCAATACTCCTATTAAATGATTTACCTGTCATTTACAGTTTTTAAGTAATTTTATCGTAAAAACTGTTGAATTTAACTTTTTTTATTTGTCTAATATTTTAATTCTTTCTGTGGCAACCCAAAATAAGGACCCTGAGAAAATTAAAGAAATTTAGCCTTTTTAAAATAAGTAGAAAATTATTAAAATCGGACATACTTTTGGTGGCAGTTATTGGCAACATAGTGCACGGTTCACTTTTGCACCGAGCCAAATTAGCCATACAAACTGGTTGTTAGTTCACTATGGTAGGGGATTAAAATTCTGCAATAACTAGAAAACTACGTCCCTGATTCAAGCAGTTGATACCTCATTTTAAAAAGAATGGAATTCTTTATTTTAAATAGTTTTCTTATTTAGGGTTGCCATAGAGAAAACTAAATTACTAGTCTAAAACATAAATTGAATTTTTAGTTTTTGGTTCAAAATCTTTAAAAAAATAGAAATGACAAATAAATTATTTCTACGGCAGTTTTGTAGCTTACTTCAAGGATAACTATTTTGTACTAAGCATTTGAAAAAAGCTTTGATTGTCAGCGACTTATTAACATTCTACTAAGGTGCTAATATTGACTCAGTTTTGCAACTAACTGTATGTAATTAGAATTCCTGATAATACTCTAGAGCTTTATTTGTACAAAAATGAAAGATTGGCAACATTTTGTTCTCAGTTTTGCAAGAACTGGACGACCTGAAGCGAGAGCGCAGCGGCGCGCGCGACGCGATCCGCTGGCTGGAGCTGCAGCTGCGCAGCGGCTCGCGCTTCCTGCGCGCGCAGCGCCCCGGCCAGGCGCGCGCGCTGCCCCTGCTCAAGTACCCCAAGAAGCCGCCGCCCCACGTCAACAACTTCATACAGATCCTAGAGTACTGCCACCACCTCACGGCGGATGAAACGCAACCCCACGGCGGGCAAGGGGAGCCCGAGAGACCCGGGAAATCCGCTCCTCTCCTGATCCTTCTCGTCGGCAACGAACCCGGCGACGTCGAGCAATACAAGGAGTTCAGTCTCACGGGCGCGGCGCAGGCGGCCGGGATCTCGGTCGAGTGCATCGGAGACTTCTACGCCAAATGGCGTCAAGTCATCCACAAGAGCGACAAGAAAAGATGAAAGCGTTTTTGTCGCTTTCCGGACTCCGCTGCATGAAAGGAGGGCCGACGGAGTCACCTCTGTCGGACTCTCGCGAAACGAACGAACCACCTCCTCGGGTAGAACTCGTTTGCGTCTGCCGATGACGTAAAACTGAAGGAACTCAAATTTCAATTGATGTTCGGATATCATAACACTTTTATCAAACGATTTTTATAATGTAAGAATCGAAATAATAGCCTATTTACTACATTTTAATCGCTGTAGCATTACCGTGGTCACATTTTCCCCATGTACTCATTTTGTGATTAAGACCTCGTACACTCACTTGGGATTACTCATCAGTTTCATCACTCATGTTCATTCATTGTTTTCATATGGTTTCATCAATATTTCTATAATTGCCATTACAATTTATTTGGTCATCTATGTATTGGTTTTTTGATAAATATTAATAATTCATTCATCTTAATAAAAGTTTTGTTATTACTGTCTCTTTTTGTTTTGAACCTATTTATTATAAATACATCAACTATATAGATCAGCCCTTGCGTTAGATTCGGTAGTTCTGAAATACTGCAGTTGTGTAGATTGTTCTTCCAATGAATATTCCTAGTTTCGGACCTCGAGAAACGAACGCAACCTTGTCATTAAAGCACAAATATGTAACCACAAGGCGGTTCTAAAATGGTTTTTAAAGCGGAAAAAAGTCAAAACTCATGGTATCAGAAAAATGACTAGCCGGTTATCCTTACTTAATGAGATCTAATGTATGTTTGTTTGTTCTGCTTTCACAGTTAAACACCGTAACCGATCTAAGTGAAATTTGGTACAGTGTTCGTTTACAGCCCGGAGACGGATATAGGGTACCTACCTACTTTGTATTCCGGCCAATAAGACAATAGCAACAATAGACCTACGTGGTCAGTGTCACGTACAACTGGTAGTAAGTAAATAATATAAATTAATAAATATCACGATGAAGCAAGCAAGCTTTTTGTTTCATTATGAATATTATGATTTATGAAAAGATATATTTCGAAATCGTTAAGCTTTTATTCAGATTCAATAATTTATTCAGTAAATTGGCCACATGAGTGCTCTTACACGTCGGTAATATGCAGTGAATCTACTAGCGCTTCGGACAAGACCGTCATTGGGGAGAATCGCCGTAAGAAACTTCAGCAGGTAATTTTTTCAATAATAAAATACACACTTAAAAGAAAGTTAAGTTTTCAAGTAATGATGTATTAAATTATTATTATTAATACTAGCACAACTAAAATAATTACAAATGTCGAAGATCAATAACATTAAATTAAAAATAATGACTAGGAGAACAACACGAAGAGGTCTCTACTTCAGGAACGAATTATAATAGAATTCTAGAAGTTTCACAGTTAACGTTTAAAAATGAAGCCAATTTAGTCTTCTGAAAATGTCTTACTTAGCTACAGGTAGTTAGTTGTTTGAAAACTAGTCCTTCCAGTTTAAAATCGACTAACTGAACAATTATTAAAAATCTCGCTGTTATTATTTTTGACAAGGTTGCGTTCGGTGGTTAAGATCAAAAGCATAGGCAAGTAATTCATATTGGGCAAACTGCCTTAACAACTAGAACTAGGTACCGGATCTTGCTTGGTAGGTAGGGCCGCCGCCGCCTTAACTTAGGTATCCCACCAGGATACTAGAGGCGGTTCCATATAATATAAGGTTCATAATAATAATATTAGTCTAATTAAATAAGGGAGATTTGCCTAAGGCGATATATACTAAAGTCAGTAGTGTTCCGACATCTAGATCTCAATACCTAACCATAACACCTATTGGCGTGTGTTCTTTGGACATATTTAACACGTTCCCTGGCCGGGTGCCCCCAATGTGGGGTCATGAACCTTTTTTCAGGAGTCCGTGCGTACTGAATGGACATAAAACTGTCAGTTGGACTTGTGACATTGTCAGATCATTTTGTATGGGGACAGTGATCGTGTTAACTTGACCCTTGAAATGTTAAACGTGAAAACACGATTGGAATTAAGCATTAGAAAACAAAACCTTGAGTTTTATTTTTCAAACATTACACCGAAACTGAGATTCTACACGGCAAAAACGATATAGCCTTTAACGTGTTTCCGTATGGTCAACGTTTTGATAGCTCTTATTTACTTGACAGTAATGGCGGCCGATTTAAAAACAATACGAAAGCACGATAAAGGCAGTAACATCGTTTTACCTTGTAAAATAGATGCCCCGTACCTTGGCTACAAGCGTTTAGCATTCCATTTTTTTCCCCAAAAATGTTAGGCAAACGCATGTATAGAGTCTGGCAAATGAAAGATGAGAATGAAAAATTCCCTCACGCGGCAACACTATATGTCATTACCATAGGTTTTGACAATCAGTGTTGCCGCGTAAGTGAATTTTTCATTCTCATCTTTCATTTGCCAGACTATAGTCACTGAAGTGTCAATTTTTCGATCAAGGGATTCGTTTATGAAATATTATTAGAGTCAAGTGTCCCCCCCCCCCTTACAGCCAAAACTACTAATACTAAAAATCTTTGATGAAACCGCATATATAACGAATTTAAAAGGAAAACTATCACGACTAAGTAGACATCATTGGTTCTTGAGATACAGGCGATTAAAGTGTTCATACCTACTAAAATCATCTAAGATGGCACCAAATGACTTTGAATGGAAAAAAATATTACTTGTGGATTTTTATGTTTGTAGTACTTAACGGCTTCGGAACCCTACACTGAGCAAGGTCCGACATGCTCTTGCCTGGTTTTCTTAATAGTATGTCACCTTCAATTCTATCAGAATCTAACACATTAAATTCCAAGCGGTGTGATTTCCACAGAAAACGGACCGTCCTTGCGGAATGTAAGATAATTATAGGTCTATTCTTTTCATTTCTATGATACAGAAAGAAGTGATAATTTTAACGGACCTTATGATTGCCAAAGCCGGCAAATCCCGTCATCGGAAATTCATGGCACTGACGCTAATCGTCGGCAATTGCCGTCAAACTTCATTAATCAAAGACTGTGGCGTCGGATCTGAGGCACGTCGTTATTACTTCGCTGCTTGACTAAAAGGTTCACACGAGCAAAATGAGATAAATGAACTTATTTGCTTACTTAATGAATGTATAATTATTGTAAAAAAAACGTTTTTTCGAAAGCATATAATTATCTTTAAAACCGTTTAATGTTATCAGAGTATTCAAATAAAAAGAAAAAAATAGTATACACTCTTTAATATATCCCTAATTTACTAGATAAATTAAAAAATAAGTTATGTAACAAACATAATGTACACAGGCTTAACGGCTCCTTTAAAAAACCCAGAGCCAATGAGCAAACATTATCAGACAATTTTGAAAACCAATCTGATGAGATGAGATTTCATTTTGCATCCAATGGTCTGATCTGGTAATAATTACAGTAATATATTATCCTAAAATAATGCAAAAAGAATGCCAACCGTTTTTACAATTTACGTTAAAAATAATTTAAAATTAATAGGGTGCACAAACTTAACCGTGTGAACAGTTTAAAATAGAAATGCAACTCACTAAAATAATTTACAGTATCATGATGTAGTCAATGATTTCGTTTTTGTAGAAGGATGTCCCATAACAAATAGATTTCACCTTATTAAAAAAATTAACATACTTAGTTAAAAACTCTGAGTTCATTAACTTACACAATAATGAATAAAAACGATAATGCACAAAAGAGTACATTACAGCTTTAAACACTCTTTCAACAGTCTTATATCTTTATAAAGTTACCTATACAATATTGCACTTAAAACTCAACCGACTGAGTGTGAAGATTTTAGTAAAAACGTTCATGATGTTAAAATTACTACTATTTTCAGTACACTCTTGCATCTTGTGTTTGCTGGCAGACAACTTTAGCAATCATATAAACGGCACTAACCTATCACCTCCTATAGCCATCTATTTACATCATTTTAAAGATTGGTTTTATAGCTGGCATCCAACCAGTTGAATAAGCTGCTGTACCGTAGAACGGTCTAGTAGGCACAAATCAAAATCAAATGTCTGGGTTGTCACTTCATACCTTCCAGTCTCAGCTATAAGGTTAACAACCCTTTCGAGATCTTCATTGTTTTTAATCGTCATTATTCTCTTTTGCAAGCCTCTCAATTGCACCATATAATCAGGAGACAGGTCTCCCGGCTCTGCATCCTCTCCTAGACTACTGGAGACCCCATTGTCCTGGACTTTAGTTTCTACTGACATGGACCCACTGCTCTCACCACGCTCAGTCTCATGGTTAGACAGTCCCATTTCTAAATTGGGAATCTTTCTGCTTTCTGCGTCTTCTTCTTCATTGGCTTTCCGTTTACGTCGTTTCTCTTCCCTTTTTTCTTTCTTATCTTTATGCTTTTTGGATTTTTCTTTAGGTTGTGGTATTGGGGGTGCCACCACTGGCTCCGGCTCCACCTCTGGTTCGGGTTCAAGCTCTGGCTCTGGGTCCACTTCAGGCTCCAGTTCCGGCTCGGGCGAGGGCGGGCGCTTGTGTGGTGCCGGTGATCGATTATCGATCTTTACTTTGTCATCTTCATCACCAATCATTGAATTTTCTGAATCAGAATGGCTGCTAATTATGTCTTCAGCACCAGTATGCGACATTTTGGCCAGACCGCTTTTTGAGCTGCATTGAGATGCTGTATCCAATGATATAGGAGAAGCTGGTTCTGGCATGGGTCGCTCCTTAAAAATAGGTGTCCCTCTATGTTCTATAACCTCTGGTTTTTCTTGTGGCATTTCACGATTTTTATCATGTTTGTGTTTTTTCTCTTTACTGGATTCCTTGTGTTTTTCTTTTGACTCATCCCTTTTTTTATCCTTTTTCTTATGTTTGTGTTTCCTCTCTGAATCACCATTCTCTTTTGATTTGTGATTTTCAGTACGCTCCTCGTTTTCTGGGGCGGGGCTTTTTCGCAGATTTTCAATAGAAAACTTATTGACGGGTTTTTCAGGTTTAGGAGGTTTTTCTCTAACAGATTCTTTAATAATTTCCTTTTCTTTAGGAATTTCTCTAGGTTTAGGTAATTCCTTGATAATTTCTTTAGGAGGTTCTTTTGGTTTATGGCTTTCTTTTTTGTAATCTTTTTTTTCTTTTCTCTCCTTGTCTCTTTCATGGCTTTTTTTTTCTTTCTTCTTCTTTTCTTTATCTATTTTCACTTCCTCTGGCTTAGCTAGCTTTTCTTCAATTTTTTGTTTCTTATTTTCATTTATATCAGACATATGTTTTGGAAGTTTATAATCTTCCTTGATGCTAGATGCACTGGTGGAACGCAGTGGTGGACTAGATACTTTTCTAATTGGACTGATGCCTAACCTTTTTTTTGGGGGTTCAGGGGAAGGTGGCCTTTCACTTGGCCTTTTGTTATTTTTTTCTTTTGATCTCTCCTGTTCCTTACTGTGACTTTTATTCTTTTCTGTACGAAGTTTTTCCTTCTCTTCTTTCACTTTAGTTTTATCAGGTTTGATCTCTTTATTCTCATACTTGGTTTTTTTTTCAGAACTGGTTCTATCTTTTTCTTTTCGTTCATGCTTTACAATAGTACTGGTTTTTTCAAGTTTTTTAGGTTCTGGTGAAATTTTAGCAGTTTTTTGTATAGGGGCACCAAATAAGTTTTCAAAACTACTGGTCCTGAGTGGCACCTCATCCTTGTGCTCTTTGGATTTGTGTTTCTTGACATTGTCTGAAGAAAGCTTAGGTTTGCTAATGAGCTGTTGCTTTTCATCCATGATGGAGTATGAGTCTTTACTTCTAATTTCCTGGTCAGGATTGGTATAAAATGAATTGTTAGTAACAGGTATTCCACCTCCTTTTAGCAACTTTTTTCGGAAATCATCATTAGGACTTTGAAAAATGTACCTATCCCTGAGAATACCACTAACCTGTAGTGTAAAGTCATATGTGAATTTGATTTTTTTAGGATCATCTTTATTCTTAAGATATATCTCTATAGGAAACAGAAAGCCTGCATAGCCAGACTCTTTTATTGAGAATGGTGGTTCCTTTACAACTGAAACAAAACAAAAAATATTGTATAACATATAAGGTAGTAAAGATTTATAATGGTAATCAGTTATCAGATCCAGGCACATTGATGTTAACAAAGTTAACACTTGGTTTTTACTTTAATGTAAAAAAATCCTATCTTATACTTTGAGACAACTTTTTAATTAATCTAGGCCCAAGCTGATAAACAAAATCAGCAAAAGATATTTTCTGTTAAATGCACACATCAAAATATCTTCAGATCAAAAATGATATAATATATCAAAATAATGTAGGGATATTTTTTGTCTGTAGCTACCTATTAAATCTAAAAGTGACTATAGTTAACTGCGGATATATCACCACCAGGGCTCGGAAGCGGTTTTAAAAATACAGGTTAATACCAGTTTATTCCACAAGTGGCAAGTCGAGAAATCAAAGTTTTGTTCTGTATAAAAACACTAAGCAGAGCTTTGGAGCTTTCTCCAAAAACCGATTCAAAAACCAGTTTATGCGAAATGAAAAGGTTTTGTGTCAAGTACATAATAATGGTTTGAAAATTTAACCGGTATCCGAGCACTATTTCTTATTAAATAAATAAATATCACGGGACAATGTCGCACAAGTTGATCTAGTCCCAAACTAAGCTTGTACTATGAGTTATACTCCATTTCATATACCATGGCCCGATGCACTTGAGACGGTCATTAGGCGTTAACAATAGGATTAGTGATAACAAAAGATACCTGGCCAGACCCTTTTGCGGCGTGGTATGCAGGTTGGACCGACGCGTGCCATTTTGAAGTGCTCCTAATTAGATAACAAAAGGCAAACATTATGAGCCCTATTGTTAAGCTTCAAGTGCATCGGGCCATGGTATATGAAATGGAGTATACTAGACAATGAAAACTTACTTAATGTTTGCCCTTACTGGGATTTGACCTGTGACCACTAGCTCCAAAGGCAGGGTTACTTACAACAAGGCCTATGTGTCCACCATTGTTTTTATAAAAAGTTATCTAGGATACTTCAACAGTGTGGCAAGGGTCATTTTATTTTTGTGGTTAGTACTGTAAAGAGTATACTCTACTCTAATAACTTCTTCAGTTCTAGCCTTTCGACTAATGTACCATCTATCTTGAGTACATGGACAAAATATGGTAATTAATTAGTGGGTAGTATATGAACATGTTTACCGCAATTAACATGAAGCTTTCTGATTCACATAAAAACAGAGCCCACTAGCGGGCTGTTGGCACTGAATGTGTTAACATACACCTTAAAACATAGTTCCAAGAAGTTGATTGAGAGAAATGTAGTAATTAGGGTATTAAGGACTTTAGGTGGACAGAAATTAGATGAGGATTGATTTAGAGGTATTTGTTGCGTCATGAGCCATCATCTTTGTCAACTACCTGACTAGACTTGCCGGGGCTTGGCAACAACAAAACTGAAAGATGTTCCACATAAGTGGTTAAAGTCAAGAAAGCAACTCTTATCTAATTAGAATTTAGAGAATAAGTACCTCTCTTTGGTTTCGGGAACGTTTCGTGCAAGTGAAATACAACTTTGTCCACAAAGTGACTGATATCAGCACCTTCTTGGCCTCGAACGAATACTTCCCAGTCGTGCGTAAAACCCTCGGGAGTTAGCTTAGTGCGTACTGATGCTTCGTGACCGATCTCGAAGTTTACTTTTATTGCAGACATAATAAACCCTGAAACAGAGTGAATTTGGTACGTTAGCTAATGAAAAACAAATCAATTACTCCAGTACAGGATCGCGCGTTATGTTTACAAGTCATGAGACCAGACGTGAAAAATACTTACGTTCACTTCATTAGATAATTTGGCTAAAAAAACTTAAGTTCGAAACTAATATACGATATAAAATAGTAAGCGACCACTGGCCAAAAGGTTCAATCACAATTTACCGAAAATAATCTTTTAGCGCCCTTGTTATTTTGGTCCGCCATATTAATTTTCATATCGACAGTAAGGAAGTCCCCCAAAGTAAAATGACAAAGATTTACGGTTTTTACTTACTGACATGGGAATATCGAATAACGTTTTAAACTGTAGCTCAAACTTGTTAGAGGACACGGCATGTCAACTTGACGGTCCCGCATAGACATTCCTTATATTATAATCTGTGGGAAGTCAGGTCGGCACTGCGGTTACCTAAAATAACCACAGTAAATTAATTCATCTCTCTTCAGATAATTAGAAGACACCTTTTTTTAGTAATGTCGAGTTTAATGGCAGCAGCTTTATTACCGTTAAAGTATGTATGTTAGCTAAAATGCATTACGACATCCTAGTTTGCCAATAGCCATTTCGTTTTTGTGTTAAAACCATAATGATTGTATTGATATTTCCCAGGTTTTTGAGGCAAGGATTGCAAACGGTCACTCGGGTAACCCCTAACACCAGTCTGGTACAGCCTGAGAGTTGTTTGTTACAATCTGTTAGAACCAACGTCCGCTGCTACTTCCCGCGACCGAACGAAGTAAAAAGAGTTCGCCGCCACGGCTGGAAGGCTAGAATGTCAACTCCCAATGGCCGAAAAATTATCATGAGAAGGTTATTAAAAGGCAGATTTGTTTTAACTCATTAATTCAATAGCAATAATCCTTTATCATAGATTACAAAATGTAGAATTAACAATAAAAAAACAATTAAAATCGCAACAAATTGTTTATTGAAATCCTTTTTCTCCTTCCAAGTGAGTTTCAATGATTTTAACATTTTAATAAGCATTTTACTTAACAGACTACTGTAAAAAAACATAAAAACAATCTTGTCTATAAACAGTATAAACACCCAACTGGTTATGACAGTGAATATTTTTTTTAACTTTTAATGGTTTATCAACTGTTTCAAAGAACATGATGGTTTTTGCCGTTTTTGAGGTTTATGGGTCCATGTAAACCTGATAGTTACCATTTAAATATTGATCAAACCATTTAAATGCCAATCCAATTCAATATACATTTGGTAATATTTCTTAATTTTCCACTGAAATCTTGTTATAAAATGTAGGATTTCTGTCTTAGTCACAATTTTATCCTACATCTTTGCCCTAGCTAGTTGAGGCAGGTATTGAGTAAATTGCACAAAGTCAAGTCTGCACATTACTCTTATATTAAATCCCACTATTATTTGATCTAAAATCTTTAGTTAAACAAATACTTTTGCTGTGAATGTGCAGAGTCTTCACTTGTTGGAGACTTGGCTGGTTTTAGGAGGTTTGAAACTTCGGATACAACCAAAGTTGTTAATTTGATGATTGCCAAGTGGGCTGCTAACTGCAACACTAAAGCACCAAACCCCTTGTACAATCCTGTCATCCCTTCTTTAGCGATTGTTGTGTTGTAGCAATCCATGAAGCCTTCATACCCTGTCAGTATTGGAGTTACTGATGTGCCTGTGTCAAGGTTGTCAATGATTGTTCTTGTACCCTGGAAGAACAGAAAAATTAGTAATACCATTAATGACCATGTTTGTTTTTTTTTTATGTTAAGGAGAAGGCACACAAGCACTCAGGCCACCTGATGGTAAGTGAAATCTGAGACCCATAGACATTTGAATTCTCAAGATTCCTAAGACCTCAAATGCGCTGCCAACCCTGAGGCCTAAGATGGAATGCCTCTATGCTAGTAATGGAATATCATTTAATATCAGATTTACCATACTGTGGTAAATGTTGCGTAAATTTTGGGACACCTATTATATATATATTTCTAATCAAATTTTTGAACATGGTCCTCAAGATTTTGACGAAAATTGCGGAATAGGGGTCTCTCGAGTCAAAAAATAGATCTGTAAAGTAGTCATCTTCAGGAAAATTCGGGTTCCGCCAAAAAAACGGGTTTCGAGGTATTTGACATGTAGACAACACTATCAAATTGTGACTTGCCCCCTTGTCTGTCTTGTCACAGATCTGGGCCCAAAATTTGGATAGCTTTTTCGGATCGGAAGAGACTAGAGCTTGGTATTTTTTTCACCTCTGACAGACTACGGGATACTAATAGTATTGTCTACATACACCCGAGTAGAGCTCGGTCACCCAGGTACTAAGTGTAAACATGAGTAAAATATTTTACATGGATATTGTTTCATTTTGGCAGTACTAGATTAGCACCCTATAGCCCATGGGGGAATGATACAAGCACCGCACAAACTATGTATTGTAATATATTGTTTGTATTGCAACCTAATCCAATATAATGCTGTATTAAATATTTGGATCACGATAAAAATCTTGTGACAGTTATTGAACGTAATACATTTATTGGCTTTTGGCGTTTCGCCTAATGTCGTGTTTACATTATATCCCTGATTGAATATGGCACACGAATTTATTTCTCAAGTAAACAATTTGTCAATCATAAATTTCTAATTTCCTTATGCAGACTACTACATTGTTTGCCCCCATCTCTTTAATCATTTCAGAGTGAAACAGACAGGGAGGTCACCAAAGAGACAGTAAAATTATCAGGGTTCAGTTTTTTTTACTATTAATTAACAATTTGACCGATACCTATTTTGCAACCATAAATAAACTCTAAAATTAAGGAACAGTTTTAGAAACAAAGTCTACAGACAAAAACTTAAACATGAACTTTTAATTACCCCCGAAGCAAAAAGAGTGGTGTTATTAATTAAAGTTTCAACTTTTGGTCTGATTATTTTTATTTATTTGTGGTGAATATCATTAATAACAACTAGTCAAATTGTATGGTGTTATGTAACAGTTTCACGTCTTCCGTAGAACAAATGAATTATTTTACAAATACTCAAAATTACCTGAATATGTAGTCTATGTATGATCGTCTCTATGGGATAGAACAGAATCTCCATGGTAATGAAGGAGAATATGTTGGCCTTCAAGTTGATGTCCTCTATGAGAGGGTTTTGCGTCTGCTTCGGGTAGTGCATGTGGTAGGAGTCGCTGAGCTCGTGGCGGTGCCGCTGTTGGAACCGGAGGATCCTCACCGTCAAACTTCTCAGAGCGATACTAAAACAACAGGGTCAATAAAAAAATATGGGCGAAGATCAAAAAGTTGGACCATGAGCCACATTGAGCGTAGTTAACCATACAAACAACGAACACGAAAGAAGTTCCGTTGTGCGACAAATAGTATCCACACAATTGATTGAATACCTAATTTTCGTCGCACAACGGAAAAAATAGAAAATTAAATTGAGTGCGTGCCTAACTTTTTGGTCCTTAACCTTAGAGCCCTTTCACACTAGCGTTTTTGTCGGCGGTTTCTCGGCGGAGCGGGAACGCGACCGGAACGCTGCGAGCACGCGACGGTAACGCGGCGTGATTATGATAAGAATTGCACAACGCGGCGTGCACGACGCGATTTTTTATCCGCTGCGGCACGGTCGCGTGCACGCCGCGTTTTGCAATTCTTATTATAATCACGCCGCGTTTCCGTCGCGTGCTCGCAGCGTTCCGGTCGCGTTCCCGCTCCGCCGACAAAAACGCTAGTGTGAAAGGGCTCTTATAAGTTAAAATAAAATCTAAACGTGTTTTTTTTAAATTATAGTATGATTTTATGACACATAATAGTGAATTTAATGGCCACGTGGACATATTCGAAGTTTATAAATTTATTCTATCATCTGACATTGTATTTTGTCAGATTATTACGTATTTTATCTTATTTTCTCAGTTAGCATTATGTATTGTTCATAAATCGTTGCTTAAATACTAAAGTGCCCCAAATCAAAAACAAATACAATTTGATTTAAAACTTTAAATAAATAGCGTTCCGAATTTAATTTAACATCTTCGGCATAGTATTTTTTTTGTTCCAGAGTTAGTTGTAAAAATGAATTAAAGGGTATTTTTTTTATGTTTATAAACTCCGTTTCTTTTCATACAACTAGAATGAATACTTTACACTTATTACTGCAAAAAGTGGCCAGTTACTGGCAGTGGCCAATAATACACGATTTACCCTATTTATTAAATTAAAGCCAATCTACACTAATATTATAAAGAGGAAAGATTTGTACCTATTTTTGTATGTTTGTATGTTTGTAATGAATAGGCTCAAAAAGTACTGGGCCGATTTAAAAAAATCTTTCACCAATAGAATGCTACATTCTTCCAATTTGACATAGGCTACATTTCATTTTGAAAAAATTAGGGATCCTTGGTAAAATTTGAACAATGTAACCGAAGGTGTAGAAAAATGAGCGGGCGAAGCCGCTGGCGGGTCGCTAGTTTATTATACAAAGAAATAGTTTTAATAACAGACTACTTACTTAGAAATTGTATGAAAGAACATTAATAAATTTGACCAACATCTGCTGTTCCATTTTTTTTTCTTTCTATACTGACACTGAGTCGATTTACATTTAAAAAAAGTTTCAGTGTTATAATTTTTTACGGACAAGTCGCTCTGGACCAAAGAATAACTATGCCAAAAAAAGTTTCTTATCTATTTAACAACACTTACTGAGCCAGATACTTGGAAACTCCAAAAGCAGCAGTGGGCATAACAATTGCCCATATCGGCAGCATGCGGCCCCTGCTCGGCGTGCCCCACTCGAGTATCCGCACGAACCCTTCGCGGAACACGTCTAGTAGCGCCGGCTTGTCGCTGGCGATGTCACTCTGGACCGTCTCCACCAGGCTCGCAGAGTAGAAAGGTGTGATGATGGCTAAACTTATACTGAAACATTGCAAAGGTTAAAGCTAAAGTGCTGGCGAAAAGTATAACGTAGCCTTCTATTTTATATATGTATAAATCAAGAGGCATCGTGCAAAATCTGGGAATTTTCGTTTTTTTTTTATAATTTAAGCGAAATTGAGTGAAACCCTCTTATGTAATGTAATCTACTTAGACTTGCGTCACCCCCACACTAAGCGTCTTTTGTGCGTCGGCGTCCTGCCAACGCCCGCGCAGCGTCTTCGCAACGGCGACGCGACGCCAGTCGTCGAGCGTCACACTAGCACCTATGCAGCATCGATGCTATGTCAATAACGTCTTTCGAACGTCGAACGCCCTGGCAAGACGGGGTCAGCCATGTTCTGTGCATCTGACGTATTTATACGTATAATACAACGATAAAATTAGTGACGTACAACAATAAGCAAAATTTCACTAAGTTTATCTACCATGGGTTGCATGTTATTTTTATGAACCAAAAATAAAAAAAGACCTGATTTAGAGCCCTGAGGGACACCTAGTTAAACTGCTGCTTCAATAGACCGTCTTTGGTTTACAACAGCTGTTTGTGTTTTAAGGTTTTAACACAAGAACATGAAAACATAGTTTGGTTTGGCAGAAATCTTGTGATGCATTAAGAATATCTTGTCATCTTGCCAAAGCTTTCGACCATTAATTACATCTTTCCATAGTGCTCTACTATTAGAATAAGGGTTGTATGAACTGATTCACGCTATCGAAAGCTTAGGAAAGGTCAAAAAAATTTCTTAACACATCACAAGATTTCTGCCAAACCTATGACACTCAAGTTTTCTGTGATTATTATTAATTGAACTAGCACCAATTTTAGTGAAAGGATATCATAATTTATATTACATCCTTCATCATATTTTTGCTTACAAAAAAGGAATTGAAGCCAAAAAAGGCAACCAAATATGTTTATTTTGGCTTTACATTTAGGTAATAGTTAACTTGATTTAGAGTTTTTATAATGATTCTACCAAGTTGGATGCTTGTATTTTTACAGAGCAAAAACCGACAAAATCTAGTCAAGTGCAGGTCGGACTTGTGCACTGAGAGGTTCTGTACTTTTTTTCTTGTCTGTTTTAACCCTTTTTAAAGCTGTTTATTACTTAATGTTGATACCTTAATTTTGTTTTTTGGAAAATATTAATAATTGTTTATAATATTCAATCTAAATTATTGCAGATTTTTGGGCTCATAAACTTCAGAGATGCGAAGGATCAAAAGTATGTATGTAACATTCAGTTCCATACACAACATAAATAATATGCAAATATCTTTAAAGAATTAAGTATTTACCATTTCAGAGTTACATGTTGCATAAACTGTAGGACAGAGTGACACTTTCCTATTTCCCTGTAATGAACAAAATTAGCAATTTAAATTTAATACATTTTAAATAAGTAAGATGGGTACATATACAGCCTTGCATAATTATTACAAAATACATCAGAATTAACACTCTCTTTGTTAAAACTAGTTCCTGTAAATGCTTACTTGGGCCACCCAGTAGCTTTTGCAACAACATCTTCAACCGCTAAGTTGAGACCCTTGACAATGCAAGTAGAACCGATGCCCTTCCACAGAGTAGTAACATCCTGCCGGCGGTGCAGCCGCACAACCACTGGCATTAAGGTGTACGGCATAATGTGACTGTTGTGAAGACTGTTGTGGACCTGAACAGTAGGACAGAGAAAGTAGCACAATTTTTTTAAAAAGTATGCAGATATGACTGGTAACATTTATCTCTTTTTGCTCATACAAATAATAATGCTAGGACTAAATTAACCGGGCTGGTACCAGGGAGCATTAAGTGCTTTTTTGGAAATACATTTTTTTTAAATATTTTTTTTTTCATGTTTTTTCGAAATATTAATTTTGAGATAAATTATCATTAATATTGATAGAATTTTGCAGAAAGATAAAAAACCATAGATTTCTACAGTTAGAAAGGGTTACACAATTTTGTGTCCATGGTACAGGCTAAGAGTGCCTGTAAGCGATATAAGAACATGTATTTTGGAAAAGATTTAACTCACATTAATTTATAAAAAGTGTTACCTGACATTGTCTTCTCAAGACAATAAATGGATGGCTTAGTAAATTCTCAGTGATCAAACTTGCAACACTAATGGCTGTTGTTATGTATGCATTACTATCTGAAAATTAAAAAAAAAATACATACAACATAAAAAAAAGACACATGAGGACAAAACAAAAACAAATAAACATACATAAAACAACACATAAACAAAAAACAAAAACAAATACATACAAATACATTAATACATTTGAGGACTTAACCCCTCGTATGCGGGAGGTCAAAAAAGTACCAAGTTCTAGTCTCTTCAGATTACGATATAGTCTATAAAATTAAGCTTAAAAAAATACAAAAAGATATCCAAATTTTGAGCATGGATCCGTGCCTAAGCATACGAGGGGTTAAACATTACACTTCTTTTTTGGGCAGGGGTTTAAAAAAAAAAAGTTCTAGACTGTCTGTTGTAAATCAAAATAACATCAATTTCTAGTCTCTTCATATATATATATATATACTATATCATAATCCATAAAAATAAGCTTAAATATAAATACAATGAAATATACAATTTTTTAGCACAGATCAGTGTCTTAACATAATTATGAGGGGTTAACAATGTCGGTCACCAACAGTAGGACGCCCTAAACCGCGTCAGGATGCTTTCTATGAAAATAAACTATGATCTTTATTTACACTAGTGAAACCGACTGTAAAGTTTACACTGGCGGCTATATTAAGTATTGGTTAAAAACCAATGCAAAATGAATTTATATAAGACATACCTATTATAAATATTTGTGGTTTCTACTACAAATACTTTCTAACACATTAAATAGAGCTCATATTAAAAGACGACAGAACATTTGCGCTTGATGAGAAATACCGATCCAACCCGAAATGGTGGCGTTATACTGTTTTGGCAAGAAAACAAATCCATTTTTAGCAACACGTTCCTAATTCCTACACTGATGTACCTTCTTCAGAGTTATCGTCCATAACAAGAGGAGGGCCCTGATACTCCTCGGTCAACGGCGTATGATACCCGTAGATTTGCTGATACCGGGAGTCATATAAGTCATTGGTTTCTCTGTTGGGATCCAATCCATAGGGCCTATTGTAAGTAGAGTAATCTCCAAATCCAGCCATCTTAGCACATTATTTTGATTAAATTGTTTTAAGTTACACGGTTTTAAAGTACTCCAGTAAAAAATTGAATGACAAAGACAAAATGAGATGAAATAAATTCGTGTAAACTGATTTCTGACAATGTGACTGACAAGTAGCTAGCTGTCAAAGTTGTCAAAATGACCAATACGCACCGAATGTCCAAACTTTATTTTATTTGAAAATGAAAATTAGCCAATCACACCAAAGAAGCATAATTTTACTTATTATTTAATTTTATAATTTTGAGCGAGAACTAAATCGTAAAAAGCCAAAGATTTATAAAACGCATGCACTGGAAGCAGCGTAACCTAACTGTGCGGGGTTTAGATGTGAAAATAATGGTATGCCATGTAATCTCTGTGACATAGGGACGGACTTAGTGTACTTTTTATCATCCTCCAAGGATTTTTAGAAATCGAATATAGTTACTGGATATGACGTGCGAGTCGGACTCGCGCACGAAGGGTTCCGTACCATTACGTATACTATACAACTTAGACACTATACTCTTTTAAAAAAACTGAAAAAACACGTGGTTTGCATGGGAGCCCCCTTAATTTATTATATTTTCATTTAATTATTTATTTTTAAAGTGAATATACAATTAATTATACTGTGAATATTACAAGCGTCTACATGTTGCTGTTATTAATATCGAGCAAAAAAAAAACACTTGTTATATGGGAGCCCCACTTAAATATTAATTTTATTCTGTTTTTAATATTTGTTGCTATAGCGGCAAATGAAATACATCTGTGAAAATTTAAACTGTCTAGCTATCACGGATTATGAGATGCAGCCTGGTGACAGACAAACAGACAGCGGAGTCTTAGTGATAGGGTTAGTGTTCCGTACCCAAAGGGTAAAAACGGGATTTATCCTTTAGGTACTGAATCCTAAAAACGCTACTCAGAAACAGATGGCGCTTTTTTACTCTATTGTCCGTTAGATGTCGCTGTTCAAGCTTAACGTAGTTTTTCTCCCTTGCATTGCACAAAGGAATGCAGATATAACTAAGCAAGCAAAGCCGTTGATAGAAGCTAGTACTTATCTGAATACTTAAATTTTCAGTTAACATCCTATTTCAGGATCAAGTACTTGTGATCATCACACAAATGTACTGGATACATGAGGGGTCCACAAGAGTGCTTTAAGGCCTACTTATGTACCTACAGTGGCATACATTTTATCGACACACATACAGAATCCGAAGGCAAATGGCCTGCATTGGTACCAGTACTATCTGCAACGTCTATGGGTCTCAGGTTCCACTTACCATCAGGTGGCCTGAGTGCTCGAGTGCCTTCTCCTTAACATAAAAAATACATATCTATAGATGCTAAACATTATCACGTTTTGTATCGTTATTACATTAATATTACGTTGCAGCCACCGGCACACTTACCACCACGACTACGCCACCGCAGATAACTTGAATGATGATATGCTGGTATTTGCCAACGGGTTCTGAATGCATTACAGAAGACTGTTACGTGTGTAGTTAAATTATTTGACCTTACCGGGGTCGGGCACGGGACCGCCAACCTTATAGCCAGTGTGGCCAGAAAATTATTATAAGATTATTGCGAGTATCATTGCACCTATATACCTACAGCAATGATTTCACCATGTAAGTAGTTTGCTTGACGTAGGGACAACGTAGTGCCACACTGATACGTAAAATTTAAAGCTTCTCAAGACACAAACTCAGTTGTGTGACAAATGCTGGGCTACCCGTGTGATCTTTCACAGCATTTTTTGATTAGGGTTGCTTGGGAGTTCAGTGGTCAAGTTATTGAAGTTATATACTATAGGCAAGTAGCAAGAGCGGTAATTCAGAGCCAACTCCGCTGGCGTCGTACCGCTCGCGGATTCAGGCACTCGTGGATCCAATATCAAGCTAGCTATTTGTACCAAGTAAAAGCTCAATTAGGAAATTGTTTTGTAATTTATAATAAAGCTACAATAATTACGTAAAAATAACCTGAAAAATTATGCTATTTACATTCTATAATTTTGTTCGAACCTGCCGGTTTTAAGAATGCGAGGATCAGTCGAAACACTTACAAGCATAATAACTAATAATAATATAATATGTAGCAATGTCCTACCACAGTTACAACTTCAGAGCACCTTTTATGTAATCGCATAAAATAATATATAAAACACAAAGGGATTAAGTTCACAAACCATGCCATTACAATATTAAAAATCATTATAACCATTTACAACATCAATATTTGTAACTAATATTTAACACAACATTCTTATAATATTTTCAAGTTTACACATTCTTGTTTTATTTTACACAAACAAATAGGGGATATTTAGATTTACGGAGATTTTAATTTAGTTAAAAACGAGTTTATACCAGGTTGATTTTTCTTTGTTTCAGGCGGTTTTACTTCTGTTTTTTGTTTCTTGGTTTCTTTTTCTGGTTTTTGTTTTTTCTTTTTGTCACTTTTAGGGCTTTGTTGATCTCCCTCTATTAAAGTTTTCTTCTTCTTGACTTTCTTTTTTTCTGGTTCCAGTGGCTCAATCGGCGGCTGTAGGAGACTTGTGGGGTCGTCCATGATCATAGACAATTTACCAAAGTAATTCCATAGAGCATCCACGCATTTTTCTGGTTTGCCGCCATCTTTTGTTTCCCATAAAATACCGTAAAGACGAGGTTTCAGTTTTTCAGTAGGTTTCTTCATTTCAGATTCGAATTCGTCTTCTAGGTTTTTAAGTCTCGCTTTCTGTGTTTCTGGAGAGAGGGATAGGACATCATCTTCATCCATTGTTGCTTCCTGGAGAATATGTAATTAATATTATTATTACATACTTATTCATGTCGCAAACGTACTGACAGCGAAGGTGGTGGATTTAACGTAGCATACGTTATATCACTTGACAAGGCGTGTTAGAGGCGTTTTTAGTTGGGAACGCGTCGTTGCGCTTAAACAACTTCTACATAGTAGTTGTAGGGAAATTCTTCTTACCTATTAGTATTACCTCTAGACTGTACAGTATGTGCCTTCCATATGAAAGTATATTTTAAGGACTGTAAGTATAAGCTATAATGAATGAACAAAATTACATATTTTTTGTTTCAGATGTTTTTTTTATCATACAAATTATTAACAGTACTTAAAACAATAAATAAATAAACATCAGAGGACAATATCACTCAAATTGACCTAGTGCCAATATAAGTTCTATGCTTGTACTATAACAATGACAAACTTAATTATGTAAAGAAACGATCGCGCTCATCACACAAATATCTGCTCTTACCGGGATTTGAACCCGGTTCCGCTAGTTTCGTGGGCAGGACCACTACCAACTAGCTAGGCTAACGTGTCTTCATAATAATGTACATATATTTGTACTATAGGACTAGATTTTGACCTCTACCTATACGTATAAAAGCAGGCCCGGCGCACCACGCTCTTGTATAGGCTCGCAGAGGAATGTAAATTTTGCCATTGAAAAGGGAAGCTTCTGTACTTACATTAATTATATCCTCGTGAGACCCGCCTATTCCACCATCCTGACAATGACAGGTGAAAGTTCAGTGTACATGGCGCAGCTTATATGGAACCCAGTGATGTATCAGCATGTTAACTTCGCAATGTATACCGAATTGTCACCTGTCACGTGTCATCGTCAAGATGGTGAAATAAGGGGCTAGTCTGCTATAGGCAGTACATAATCAAGACTATTTAGTTTAAACTATATTCTAATGTGTATACAGTTCGTTTTAATATTTTCAATATTGCATTTAAGAGGAGCAATTCTGTAGCTCTGCCTACCCCACTCTAAAGGCGTGATGTTATGTACAAACAGCAACACTCTTAACTGTACATCGGTGCAGCTTATTACAAAAGGTCTACCGAAGGACAGTTAACAGTGTGAGCGATGATATGTATGTATTTAAGAGCAAAGGATACTGAACTTTATCTACTTGTAGTTTGGTAGGCCTTTATCTACTTGTGGTATAAGGATGATAGGGTAGTTACCTCGTCGCTGAGGTACCCGTGGGGCACAAACACCTCGTTGTCGACCTCGTAGTCGTCCTCGGGCTCCTCGTCGCTGCCGGCCGCGCTGCCGTCCAGGCTCTCCCCCTCCTGTTCCTCCTCCCAGTCCTCGTCGCTGTCCACGTCGTAATCCAATTGTTTCTGAAATCATAGTTTTAATAGGCAAGTCAGTACTTGTTTTAGGGAATGGTTATTTTGATTTTGAAGTGGCTAGGTGGCTATCTTGTGGCCTGGATACATTTTGACCTATTAGGATGTTTTGTACAAGAAAAGAATAAGAATGGTTGATTTGGACACACATTTACATAAAATGACATATGGCAGTTTGTAGTTAACAGTGAAAAATTCCAAAGCCTTGTTGATAATTCAGTAACCATAATATAAAAACAGTTGAAGCAATAACTTACAATGGTGTCCAAAATGGTCTCTACTCAGCTTGTATTACAGGGTAGGGTAATAGTCACAGTAGGGCCAGACAGTGTGTGTGAGTGTGTGTGTGTGTGTGTGTGTGCGCGTGTGCGTGTGTGTGTGTATAAGTGTGTGTGTGTGTGAGTGTGGGCGTGCGCGTGTAATAGTCCTATGACGACCCCACGAGTCCTATGCAGATTTCTTTTGGAAAAGAGAAGCATATTTTTCAATTTTAATTTGAAAGTTATCATACTATTGTACAATAACCTTTACACATTAGGTGTTCAAGAATACATGATTTCTTGATATTTATCCTTCACAGTAACAGCATGGGGCAATATAAATAATACATTAACTGTTTTCTAGATTTTCACCTTAAAAAAAGCTAAATCTTAAGGAGTTTAAGGCACTATGTTAAAAAGCACTTCTTTAATACCATATTTTGTACCAGGGACTGGCCCGCTATTCCATTGAAGGGGTTTTAAATGGTTTTACTTAAAAAAGCCGTATCGCTTAAACACCGTTCGATTTGCTTTTTAAAACCCTCTATTCCAGTCAAGGGGTTTAAAATGGGTTTTATAAGGGTTTTACTTAGAAAAGCCGTTTGGTATGCTTTTTAAAGCGCTATTTGTAAGGGTTACAGATAACTTTAGCTGTTAAGGTTTCCCTTATAGTGAATGGTTAGTTTAACAAATAACTTAGTCATATATTTCTTTTCAAGAGGTTATTCTTTTAATGGGATACTCTATTGAGAGGTTAGTTTTTCAAAGGCTTTTATTGGTGAATGGGTGGGCTCCCTGTTTTGTACACTAGTTCAGTAAAATTCTTACACACTTGTTTAAATATATAATTTAGTGGTAGATAACATACCTCCTGCCCAAACGGTCTCCTAGGTTTAACAGCGGCACTCTTCTTTCTCCAAGTACCCCAGTAAGGAGGTCTCTTATTTTCATGAAAACTGAACAATTTAGGTCGAAGTTTCTCTCGCGTCGCAGGCTCGCACGTAATGACCTCATCTGATCCACCTATTGGTGGTAGTTCATCCTCTAAAAGAATAAGAATATTTATCAAGTAACTAAACTAAAGATATTGTAAGACATGTTACTGACAAGTGTTCGGTCAATTACATTTCCTATTCATAGATACTTTAAATCCACAAAAAAGGGGATAATCTTAAGCTGGGAATCTGAGCGGCTCAGCCTGAGGCATGCTCGCCCCGCGCGGCGAGCTGCTCGCGAGCCAAATTGATGCACATAGCACGCGCGGGTGAGGCAGCATGCTCCCCGCGAGCCGACATTTCAAAATGGCGTCGGACACGATGACAGCCGCGGCTGCGTTTATCATAACATAATTCACCGAATTATTAACAAAAAGAAGAACAAATCGCCTTGGTGGTGGAACGGCTAACTTTATCAAATTTATATGCACCTCGCCCACAGACAAGTTAGAACTTGTCGTTCTTGCCGCGGCACGCTCGGATACACGTCCAATTTACGCGAGGCACGCACTCCGAGGCGCCTTTGAGCTCGGTCAAAAGACCGACTCGCACTCACAGCGCGTGAGCGAAATAGGTGAACCGTGCGTGCCTCAACCTGAGGCTGCTCTAACTCGTACCCAGCTTTACACCAATTGGCTTAGTCCGTAACATACTAAAGCATTACACTTGTACTGCAGATACTAGACAAGACAACAATACACATACTTATGTAACTGAAAGTGTATTTTATATTACTAAGGATTGTATTATTATTATCTTACCAATGACCATCACATCATCATCATCATCACCATCATCTTTATCAGTCAGTGGCCAGGTTTTGCCACATGTTCCTACTTCATTTCCTTCCTTTTTCAAGTTCTTTAAATACAAATCTCCCTCTTTTAACTTCTGCTGTTCTACCAAATTTTCCATTGTGAGCTTCTGCTTGTCTGAAAGTTCTACTCGGACGATTGGAGCAAGTCTCATGTCTCCTTTAATAGTGAAACTGGATAGAATACTGTTTTGGCTCACAGGTCCTGCCTTTGGTTGGTCCTTTTCCTTCTGTTTCGGGACAAAGAAATTAACAAAGGCCTCTGCAGCTTTCTTTTTCTTCAATTCTTGTTCTTGTTTTTCAAGGTCTGCAGCTTCCTGCTTCTTTCGTTTTTCTTCCTCCCTAGCCTCCTTCTCTTTGCGCTTTTGCTCTTCTTTCTCCTCTTTTTCTTTGCGCCTTTGTTCTTCTTTTTCTTCTCGTTCCTTTTTCTTTTGTTCCTCCTTCTCTTCTCTTAGCTCTAGAAGTAAAGCATTGTCTAATAGTTAGCAAGTAGTAGTTATTTGTAGTTATAGTTAAAGTTGTAGTAATAAAATCTACATTATTAATATTATGTTGAGTCCATATTTAATTTAAAAGTAACAGTAATTGATTATTCTCCACAACACAGTAGCATCAGCACAATCAGAATGCCTGAAGGATGGAAAACCTGTTGCCTGATTAAAATACCTTTGCTGTTTTAATATATTGAACAATACCAATTTATACACAGAAAGCAAAATAAAATACTAGTACATACTCTTCTCCAACTCTTTCTGTTTTTCTTTCTCTTCTCTCTCTTTCTTTTTCTGCTCCTCTTTTTCCTCTCTTTCCCTTTTTTTAGCATCCTCCTTCTCCTGTCTCTGTTTTGCACGCTCTTCTTTTTCTTCTTGCTTTTTTTTATCCCTTTCCTGTTTTTCTTTTTCTCTTTCGTCTTTCTTTTTCGCTGATTCTAGCTTCTTCTGCATCTGAAATGATAATTCACTTTTGTTAGACACTTATACATAATTACAGTGTCATTTTTTATTATTTAGTGTACTAAGTATTCACAATAATTGTTTTCTGGTATTTGGGTCATTCTTCTTTGTTGTTTCTAGTTTGGGCTTCTGCTGTACCATATCTCTGTGTTATCTTGCAATTCTTGATGTTATACATCAGCAGTAAAAAGAACACTGGATACAGGCATTTATCATTTGTCCCAACTGCCGCATGCTAAATAAATAATAATAATTATTATTTTATTTATACACATTAATTTAAGGGAAGTCATTGTGACAGAGTGGTCAGAAAGTGTGACCACAGTGTAGTCTTTTATACATTTGTGTATATTTCTTGCAACAATGATGTTTAAATAAATATAAGTAACAACTCTATTCCACTTGACCAGTATGGTTAGTTGAATCTTAGTATTAAAAGACAATATTAAATAGATTATAGATTAAGTCTTTAGAGTTGTTGGTATTTCTGTAGCTCTGCCTACCCCACTCTGGGAATGAAGGCGTAATGTTATGTATGTATGTATGTATTAAATAGATTTTATTTTGCGGGGAATATGCCATTGTCGGTTAAAAAGAAGAACAACTCATTTATCTATTCATACTATCATACAACATTAGGACTAAATCATTATAATTATAGAATCCATGATAACCCTTATAATATTGAAGTAAGGTATAAGTCATGGTTTCACAGCTAAAACTAGAATAAATTTTAATTAACTGTTCCCAGAAAACTCTTTACTTTCTCAGGGAATAATAAGATTAATAAGAAATGTGTTCATCGCTGCAAAGTTGTAACAAAACCTAGTTTTATGATACTACATTCATTGATAGAAGGTATTGTGCTACAAAGCCATAAGAAAGGATACAAGAGAAGCAAGATGCATATAGGCCACCATTGCAATTAATCTCTGGTTTTCTGCAGCAGGGTACTATACTGGCTGAACTTTAAAATTGGCACCAATAACAAAAACTTGACATAGGGCATGGTAACAATATACAATAATTACCTGTTTAGGAGTTAAGGCAGCATTAGACGTTTCAGTAACGGAGTCATTCAAGCTATTGGTTACTGATGAACTCCTGCTACTGCGTTTAGGAGTTGAGGGACTGGAAGAAACTGTTTCATTCAGCTTGACACTTGTAGTTGACGAATTTAATTTATCTTTTGCTTCTGATTTTGCCTTTCTGGCTGGTGTTTTAGGACTAGCAGGCTCAACAATAGATCCAGCCACTTTGTTGTCTCTGCTCTCTTCATTGTCTTTAGCTTCAGGATCAGATTTAGCTTTACTTAAGGGTGTTTTAGGCGTGATGCCTGGAGCTCGAGATTTATCAGTAACTACATCATCAACAATTGGTTTATCTTCAGATGTATCTTGTTTAGAATCTCTTTTGTCTAGGTTGACGTCAGATGATCCATTAGAATCTTCAAGATTAACCACCATGGTTACTTGTTGATCTTTACTGTCCGATGTGTCAGTTTTTGTTTCCAGAAATGAATTTTCTTTAAGAGAATCATCTTTGTCCTTTATCTGTTCATTTTCTGGGTCTACTTCCATCATTTCAACGCCTCCAGCCTCATCTTTACCCTCTGCAGTGCCATTAATATGTTTTGCAGAGTTCCGCTTACTTTTACGTTTTTTAGGAGTTTTCGTCTTTTGAAGTTTTTTCTTAAAAGCTGTATCTACCAGTTTGACGAAGGGGTTCATCGGCTTGGCATCTTTTTCGACTTTTGCATTGTCTTTACTGTCCTCGTCGCTGATAACAACCAAGTCTTCAATTATGTCATTTTCCTTGCTTATCTTACCAATCTTAATAACTGCATCGGGTCCGTCCGCTGATAGCTTTCTTTTCCTTGTCGGAGGTGCCACCGGGGTTGAAGTATCTTCACTTATAAGCTTGAATGGCAGACGAGCCTGCGTCAACTTCTTTTTCGACGGAGTAATTTCCTCATTCTTAACAGACTTGTTCGTTTTCATAGCGTGCTACAGAAACGAAAGTCTGCTGCACAATACAACACCTTTTTCACTCTTAAATTCAGGATAGCAGTTATCTAATTAAATAACAAACAAGTCGCATTAAGTATTGTTCAACACGATGATGCATTGACAGATAGTTAGAAAACGCGGGAGTTTCCACAGATGTTTTATTCAAGCTACGTTCTTAATCCATTACTTTAAGTTTTAAGATAGAAAATTGTAGGCGTTGTGTAATAGAAAATTAACATATATGTTTTACAAATATACGTACATATTAGTAAATATAGGTAGCGAGGCTTCATAAGTCAGTATATTAAAACATGTGAAAGGTTTTATACATATTCTAAATCGGTAAAAAGTAAATTACTGTGTAATTGTAGAAAAACGTATATAAGGTTTTCGAACGATTTTGAGCTATCTGAGCTAGTGTTATAACATCCAAATAATTACACAAAACTGACAACATGATAAGCGTACTGACAATAATAAGCTAATTTTATTTAAATATTTTCACCTTTTCCGGTCAAATAGTAAGGATTCGGGATATGTACAAAATTTTACGCAATGCCAATACTAGGTTACTACAAAGCAATCAATTCGAAACATCGGCTGCCCCATCCCTTTCAATCGCCATTCGTTAATATCGGGTAAAAGAGATAGAGATAACATAGCCTCGAACTTCGATTTTAAAAGTAGAGCTCGACTTGAGTTTATCATTTTCACAGGTTTTCTCTTTATAATTCAAACCAGATCCATGCATTAAATATCATGCCTTGGGAAATCATCAGTCATCACATTCATCAAACAAATTGTCCAGAGTCCGTTACTAAGTTCTTGGCTTGTATTTTATGTTTGAGTTCGTTCATAGTATTGGATGTTTGAGAAAAACTAAACTTGAGTCGAATAGGATTTTTTTGCCGGTGAAACCTAATTGGGATACACTTGTTTTCAACAATGTACCTACGGTAATAAAAATAAAACATTTCGTGGAATATGCTTCTTCTGCAGTTAGATTAAAAAAATATGTACTTGTAACTCTGCTAAATGCGATCCGAATTGCATTGTATCAACCTTTTTGTGGTTTTATGTAAAACATAATGTGTCGGTACTTACAATGACACTCAAACGAACTATTTGCTCGAGTGACTAAATGTCTCGTGTCCCACAAACAATTTTTCTCGCAATCGAAGTGAAAAGTACTTAGAGTGGCTCTCTCTTTAGTCCCTTATTGAACGATCTACTATTATATTATAGTTAAAACGAAAGTGTCTTCATTCAAATCATTTATTCAGTAAATTGACCAGTGGAAAGAAGTGGTCTCTGCCTACCCCTCTGGGAAACAGGCGTGATTTATGTATGTATGTATGTATGACCACATGAGAGCTCTTTTTCACGTCGGTAATAAATATGTAGTAGGTAAATCTACTAGCGCTTCGGACAACACCATCATTGCGCCCAAGAAGCGCCGCAAGAAATTCCAGAAAGAAGTTACTTACATTATAAAATAATAAAGTAATAGATTATTATTAGTAAGGACGGCGAGGCCCCTACGTCAGGAACGATTACAAAAAATAATTAACTGGAAAACAGGTCTTTGCAAGCGTAAACAGACCGGACCCCAGACCCCACGGACAGCACCCGTACACGAGTATGACGCGTAACTCAGCCTTTATCGCTTCCCTCAACCCTCTGTGTTCGGGAAGGTAGCGACCCGATTAACGACGCCGCCGCAAGCAAAGTGAGTGAGCATGACGCATGCTCATGCTGCCGGGCAAAAAAAAGGGATAATAAAGTAGCTGCCCGGCGAGAAACATCAGAATGCGCTCTCATGTCTAAAGTGTCTTGTGCACACAAGAACCAATAAAATATAAAAGCAAAACATTACATTAAAATTTAAAACAATTACATAATTGGCTTATTTATACTTGCATAATTGGCTTAAAGGCATTTTACAACAAATGCTGCTCAGTGCTCAGCTATTAATACAATACAAAAAAGTACACTAATTTCAGTGGTAGCTCACACTACTTAAAAACGTCTTTTTCATCTAGAAAGTAATTTACAGCAAAATATGCCTTACGTAAGCACCACGTATTTCCTAAGGATAGCCATAGGAAGTACACGATCACACACACGTACACACGCACACTTCACATAAGTACACCTATGGGCACACTATGAATCTGAGGAGAACTATAAACCTTCTTCTTTTTATATATGTATTAATGACGGTCCACCGCGATGATACTATAAACCTTAGCTGCAAACACTTCAACGTTTCAATCGACATGACGTTTAAGTTAAGATGAATGCGATTACGTGATTAACCCTTGTTGTGCGATATAAGGTGCGCCTTAATTGTTCATTTACGTTATGCTTTATTTACCCACAGAATTAAAAAGTATTTAATTCCATGGCTTTTGTTTGTGAACTTAGCGAGAACTCGCTTTGAAAAAAGAAACCTGTCAAATGCTATTTTATTTTCGAGAACATCAAACAACATCAAATCATTTGAAATTTATTATTAACTACCTACTTAACATTAAGTTTGAGTAACCGAAGATATCTGCCTAATGGGGAAAAAAATAAATTTTCGTGACGTATGCTTGGGGCTGAAAATCTTTCGGGATTTTCTCCTCGGAAGGAAACATACCCTTCATGCTCGTTTTATGCCATTTCTTTCTCCACGAAGTATTCCGACGCCTCAGATCCCCCGTGCCCCTGAATATAAGTACGCCAATCAGTTTTACTGCCACAGAAGCGTCCGGGACTCAGTACAGCCGCCCGTGGTCGCTCCAGTAGCCCTGGGGCCCAGTTGGCCCATTGATACCACGAAGAAGGCACTGCCCGGCGGTGTAAAGCCTGAATCGGTAAGGACGTTACTTTTAAACCATAATCTGACAAAAGAGTTTGACGTGTTGGCAGGCGGAACTACTTTATTTTCAAGTGTCAACAACAACTTTAAACAGCTCTCTTATATTTTTGCTGTAAATATGATCATGTGGCCAATTTCACTTGTGCCAATATTTTTCCACTGTTTTTTGCCAATATACTCGCCAGCGAGCTTGTCGACAAGGTGACACTGGCAGGCGTCATGTGACCCATCAGTGCGTTTTAGGTGCACGTTTGTGTGTGTCTCGCCCCTGGTCGTATTTCAACGCAGCCCAACGAAGGTCCTTGGGTCCTTAACAAAATAAACGTCGTGAATTCAAATCCTTTTGTATTTTGAACAGTATAAAATAAAAACAATAAAAAAGTGAACCGCCTGACCGCCTGTTGTTTATCCGTCTTTTTAAATTGTGCTATTTCTCTGTAATGTTTTTGTTTGGTTTCAAATAAAGTGTTTTGTATTGAAAATTATGTTAAATGTGCACTGTGGTCCAAGTCCGCGGGTCTGCTTTTATTTTTGGCTATATCAGGTACCTACCTACGAACGAACTAAGCGATGCCGAAGTCATGTCATACATAAATCAGGTTGAGGTTCAGTGGATTTTAGTACCTACTTTGAAAATAAATGTTTCAAGATACCTCCATCGCTTTTTCCCATCCAATTAATTTGACACTGCACTATTGCATAATGTACCTACGTAAATCTAGTAAAAATTAACCCTTAATCAAACGGGACAATAACTATGAATTATGTTAATGAAGTGGGAAATAATTTCTCAATATTTGATTAAGTGTAAATAACTTTCGAACAGTAGAACATATTGTATCTAATCACGGGAAAATATATTACATCGACCTATAAACATTTTCTTAAAAATTATGCAATTAAAGTCCATCAGAGTGCATCGGCAAACCAATAAATACTTCGTTTGATCCAGTTACATTACTTACATCTTTATGTATGGTTAAAAGGATAGACATAATAGCTACTACGAAGCACCTATAAGTTCGAATATTTGAATGCCCCGTCCCATTCACTCGTTATTCGTAACTGAATCGAAAAAAGTGCATGAAGCTTTCGTGGCTTCTAACATCGATTTTCAAAGTAGACCCCCCAGTGTATACAGGACTCTCCTCTATAGCGTTTTTAGGGAGATCGCTCTTTGCGAAGTCGAGGTGAGCGTCGCAGCTTGTTTATTACGTACCTACGGTACTTATAATGGTATATTCGAAGCGCAGGCAGCTATACTGTGTTCAAGGCCGTACTCAGCTTATGGTCCAGGCAAATCAAAACCATAAGCCAGGTCCCCGGGCCGCTATGCCCTGGGCTCGCTCTTGGCTGTGTTTCAGTTCATTTAACAAAAAAGGAAGAGAAGGAATGTCAGTACACAATTGCTACACCTTTTACTCTCGACGCGAAACTAATTCGCAAGAAAGTAACGGGGAGATCCGAAATTCAAATTTCGAAGTTCAAAGTAGGGCCTCAGGATGGCTTCAATCGCGCCGCCAAGACTTCGTGCCGCCACGATTATTGAGTGAGCGACTTCCTTCCCTAAAGGCCCATTTACATTATACAAGTTTCTTGTACAAGAATCGGCCATTATTGTATGCAATTATTTCCTGCCAATAGGTACTTAGTGTAAGGTTTAGACTGAGCAATTTTATGATTTCCTCAATTTTATTGAATGGAATGTGCATGAAAGTTGTATACCTAATGTAAATTGGCCTTTAAGTTGCACGGTTACGGGCAATTTATTAAGCAATAATTTCCCGTCAACAATAGTGGTCTTACTCTAATTTGGTGTAATAGAACGAGACGTCCGTACTGTTCGGGCAATTATTGCTCAATAAATTGCCCATGCACCTATGTCCTCCTGAGACGCTCTATAGAGAACTAGATATTAAGCGTTGTTTTGTCGCCAGGTGCTCTTCGACAGGGCTCCGACGCCCGGGCCGGTGTGGTGGTGGGACGGCCACTGCTTTTACGAGAGCGTGCATGATCCCGACGATGCTGACCCCCCGGACCCTGTCCCCTGCGCTAAAAAATGATTAAATGTTATCGACTTGTTCTTCATCGTCAGCAGTTTACATGGACATGACGTGCGTCGTCACTAATGCTTTTTAAAGTTGTTACATGGTTAGAAATGTAAAAGACGTTTAATTTAATTACGAGATTTAATTAAAATTTAATTCTAATTTGATGAAGGTTTTTCATGGCATGGAGAAGGCCTATAGGACACCAGATGGTGTAGCTTGGCTATAAATATTTTTTCCTATGTGGTGGTGGAGGATTGATATCCAATACATTTTGTAACATAGAATATGGACCACATACTCATTAATCACGCTGAGAAGTTCAAGGTACATACATACATACATAACATCACGCCTTCATTCCCAGAGTGGGGTAGGCAGAGCTACAGAAATACCAACAACTCTAAAAAGACATGTTAATAATTCTGTAACCACATTTTGCACAAGTAAGCTGAGATGTTTACTAGTGTATTAGTGACAGGTTGCAAGCCCATCGCCTAACAATACTAGAAGACTGACTTGACTGTGTGTTCAAGGTAACAGCGGTTAAATGTCACCTCTAATCCCATGAGACTGATTGTGTCACCAAATTGGGAGCGACGCTAACACTGTTAACGACTACGTGCTAATTTAGTCGTGAGCGTTCGTTCATGTCTATTAAATCAATAATTTGGAACTATCTAATTACTTACCTGCACAAAATTAGGTGTCAAAAATATCATCCAATGTAGTCACGTAAAGAAATATTATTGATCAATCGATCAATTCGGGTGTATATCCCACTATTTTTATTATCAATTTGTATTGATAAAAATAATGGGACGGATTCTTCCACTTTCTATTGCTGGCGGTGGCGACGGCAAAAACGCTACATCTACTCTTATGACTAGACCTCGGATTCTTGTCGCAATGACGTCACAATAGGGTAGTTTGGGAAGTAAATGGAACGGTGTTAATTCATACAAAAAACTGACGGTTTTTAACAGAACAAATTTTAATAACTAAGCATTGACGATAAAAAATACTTTGCTTTTCACCTGAATTTCATGCCATACCTCATGACATGTGACGCCTTCATTCCCAGAGTGGGGTAGGCAGAGCTACAGAATTACCAACACATTAGAAGGGTATATCTAAAGAATTACCAACACCATACTCATTGAATCATATTTATTGGCATCATACTCACCCAAAATCTTCCATGAGAAGCTTGACAAGCTCCACAACCAATGTTATTCTTTTTTGTAGAGGACAGTATGATAAAATAATCGTAAAGAGGTTTTATTTACCTTGTCCTTTAGAACAAAATGAGAAATAAAAGCGAGGTATTGCGTGTTCCATAGTACAAAATAAGAAAAACAATCTTATTCTTTCCGGTGACGTCATGTTCCATAGAACAAATGAGAACTACCCGTCTTCGTTTCGGAAATATTGTTTATGGACTACCTATTTGTTATGTTCTTTCTAACCCCAAAACAACCTTGTCTCTTTCTATTACAGTGACGGACAAATGAAACAGTTTGGAAAACGAAAATTCGGACTATTGATCGGTAACCCTAGCTGATTAGTAGGTAATTCGTTGACAAATTGAAAAGTAACTATGAATCTCCCCAGGGCCTCTATTCAGGTGCGTTAAAACGATATCGTGTTTGACACGTTTAAGAATCGTTTATGTCACAGTCGCCATTATTGTAAATGACATAAGAGTTATCAAAACGTTGACAATACGGAAACAGGTCAAAAACGATATCGTTATAACGCAGTTGAATAGAGGCCCTGGGCGTGTTATGAACTGTTAAAAACCTACCATTTAAAACAGCAAGGGACAGTTATAGCAGTCCTTATGGCCTCATCCCTTCCTCTGCAGCCTGGAACTTGACAGGGGTTACATTATAACGGCCGTTGATCAGGGGCTCGATTCTACTCGGCTAAACCTAAATGATTTTCACATATTATCGTACTTTCAATGTCATGAGAGCTATTATTTTTGACATTAATGGCGGGCGAGTTAAGAACGATACGATAGCATGACAAAAGCAATAAGTCTTAGCCCGAGTAGAAGAGAGCCCATGACCAACGAGGCTGATCTGTCGCAATCGCGGTCCTTATGCATTCTCAACAAATACTTTACCGTTTTTCCTCGTTTCAGGGTCGTGGCGCACCACGGTCTTGCCTTGTTCTTGCCTGATCTACTGACTCTGGCGAATCAATGCTTTGGTACCGACTTTAAATGATGAGCAGTCATACAACATTGTCATTATTGTCAAAGAAATAAAAGTCATCAAAATTTTCTCCGACAAGGTTTCACAAAGGGTTCATTTGTAACGACACCTCTAAACGATACTAAATTACTATGCTTATCCATCATCTTTGCAAAAGATCGCGGGGTGGGGTTTTATTCTATAAACTTGGGCCATACTTGGCCCAAAAAAGCGTATCGAACTAGCATAACAGAAACACCTTTCTGGCTGCGTTGACCTTGCGTGTTTTTAAGTTTGGTACGTAGGGTGTAGGGTAGGCAGTAGATAACGTTGACCTTCGAACGTTGGTCCTCCAATTGTGTTATTTACGAGTATTTTATTTAGCTTATCGTAATAAAATTAGGATCTAATATAACTAAATAGACAGAGCAGCCAATTTATTTTTCCGAACAATTAATCCTAATAGAAAAAAAACTTTATGGTCCGGTCTAGCGGCGCAGTGTGGAGGCGCGAGATGAACGTTGTGATTATGGGTAATAAGCCAAGCGGAGGACGCAGATAGGGCTCCCGCGCGCATGAGCGGCGCCCGGCCAGTCCCTCCGCCGCTCGCCTCGCGCGCACACGCCTCTCGCCCGCCCGACAAGCTATGACCGACCCTTGCGAGACCCCCTCGGACTAAAACCCACACAATACACCCCTATAGAGCTATGCCTATTACATAGAAACAGCGATGCGTAGTGTTAAATAATCAATCTAAATCTACCCGTGAAACGGTTCGTTCCGTTTTAAACTATAGTGACTTTTATCTCGTGAATTTTGAGGATTCCAAAATGAGGCAGGACGACGACGGATCAGCACTCTCTGACAAGATAGCAGCCTTCAAAAGCGACCCTGAAAAATTCAGACAGGCCAATGAGTTTATAGACCAACTTTTGCAGCATGCAAAAGCTCAAGTGGAACTTAAACAAAAAGAGAAAGAGCGAAGTAAATTCGTAAGTATCAATGTATATTTATCCACGTAAGGAAAAGAAATAAACGGAATTGATAGGGCGGTAAGTAACTGGCGTAGCCGCTGTAGACGCAAGTTCGGCTTGTTCAGAATAGCAGCTTTAACAGCTCTTATTTTATCACGATATCTAGAACGCAATTGGATTTGACTTCTAACTACGCATGTTTATCACTCCTCTTACACATTCTGATCTAGCTAGAGTACTTATCTATCATTAAATAGTTTTTCAAATTTCAATCACCCATGCATTTATAGCCTCTAGTTGAAGGATACGAATATACGTAACTTTTCATTTCGGTAAATCGCCTGAAGGCAATTAAAATTGAGAACATCCATCCAGAGAGATGAATGGATAAGTCGCTATCGCTCATATTGAGACAATATAGATCGTTATCTGCCCCTCCATAAGCGTACCGTACATTGAGCCGATATCAGGAATATTTTGGTGATCGATGTGCTAGATAGTTAATTGGACAATCCGCTCGGTTATCTGATAAACCTGTAGAGTGCAGATCCAGCAAAGTTTGTGAAACGAACTATTTGCTATCGTTCCCTGCTCTCACAAGTTGTCGCTCAGCTTTTAGCGAAAGGGGACCCGGAAAATGTACTTTGGGGTTCATACAAATTCCCCTTCGGTTGAGATGAACGTGTTCGGTTGTTAAGGGTGCAAGCAAGCATTTTATTGTTGTGAACCATGTAACCATGTTATACTTAAAAAAACAATATGTTACTACATATCATTCAGAATCGTATAGCATTGCTTGCATAATAATTGACGTATGGCCTCGGGTGAATTGTAAACAGATTACGACATTTCTAGTTGCAGTCGACTATAATATTTTCATTTTATTTTATGGAGAAGGCCAGCGAGCACATAGGCAACCGAGTTATGATTGCATCGTTGTGTCGACGTACGTATAATAAAGTAGTGGCGTGTTTTCGTGGATTCAAAACCCTAACAATCGATAATGATCATGGTTGTTTTGTAAAACACTCGCGTATTGCGTGGCAAAAAAAAAATTGACTTGGTGACATGCACATCTGCAATATTATCATGTAGCAAGTCAACCATCACATTATTTTTGAGTAAAACTTGGGTCATGTTGCTAATTTCACCTCATATTTTTCAAAACTCTTTTGCGGCTATGATAGGTTCCAGAAAGGTTCTCACCAGCGGAACATTGTTATTATAAGGTACATTCACATAACCATCTGTAATGCAATTAGTCTTTGCATATACGGCTGCAAAACCGGTAATGTGCAAGTCATAAGTAACAAAATGTGTTTTGCAAACAGTGCTGGCAGAGTATCAACAAAGGCCGAGAAAAGCAATGCGGTAACCCACTAACTTGATTGGAAATAGCTTTTAAAAGATCACGCAGCTCATAGTCACTTGTAATCAACAAACCACATAAGAAACACAACATTTTTTTGCATATTCAACGTTTATTCAATAATATGATCATCATTTCTGCAAACACTGATAGGAAAAAAAACAAATGAATAAGTAACGATGTATTGAAAGGCAGATAAAGATTTCTTATGTAACTATAAAAAAAAATACATTTCTACGAGTAAGTTTTAAAAACAATACATAGTTTTATGGAAGACAATGGCTAACTCCGTTTTTATGTATGAACTACTCGTACTAGTTCTAGTAATAGGTTGTTCAGGAAAATGGCGTGCTGCAAACTACAAACTATTGTAGAACGCAATTACCTCTGCGTACAGCCTTGCAGCACTTTTCAGAATGGCAGCAAATTACTCCTCACCATTGTTCTCTCTATTTTTAACTGGAACACACGGCCATTAGCATTTAAAGGTTTATTTATTATTTTTGTAATTATAAATTGCCAGCTTATGCATCGCTGAGTTTAGTTGTTCAGGTCTGAGCGTGTAATTTAAGGAGTTGTTTCTTGTTACAGGAAACACAGGATACGGATTCTGGTAAGTATTTAGAGAGAAATATATTTCATTTTTAACTTGTTACTCTTTAAGTACAAATTAAACTCAAGAGCAATCAAAACAGGTTACTTTCTATGGAAGTTCTGTAACTAAGTGACCCTTTTTTTATTGCTCTTGACTATAGTCGGTCAAAAGTTTATTCCTTTGTGAAACTTTTCAAAGGCGCCTTTTGCTTGAAACGAGATTTCTGGCTGGAGCAACAGTTTATGTGAAGAGGAAAGGGCTCTCGGAGTCAAGGGCTCGGGCCGCAAGTAAAACACTCATCTCCTTTGACAATGGTACGGACGGCTTAAATAAACTGGCCTTTTAGGTATTACATCTTTTATTAAAATTAAGTAGGTAATAAAGTTTCGGAATTATTTTTCGTCTTCGAGTGTCGAATCACTGTACCTGTTTTGGATGCTATATTATATAGAATTTATAGACATATTACTAGAAAAGAAAGAAAGAAAGAAAAACGTTTATTCACAGCAACAAACAAATTAAAAAAAGATATACTACTGCTTTCTGTTCTTAGGGTTCTGTATAATTTTGGTAAACAGGGAACCCATATGATGTGATGAGACTTCAGTGTCTGTATGTCACAGATGTTTTTGTCAGCAACTACAGATACATAACTATTCATTCGAAATGCGGCATAGAGTTGTATTACTTGCTTGCACGTATCTACCTTAGGTAGAAACAACATGTCAATACATTTGGAATGATAGGAACATGATATGATTATTCGGAACTAAAGCTTGTCCCAGAAAAAAGTGTCGCTTTTACTAACCAAGGTTGTTTGTCAGACTTCAATCAAATCAGTTTGAAAACTATTTTCCTAGTTAGCATATTGTCTATTATTTGAATTAAGATAAAAAAACAGATGTTAGTACTTGTATTTTCAAAGATGTCGTCAGTTAAAGAAAAGTTTCATGAAAAAAATCTGTACAAATATGTTCAGTATCGCGGTATATCTGTGAAAAACATTGCATCGGAGCTTAAAACCTCAGTAAGAACCGATCAAATAGTTTTAAAACGGTTCAGAGAGGGTAGTAGCATACAACGAAAGCCTGGAAGTGGCCGTAAACCTGGGTTTGTAAATAAAAATATAGAGAGGAACATTGTGGCAGCGTTACAGAAGAAACCTACTCTTTCTGTACGGGACTTGGCCAAAAAATACCAAAAATCTAAATCTACGGTGCAAAGGGTGAAAAAGCATAATTCTATAAAGTCATTTAAACAAGTTAAAGTACCCAACAGAAGTGCGAAACAACAAACGGAGGCTAAATCCCGGTCCAGGAAGCTCTATTCGGAAATGACTAAGAAAAAATATTGTATTGTTATGGACGACGAGACCTACTGTAAACTTGACTTCAAGTCACTTCCAGGTCACCACTATTATTCAGCCACTGATAGAAAAACTGTTGATGAAGAGTATAAGGTCATAAAAATGGACAAATTTGCAAAGAAAGTTCTCGTGTGGCAGGCGATTTGTTCATGTGGCAAACGCAGTACACCGTATTTTGCCAAAGGAACCATTAATGGTGATTATACCTGAATGAATGCCTTAAAAACGATTGTTGCCATTCATTAGGAAGCACAGTAAACCTGTCCTCTTTTGGCCTGATTTGGCCACGTGTCACTACACGAAGCGGGCAATAGAGTGGTACAAAGCAAATAGTATCGATTTTGTTGAAAAACACCAAAATCCTCCCAATTGCCCTGACTTACGGCCCATTGAGAAATATTGGGCTCGCATGAAGCAAAAGCTTTTAAAACACAAAAGTAATGCCACGTCAGTGGAAAACTTCAAACGGAAATGGAATGAAGCTTCCAAATTAATCACCGATGATGATGTACAAAAATTAATGGCACGGGTTAAAGCAAAATTAAGGAGTTTCTGGATGAACAAAACTTAAACCGATGTTTTTAGGAATAAAATGTATTTTAAGAATATTCAAATACAACTGTGTTGTAAAATTTAATTAATTTTATTATTTGGTGGGGTTTTTTAACAAGTTAATATGCGACACTTTTTTCTGGGACAAGCTTTAGATTGCTTTTTTCGGCATCCTCATTTTATTTACTTAATATTTTAATTTAACGATATTGGCTTTAAACATAGTAATTTACGAAAAAAATGCGAATTTCTTTATAAGGTCCTTATATTTTAAACATGGAACAACAGCTATGACGTCTTTCCTGTCGTCGTTTTTTAAAGAATGTTTTTTCAGGGGGTCTGATATATGACTTTTTAAAACTACATTTCTTATAAAAAAATTAAATTACAATTATTTTGCATATACAGTTATTCCTCTCTTTCATAGCACTTTCCAGAGAGCGTAACAAAAAAAAATGTATGTTCCTTAATATACAAGCAAGGATATACTTCAGTATAAATAAAAGTGGTCGGGGTGTCATATTAAACAGCTCATAGGGAAAAAACAAAATGACCTTACTTGTATTTGTCGTTAATTGATACTCATCTCATTAGGTTTTAGCTATAGGACTTAGTCCTAGCTTAGCATTCTTTCGCCTACTTTCAGAAGGCTAGTGGAATTAATAAAATAATAAATCAGGAAAATTGGGTGTGCTGAGTTTGATAGCTAGATAAGTTACCATCATTCATAATAAATAAAATAAATGAGGAGGTACCCCTCTTTGCAGCGCAGCTCTAGCCGTTGGTAGCTTGCCACTTCCGGCCACAACCAAAGATTAGGTTTTATTTATTATTATTTTTGTATTAGTATTGTTATTTTACTTTTTAACTTTTTAAAACCTAGAAGAAACAAAATAAAATATCTGATAAATCTTTATTCAAAGCCCTTTTTTTACTATGTATACCTATGTAAGTACTAAACAAAACAAAAGAGGCTTGTAAATGTATTGCCTGAACTAGGATGTTCTGTAACTTAAAACAACAACATTCAAAATGTAGTTAGTTATATGTATGTAGGTATTTTAGAATTTATAATAATTAAAATAAAGACCATATATAATTGAAAATGAGAAAAATACACCTACTTATACAACTTAAAAATATAACTATCTATAGTGACATTATGTTGACGACGGCTTTTTGGACTCTACACATAATAAATAGGTAGACAATATCCCTATAGGTTCGTTTTTCGCAACGACCATACCTTTTATAACTTTATAATTATTTATATTACCCCAATAATAAAGTGTTGAGGGAAACGGAAGCGATGGTTGTCCTCAAGTAATTCTGAATGAATTGCTTGTCCACATAGATTGCAAAACGAATACTCTAAGGTTCCACATCTTATTTTAAATTGTACTAAATGTAGGTACTAACCAGTAGGTACTACACTATTAAGCTTTCTATCTTTTTTGGAGTGAGCTAAGTCACTAGGACTACAACTTATTATCTAGCTGAGGATTAAATTAAAACGAATTATTTAGCAATTGGTAATTTTGTTGTGGTTTTAAATTAAAACTTTTAACAGAAAGGCTTTAAGCGTTTTGACGGGCTATAATTCTGTGGCGGTAGGCAAACAAAAAAATAACATTTCTGTTGTATACTGTTGGACATAGGTATACTTTAAGGATCAGAACAAACTGTCCAACTGGCCTTTCCTACTACATTTACGGTTATGCTTTTGATTTTTGCTACATTGTCTATGCATATTTTGTGATTTCACTGATTTCCATCATTAAAGGCACACACCTCAACAAAACTATGACGTTTAATCTTAAATCTCCGTCATTTGTCAACCCTGACACCTGACATACAAGGGTACGCCAGTGTACCTCGCTCATAATGATGTAGGCAAGGCAACTTGCCGAAAATATTCCTGGAGCGCTGTAAGCCCTCACTTCACTCTGATCGGGGTTCAAACGCGGATAATCCGTTGAGTAAGTTGCTCAACCCTAGGTAAAAAAGGATAGATACCGGGTTTCTTAAGAGGAGATGTTCAGATTATAAAAATATTTAGTGATGCAGAATAGGAAATTAAATTTAGACAATGATATTACATACGAGGAAGGAAGTAGATAATAATGGTACTGCCGCGCCCAATTTGAATATGCATAAAATACCTACCCACTTAAACACTCGCCCGACAATACGACGGCTCTCGTGTTTTCCATATCCGTCCATCAATCATCAGTGAAACAATTGAACATGTTTCAGTTTCTCTTTTTTAAACGCAATTTACTAGGAACGTAACAATCTATACTCTGTAATAGATCTGTTTCTAATTCCTAAATTGAATTATGATACCTACTAGGTATTCTAAATTAACATATATTTTCGCTGTATGTTCAAGATGTGGTGCGATGCGTTACTTTACAGAAAGGTACATTGATTTCTACAAGAAAAAAGTATTCAACTTTCTTGCCGGATGTCTAGGAGTCAGGCTACCGCTCCCGCTTTAATAGTTTTAACCACAATCAATCCAGAATTTTCGCCATCATCATCCTTCCAGCGTTAGTTTTCCATTGTTGAGGTTTTCTTTAACCATCCATGAATCTAACAGAAGTGGCCTTAAGTTTAAAAGAGCTTAATCCTACAGCAGGTTTATGAAAAATACACTCTAAGCCGATGCGGAAAGACAGATAAAAAAGTCTATCGTCTAGACCGAAAAATTAAATTGCAATGCAAGTAATAAAATTCTACAGATGTCGTCATAGCGTAGCAGGGAGCGGAAACCGTCAATCCCCGCCGCAGACGCTTTATTGTTTTCCTAAAGCCAGAACAATGCTGCAAATATGATTATACATTCATCATCCTTTGCTATCTATGAGGGTGCAATATTTCTGCTTTAAACCTTGTTTCTTTTATTAAACTTGCTTCGTTCATGGGTAAGGACCAAAAAGTTGGCCACTCTAACTCACGTAATTCAATTTTCTATGAAACTTTTCCGCTGTGCAACGAAACTTAGCCATACAACTGTAAGGATATTTTTCGTCGCACAACGGAACTTTTTCCGTCTTCTTTGTTTGGATGGTTAGCTACGCTTAACTATGGGCCAACTTTTTGGTCCTTAACCTTGTGTGTCTGGCATTCCTCCGATGCCGCTATGTTAAATATTCACCGCTTTTCTTACCGCCTATAACCGAAACGCAGAGCGAACAAGCTGCTTGGCGCCATGGTATGGTATAATGGTTCTAGTCTCTCGTAGGTCTGAGATGCCTCACATCTTGACTACTTCATGGACTGTGAAAGGACCATTACTTGAATTTTCGGAAACCTTCAGGGAGGGAAGATGGCCAATTGAAAAATATCCGGCTTTTACTTTTGATTTGTGCTTTTGCTCACTGATTATAGGTACTCACACTCACTTGACACTGGCGAAATATATAAGATGTGCATTTAAAACGCTGTATTATACGAACAGAAAATAATGATACAAACAAAACCAAGACACAAAAGGTATGTACGGTCGCATTTACACTTGCAGTTATAACTGTAAGTTTTGAAACAAAGTATAGCTATACGCAATACTGAGATGCAGTCATTTTCCACTCACTCTTACCCATAGTTGCGTCTCAAAACTTACAGCAATGACTTGCAAGTGTTGTAAAACGCGTGCATGCCTATGAACAGTCGCGGAATGAAGATTTTCGTCACTTCTCAACTCTAATATCTAAAAAGATGCAAAAATGATCCTATACGCATCCCAGTTGTACTAAATTTTATGTCATTACCTGTAAATCTAAGAATGTTTATTGCGCAGACAAAACTATACTAAGTAGGTGTCTCGGTATAATGCAGTTATACAGGTATAGTTAACTAATTAACTTTCTAGTCTACTATCGGACTTACTAATGTCAAACTAGTTCAGTAATAAGAGTAAATAGACAAGGTGATTAAATAACGAAAGGAATTCATTAATTAATCACTTTGTCGTATACCGAATACTGCACAGCTAACACATGACTGCGCGCGAGTTAAGTCATTGTCTAATTAGAACGGTCAGAAAAAGACGTTCTATCTCGCGTGTAACATCATATTGTGCTAGCCGTGCTGGCCGTTAAATTTCTCCTTTTCCCCTGAATTACAGCAAATTACTAATTCAGAGCAGGCAGATTCTTAAAACTGCAGATATTGTACCAACAAAATACATAGATTGGAATTCACTTATTGATTTGAAATTACGACAGTATCGACGGAGCTCCTATTTCTAGGTAGTTTGCTGCTGCATAATATAATATATCTTTTAAAGTAATAAATCAATTCAATACATTTCTTTCAGCTTAACTGTACTTTGTTAAAAGAAGAAAGTTGAGTTTGTTGTAAGTTTGTACCTAGTTATGTTAATTTATTTATTCAAAATGAACTGTCAAAAATTGGAACAGAATTCAATTATTAAATTACTTAACTCTACATCTACCGTTTTAAGAATCTGCCATTACAGGAATCTGCCGTTAAAAGAAACCGCTATTTCAAGAATATGCCATTCAGGGAATAGGGAAAATTTCTGTCCAGTTTTCGGCATTCTACTGATCAGTCTTATCACCAAAGTGGGAGAATGGTTCGACTTTAATGAACTATGAGTGTGAGTGCGGAGCCCCTAACCAAAATGTAAAACAGCCTCCAGCCAAATTATCGAGTCCGACGACGGACCTGTTCACTCTAGCCCATAAATCAATCAAAGGGATACAAAAACTAAATCTAGTGTTGTACCTAGTTATAAAATTTAACCTTTTCAACGCCTTACGTCAGATACAAAGGCGTCACTGATACGCCAAACATGTATGCAAAATTTGACTTAATTCATGCGAAATAACGTCTATTTTAAACTTTACCCGTAACAACTATAAGCACAGAACAAGTAGTAGAACATGCTATAGTGTGCAGTGCAGGGCTGGGAGTCTACACGGTAATAATGATATCGTCTTTGACGTTTTTCCGTATTGTCAACGTTTTGATAACTCTTATGGCATTTACAATAATGGCGACTGCGGCATAAACGATACTAAAACACATCATACGCGATATCGTTATAACGCAGTAGAATAGAGGCTCTGTGCAGTGTCTGTTGGTGGTGTTGTAGGCACGACAGCTCATGACTAGTTTATGCGTCGTTCATACGAAAAAAAAAAGATCTCTTAACTATTTACAAGACCATTACCAAGACCATCTTGCCAATCTCAACAAAGTTAGTTCATCGATACTAAAACTTGCTTGTCTACTACTACTGAGTCTACACCGAACGAAACAACTTCCGCTTCGTAGCCTATTAATAACTTCTTTCCAATCTATCGATTTTCCTCTCCAGCCTCATTAAGTATTCATTGGATGCCCTGCAGTATATTCTGGCTTTAAGCTATAAAGAGCTTTACTTGGGAAGAGTAGGGTGCATAATTACAGGAGATGCAATCTTCAAGGTAGAGGTATAGATGCAGACTTTACGTTTTAATTACTCTACAGCGGTGAAGCCTGAGCAGAAAGCGTTTCCTGCCTGTGACTCAGTCAGTACAAGGGCCTTTTCGACATCATAAAACCACAGACTAGATAAAAGTTAAACGAGATTGCAAAATTGTGAATATACAATATTTAATATTTTTAAGGCTGTTTGTAGATTAATTATAATTTAATATTACATGTGACAAGTGTTTTTAAATGGAAAACCGGGCAAGAACATGTCGGACCATGCTCAGTGTACCTAGGGTTCCGAAGCCGTTAAATACATACTAGATACAAACATAAAAATCAACAAGTAATACCTAACAAATTTTCTATTTAAAGTCAATTGGTGCCGTTTTAGATGATTTTATTAGGTATAAACACTTTAATCGCCTGTATGTCAAGAACCAATGATTTCTACTTAGTCGTGATAGTTTTCCTTTAAAATTCGTTATAAGTATGCTCTTTCATTTAAGATTTTAAGAAGGTAAGACCGCCTGTTGTATACCTATGATTTAAATGTACTGTTCCGTGTTCTATTATTTTTGTGGTGTACAATGAAGAGTATTTGTATTGTATTGTATTTTTTTCTGATTTTTAGTATTTGTAGTTTTGGCTGTAGGGGGGACGGACGACGACGACACTTGAGTCTAACAAAAATTAGCGCTTTAAAGCTTATACGGATTCATTAATATTTCATAAACGGATTAAAAATCGAAAAACTGTTTTTACAATCCGACACACCACACTATAGGGTAGACGAGAAAAAAAAATACACCCCTACGTTACGTGTAGAGGAGGCACCCAAAAATTTATTTTTTACTAGCGACCCGCCCTCGCTTCGCTCTGGATTAAAGTATTATACATATAAACCTTCCTCTTCAATCACTCTATCTATTAAAAAAAACCGCATCAAAATCCGTTGCGTAGTTTTGAAGATTTAAGCATACATAGGGACAGACAGCGGGAAGCGACTTTGTTTTATACTATGTAGTGAAGAAAGAAATCATGACAAATCTTCGTAAATCCAACTTAAGCTCCAACTTTTGAGGTCATTATTGAACAAAGTTCACTTCAGCAAAACCTGTGCTAATTAACGAAAAAAATCTGTACAAAGAGCAATGGGCTAAAATGTATGGAACGTGGTACAGTCGAAGTCATAAATATGATTACACTTTAGTACCACGCCACTTTCATTCACTGAGACAATTACATATAATTATATGTAGCTTATATGACACGTTCGTAGATTTACCATAGCAGCGCCATCTATTGATTACTTACTCAACCCAGTCGAAAGGTATCGACATCTGTTAGAATCATTTGGAGTTAACAGATAATTGCGACTGTCAAATAATAACAGACAAATAATTAGCAATAAATTAAAATTGCGACTATAATTTGAGATTTAAACTATCCTATCTCTCAAGTTGGATCGAACTGCACATGGTGTGCGAATTTTATTATAATTGGTTAAGTGGTTTAGGAGTCCATTGAGGACAAACATTGTGACACGAGATTTATATATATTAAGTTTTTTTTTGTACCGCTTTGTTGGCGTGACTAATATGCATATTCATGCTAAATTACAGCTTTCTAGTACTAAGAGTCTCTGCGTTAGGCTGCGGACGGACGGACGGACATGGCGAAACTATAATGGTTCCTAACTTTCTAGTTTGACTACGGAACCCTAAAAACCGGCTTAATCTCCTGATTATCTAGGTACTTAAGTCGGGAAAGGTACACAATAATGATTAGTTTGTAGATTTCAGTTTTACGATGAGTTTTTAACCGAGTCTTAAGTTGTCCTGTCAGTGCGAAGTCGCAGCCTCGCACCTTTTCTCGACAACCTGGCCAACGTGATCTGCCTTAGGTACGGTCGGTCTTATAAGTAGCTGAACACTTTAGTACTCCGTCACTTTAACTTCATGTTGAAACTGCTGCACTAATCTGTCAAAGGCGTTATAGCGACAAGGTACTAAAGCGTGCAACTTCTAGCGCGCGGGGTAACTTTGATATGCATGTTAAGTACCTATTTTAACCACGAAAGAAAAGCGAAATAAATAATTTTAAAATATGATTGCCCTATTAAGCTTATTGAGTACTTTGAAATGATATACTTAAGCAAGAGCAATAAAAACGGGCCACTTAGTAGGTATAGATTTTTAAGAAAGTAACAGTTTTCTTGCTCCTAAGTGTATGTATATCATAATACGATAGGTTAAAATTTTCAGTGTTTAAATTATTTCAAATCTCTGATGATGAGGCTTAATTTGGACCTTAGACTAATAATATTTCAAATTTCAGCCTGAAAGCTTTAGCCGTTTCAAAGAAAAAGGGTCTCGAGAGACCATCAGACAGACGGACCGCAAAGTCATCTTTTAAGCATTCCACGTCTTTAAGTAATTAGTACGGAACCTTCAAAACCAGTTGTTAAAAGAATAACCCTGGTCGTGTTAAAATATCTGTCCATTTGCGAATTGGAGAGATAAGGAAGAGTCAACGCAGCAAAACCATTCTCACTGCAAATGACAGGGCATTTGAGTGACGCGCCCTCGCGTTTCGCTCATTGTCGAGTTTACACGAATTCATTTGCATGATAGTCCGGCGGTGCTGTCATATTCTGAGGTCATAAAGTTACAAAAACAATAAATTCGCTTATTTTTTGCATGTGGATACAGAATGTACTTTTACAAATCATATTGCGTTTAGTGTCACATCTTGCCATTTCATTCAGATTCGTTCAGCCGTTCTGACGTGATTAGGAAACAAACATTCAAACTTTCGCATTTATAATATTCGTAAGATAACAAGTAGAGATCGTCTTACACTCATAACATTTTTGGAGTACCGCAAGGCAGTGTTTTGGTCCGCTAATGTTTCTTACGTACATTAACGATTTACCAGTTTATGTACCTGTCTAACATAATTTTAATCAAAGAGTGTCTCCTCGTTTGTTATAATATTTACTAGCGACCCGCCCTCGCTTCGCTCCGGGTTAAAGTATTATATATATATATAAACCTTCCTCTTGAATCACTCTATGTATTAAAAAAAACGGCACCAAAATCCGTTGCGTAGTTTTCAAGATCTAAGCATACATAGGGACAGACAGCGGGGAGCGACTTTGTTTTAAACTATGTAGTGATAAGTATTTCTAATATTTCGTTGCGTACAATAAGGATATAAATAAATCAATTTAAATGTAAGTTAAACAAGCATTCAAACTAAAAATAGATTCGATTTAAAATTCGATAGAGGTATATGACCTACATTTAATAGACCAAGGCTTTTACATCTGATAGTGTGATATGATCGATTGATCACTCAACTCAAGCCCCAATGTTGAGTAAGTAGGTACCTATTCTCTAGAATACATTTAATTTACTTACACTTTGGATGCCCTCTCCCTTTCAATCCTCATCTAAAACCAAATCGAAGGAAAGGGATGGAGCTAACGATTTCCGCAACTTTGATTTACGAAATAGGGCCCCTTTTTGCTTGACAATCATAACTTAGCCCCCTAAGCTACCTCGTAGGCATTTTGCCTTAGTATCCGAACTACGACCAAGGTCGTATCTCGTATATATCGAACATTTAATTTATACATATGCGGACGGATTAAGAGAAGTTAGGCTTATCATTAGCTGTTCGCCTACGAACACACCTGTTTTGATCCTAAATTACAATTCTCCAAAGTTTAAAAGCTATAAAACGGAGTGAAGGAATAAACTTACATTTACTGTAGAGTTCAAAGATACATAATGTACCTCTTTCCCATCTTATCACATTGAAATAAGGTGCAATAGTGTGTACATATCTTTGAACTCGACTATAGGTACATATTATTACTTAGTACTCTTAACTTAAGCCAGGTTTACACTGGCAATAAAAATTGCAGAAGTTGATTGCTGATGTCTTACTTTAACTTCAGTTGTAGAGTAAGAAGCACAATTTTATTGTCTTTTTCTAACTTAAAAGTTACAGTAAAACAGAAATAAACTTCTGCTATTTTTATCGCCAGTCTAAACCTGGCTTTAGTCTTACTATGTAGGAGGCGATGAAATACCCACATCACAGACGTGGTTTATATGTATATCAAAACACATGAAGGGGCTTTATTATGGGCTGTTACAATGCCGGTTGCATAATTTTCACATTGTTTACGACTTACGACCGAGACAATATTAACGTTTTGTAGATTGACAGAACGGTGATAAAAACATTGTAAGGTAGCAAAATGAATATGAGACTTATTTGATATGTTTCATAATCTGTATGTCTCCTTATTTGCAACTTGAACTATTATATTTATGCTACTTTATAAAGCCGTCTTGTCACCTGATACTTTCTTTTGTCTCAGTTGTCGAGACAAAAGAAAAGGCACCTACCTATGTATTTAAGTATGTGTGTAAGACAAAAGAACGTTTACAAATGTTTACTAGGGCTGAGATTCTACACGGTAATAACGATATCGCCTTCAACCTGTTTCCGTATTGTCGACGTTTTGATAACTCTAATGTCATTGGTAATAATGGCGGCCGAGATAAAAACGATGCTAAAACAAGTCAAACACGATATCGTTTTAACGCGGTAGAATAAACTTTTTTTAATGTTTTTTAATATTTTTTCTAAGGATCTTTGATGCACAATTTAATTAAAATTGGGCAGCCCACTCGTAACCCTCAAACGGGATCCATAGATAGGTGTAGGTAGTAGTTACTAGTTACATGAAACAGCTTAGATGCCGTTAAAATCTGCTGGTAGATACTTACGCGAAAGTGTGTCTGACTGTCATGCTGAACCGTTTTGATGACATTTGTTATGGACACGCGAAATAATGGGGAAAGAAAAACCTTTTTAAAACAGTTTTTTTTCTTATTTTCAATTTAGTAATGAGATATGAGTTCCTATCCTAGAACTTACCGCCTTAACGGCCACTTCAAGTTTACAATTCGCCGAGCTAGTCGGTAACTTTGGTTGGTTGGTGGTAATAGTGATTATTTATTTATTTTGTACAAATGACACTTCGTGTAGCCAAACACCTTAATCAGTAACTTACGCCCGCCACAGAAATGTGGTCCTTTACGATGGGCTTAATTAGAAGCTTCAAGAAGTCACCCAAATAGCAAGGGAAAAACCTATGCTCAAAGTTAATCTGCGAGTTTAAATTTGAATTAAGATCCTGTTGTCCAATGAATAAATAAAACAAATAAATAAATTAAGTATATTTGTATCGGATTGTACGCCTAGATTCCACTCAGGAGAAGCCCCGAAGCCCATCGCTAGTTGTAGGATAATTATATATTAAATACGCCCCGTTTGCCTCCGGCAGTGAATGTGTTCATGTAAACAACTATTAATTAAATCTAAACCACTAACACGTGGCGACGGGATTTGATAAGCACAATGTATTCTAATTGGTTTATTTTGCGTTAAAATTACTAACTTAATATGTGCTCACTTGGCTTCGTCAATACCCCGCGTTGGTCTAATGGGTTAAGGTGCCAAACGCGAGTTTATTAACGTTTTTCTCTTACTAGTACTATAATTATATGGGGGTCCCGTGTTGTATTCCCGGTAGCGCGAGTATTTATTATGTATGTAAGGTACTTATATTACTTTCGTGTATATTTATCCTTATTTAATACCTATTTTTTTCGTTTATTTTTGCTTTCTGTCGATCTGTTTGGCGAAAAACATCAAGTTGTTTACGGTTCCCTAGTCTAGGCCATCCCGTGTTTTAGAGGAGAATAACGACTGCATAAAATTAATGGCATTCCTCGTTAATGGTCGTTGATTCGCCATAGACAGTGTTATTGAGCATTAAACGGGGAAACTATGTCTCTCACTATAGGTAGGTAGGTACGCTTATCTAACTTGACACTGTTTAATATCACCTAGGACCATAATAATAAATTCATATTGACTGAGATGCCCGCGTCTCAAGACACGTCAAGTCAAAGTCACGTGTACCCGCTATAGCTCTGTCCCTTACACTCACCCTAACTGAATTGCTTAGGCATGTCCTCTTACCCTCCTAATCTCGACCGTAATGCTCGTCTTAAGATGCGTCAAAAATTACGCATAATATAATGATTTGACGCATCTTGAGACGGGCAGTAAATTCGACATCAGACAGAGCATTAATACTGACCCTCGATTAGTGCGTATAAAGAACATGATCCCTCCATGATCTCTTTAGGGGCCCTAGACCAACAGTGGGACTGACAGGCCGAGAGGGACGCAGCTCTATCTGTTTGCATTAGGAAGGACCTACATACCTACGAGTACATCTACTAATACGATACGATGAACTGACAGGCCGAAATCTGCCGGCGCTTTATAGCCGTTTAGAGCCCATTAGTCCATATTTCTCTCTAACTAGTATAGAAGAAGCCCGCTTTACCCTTATAGTTATTGTACAGTCGAGTTCATATATATGTGTACACGTTAGTACCTTGTCTATTTAACCTGGGTTCCTATATTCAATACGTCTCGTTAAAATTTGACATTTGCTACATTCAAAACGTGTCAACCTTTAACGAGACGTCACATTTTAACGAGACGTTGTGAATATAGGAACCCAATATTAATGTGATGTTTGCGATTGCCAAATATGAATTGTCACAGCGACTAAAGTGTACACATATTTAAGAACTTGACTGTACAGCACACTTTTGAACTGGGCTTCTATTCTAATGCGTTATAACGATATCGCGTTTGACGTGTTTTAGAATAGTTTATGACTCGGTCGCCATTATCGACAATGACATAAGAGTTATCAAAACGTTGACAATACGGAAACACTTCCAAAGCGATATTGTTTTTACCGTGTAGAACCTCGGCCCTCGTGCTGTACTCGTTAACATTCCTAAGTACTTAACTACAAAAAACATTTAATCACCTTCGATCTATTTGTTGTAAAACTCGTATGCTGTTTGAGTCGTTATCTCCAGTTCATTTACATACCTATTGCTCTCGTCGCGGCAGATCTCGCAGATAACGATCTTTGTTCACGGCTTATCAGAGAATGCCAGTCATGATAAGAGGGCAACAAGGTTGCAGAAGTCACTCGAGCTCTTCAAATTTGCATTCCTTCTGTTATGGTATTTAATTTTGCGTGTTTATGTCCGGAAATGAATTTACGAGGTTTCAGATAAACAAAGATATTTCTTTACCTAGACTTTTATGGCAATTACTTAGTCTATGATCGCATTTTGTGGTAATGACAGCAGAAATCGATGAGTACCTATGTAAACAATTGGTGTGTTGTTCGATGATGGTGCACCCCTGGCTTCTGCGATGCAACTACCTACTTGATACCGGCTTAGACACTGTTCCAGCCGAAGCCTGAACAAAGGCTGAGTAGGTACATACATATGTACCTACGTACTTAAATGTTCCTTCGTAATTTACAAATAAATTTAAAAGTACCTACCTGTGTTTTAATTAGCGTCTAGGAATATGAAGCCTCATTCTATAGTATTTTACTATGCATTTTACATTGGCTGTGGGCTGGACTTGGTCAATAACTGAAGCCGTTATACATTTAAAGATATGCCTTCTGTATTAGGCTTTGTAAATAAGCAAATTGGAACGGTAATATTTTGAACTCCTAAAACCCCTTATTTTATTTCCAAATTCAAAATAAACTAAACTATACCCTAATCGTTCCGGGCAAAGGTCATAAATCGGGCCAACTTCCTAAATTGCTCGGAGGGTCATTATCAAAGGTCCCGTAAACTTCCCCTAAACCTCTTGTGAGCCTGAGCTGAGTATCTCTTCGGTAAAGGGCCTAAACGTGGCATCACGTTTATCATAGGTACGAGCAGAATACACGATATGAAAATATGGAAAGGTAGTTAATAATTGTGCACAGACGTTTAGGCAAAGCCAGACAAAACCGTTGCGTTATAGAACGTAGGTACGCCTCGTAAAATGTCGTTCTGCATATTTTGTTGTTGTGAGGCTAAGCTTTTCAAAGAAGGTATTTTGTCAAGAGGAACACGTTATAAATCGTGTAACTACTAAATGAATCCAGGCAAAAATAGGGTACGGGATGAAAACGATATCTCCCGACAGAAAAGCTGGTATTTCAATATCACATCAAAATAATCTCATAGCGATGCGAAGATCAATACCAGTCCGCCCAGACTAAACGCCCCTTGAAAAGAAAGAGGTTAGATATAGTATAGGTAGGTATTCGTTATGTTACACCAAACTGGAACACGAACACTTCTAATGGCCGGCACGGTAAACAAATAAGGACAAGGTAACGGTAGATAGACACGGAAACTTTCCCTAAGAAAAGTTTGTAAGTAATTAAAGTCTACAAAAACCTTTACTCCGCATAGTTGTAAAAGAAAGAATAAGAAAGAATCGTGTTTGAACGAACGTATTCACTGGTCGGCTAAATTACTCGTAGTTAAAGTAGGGAAGTCCATTGAAGACTGGCAGACCAAATTAGGTCGACCAGATTATATTACACCGGTACCTAATGGATTAATAAACTGCTCTGGGCTGAGATGCCCGTTTCAAGATACGTCCAGTCATGGAAAATTGCCATTTCTGTTCCGTGATATTTTCACAAAACAACATTATAAGACTACGTGTAGCATAGCACCCCCGCCGTCTCATATACTGAACCTCCACGAACCCCCCTAAAGAATTGTGTTAACTTATCAGGCCGTCTCGTGGCATTTGTAATAGGTACACGACGACACAGACTTTAGAAACAAGCCTCTACATTTCGTGGGGAGTTCACCTACAATTAAACAGCCGATTAGTGTGACGGCTGTCAAAATGTATCGACTAATAGCCGATTAACATTCAACAATCTGTTAATTAGTGGTGAAATCCGAAATTTGTGCCTCCGGGGCCCTACCATGGTCGTGTTTATTGATGTAGATAAACGTGGATAACTCATCTGTCACTTTCTGACCAATATGTCAGTGCGAGAGTGACGGAAGCGATATCCACGTTTATCCACATCGATAAACACGACCATGTTAGGCCCCCTGACGTGTTAACGATAAGCATCTGTCAACGATGTACACCCGCCGCCACAACATACAGTGTTGCTGTGCATACTTTTACATACCTATGTGTATACTGCTGTGTCACTACGAGTATGTTTAGAAGTACTGCAACAAAGCTTACATGAAACCATGATGTGACTTCATGTTTCATGTACAAGTACCTTACAACGTGTATTTTGTTGCAGGCAACTTGAAGCGCCGGCTCGGGCGCGCTCGGGGGCTGGTCCTGCGAATGTTCGACGCGCTCTGCAACTGCACCCAAACCGCCGCGGCCGCCGCGCGCACCACCGCTCGCAACAACCCTTTCACCAAACGCTAACACCATAGACCATAGGGCGATGTATAAATTTCTAACAATCGAGGATTCAGGTTTTGGTTTATTGGCGGCAGAAAGTTGTGGTATATATTGAAAATCAAGTTCTTGTCTTTTTGATTTAGTCTTAAGTGAAAGTATCCTTGCTTCGTTAAAACGTTTCAGCAGCAAGAGTTATTCTATTGAGAAACATAATTATCAACCATTACCTATGAGGTGCTTGGGCTGTATGAATTTCGATGAAGGTAGAGCAGGCAAAAACAGGTAGGTTTTAAGCGGTAATAAATAAAGATAATCAAGGAGTTCGTAGACAATGTGTTCCTCAAAAGAATAACATTTAGAGTTTAATAAAACGGTAATTTAAAAAAAATGATTTACTTTACAAATTGTTCATTTTATCGCAATTTGAAAGTGGCAATTGCACAAATTGCAAATTATCAAAGATTACTTTTAGATGAACGGACTTTGGGTGAATTTGGAGTTGTGTATTGAAAAGTCATATCGAACGTCACTGAAAAGGTTCCTTAGCTAAATAAAGAAAACAAATTCGACATTTTATTCTATCGAGTATTATAATCGAGATTCTGTATTAGGGGTCGAATATGAGCGCTCAAATACTAGCTAACGATTGGCTCATCTGGTAATGAAATTCCTACTATACTCTTACCTATGTCGACTTTAAGAATAACTGAATAGAGCTGGATTTGTTTTGGTTATTGAACTGCAGATGTACCCTTAGGGGGGTAGAATGTGACTAGACATTGTGTACCGGGTCATTGAATCGAGATATGTTAGCAGAGTTAATTAGCTCTGAAACTTAATGACGTTTTGTAACCAAATACGATCTCATCTCAATAGAAACTAAATAATTATTTCAAAGTTTCTTGTATCTTTGAATGTTAGTGTTCAGGTATTATGATGTGTGTCCAGTCTATTTTGATTCTAGGGCCATTGTCAAAACGTTTCAACAAAATAATTACCGTTTCACTAATTATTCACTATAGGGATTGGTACTGACACTACCGACAAGTTTAATGCTTATAGTTGGTAGTGCACAATTCAGGTATTCAGCATATGATTCCGTCTCAAGTTTTAAGATATTGTGCGACACGGTAATTAGGATAGCTTGAAACGTTCGGGGAATAACCAACCAATCTTATGTCTATAATGATAAGATACAAATATTATTATGTGTAACACATCTTGTCTTATGTGCTTTCCACATATGCGGCCAACATAGTAAAGAAGCTTGAGCGATCCATTTACTAACAAGAAGGTATAATCGTGTTCAGTCTCATGTGAGACCGTCTCTTACAGTTGCCGATTATTGCCGAATATGTGGAAGAGTCCTTAAATTACTAATAACCAAAAAAAAAACAAGGAGACGACTGTCTCTTTACTGCAAGTATTCATATACAATCGTATTATATAACAAATGTGTATACTAGTTTTTAAACTTATTCTAGACGTAAACCAATTTTGGTTAGCTAGGTGTACCTACGTCCTTTCAGAAGCTGTATAATTTTACTTTATTCCGAATGTCTTTTTAAAACCCTAGTGTCTTCCTTAGATTAGTACCCTAGATAGCACGTTGTGATTGGTGTGACGACGCTTATAGTTCGTAAGGTGTAACATATATAAATGTAGCGATATACCGCCTGAGGCGTCGATTACATATCGAGCGGTCCAGACTTCATAAGTTGAGATCTATGCGATGGCTCGGATGTTTACACACCAAGTTGTGTACCGATCCAAGCCTTCACATATACTACCTACATTACAGATAACGCGGAACGCAGAACTCTAAACTGACCGTTCGCCGTGGGATCGGCCCTTAACTCCCTTCCTTCGCATACCAGTTTTGACAAGATATACATGTAACATATCTATATATTAAACAGCCTATTTCTTACACATTTAATAGCAATGTATCTTTGCTATGATTTAACTCTGTTTACATAATAAAACTAAAGCTATTCAAGCAGTTGTGTTACATTTCAAATTGAAAATAGACCAAAGGAAAACTGCTGTATTATCTTTTGTACACAAAACTTTCTGGGTATTTGTGTTGTAACACCTTATTAATTCTATTTCCGTAGCAGACTGTATATTTTCCGAGACATGTGTACAATCTCGAATCGTGATACAGGTAGGTACTGTCAACTCCTGTGACATCCCACGTGCCCTATTTTTGCCTTGTCTTATTGATCAACAAAATATAATGAATTTCGTTATGGATATTGGTGGACGATCTTCATTGGTATTTTCGTATTTTGCAACGCCTCCTGCCTAAACTAAAGTTACATGATTTGACTATATTTGCATTTTTTACGAATGCGAATTCGCTAATGGTCCGCCTAAAAAAGGTTAAAATTACAATGACATTTAAAGGTGTTTTATCTACAACCCGGATTTTTTCTAAATGTGTTTTTTCTAGAAAGTATAAAAATTACGAATGCTTTATACTCAATCGCGAATGTTTTTTTTTGCTACATTAAATTTATTATTCGGTATTTTCGCGGAATTGACGTAATAACCGTGATGTTTTTATTTAAGTTTTAACAAGCAAAAGTTTCAGTTGTTCTTAGCAATTTATAAACCTCATCAGGGTAATGGCAAGTCAGCATTAGCGTCCAAGTTATTGCTACTTGCACACTAACACTGAACGTTAAATCATCCGTCCCTTTTCCTAGTGCAGGCTCGTTAGAAAGGGACACATACGTAAGTATTGATGAATTATATGTATTACTACCTACCTAGGTATGGTTTACCTTGTCGAAACTCATTTCATAGAACGTATCACTTCGCAGAGTTTTATTTCATCGATAGGCTTTTCCATTTTAGGCACAGGAGTTAAGATTTTGTGATAGTCGCGTTACAGTACCTAATATAAAAAATGAGCTAAAGTTTTTAACTGATTGAAGTTTTGTTACGACCGCTTAACTTCAGCTTTTAGTTCCTAAACTAAGTCAGTGTAGATCTCGCCATTGTCTAGTAAAATCTGCTTGAGCTACTACAACCAAAGATTATTAATAGTTTACTAAAAGTCTATTTACCTAAACAAAATAATAATCTATTTGGTCAATTAAGCTAAAGTAATTTACTAAACTTAATTCGCTTTAGTAGCTCAAGTACCTACAGGTATATTGATAACTTCCCAAAGTATTTAGCTAATGAGTACTAAACGTCTAGTTGGGTTAAATGTTTTGTTCATATTGCCAAACTGGGGTTGTAGTACCTACCTTAATTATGGTCTTCCGATAATTACTGCAGATTTAGTAAGTACTATCTAAAAATGCTTTCAGTGAAAGAACAAGGCTTCAGCAGAAAACAGCCTTCGATGACGTGAAATTCGGTGAAATGATACGTTCGATTAAAAATAAGGATAAAACAAGGGGACTCCAAAGGTTTTCCAAGTAGCTTGCATTTTCTGAGTTGGCCCTGTGTTAGTTACAAGGAAAAAATGCTCATAAGACGGGGTTAAAGTTGACACGAATGGTTGTAAATTACGAGTCGTATTTACTTAACTATTTAATTGTTTATCAAAGTTTCTATTCGGCATTTAAATTTCACACGACGACTGAGTGAGTTTTCTTTTTTATTTATTGTAAATTGTAATAAATACAAGGTGTTAAAAGCTACGCTAAGCTCAAAGTAATATCAAAGCGCACATAAAACGCATTTAATTTGCTCGTTTTATTGTGGGTTTTTTTCTTAAGTATCTAAGTATTTCTAGATTTTGTATGGGCATTACTTGCCAAGTTATTTTCTAGAAACCGCATGGAAATGTATGTTGTATGTAATAAACATTAGTGAGGTAGAAAAAAATCGGCAGTCCTGAATGTATGAAAGAGAGATTTAATAAAACAATGGAGCTTGACTACAGTTAAAATATATTGTGTCTTATTCTAAAAGTTAACTTTTGTGAATACGTCACTGTGACATAAAATATATATTTTGGTGTAAAACAGTTATTAGTCGTATGTACCGTAATATTCGAGGTCTGTGTTTAATATAAAATTGAATGTTCAATGTGATAATATGACTGTTCCCTTTACTTACTCCCGGTGTTTCTACCCTGAACTCTTCTAAAATAAAGTGAATTTGTAAAATGTTGGGCTTTTTTCTTTTCCCCATCTAGGTTGTTGTGTTGGTGCTGAGGCTTAAAATAATTAGCCTTGGGGATTGGGGATAGCTATTGTATAACTATTGTATTTATCATTTGAAAACAAGGGAACCCTATACTTTGTTCTGCCTGTAGATATTGAGAATTTGACACTTTAAGGGGCAAAGACAAAGTTCCACAATAGATTAAAAAGCCTTTTATAAATGTACGCTAAACTTAAGTAGGTAGGTACCATGCCGCTTACCCCGGTTCCGTTTGTACACTACTTGGCTAGGGAAATTCTATTCCGACGGTTGGTTAGTTTTAGTCGCGGTAGAGGGAAATTAGGTCAATCCATCGACGTCGTAGCCGCGCTGGGAACGTACCCAAGACAACTCAAAATAAGGTAAAAGAGAAATTTAATTCTATATTTGGATATAGGTAGACTAAATAGAGATTTACTTAAGTACGAGTATTAAGTATGTCGGTCGCAATTCTATTATGAATGCGATACTATGTTTGTGTTTTTTTAGTGTTTTCACGTTTTAACGGGTTGACGTGACCCCAATTCGATTGAAATTCTCCCCTAGCGTCCTAAGTCCGAGGTCGGCCCAATAGGGGCGCCCTTAGGCATGCTAGTGTAAAACCCATTTATAGCGTGGACTCCCATCAGGAGTCCGCCCTCTCTCCGGCGAAGTAGTCAAAGCCATCAGAGGCTAACTACTGTAGCACGACTATTTAAAAAAAAAAAAACTTAAATGATCGTACTACCGAACACACGGAGTATACCGGTGCTCAATACGTAGAATTTATGGAATTAAAAATGCCGAACAACGTTTTAAAGACAAAGATTTATTTTAATTAAATCCTAAGTCGAAATACACAAATGAGAAATACACACATTAAAATAGCAAGCCGTAAAAATTGATTTTAACAAAACCCTAAATATAACGTTGATGTACACAATTCAAAGGTACCTAAACAGATAGGTTCTTGACACCGTAAAAGAGGAAAGCGAGCCGGTTATGTGTTCACAAATACAATTATCGTTGACCAAATTAAAAACCGAAAAAGAACATTATAAATGCTGTTCGATCAGGCGCGCGGGCCTTTTTTGAATTTAGGGGGGGATAAAAAGGTGATAGGGGTTACTGGGTAGTATGAAGGGTGTGAGATGGTGACTAAACTACCAGTCAACAAATACTGGAATGTTACTACGGAGACGTCGCCTAAGTAACACTACGAAATGTGACAATGGTATACTCACGGTTTCTGGGGTGATGTTTGTGTACAGAGACTACCAGTTAAAACAACTTATACAGGAAAAATAATTAAAAAGGAAAAAAAAATGCACGCGCGCACTAGTCGGTCTCCATCCGACCGCGGTGTTAGTCCGTAGCTGGAGTGTAAACTCGATACGCGCGCCGGATGTAGTCTGGTGCGGGCTGAGCAGTGGTGGTGCGGAGTCAACCTCTCCACGCCGTGGTGCCGGTTAGGGTAGGTGGAAGGACTGGAGCCTGGTTGGTGCGTAATAGCACTGGTGCCAAATGGGGTAGGCGGTAGGAACTGGAAAGAATGGACTAATAAATCTACGAGAACCAAACGAGGGGAACGGAATCTTGGGAAAACGAACACAGGCGAAGCGTAACTTACCCGGGGAATAAACCGGTACAGCGGTGCCTTCGTGAGGCAGTACAAGACTCGAAAGTGGCCAAAAAAAGGTTGAAGACTGAGGAATCTTGCGGGCAATACACTAGAGAGCCTTCACTGATCAAAACATGACTTTTCTTCAAAAAAAATAATCTTTATGTGACTATCAACATGTCAGCTCCGAATTCATAATGACCGAGAACAAGAGAGCGGGGAACGTCAGGAAAAATTCGAAAGTTTTTGAACTTAAAAATTTAAAAACATACATGACAAGCGACCAAAGAATAACATCACGTACCGGAACAAGGAGGTAACAATACGACGGTGCAAAAAAGGTTTAACTTTGCAGCGGTAATGCTGCAATCATCCCCCTTCTAGACAAAGGAGAAGAAAAAAAATTACAACGATAAAGTAAATTAAATGGTGTGCGACAACCCTAGCAATCTAAGAAGTGACAACCCTAAACAATCTAAGAAGTGATAACCCTACACAATCTAAGAAGTGACAACCCTAAACAAACTAAGAAGTGATAACCCTACACAATCTAAGAAGTGACAACCCTAACAAGGTAGGAAGTAAAAAGGAGTCAGACACCGAAAGGTACACCTGTAGCTTAAACTACAGTTTTTGTCAATCTGACAAAAAAAACAAATCCGGGAACCAAGATAGCGGTAAACGTTATCAAACATTCAAGGTCAATGACCTCGAACACCGTGACTACAACGTACAAATACCAAAAAACCGCGGGATTAAACCAAAACGTACAGGCGAACGCAGAAAAAGGCGAAGCGCCGACTGGTGTCAAGACCACAACCCAACAGGAACGGCCGAGGGATCACCAATTGTCCGAACAGGGAGGAAACGTACGGACAATCGGACTCAAGACCACCAACGTAACTAAACCGTAACATAAAGCGCAGATAATTATCTCTATATACAGATTTTAAATCAAAAAAATACGCAAAATGCTACGCACTACACAGCCAACGAAACTAGTCCGCAAGCGTAAATCGCCTAATGAGCTAGCAGAAGGCGACAACGGCACCACTACCAAGAAAACAATGATTTCGCTAGCTCGCAGAAAAAAAAGTGTTCGGAGAACAGAGTGAGAGGAAGCAGCTCACCATCGACAAAAAAACGACGACAAACTACAAACCTCGAACATACCGTGAAAGTACGGAACCCCAAGGAACAAGGTTCCGGTTAAAAACCGAATCGAAACGTCAGATAAGACCAATATAAGTCGAAACGGACAGAACGTCTGACGATAAATAATTCCGCAAGCAAAACCGCGCGAAATGCGTAGTATGCAAAACAAACAAATGAAGCACATACGGCCGACCAAATTGAAAATTGGAACGCAAAACGCCGCGAACATAGTACGGAAGTTACTACGTACTAGGAAAAAATGAGGTACTTACACTCGTACTGGAAAAACTAGGTACAGTCATCCAAGGAAAAACGAGTACACCAATATTTTGGACCAGACCAAAAAAAGGGTGACCAAACATATTTTGGATCAGACCAAAAAAATTAGTATACTCAAAGAAAAAACGAGTACACAAATATTCTTGGAAAAGACCAAAACGATAAGAAAAAAAACGAGTACACCAATATTTTGGACCAGACCAAAAAAAAGGGTGACCAAAGAAAAAAACGAGTACACCAATATTTTGGACCAGATCAAAAAAAGGGTGACCGAAGAAAAAAGGAATCCACCAATATTTTGGACCAGATCAAAAAAAGGGTGACCGAAGAAAAAAGGAATCCACCAATATTTTGGACCAGACCAAAAAAAAGGGTGACCAAACATATTTAGGATCAGACCAAAAAAATTAGTACACTCAAAGAAAAAACGAGTACATTAATATTTCTGGAAAAGACCAAAACGATAATGACCAAAAGAAATGACCAAAAATGACCAAAGTTCATCGTGGTGACAAAGACCTTTTAAAATTTAGAAAAATGAAAAAATAAGGCAACATTAAAAAAGGTGACTGAAACAAGAAGACCAAAAGAAATGACCAAAGTTAGGTGCATCGTGGTGACAAAGACCTTTTAAAATTTAGAGAGGACCAAAAAAAGGTGACCAAAACAAAAAGACCAAAATAAATGACCAAAAATGACCAATGTTAGGTGCATCGTGGTGACAAAGACCTTTTAAAATTTAGAGAGAAAGAACCAAAAAAAAGGTGACCAAAACAAAAAGACCAAAATAAATGACCAAAAATGACCAATGTTAGGTGCATCGTGGTGACAAAAACCTTTTAAAATTTAGAGAGAGAAGAAAAAAAAATATAAGGGAACATAAAAACGAAATGGATATGAACATGCAGAGCATGGAACCATCCACGACCTATTAAAAAAAACTTTTTAACTACTTCCTACTTTAACACGTCCTTGACATGGTATACACCGACATGCCGAGAATCAACGTCGGCCAACTCTAACACTTGAGGAGATACGACGCTAACAACCCTACACTTGACAAACCGTGGAGCGAATTTCCCTCCACGAAACTCGTCCTGACCTGACCGAGCGAAATTCCTCCGCCAAACGATGTCGCCGGATCTATACAGAGGTTGAATTCTATTCCGATTAAAATTCCTAGCATTCCGCTGGAACCCTAAAACAAGTGCATCCGAAACTTTGGCATAGACTTCTTGGAGCGTCTCGAGACACGTTGCGCGTTCATCCCGACTGTGCACCAAGCCTGGGTCCACAGTCTGGATATTGTTACGCTCGCGTACTGAAACGACCTCGCGTCCATACATTAAGAAGTTCGGAGTATATGACGTAGCAAGGTTGACACATGGGTTAAGGTACAAGGCAACTTTTGAAAGCACCTTTGCCCAACTGCGGTTATCATTTTCCACGAGAATACTTAGAGTGGTAATCACATTCTGATTATATCTTTCAACGACGTTAGCCTGAGGAGAATAATACGGAGTAAATATTGGACCGGGGATATGGTAACCAGAAAGAAACGTAGAAAACTCGGAGCTACGAAAAACTGTTGCATTATCGCACAAAACATTCAAAGGAGTACCGTAGCGCAAAAAAACTTCGGACTCAAGAGCTCTGGCGATATTACCAGCGTTAACGACCTTAAGCGGGACAAGCCAAACGTATTTAGTGAACACGTCGACCATCGTCAAAATGTAACGGAAACCATAATAAGCGGGTGGCAAAGGACCTATCAAATCGATCGAAAGCAAATCTAACGGAGCGTTTACTGACCTAGGGTAAAGCCTAAGACCATGCGGAGTACAGTTTGCTATCTTATAAGCCTTGCAAGTCTGACATTCAGCTAAAATGGAAGTGATGGTACGATACATCGAAGGCCAATAATATAATTCCCTTGCTTTTGAATAGGTCTTCATGACACCTGGATGAACATTAGGAAATCCATCATGCAACTCAAGAACAGCTTCTCTAACCTTAACAGATGGTAAAACGATGCGCCAAGGATTACTTCTTAATGGATTATCAATGGACATTTTCCGAAGTAAAACACCGTCACGAATACAATAGGCGGGAAACATCTGAGGAGAATGTTGGACACCATTATAAATCCGTTCATACCATGGATCCGTACTGCCACGATTAAATGATATCAAACCGACCTGGGCACGCGAAAGAGCGTCCGGAACAACGTTTAAAACACCTTTTCTGTGGACGATTTTAAAATTAAATTGTGAAATAACCGTAGCCCAACGAGCTAAACGACCAGATGGATTATCGTTGGGCTACCCTAAATATAACATTGATGTACACAATTCAAAGGTACCTAAACAGTTAGGTTCTTGACACCGTAAAAGAGGAAAGCGAGCCGGTTATGTGTTCACAAATACAATTATCGTTGATCAAATTAAAAACCGAAAAAGAACATTATAAATGCTGTTCGATCAGGCGCGCGGGCCTTTTTTGAATTTAGGGGGGTAATAAAAAGGTGATAGGGGTTACTGGGTAGTATGAAGGGTGTGAGATGGTGACTAAACTACCAGTCAACAAATACTGGAATGTTACTACGGAGACGTCGCCTAAGCAACACTACGAAATGTGACAATGGTATACTCACGGTTTCTGGGGTGATGTTTGTGTACAGAGACTACCAGTTAAAACAACTTATACAGGAAAAAAAATTAAAAAGGAAAAAAAAATGCACGCGCGCACTAGTCGGTCTCCATCCGACCGCGGTGTTAGTCCGTAGCTGGAGTGTAAACTCGATACGCGCGCCGGATGTAGTCTGGTGCGGGCTGAGCAGTGGTGGTGCGGAGTCAACCTCTCCACGCCGTGGTGCCGGTTAGGGTAGGTGGAAGGACTGGAGCCTGGTTGGTGCGTAATAGCACTGGTGCCAAATGGGGTAGGCGGTAGGAACTGGAAAGAATGGACTAATAAATCTACGAGAACCAAACGAGGGGAACGGAATCTTGGGAAAACGAACACAGGCGAAGCGTAACTTACCCGGGGAATAAACCGGTACAGCGGTGCCTTCGTGAGGCAGTACAAGACTCGAAAGTGGCCAAAAAAAGGTTGAAGACTGAGGAATCTTGCGGGCAATACACTAGAGAGCCTTCACTGATCAAAACATGACTTTTCTTCAAAAAAAATAATCTTTATGTGACTATCAACATGTCAGCTCCGAATTCATAATGACCGAGAACAAGAGAGCGGAGAACGTCAGGAAAAATTCGAAAGTTTTTGAACTTAAAAATTTAAAAACATACATGACAAGCGGCCAAAGAATAACATCACGTACCGGAACAAGGAGGTAACAATACGACGGTGCAAAAAAGGTTTAACTTTGCAGCGGTAATGCTGCACTACGTAGGTCCCTCAAAAAAGGGTTGACGTGACCATGGATACGACATTGTCGTGGTCTGCATGCGCCTAGTTGAGCTGCTAGCTTTGTTTTCATATTTAAAATGTACTTACTAAACATAGATATAATTCTCTTCTAACAAATAATGTGAGTCTGTCATTACTTGAATAAATAAAATAAAAATACATATATAGCTCAAAGACGGGTAGAAGAATATTTTTAATTCCGGGAAATGGGATTGTTTTAAACACAACAGCAAGAAACGACTCCAAGGCGGACAGAGTCGTGGGCTCTATAGTTGACTTATAAGTCTTATAACAACATTAATGATTCACAACAAACTAATTAAATATATTCAAAGGACAATGGGCAGAATTATTCCCACCCTCCAACAGAAATGAAACGTGTCTCAGTGAAGAGAATCTTGGTAACATGAAGTTTTCAAGTTTTTTTTGGGTAAGGGTCGGGTCGCATACATGTTGTTTGGCATAAATGTATTATTAATTTATTAGTCATAATTTTCGCAAGTCATAATGGGTTTTTTAAATCCTTTAATATCAGCCTGAAAAAGTTATGACTTGCGAAAATTACGATTAATAATACATTTATACCAAACAACATTTATGCGACTAGACGGCCACAGAGTTTTACCGTAAAACACCCTATCTTCGCCTGCTTTTTGACATATTTTTGAAGTTTTTTCTTTAACTACATGTTTACTGTGGCAACACTAGTGTTTAAACGATTTTCAGTATGATTTTGCCTATATTTAATTTAAAAACAACTGAATCGTACTGATATTAAGGCCTAAAATACAAGCTCAAAGTAAGTAGGCGAAGTTTTGTCTTTTTGCCAAACTTCGCCTACCCCATCTAACATGAGTGAATATAGGCATACGCCATTGAAATTAGGTTCTACCCCCTGTGCGATACAGGTAATGTATTTTGAATCGAGCTCCTGTGTTCTTAAAGGCTCATTTACCATATTTTTGACATAGGCGAAGATTAGAGGACATCTAGCATGTTTTCATACAATTGACTACGATGATTTAGGGTTGTCAAAAATCTTGTTTTTACCCGATTGTTACAAATCCTCCTTGGATTATGGTTTTTTCATGTAAAAAAATACTTGCATATATTTTTTTTTATTAGAAAATCAACTATGCATATAATTTAACAATTTCCCTATAGTAATTAACTAGGTACTCTAGGTATTAAGGTTGTTGTAGTTTTTTAACGCTACAATAAACAACATTTTTATAATATTATACAAGATCATTAGTAAATAAGTTGTTATTATAGTTAAACAGTATCTAAACTACACTCAAAGAATAAGAATCTGTCTGGACCGGGAGACATTTTACGCTATAAGGGTGTTCATTTTTAGAGGGAGGGGGAGAAAAGCTTAGAAATTTAAATAAAATGTTTTTTTGAAATAGGTACATAATAACGCAACGTTAATATTATTCTTTATCACTTAAGTGACAACCCTAGGGGCAGGCGAAGTTCAGAAGGAAGATGAAGTTTTGACCACACCGACTTCAATTTAATTAATAACTCTTTAACTACGCGTGTTACAAGAAAATAAATTGTTGCATGTGAAACAGCATTAAATTCAGAGTATAGATTGAAGTACTATGTAGACTCACCTGTTAACAATGTGCCGCTACAGACAGAAGTTTTCACGAGCAAAAAAAAAGTGGTTACATCTAACACACTTCAAGACGCTTTAAAAGTAAAAATTCTGAAGGTAGTCATGAAACTGTCACAAAAGTGTTGTCACAGATAAAAAAAATAACAGACATGGTAGTTTAATATGCCACGTTTGGTACAAATTTTAGTAGAAAACTGAACATTTTAATTTTAGGCGAGGTTAGACCTAATAGGCGTAGTGTTCCCGAGGACTATAGGCTTTTAGCCCTAAATTTAAGCCTATTGGTTCTCTTTTAGGGCTAACCTAATAAAGCAGGGCTTTAAAAGACTTGTCATTTTAAAAAGCCTATGGGCTTATAAAAGCCTTTAGGCCTTTTTTGTGATGGAGTCTTTTTTTCCAAGTAATAGGCTTATGTAAAGGCTAAAGCTTTTTTGGAGACCTAGCCTAAGAAAGTCATTATTGCCATCATCCATCAAATAATTAAAAAATAAACAACATCAAACATGTATTTTACATTGCATTTATTTAAATAATAAAATAATGTTTATACCTATCCCCCTAAAAACAATCATATTTTTAGGGTTCTTCGGTTTTTTAAGGTTCGAACCCTTATAAGATCACTTTGTTGTCCGTCTGTCTGTCTATTTGTCTGTCAGTCTGTCAAGACCCTTTATCTCGGGAACGTGTGAAGGTATCGAGTTGAAATTAAAACCATATACTTTACAGCCTGTGGGTACAGGTGCAATCCACCATGTCCCTGTATAGAGCATTAATGGAAATTAAAAAATAATTATTATTCCGTAATTCGTATTTTTTTTGTATATCTTAATAGTTCCGTAATTAATAAAAACGTTACAATTTAAGGTAATTAAAAAGTTTAATTACTAGAGTTAACTTGATAATCTCGAAAAGAAGCTTAGCCTTGAGGACTAAGAGATTCATAGCCTTCATAGCCATTTCAGAGGGTTAAGCGTTACTGTTGTCAGACTAGCCTTAAAATAGCTTAGGCCTTAGCAAGACCTTTTCGACCTCCAACCGGTAGTCTTAAATAGGCCTAGCCTAAAGGACTAAAAGTCTTTATAGGCTTTTAGCCTTTCAAGCACCTTAATTAAGAGTCTAGGCTCCAAAAAAAGGCTAAAAGCCTAGTCTTCGGGAACACTAAACAGGCGAGATTAGGGCGTTTTACGGTACTATGACGACGATATACATATGTACAGAGTTTTCTTGGTAAACCGTAATCGTATCGTATGGACTTGGTTCAAACTAAAACACATTATTTCCGAAAACTTCAATTTTAATTCAATAAACCCCATGATTTTGCAACTACAATAGGTATTTTGTATTTTTTGTGTCCTTATGTATCCCAGACTGTTAATGGGTGGGACGGAGTCCATACAAGTCACATTTCCGAACATAATTTTACTAAAATAATGTAAATTGCTGTTGAAACCAAAAGAGCTAATAAGCTCGTATGAGGAAGCTAATTGGAGCGGCGTTCACGAGAGCGTGTCTATCGTAGATTGAGAAAATCTCACGGACGTTGTATATTAAAGTGTATAACCGTAGAACAAGTACTAATATGATTGATGAGACATCCTAAAAATATAAAAAATTAAAATGTATGATTATGCTTTAATTAATTTTTAATATGTAGAAAGTACTAACCCGTTAGTGCCTTTGACTACTAATCTAAATATATTTGGTTAAGTACCAATTGCACTATACAATGTTAAATTTAATCAATGTTAATCGACTGTTAGTTCATACATCGCACCTTCAGAATTCCCCACTTCAAAATTTCAGCTTCAAACTTCAAGTCATCAATTTATTACTATAGAGACCTAACTCGAAATTTAAAATTTCTCAATTAGGTCACTATTGTTCTGAAGGTACGACATTTTTGACAACTGTTAAAGCTTTAGTACCAATTTCACCATACGATGTCAAATTTAATCAATGTTAATCGGCCGTTAGTTCATACATTTTGACAACTGTTAACACTCTAATCGTCTGTTAAGTGGTCAACATCGTTTGGTGAAATTGGTACTTAATAGTCTGTTAAGTGGATAACATCGTATGGTGAAATTGGTACTAAGCTAAATACAGTGATCGAGTTTAATTGAACCAATCACTGCACGCCAGGAAACAGGATGGAAATTTAGGTCAGGTCAACTGTAGCTGTAGCCTTCAACCGTTGAGGCCGCGCTAATTACCTAAGTTTTTACCTAGTTTTGTATGTAAAATATCTATGGTTTAATCCATCACCACTCTCATACTTATTTTAACGTAATACGTAACGTAAATATAACCTATTCCTACAACACTTAAAAAAGATCTTTCTTTTCAGTAAAGTGCAGGGTGGTTCATTTTACGGCGAGCGTAAAGGACAGAGCTATAGCAGTATGTAGCTCTGTCCTTTTCTCTCAGCGTAAACTGATCTACTTACATAGCTATGTCATAACACTCATAACTATGTAAGTAGATCAGTCAGATCACTTTTTTTAACCCTTCAATTATAAAAAACCCCTCAAGAGGGTTTGTACTTCCCTCATTATCTCTAATACGCTCTTTTCCCAGTCCGACTTTTCCGAAATAGAAAGATTTTTTAAGAGCTAATTTAGCACTGTACTAATATAATAATAATAATAATAATAATCACAGGACAATGTCACACTAATTGATCTAGTCCCAAACTAAGCTCTAGGCTTGTACTATGGGTACTAGACAACGATAAACAAACTTAGATAGAGAAATAAATACTTAAATACATAGAAAACATCCAAGACTCAGGAACAAATACTCGTGCTCATCACACAAATATCTGCCCTTACCGGGATTTGAACCCAGGACCCCTAATATGTTAGTAGCTATCGGCTTTCTTCGTATTTCTGAATCACGAGTAACAAACAGGTACCTAAGTATAATGTTAGATGTGAGTAAGAGAAGGAAAACGAATTTACTTCTGTAGGATTGGAAGCTTAGAGACCCTTTCTGGTCATTTCATACTCGTCCACTACCTCAGTGATTATACACATAAAAAAGTTAACAGTAGCGACATCTCGCGATTCTTATTCCGTCGTCTCGAATTAGTTGCTGCACTTATTTTTAGCGATATCTGTTATGTATGCCACATGACAGATGTCGCTGAACGAACGAAGCGCACAACACAGCGGGCTAGAACAGTAGTTCGACCAATTTGTCGCGAGATGGCGTTTAATAGGTAATTTTATTGTTGCAATTGAGAATTCAGAATCTGTATAAAAACGTGATTTATTTCACTTACATCTTATTTTCTATGTTTCTTGTAGTTTGGCGAGCGATCCCGGTCACGTTTCTTCTTTTTGCCTTTCCTTTTCTTATCAATGTCTCTTTTTTTATCTGAACTCGACTTTTTCCGTCTTTCTTTTCTATGTTTATCATCAGAAGAATCAGACTCCTCAGAGTCATGTCGTTTTTTTTCTGATTTATGTTTCCTCCGTTTATCAGAATCTGACAATGAACTTAGAGAATCATTACTGCTGTACTTTTTCTTGTGGTTTCTTCTGTGCCTTGACGAATCCTCTCGACTCGAGGATCTACTCCGACTCCGACGTTTTTGCTCCTGAACCTTTTTTCTCCCATTTGACGAATTCTCGTTATCTCTATGACTTCTATATTCATCACTCTTTTTTATTCTGTCCTCATTTACTCTATGACTGGAAGAAGCATCCCTATCATTGTATCTCTGTGTTTCGCGATTGGATGGTAGTTTTTGACTTTGTTCACTTTTCTTGTATTCTTCATATGATTCAGCATCTGGTAATAAAGTTGAAAAATGTATTTCATTAAAGTTGCTCGAGATTACATTTTATGATAGTTCAGAGTACTTCAGTTGCTAAACGCTCCTGAGTGAGCAGTGCTTTTGTAAATAAAATTGTACTTCATCAAAGCCGTCATTAACTGGATCTGTGAACAGAAACCAGAATTGACTTGATTGAAATTAAGTTTTTTTTATGATAAGGAGAAGGCACACGAGCCCTCAGGCCACCTGATGGTAAGTGCAATCTGAGACCCATAGACATTTGAATTCTCAAGACTATAATCCTAAGACCTCAAATGCGATGCCAACTCTGAAGACTAAGATGGAATGCCTCTATACTAGTAATTTCACTGGTTGTCTTATCCCCACACCAGAACACAACAATGCGAACACTGTTGCTTTGCGGGTGGTTAATGGTTAAGATGGTGGTAGCGATCTGGACGGACCCTGCACTGGGTCCTACCACCACTAAATACAAAATAACAACTCCTTAATCAATCATGTATACTAAATGAAGATAATAAATAAAATTATAAAGTAATCTCATTCTTGTATAGGTCAAACCAAACACACATTTTATCAGGTTAGGTTTTAATGTCTTTTCATAAGCCATACAAATAGTTTTCAAGTAAGATGCAGCATAGGCTGCAGGTAAAATGTACTATTAGGTTTACCAGTAAAAAAGTACCTTGCCATATTGCAAAACATATCTGAACTATCTCATCAATTGCAACTTGAATCGATAGTTTAGATTGATCCATCAGTTACTATAGTTGCGTATTGCAGAAGTCTTAGTCCAGTTTAAGTGGACCCTTAACACAACATATAAATTATGGAAGACTTACTTATGACTTTGGAGTTCTTATCAAATTCTGATTTGGACACAGCCTGCATCATGAACTCGCTGAGGCTGACAGTTTCTTTCTTTATGGGAACATCTACCATGACTCTTCCATTGTCATCGTCAAGACTCACCACCTGTCATATAGTTAATGTAGCATTAAAAAACATTAAGTTTATTTATTAAAACCTCCACATTTAAAATCAAAGAATATTATTATATTGAAAATTTAGAACTCAATTAACTACACAAAAAAACCCTATACCTACATTTAAAATACAAATAAAAAATAATAAGCAAAATGGGTTAACTGATACCACAGGGTTTTTATAGCACTTCATAAAGAAAAATATGTCAAGTTGTTACAAGAACATCTCTCTAAATTGCAACATACATAATTTAAAAACCAGGCAAGAGCATGTCGGACCATGCTCAGTGTAGGGTTCCGAAGCCATTAAGTACTTACTACAAACAAAATCAACACGGAATAACTAATTTTCTATTTAAAGCCATTTGGCGCCGTCTTAGATGATTTTAGTAGGTATAAACATTTTAATTTCCTGTACCTCAAGAACCAATGATGTCTTCTTAGTCGTGATAGTTTTCCTTTTAAATTGGTTATATGCGCTTTCATTTAAGATTTTTTTCAGATATAAATACTATAAAGTATTTGTACTTTTGGCTGGGGGGGGGGGACGAAAAATTGTATCCACAAACCCACAATATTTTTGGGAGACCTATCCAACGAAACCCCACACAATGGGGTAGACGAGAAAAAAAAAATACATCCCCCCAGTACGTACAGGGGAGGTACACTAAAAAAATTTTTTTTGTTACATTTTATTGTACCACTTTGCTACAGTGATTAGTGATTATATGTATATACATGCCAAATTACAGCTTTCTAGTACTAAGAGTCTCTGCGCTAGGCTGCGGACGGACGGACATGGCAAAACTATAAGGGTTCGTAGTTTGACTACGGAACCCTAATAAAAAGCTTTTCTTACCTTTCCATAACAGCCACTGTATTTGCCCATAGAAATCTTGACAAAGGAGTTTTTGACAATAGACAAGTCTTGATCTTTGTCTTTAGATGCATTCTTCTTCTGATTCTCTTTGACTACTTTGTCAGCTCCTAAACCCAATCCTTTTGGTCTCAATTCTGGCTGTTTATGTTTGAGCCTGGACAGACAAAAAAACAGTGTTTAAATCTACTATGATGAGTAAAATAATGACAAGGACCAGGGTGTCCTTGGAGTTATCCCATTATGTGCCACATGAAATAATTAATAAAACAAATCAAACATGAAGATCTACATAAAAAACCATTTCTCAGTTACATCACTTTTGTTTCTTTACCTGAATTGAATCTCATATGAAGAGTAAACAATTTTTTTTTTGGGAAATTTGGGAGAAGTGAATTTAGTGATTAAAAGTAACCCTGATTGATTTCAGACAGGTATTTTGCGTAATAAATTGAACTGATTAAATTGCTATCTGCAAACACCTTACAAACAGTCTTTAAATATTGTAATGTGACGCCATATTAAAAAAATAAGTATACTAACTGCTGTCCCTTGCTTGCTGTCCATCCCATACCCCGTAGCATGGCCATTCCAAACTCCTGAATTGGTATTGCTTCATAGTCTTCAAGGGTTGACTGAAAATTCAAGTTGTACTATCATAAGTTATGTCACTTTAACACATAGATATGGGCAGATATTTGTGTGATGAGCACAAGTAATTGTATACTGAGTCTTGGATGTTTTCTATGTATTTAAGTATTTATTTCTCTATCAAAGTATGTTTATCATTCTCTAGTACCCATAGTACAAGCCTGGAGCTTAGTTTGGGACTAGGTCAATTTGTGTGACATTGTCCTGTAATTTTTTTATTTATTTTTTATTATATTATAGTGTTATTAAACCAAAGTCATTATGCAGCATTCATTTGAGTAGCAAGACATACTAAGTGGATTCAAAACACTATAATAAACATAAACAACATATGGGGATAGAACCAGAGAAAATTATTGTTTGGAAACAAGCTTGTAATGTTAATTGATAGATTACAAACAAAAAGGCTGTTCAAATTTCTCCATTTCCAGAAAAGAGGGTGATAAAACTATTTAATTTTTACATGACTAGCCAAAAATAGGAGTGTAATTTTTTTCAGGATTCATGTAGTTATACTCGATTTTTTCTTTATTCCACAATAACTTCTTAATGCCTGAACCAAACCTTGGCATATGGGGTATCATTAGATTCGTAAAGTTACCGCGAGCAACATAGGCTAGGTGTTGTCTTAAAAAAAAAACATGTGTTGGCAATGGTACCCAAATAACAAATGCTAAAATTGAAAAAAATATACATATCAAGAAGTCTCGACCCCACTCTGGGAATGAATGCTTGATGGTATATATGTAAGTAAAATTAAAAAAAAAACAATTGAGTGAGCATGTTTATTAAATCATCTTCTAGAAATTGAAGTGTAGGTTCAAGACATATATCACACTAGGATCCTATTTTGAGTTGTTTATTAAGAGGATTTAGTACACATTGGTCAGATTCCTTTTTCGTCAGAATAAATTATAGCCTGTTTTTTTTCGGACGAAAACGGAATTACTTTTTGGACAGAAAAAACTTTGGTTAATTTTTATAATTTATTTATTTGTTACATAATATTATTTAATATTAGGCAGTGTCGACGGAGCTCCTCTTACACGGAGCTCCTATTTCTGGATGGTTTGGCCCTCCGGGCCTGCTGCAAAACTAACATACCCTAAACCTACCTACGTATTCTATGGTCATCCGCGTATCAGGTAATATGTGTTTATTCTGACGATAGCGAAATCTGCTCGAAAGTCCGTTTTCGTCCGAAAAAAAACAGGCTATAATTTATTCTGACGAAAAAGGAATCTGACGAATGTGTACTAGACCATTAAAAGTAACACTTATTTAAATGTTCCGCTACGCGATAATTGATGGTGGTAGCAAATATTGTATCTATTTGTAAGGAATATAACATTGAATTTGCATTTAATTAATTATTATCACTAAAAAGAATTAAATAAAAATAAAAAAACATGCCATGCCATGCCTTAAAGTGAATTTAAAAAGGAATAACAAGCATTGCAATTAATGTGATAATATGCCAAACAAAAAAGGGAATTAAGAGATAATCAAACTTGTATTGCAGTCAGGGGACAGTTTTGTGGAACATTATCTTGAAAGTCTCCCGGCTGCAATACAATTATGCTTCTCTCTTGATCCCCTTATTTGTTTGGCATATTATCACATTGATTGCAATGCTTGTTATTGCTTTTTAAAATTCACGTTAAGGCATGGTAGGCATTTTTTTTTTTAATAATTAGTTTTTGTCCAAATAACCAAGACAGCCTACCCATTTTGAAGGATTACATCTAATTCACTTTAACATCAATTTAACATACTCCTTCCAACAATTTATGCCATATAATGGGACCAAAATAAAAGGTACCTCTTTCTGTCCATCTAAAACTGGTTGAGTAGACATAGCCAGCGTCAAAGCAGGCCCATCTACTTTTTTTTCTTTCCTTGCTTCATTGAGCAGCTCACGTTCAGCCATTTGGTCCAGTGTTTCATTTTGAGGCAAGGACTCATCATTGGAAACTTTATCTTCCTTCTCACCATTATCTCCAGGGGCAGGCACCTCTTCCACGGCTTTTTCCACTTCTGCTGCTATTTGTTTTAATCTCTCTGCTGTGATCAATGTGTTAGGCTTCATAGTGATAACTATGGGAGCTTTTTCTTCAACTATTTCACCACTGAAAAACATTAAAATAAATCCCACTGAGCTATGAAATCAATTACCCATAAAGCATGTAAAGTCAACGACAGACACATTTCTCGATAGACTAAAAGGCAGCTCTTACCCGACAACTTTAATCGATTTCTCTTCCAAACATTCAATGTAATCTCTTCTTTCAGCAATTACAGGTTTTTCGACCTTTTTTGTTTTTGAGAATCCAAATGATATTTTTTTACCCTCCATTATGTACAAGTAGCAAACACTGGCAAGTAGCACAAAGTAGATAAGTTAGATCAATTTAACAACTACTTGTTGCTCTATTGATATCTAGTAAATAGGAACCATTATCCCAATACCAAAAACGATTTAAAATATAAAAACATGACATGACAGACCGATCGCATCACATCCTTTTGACGTATCGTTGCCACAGATTATATATAAAATGGTTTTGTCTATGGTTCTAGTTTGTTCAACATTGGTTCGACATTCATTGATCTTTTATTTACTCTCTGGATTTCCTTTAGCCCTCACACACAGGACGTTTCAACGCGCGTGGGTAATACATGCTTTTCTAGCGATAAATGCATCCAAACGAGGGCGTTTTTCATACCTTTAGGCTTTTTTATGATTTTAATCCGAATGAGGAGAAATCCCATTTAATTGTATAGTTATGTGTACGTTGTATAACCGCTCGTTTAAAAAACGTCTGAATGTCTGAGGGCTTATATTACATTTAGGTAGATTCACATATTGTAAGTAGGTACAAATCGCGCATTGAAAAAACGCTATCAGCCAATACAAAAAACAATCAGCTCGCAACACAGGTGAGCTAAATTTAGCAAAAAATGTTACCTCTTATCAACCGACTTCAGAAAAAGGAGGAGGTTCTCAACTCGTGGGGGTAACTTTTTTTTACTTGGCTGTCATGGTGGCCGAGTTAAAGAAATACGTATCGGGGTCGGATTTTTCATCGCACGGTAAGAGGAAAGTAAATTATGGAGTCGTTATTAAAATTAAATTTTAGTCATATTCATATTCATACTTATCATATTCTTAGTTCTGACTTTTATATTTATCAAGAAGCATATATATATGACTTGAAGATTCCGGTAACCTTCGGGGAGGGAAGATGGCCGATTGAAAAATGCCCGGCTTTTACTTTTGATTTATTCTGTTTACTGATTTACTCTATTCACTTGACATTGGCGAAATCACTATGTGGACCGCCATTTAATAAAAAAGAATAAAAAAAGAAGTATATATATGACACTGGAGATTGCACAGCGATCAACGTTTTGAAGCGAATAAAAGTGACCGTGAGTGACGTCGCTTATGATTTTCGTCCCTTTCTTTAGCGTGATTTCGAGTTTTTGAGAAAGGGACAAAAAACAAGCAGCGTCAAAACATCGTTCGCCGTGCCATCTCCAGTGTTATTATAAGCTTCTTAATATTTATCATGCTATTTATCATCGTTATAAAGATTGATTTATTTGCCTTGTCAAGATTTTAAATCACTAATTTCTGTAGCTACATGCTCTATGCCTATTACAAACTCGGAGCTTACTTAGAGTCTGCCCAGCGAATCGTGTCACAAAAAAAGCCCGGCAAATTCAAAAAATCTGCAACCAATATTAATGTCCGTACACTAAATAAACGGATTTGATAGATAGAAACAATCATTTAACATTGCTGACAAATGAAATAGTATCAACTACGTTTAGTATCGCCTAATCCAGCTTATCCAACTGCTGATTTTTGAATTGCCGCTCTTTTTTTGTGACACGATTCGCTGGGCAGATTCTAATATTGTGTTAAATTATTTTTTTTATTTGGCCCATAATGTAATAAACATGACGTGGCATTTAACATTTTGTTTTATAAATTTAACTTAAGTTTTAATATTAAAATAGACTCCAAATATTGTTTCATCTTACCATGCGATGAAATATCCGAGCCGTGCCAATGGCAGTGATCGGAATAGGTAGGTAGTGCCATTTCGGGTTAATGACCTTAAACATTGTACTTAACGTGGATAAGACTTGGAATTCCGGGACTCGTATTTTTTTACAGATTTGTTCTTGTTGTGTCAGGCATTGATGTAGGTAATATAAGGAAAAATGAAAAGAATGATTTTGTCATTGTAGATACATCGTTTATTTAACATTGCTTTGTTTAACAGTTACAAGTAACAAGAGTGGGAACAATCAAGTGAATACCAAAAGATAAAGACGTAAGGTTTGTTTATTTTGTTGCATGAATGTCAAAACTAGTGTCTTCATATTTCGTCAATGCCATATTCTAAGCTAGCAAAGTAATTGTAAAATTATACATAAAGCTTTTCATAAAAAACCCCGGGGTTAAAAGCTGTGTCCATACTAAGCTTACGCACCGAAGTCCCGTGAAATGACTTTACATAACCCGATAACTGCAATGAGTAATGGCAAAATTTTATATAACAGATGGATTCGATTTTTATCGGTACTCCCAAATAAGCTCTAGGCTCGTATAATGGGTATATTGAAAAATACTACTAACACATCGAAAACATCCAAGATTCAGGGACATTATATTCGTGCTTATCGCACAAATTATCAGCCCTTACCGGGAATCGAAAATGAGCCCACCACAGATTAGAAGGGTATCGAGCCCACTGGCAGGATCACTGCCAACTAAGAAGCGGCTTAAAGAATGCTTTAATTTATAAGGGTTCCTTATTAAAGTGAAATGTTCGAAAATCGAACTGCAACTCTTAGTTTCTCGGTTGGCCGGTCGCCGACGCCGCGAGCTCAACGGAAATGAAATATTTTCGCGACAATATATTGACATATATTGGACCGAGCCCAGGCTTTGTGAGCCAGCTGCGATTTATTTGCCGTAGAATAGAGGATTCTACTTTTTTATTGCCTGCGTACCTTTTATATAAGTAATGATTTTCCGACTAAGTATATTTATATTATTGTGTCACAATACGGTTCCGATTTTCACGTTGGAGATTTGTCCGATTCTCCTTTGTGGTCGTACTATTGTGTTGGTTGGCTCTGAATTGATATATTGTACTCATTGTGTACTATGTGTACCTACTTTTACTTATGCTTATTTATCTACCTGTGTCTTTTTCCTTGTTGCAAGGTAACAACACTCCAATTTCATCATTCAAATTTAATAATTAAATTAAAAAAGATATTCGGTTTTGTCGAAAATAAAAATCTTCGTTTCCGTATTTTCACCATTTTGATAGCCCATATTTACTTGACAGTAATGGTGGCCGAATTAATAACACGTCAAATCAGTATTGTTTTACTTAATAGAATAGAGCCCCTATTCAATAACATTACCCTGCATTTTAAGGAGTCGGGTAAAAACGGGGCCCAGTTTACGGTGCCTACGGCACGAGACTGGAGATGCTATACAACCTTTTAATACGATTTAATTTTAACGGGCATGTTACAGCCAAACGAATGGTTTTCAGGGCCACTATGAAGGAAGGAAGAACTTCAAAGTGACGACGCAGTAAGTTAAATCCTTAAAACGTATTTAGGATATGATTGACTACATCATTATAACATAGTTCAGTAGTGGCTTAGAAGGTTCCTTAATGTTTTACCAAATCATCATTTGGCAAAGTATAATATTTTACAAACTTTCCTTTCCTTTCACAATTAAGTAGGTACTTGCCGCCGCATTTTTTTGTGGTCAAATGTGTAACGTAACCTAGCATAATATTTAATGAGGACATGTAGCTTTAGTTTTAGCAAAAATACGTTTTAACGAAATGAAAGTTTGTAAAATGATACGTTTGTCAAACGTAATTTTGGTCAAATGTACGAACCCCGGTTCAGAAACCATTTTTTTTTTTTATGTTAAGGAGAAGGCACACGAGCACTCAGGCTACCTGATGGTAAGTGAAATCTGAGACCCATAGACATTTGAATTCTCAAGATTATAATCCTAAGACCTCAAATGCGCTGCCAACCCTGAGGACTAAGATGGAATGCCTCTATGCTAGTAATTTCACCGGTTGTCTTATCCCACACCGGAACACAACAATGCGAACACTGTTGCTTGGCGGATGGTTAATAGATGATGGTTGTACGTAGGTAAAGCCGACAATAAAAAAAATTGATCATGTTTTTGTCATTGGGATTCTCATTGTCATTATACACCGTGATTTTTTTGATTTACGATAACTTCGGCATATTGTTAGGTACACGTATAGAAACTACGTGGTACATTAGATTTTAAAATACGAGTATTGCAAAAAAAAAAAAATGTTTAGAACAAAGTAATTAAATGTCAAAATCATTCTAAAAGGGTCTTTAGGGTTAACTCATAGTTAGTGTCAATTACGTCAAGTCAGCGTGACATACACACACACAAGTAAAGATAACACTTGACAGGTGCACGACCTAACAATTGAAAACTCTTTACTCATAATAGGTAATTAAAAGAAAATTGTTAGGTATCAATTAAAGCCTTTTACATTAGTTTAACGTGATTAACTGATTAATTTTAATAATTGAATATCTTTATAACCGTACGAGTTATCATATGTCTGTCTTCGGGAAATTAGCTTAATTTGACTTGAAGAACGTGCCCTTAAAGTTATCGTAAATCAAAAAAACACGGTGTATACAGTTATTGTTAAACTTTATTCTATTGTTAGTTGGGAGCTTACTAGGAGAAGGTAGTCAAGTGCAAAATATTTACGTTTGCTTACCGTTCAGTCGAGAAAATTCATTTGAAAATACCGCGTAATACTGTTGCTATGAGGTGCCTATTATACGTTACATCACATCAATCAAATTTGACTGAACGGCCCGTCGTTGGGATATGGTCCTATGGTAGTAAAGTCACAAATAACATATTATCCTACATTGCGCTCTTTAATATCTGACAAGCTCTTCCGCCTGTAATAACGCTGGTGACTGTACATACGCGAAAACATCTCTTGTTGACCTTGCTTTTAAAAAACTTGGTTTTACTCACAATAAACAAATAAGTCTTAAGTAAATAACTTAATGGATTAATATTTCCGTGGTGTTCAAGATCTTATAGTATAAGCTGGCATTCCTTAAAATTAATGATGAAAACTAAATTACAGTACGTATACCTACTCTTTGACAATTTTACATTATTTGACGCCGGTCTTTAACAAATAGCAATATAAAAGACAGCGACGAGTTACAAATAAACGATTAAAACGTTGCCGATACGTTTCCAAGACAACAAGGGTCGAAAGGGTCGCTTTATTGCCTTCCTCCAATAAGTGCGGATGCCTACTCGTACGAGAGCCCCACGAGCCACTGTGAGACAATATTACCTCGACCTTTGCAAGCATGAGAAGTTAGAGCTTATCTACATATATAAAAATCAATTACTGTTCGTTTGTCTCGCTAAAACTCGAGAACGGCGGGGCCGATTTGGCTGATTTTGGTTTTAAAATGTTTGTCATAGTCCAGGGAAGATTTAAAAGATGCGAAAATAATTGAAAAATCCACCGGGAAAGTCAGAAAATTGCAGCGGGGCGAAGCCGCTGGCGGGCCGCTAGTATAGTAATAAAATCAGCAAAGTAAACGAGCCATTTTGAAAAATCTCAATATACAAATGTTGCCGCACTATATTATGATCGTATATTTTAAAAAAGCCGGCGAAGTGCGTATCGGACTTGCGCACGAACGGTTCTGTATCACTATCTATACAACATTAGACACTATATTATATGTTAACCTTATTATTTTGCCATTTTTTTCTCTATATTATTACAGAGAGACACCGGGATAGTTGAAACTAAAAAAAAAGGTTATATAATAGCGTCTAATGTTGTATAGATATGGTACGAAAGCTTAGTGCGCGAGTCCGACTCGCACTTGGCTGGTTTTTTAGTTTCACCTGTCCCAGTGTCTGTCTGTTACGGCAAACAAAACACGTTTGTTGTATGGGAGCCCCCTTAAATATTTATTCTATTTTATTTTATCCATTCCAGTTTCCACTTTATATTAAAAAATAAACCACTTATTTTGTTTCTTTCCAGTACCTAATATTTTACTACAAAATATTAAAGAAAAGTCTTTGAAAGGAAAGGACACTTGGCGATGGGATTTATTTCTTTTTGGCGGTAATAAGCCTATTTCTCGAGTTTACTGACCTACATTAAATTGACAGATTCTTTAAATACAATTTCTTCGACAAGTTATTTGAATTAATATCAAAATATTAAATTGGCCTTTGGGTAATACACACTCTTAAAAACAAAAGTTGTCTCTCCTGTGGTCAATAGTTAAATATCTTGTGTGCATGTAAATTACGTTTTTATATGATAGGTCTAAAGCAGTCCTGACGGCGTTTTTGCGGGAATGGGCTTAGCCCGAAAATTAGGCCTTAAAAACGTTAACGTTCGGTCTGTCCACAGGAAAGACGGTAACCTAAATCACCCCTTTCAGTTTTATAATAATACAAACATAAGCTCCAACACCTATGAACAATTATATTACTACTACTATATATATTACTAATACTAGAAAATACACGACAAGTTGGCCTAGTTGGGAGTGACCCAGACTCCGAAGCCAGCGGTCCTGTATCCAATTCCCGGTAATGGTAGATTTTTGTCTGAAGAGCGCGAATATTTGTTCCGAAGCCTTGAAACTTTTCTATGTATTTAAATATGTATTTCTCTGTACAAGTATGTATGTATGTTAACTCGTTATTGCACAAACAAAAGATAACAAAGTACAAAACGAAACAGAAACACAAAAGGTATGTACAAAGGCGAACATATCCCTAAATGTATATCCCTGTATGTTTCCCTGTTTATTTGTTTAAGGCCATGATATAATCTAAATTTAAAACTTGTGAAGTTTTTCCGGAATGATGATTTTCATCTAAAGTGTACTTTCCTCCCTATTGACTGTAATGTACGGCTGTTTCTAAAGTTATTGGCTGTTAGTGTCAGAACCAAGAGTGATCTTATTAGGGTTCCGTTTTTGTCTCTCGGTAGGAATGCTATTAAGAAGTGAAGTGTGTTAGTTACTTGGTACCCTTTAGGTTTTCCGTCAGTCATTTCCCTAATTACAGAGTCGCTTTTGTGTGCGATCCTCAACAATTTACAAAAATCTTTTGTATATTTAATTAATCTATGTTATTTTTTCAAAAACAACCTTTAACATCCCGCTTTTTGTTTTTGGTTGACTCTCGGGATGAAATCCAATTAACCTTAACCCCATCAAGCCGTTTAGCCTACAGGAAGTCACACAAAAACAGATGTGCATCTTGCTAAACCGACTCCAACTACCCAAAACGCTGCGTCTATCATATTTTAAGAGTTCACAGGTCCACAGGATGACAATGGGACCACCTTTCAAACAAAAACTATTAGGAACATACATTAAAAACACTTAAGCACGCTTAGCTAGATTAAATCGTTTAATGGAGTAGAGATAATTAAATTCCAGCAAAACCTCGCTTAAAAATGAACTCGCATTATGTAGGTACCTAATACTTTTTTCGCTTCAAATGCTCTTTTAAAGTTTTCGTTTATGCTTAATGTAAGAGACTAAACTGTGTTGTCTATTATGCTGTTGTGTAGTTTAACAATATATTATTTTTATTTTTATTTGAAAATCGAAACTATTAATTAAACAAACTAAACTTACTCAGTTAGGTACGTAAATAATAACTATAAAAATAACACCCCTTCTGACAGGTCCGCCCGTGGCATGGTCTGCATTACCTCTCTGGATAGCTAGCCCGATCCTTTGAGAGTTTTAAGCACGTATAAAAGTGTATACCTACTGCAAAAAAAAATACTTTTTAATCTGTGTTCCGACAAATCGATTTATAACGGTTTTTATTTTCTAAAAAGTTATAAACATGAAGCCAGTTCGATTCCAGAAGTTATGCCCTCATGTTTAATTTGTTATGACTTGTAATATGCAGTAGCGGTCCCTCGTAAAACGCTTTTTATAGGGGCCCGGCTGTTGTCACGGAAATTTGATTTTTCGAATGAGCGAATTTAATATAGCAGCCGTCCTGGTAAAAACGGTGACGTTATCGTCATTCGACGACAACGTGTTGGAGACTTATTTGACATTATTAAACCTGAGGTATATCGGCAGTTAAAATGTATAAAATATGTTTTTATGTGACGGAGAAGATAAACGACTTCTGGGGTTGATATATATATTTGCAATCCCTAGACTATACCTAGGCTGCGACTCTAAGGGCCATATTAATACTCTCATCTCAACTGTAATGCTAGTCTAACTCTAATAATTCTAATTCTAACTAATTCGCCAATGCCGAGTAATTTATAGACACTTCCATGGAATTATTAGAGAAATAAGTCCATGGATACAACACGCGAGCACAATTTGTTCGGTAAAATAGTATTTTCTCTTGTGGACTAACAGAACCACGTGGGTGACATGGGGTTAGCTTCACGCGCTATTTTGTCAAGCCCCTAATGCTAAGGAAGCATCGATAATGTCCGTTTTCTATGGCTTGACGTTTATTTTGACCTATCTTGTTTTGGGCATCTCAGCCAAGATGGGTTTATTAATACGGCCCTAACACTGAAAGGTGCTACATAACCCTGAGGACTGAAATTTCTTGACACTAGTAATTTTACTGGTTGTCTAATCCCCACACGGACACAACAATGCGAACTCTGCTGCTTGGCGGAAGGTTAAAGGTTAAGATGGTGGTAGCGATCCGGACGGACCTTGCATCAACACTTCTGTTGACACAATGATATAATTTTAAACAATATATTGTAAGCTTTAGTTTTATATTTTGCAGCGTGTCGTGTTCTGAGATTTATATTCTCCGTCTTAACGTCGTGACTCCGTCGCGACTCGCTGGAGCCTATCTTGTATGTGTATTTTTATTCTTGGTGTAATGTGTACAAAACGATTGTGTGTGGCTATAAATATCTTTATAATATATTGTTGATTTCATCTCATTCTTTTTGAGCTTACCTTGCGACAAAGATTTCATAATAACTATGAGCAATTTCTGAGTCTTGCATCATTTAACTATGTTTCAAAAACAGCGTTTTTTAGGGTTCCGTAGTCAAACTAGGAACCCTTATAGTTTCGCCATGTCCGCCCCGTCCGTCCGTCCGTCCACAGCCTAGCGTAGAGACTCTTTGTACTAGAAAGCTGTAATTTGGCATAAATATACATATTAGTCACGCCAACAAAGTATACAATAAAATGAAAAACAAATAATTTTTTTAGGGTAACGTGGGGACGTATTTTTGGATAGGTCTTAAAATATTACGGGTTTGTGACAACAGTTGTTCGATTAAGTAATCCGTTTATGAAATATTAAGCTTTGAAGCGCTAATTTTCGTTAAACTCAAGTGTCCCCCCCTCCTCTATAGTCAAAACTACAAATACTAAAAATCTGAAAAAATAAATAAATGAAAGAGCATATAACGAATTTTAAAGGAAAACTATTACGACTACACATCATTCGACTAGACATCATTGGTACTTAAGATACAGGCGATTAAAGTGTTTATACCTACTAAAATCATCGAAGACGGCACCAATTGACTTTAAATAGAAAATTAGGTTACTTGTTGATTTTTATGTTTGTAGTACTTGTCGGCTTAGGAAGAACCCTACACTGAGCATGGTCCGACATGCTCTTGCCCGGTTTTTAAGTGTAATTACTGTGTACAAAAAGTACACGGTCGAAGACGTCTGGTTTGTGTCCCGTTTTATTTCTTTCATATGTCTATTTATAGTGAGACTCAAGTTTATTAAAATAAGTTAAATTTCCGCAGTTCAAATTCAAATTCAAATTCAAATTCTTTATTGAAACAGTAATTAGATATACAACTAAAATTATAATATGAGACTTAATTGTTACTGTTATTGGCATCACAATTGACAATTTCTTGTGACATCTACACAAGGCACGGCCTGATTCGTAGAATGACACATTAAATGATTACCCAGACAGAAATAGCGATCGTTAAAGAATTAGTATTACTTAAAAGTGTACACAACCAAAAAGAGAAAGGAATATTAAATTGAACATACCTATAAACAAAGTAAAATGGGATGTGAGCGTGAGTGTGTGTGTGAGTGTGGTGTGAGTGAATGTGTGTATGTATGGTGTGTGTGTGTGTGTGCATGTGTGAGGATGGGAGTAGAACTCGAGAGTTTATTTGTTATTATTTCACATTATTATGAACTCAAGAAATTTTCAGTCTCTTTGTAGTTTAATGAGAGAAGCCAATCCTGAATCCTGTACATAGCATCATTAGGGGAACTAGTTTTAATGTCACAGATTTTGTTGACCTTGTTGTAAAGGTTTAAACGTGAGAAGGGGCCTAGTTTTTTTGCAATTTGCGTTTTAACTTTAGGAAGGGGAAGTCTAAAAACTCGCTTTTTAAGAAGCTCCTGGTAGTACGGTAATTTTGTGCGTTGAGGTAGAATTCCTTAAAATATATAACTGCCGTACGCTGAGAACTTCACTTTCGTTATATAAAGTGGTTGTAGAGTATCTACGCGGACGCGAGTACATGCTTTTTAGAAGTGAACGCTGAGCTCTTTCAAGAACGATCATAAACGTGTTAGCGCTCCCCCCCCACATGGCTATGCAATAAGTGATAACTGACTGTGCGAGAGCGAGGTATGTTGTCCTAAGAAGGAAATTACTCATACATTGGCGAAGTTTTTTGAACAAGTAAATTAACTTTCTGATTCGGTTGGCGGTTGCTACAATGTGTTGGGAAAATGAAAGCTTATCATCCAAGATCACACCTAAGTACTTTAAAGAGCCAGTTCTGACTAAGCTTTTGCAACTACAATGTGTTTCTGTACATTTATGAGTTGAATTGCCTGAGTGGACTTTGATTTCAGGGCACCCAGTTGGAGCAGATGCCAAAGTTTTGTGAAAGCACATGAATTTTGACTTTTCAGTGTTTAATGTAAGGAGTTTGTGACTTAACCAGTGTGCAACCTGTGACATTCCCCTTTGCGCTGTTTCAAAAACCCGGCCCCATGAAGTATCATGAAAGATCACCGCTGTGTCATCAGCGTAACACATGCATTTAATAAGTTTTGGGGTAGTTGCATTCTTAGTTTACTGTTTTTACTTGGCTTTTGAGAATTGAAGTTAGATACCTATAATTCGTGTATAGGTAAGCTGCTACGGCGCAGCGCACTGCTCTCCTAAGCCAATAAGCAGTATCTTAAATTCAATAGCCAAAGCAGGTTCAATCATATTCTGTTGATAATAAGGTTGCAGTTGCTACACGATTTTTTTTCTGCGATACTGCTATTTTTGTTAGCAGAGCAACACAGGAACCTAAGTCTAACCATTCTAATAGACTCGGGTCGGGCCTGCATTGTCTATTTGGACGAAAGCCTAGAGAGCTGTGTGTCGCATTGCTGTGAGGCAATTGTTAATTGCTTCCACAGCGACAAGATGCGGGTATTCTACTACTAGGTTAGGTATAAAGCACACGGAGCTGGTGTTGAAACTCAGTTCGACGTAAATACTCAAATTATAGCGTTTAGATATATAAAGCACTAGCGGCCGCCCGCAACTTCGTACGCGCAGAATAATTTTCCCACTACTCCCCAGAGGACAAATTTCCAAAAATCCTTTCTTAGTGCACCCCTAAACCTCATAAGGAATCTACTAAGTCCCTATTAAGTAGTCTATTTCAAGTCTCGAGATTATTTAATTATTCCCACGACTTCATCCCACTCCTCACCCAATTGGGTGGAATCATCGAAAACGCGGACATAAATTATTTTACAATCACCAGCCTAAACCCAAAAATTGAGGATCCTAAATTCAAAACTGATGGACTTTCATACACATTTTCATCCCCTATTTTACCCCCTTAAAATGCCTACACTGTACGAGTATAAGGTATCTATATGCAAAATTTCAAGTCTCTCGTAGGTCGTTGCGTTGACCCAGTCAGTCAGTTTAGAATTTTAAATATACAGAACTAGCGACCTGCCAGCGGCTTCACCCGCTGCAATTTTTTTTATATCACTTAGGGGTATGAAAAATAGATGTTGGCCGATTCTCAGACCTACCCGATATACACACAAAATTTTATTAAAATCGGTCCAGCCGTTTCGGAGGAGTTCAATAACGTACACCGTGACACGAGAATTTTATATATTAGAGATTAATAAATAAAGGCGGACAAATACTCAATCCACTTTATCTTTGCTGTTTATTACTTAGGGCTTGTCTTGGCTCGCAGATTTTGACATCCGTAATCTAGAACATCTCCAGAACATAATATAGTTGTTACCTTGAAGAATCATGTGATATTTTTTTCACTCCCTACTTTCCACCAGTCGTCAGTATTACTTTAAATTGTAACGACCATTGTCAGATTGGAGGCGTGTGCTTAGAACTTCGCGAACGTTCCAGAGGGAAACATAACATAGCATTTAAATTTATATTTTGTAATCTTAAGTAAAGAGGGGGACTAGTATTCGTAGGACCAAGTGTATAAGGCGTAAGAAGTTCGGGGATTAAATATAATTGAATTGGACAGTTAAATTATTAATAGAAAGGCATTTGCGTGCGATCCGTTTATCTTCTCGGTTCGGATGCAATTAAGGTAAAGTTGGGACGGTAAGAAGGGCCGACCCTAGTTAACGTTCCAGCAGTTATGAATATTCAGAATGCTTCGGATAACTCGAAGGGAAACATACAGAATACGTAACTTTTGCAACTCCGGCGACGTCTTTAATTAGAAAGCGGTCGCCGAGCGAAATACGAGCCAACTTCAGAGAATAGTGAGAATAACCAAGCATATACTGTTTCTATGCTAACTCGGTATAACCACTATCTTTGTGGTATTCCAAACTTTCATACAAATAAATGTTTTAAGAAACAAAAAACCGTCTTAAAATAGCAAGAAATAACTTGTTTTACAATGGTACGTCAGTCCAACTGAAGTCGGCCTTCCACAATATTTTTAACCAAAAGCCGAATACATTTTGAAGATGGTTTTTTTTTTTTTTAAACTTTTATTTTATTGCATACCTTTCAGTGATCATAATATATCTAATGTTATGTGGTACAGATGTCGTCCCACATCTCAATTAATAAGAAACAAGCAACGCTGCGGGAAAGTCATAGTCATATGTTTAAACCGTTTGAATGTGCTTCGTCATAGTTGCTCAACTATCTCAATGGAGATATCGCCACCCAATTGGTACCCATGAGTAGTTCCAGTTGCAATTAATGAATACACATGCTCTAGCATGTGTATTCAAAAAGTATCATTCGTTGAAGTAGAACTGATGATAAAGAGCATTAATTGCCACCGGAACTACTCAGCGGTACCAATTGGGTAATTTGATTATACTAAAATCGCTATAGGTATGTATTCCAATAACATTTGAGGAGTTCCCTCGATTTCTCCAGGATCCCATCATCAGATTTTGACGTGCCGAAATAGGACAAACTAAAAATTATAGGTACCCTTTCAAACAAAAACTTTTTTTCCAAATCGCTCCTGCTTTCTTTGAGTAATCGGGAAACATAAGAAAATATCCCGACGAATTGAGAACCTCCTCCTGTTTTTGAAGTTAGTTAAAAATAGACTTCGAAGGTAAGAACTCTTCAAGATTTTATTCTTATATTTATTATATAAGAAGATAGGTAGGTAGAAGTTAGAGCATCGCGGGCGAATAAGAATATATTATGAGATTTCATAAACTAAAACTAGGGCACGACCACTTTCAACTGTTATTTAAACTGCGCAAATAGATCAACAAGCATCATTCCGTCTCAAAAGTGTTAAATACAAAATATAGTGTGTATTTTAAAAGCTGCTTCATAGCTCATGTTTATGTATAGGTTATATTTTGTAAACTAGCTGTTGCCCGCGACTTTATCCACATAGAAGTCAGTTATCGGTATTCCATCGGGAACAAATATATTTTTAGGGACCTAAAGAAACCTACGTCCCACCCCGGAACTTAAGATATTTCCGTACAATTTTTTATCGAAATCGGTTCAGCGGTTTAGCCGTGAAAGTGAACAACCGGACAGACAAACAGTTAAATTCACGTTTATAATATAGGGGGAGACACGCATTTTACTATTCTTATACTTACCTTTATAATTTTGGGTGTTTTTTATTTGTGTATATGTACTTATATATAGGTATAAACAAGGTTCTCTGATAGAACAGATTCCTTAGTAAAACCCCCTCCACTATTTAAGCACAACCTTTCACTTTTCTCAATCTCTCAAAGGTTCTTTGGAAGAGATCACTTAAAGGGTTCGCCGTTGTACATTATTTTTTTATCTTCACTGTATTGATTTGGTCTTCCTTTCGTACAATAAAGTGTTTACAAACATACACATCAAAGACTTAGTTCGCCTATGTACAATTGTACATCCCTATCTTGTGAGGATGTATTTTGTTTCTGTTAACATACATACATAACATCACGCCTTCATTCCCAGAGTGGGGTAGGCAGAGCTACAGAAATACCAACAAGTCTAAAAAGACTTGTTTATTCTGTGACCACATTTTTCACAATCAGGCCAAGAACACAGAATAAGTAATAGTACAACCAAGAAGTTTACTAGCGTATTATTGACAGGTTGCAAGCCCATCGCCTAACACTACTACACGCCCTTATTCCCTTAGTGGACTCTTAGGATATCCACGGGAAGACATGGAGTGGCACTTTTCAAACCCGGCAATCCTCTTTGTATCTTGTGCAATAAAGAGTTACCTCTACCACCTGCAAGTTACTCGCTCTCATATGCTCTTACACCAGTCTTCCCAAGCTTACCCGAACCTGACTTATTGTGAGCTACTGCACTGTGACAAAATTACTAGCGTCAAGTTACGTTACGTTCCAAGTAACTATATTCAAATCTTAAAGAACGTGGATTTAAAAAAGTCGATTATATTCTTTCCCGGGCACGCATCCTCACGTAAATCTCATTTCGCGGAGTTGTCCGGAGCATCGAGCGCTAGGTACCATCATCGGGTTATTCTTTATACTCAACGGCGAGTTCCCTTATCGAACTGCTGTATCTTGACCTCTCATCTACGAGTATGTATAAATAATACAGATGTTGTCCCTTGTTTTACCGTCAAACTATTCACAGGATGTTTCATTTCACCGAACTATACTTTTTCGAACGCTATTTTATGCTGAAGTCGAGTTGTATTCTGGCTACCCTGGATATCAATTAAATAGGGGAGAGTGGGACTGAAAGTGCCGAGGGTAAGTTGTTCCGATGAGAATAGGAATGCAAGTAAAAAACGGAGCAATTCGTATGATATATTTGTCGCGAAACGTTATGACACCATGCCTTTACAGGAGCCGCTTTCGTTGCTTCCATTATGTTAGAATAGTAGATATGGAAAAAAAAAAACAATTGACGAACGATTGAAAACAACTAACCCCACGGGATAATATATTTCTGACTTTGATTTTTTATTAACTGCGTTGATAGTGCACAAAAAGTATCACATATTTTGACGAACTACAAAAGACTGTGTAGACTAAGGTTATTTTTTTAAGGATATGTGTGTTTTTAAAAGAACGGAACAACCAGCCCCATGGCGGGGTTAGTTGTTCCGTTCCGATCGATGTCATACAACTTTTTTTTATAAGAAAACCGTTTAACGATGCACAAAACAATATCACTATTCAGTAACTCCAATAATCATTCTTTAAATATGTGTGTAAGCCACACAATATATATACACTATTTTCATAGCTCAATTTTGTGTTTTATGAAAATTGGCACTTTCAACCCCGCTCTCCCCTACTTAGGTTAGATTTGCCTAGACTTGTGACTATCACAAAATGTTTACTCCTGCGCCTTAAAAACCTGTCGGTAATAGAAAATTCATCGAAATGATATGTTCTCGCTTGATTGCCATCAAAACAAGAGTAAACCAATACTGATAAATATATACATCTAACTATCCGCAGTCTGCACATGCAAGGATCGCTAGGGTATTCATGTCTAAGATGTTGGTTCTGTTCTGTTTAACATGTTGGCCAAAACAACATTGCAATGTGAATACTGCCACCATTAGCGCGGCAAGCGGTAAAGAAAGAAAAACATTTATTAACGAAGCAAACCACTAACATAACTATTTATCCCTAAATACTTCTTATGTAAAAACAAATATATAAAATTAGCGGCCAAGTGCGAGTCGGACTCGCCCATGAAGGGTTCCATAGCAGCAAGTATTACATAATATAAAAGTTCGTTGTAGCTTTGATCAATGTTTTTATGATGTATTAAAAAAAAACTAGGTACTTACTAGATCTCGTTCAAACCAATTTTCGGTGGAAGTTTGCATGGTAATGTACATCATATATTTTTTTTAGTTCTATCATTCTCTTATTTTAGAAGTTACAGGGGGGGGGGGGGGGGACACACATTTCAACACTTTGGAAGTGTCTCTCGCGCAAACTGTTCAGTTTAGAAAAAAAATATGTTAGTAATCTCAATATCATTTTTGAAGACCTATCCATAGATACTCCACACGTATGGGTTTGATGCAAATTTTTTTTTGAGTTTCAGTTCTAAGTATTGGGAACCCCCAAAATTTATGTTTTTTTTTCTATTTTTGTGTGAAAATCTTAATGCGGTTCACAGAATACATCTACTTACGTTTCAACAGTGTAGTTCTTATAGTTTCGGAAAAAAGTGACTGTGACATACGGACGGACAGACAGACAGACATGACGAATCTATAAGGGTTCCGTTTTTTGCCATTTGGCTACGGAACCCTAAAAATGTATGATGCACGCTGAGTGCCACCGCTTTCAGCTATCTCTTTGCATAGACGAAGCCAGCTCTTCGAAGCGAACAAGGGTTTTACTTTATAGAGCACTGAAACTCCTCAAATCAGGGTGCCATATCATAATTATTCATTGGGTTGGAAGCGTGGCATCGGTGGGGGTCATCACGTCATTATTTTTGTTTGGATTAAACTTCTACGGACCTATTATGATCACCGCTGTGGGAAAAACATCCCTCACTTTCTGACAAATACGTAAGTGCGAGAGCGACGTATGCTTTATCCACGGCGATAAACGCGACCATAATAAGCCCACTGTAGGATTTGAGGGCTTGCCAGTGCTATTTTATTATTTTTGCTATGCTGACAATGTTAGTTCCCGTTTTTGCCACGACTCTTTCCGCAGAGACTCTACTAAAAATAATTATCATTACATTACTTCACTAGTTAAAAAAACAAACAAAATAAAGCTCGGTGGCTTCGGCTTTTCTTAAATGCATTTTTGTAATATATGCATTTGTGTTTTATTATTAAGAGCACGTTCATTCCCATGGATGAGCCAGGTTCCTGGAACAATGAATAATGATGGTGTGGCATTCTCATTAAAGAAGTTTAATTTTTCATTGTTTTGTAAATTGCAACCCTTTTCCCGTGACCAGCTCTTAGACTAATTTGTTTTGCCGCACGCCTCGCTCTAGGCTACCGCTGTAAGCCCAAAGTCGTGGCCTGGGCGTTGATTCTCAAACAACTCGCTCCTCGTCAACCGATAATAATTAATTGGTGAACTTAAGTTGTCTCACGTGCCCGAGGGCAAGAGGTAGAATTACGTACTGACTTTGACTTAGGTTTATTTAACGACATATTATGCAACCAGTCAGTAGGAACCTCGATTTCACTACGAGTTAATAATTAACGGACAAGGGATATGGTTCTCTTAAGCGTATCATTTTTCAACGACGCAGCTATAAACCGGCGAATTTAAGTAGTCCGGTCAGAGCGTAAAAACCACATTATAGCGTGTATTCTTAATTAGGCAGCTTTATACGAAAATTGTTCGCGTCTTGTCGTCGTCTAAGAGAATCACAGCACGGCCATAAGGATCGCGTGTCGATTTGAGTCAGCAACATTTTTTAAGGTTTCGTAGTCAAACTAGGCATCCTTATAGTTTCGCCACGTCCGTCCGTCCGTCCGCAGCCTAGCTCAGAGACTCTTACTACTAGAAAGCTGTAATTTGGAATGAATATGCATATTAGTCACGCCAACAAAGACGTAAAAAAAAACTTTTTTTTTTTAATGCACCTCACCTGTGTCGTTGGAAGACCCCTCCTCACCGGTGTCGTTGGAAAGGTCTTTCAAAATATTATGGGTTTGTGAAAACAGATTTTTTATGAAATATTAAGCTTTAAAGCGCTATTTTTTGTCAGACTCAAGACTCAAGACTCAAGGGGCTCTTGCCCGGTTTTAACTACAAGTCGTTTGTTTAAGGACTTTAACTTAATGTTAACCAACCAATTTTGTCAAGCTGAATCATGATCAGTTCAACTTCAAGACGCATGAAATTTCTCAGAGTATGTAATTACTAATTACTATAGCCGCTATAACAACAAAATGATAGTCGCATTTGATAAAAGAAACGTGTTATTTTCGGCGTTTTTTTTGTAAACTTATGTTTATTTCTTTAATTACCTAAACACATGAAGCGCAGTTGCAAGCGAATAGATGCCGCACGAGGGTGTCTTAAATAACTTTTTGATTCAAAAATAAATAGTATTTTGATCAAATTATACTGGGCTGATTGAGCTCGCTCGCCTTTGCCCGTTTGGAAATAATAATAACACCACAGACTACACGCTAGCCTTGTTGGGAGTGACTCTGCCTTCGAAGCTAGGGGTCCTGGGTTCAAATCCCGGTAAGGGCAGATATTTGTGTGATGAGCACGAGTATTTGTTCCCGAGTCTTGGATGTTTTCTATGTATTTAAGTATATATTTCTCTAAATAAGTATGTTTATCGTTGTCTAGTACCCATAGTACAAGCCTAGAGCTTAGTTTGGGACTAGTTCAATTTGTGTGAGATTGTCCTGTGATTATTATTATTATTATTATTATTAGACTTTGTCCTAGATCGCGGAACAATCTCATTAGCCACCAACGAATAAACAAGATGATACCCCGGGTTCACCCCACCCCGAGATCAGCTGCTTTCGTTCAAATAACGTCGGCAAATGTTTTCCCTCATAACTTCTTTTGCTGAAAAACTTTAGTCTTATCAACGTTACGTATTTTTTAGCGGTAATCAAAACTATGTTTAAACTTTGACAAGCTTGTTTCAGTGAAATTGCTGAAGCAATAAAAAGAGAGTGGTATTTATGGCCAGTTGTATTGTTTTTGCGTTTTGTAACCGAAGGGCATCAACGGGACCCCATTGCTGTTACCCACATGTCCGTCTGTCCATCCGTCGTCTGTCTCACAGATTTTTCAGCTAAATGGTTGAAGGTACGCAGTCTTCGAATTTTCACAGTATACCTATGTAAGCAACTTGTTGACCCAAAAAAATGCAAAATGAGAAAATATATTTTTAAATAGGTTTAAGGGAGGCTCCCATATAATCAAACGGAGCGAAAAACATGTTGTCATACACCATCTACTGGAGTATCGTTGTTAAGAATTAATTGAGAAGATAAATACCGTATTGTTTGTAAAAAAAAAAATGGAAATCAAAAGCATGAGAGCTTTTTTTTTTACTTTTTTTGTGTCGAAGAATGTTCTAACTTCCCATTGACCATTGCTTGAAATTTGGTGTTTTTTATTTCATATACAGTGTGTTACCGGCATGAGGGCTTTAAATGTAGGTATCGATTCTACTCCTCAAATGGAACTCCTTTTGTTGTACGACTTTAAAAAATGAGGTAATTTTTATTTTTTATTTTTCATACAAAATAAATTAATTCACTGATTTTACTAGTAAAGTTTGAAAGTTTGATCACCTATAACTTACTGTAAATTAAGTTATTTTCTAAGTCGTAGAACAAAAGATGTAGCATTTGAGGAGTAGAATCGATACCTACATTTAAAGCCCTCATGCCGGTAACACACTGTATTTAACTAACAAATACCGGTATATTGATGAATCATATTTTGGTACCGAGCCCTAAATGTGCGAAGTCCGACACGAACCTGGCTGGTTTTTCTATTGTTGTAAACCAGCGCTGGCTTCCGTTGTACATGGTGAGATGCAACCTTTTTAACGCCGCAACTCAACTTACCCAAAATCCTTGTTTCTTTGCTTTTTCTTTCTTTATAAACTTTTCGCTAAACAGATGTTTAAATATGTTTTTAACTTATTTTCATTTCATTTCATTATGCTTGGAAGATCCGTATTAGGCATTGCTAATTGGTTTTTGATTGATTACTCGTATGTTATGATATTTCAAAGATGATCTGAAGATGGAGTTGAAAGAAGGTTATAGAATGTTAAGTTACACCAATTTTTTTCCCCCCGTGTGGTTACCGAGGTAGAATAGTAACACTCTCATGTCTTCCCGTGGATGTCGTAAGAGGCGACTAAGGGAATAAGGGCTTGAAGTACTGTTAGGCGATGGGCTTGCAACTTGTCAATAATAGTACTCTGGAAAACATCTCAGCCTGATTGTGCAAAATGTGGTTACAGAATTACCAACAAATCTTTTTAGAGTTCTTGGTACTTCTGTAGCTCTGCCTACCCCACTCTGGGCATGAAGGCGTAATGTTATGTATGTATGTATGTAAGTTACACCATCAAGTTTGGACTCGTTGGATTGGACCCAATGATCCCTTGATGACAGTACAAAAAAGGACAAACTAAACTTGATAGTTTTCTTCAGGAGATAGTTCAGCGGCGCTCAATTTTATTATCTTACTAGTAAGTAGTGTGCTATTTTATTTAGAAATCCGCTCCTTCGCAAACATCAGAAGAAGAGATTGATATATTTTTTTTAGATTTATCAATCTAAGTTCAATCACCAATTATTTTAATTCCTGAAAATGATAAAGTTCCCTCAGAAAAACTGTTTTACTTGTTTATAGTCATACTAGCTGTTTCCCGCGACTTCGTCCGTAACCGTCCAATTTATTAGCATATAAAGTGCCTTATAACCTTCCCGGGACTCAAACTATCTAAATACCAAAAATCATCTAAATAAAAGCGTAACTAACAGACATACAGACAGACAGGCAGAGTTACTTTCACATTTATAATATAAGTTTGAATTTTTTATTGGATTACGTAAACTGACATAGTTTTCGACTCATTCTTTTGGTAAAAGTTAACAGAAAATGTGATCAAAACTTATTTTAATAACCTTAATATGTATAATTATGTTCACTTGTGTAATTTCAATAACAGCCATTTTATATATATACATACATACTTAATGTCACGCCTACATTCCCAGAGTGGGGTAGGCAGAGCTACAGAATTACCAACACCTCTAAAAAAACTTGATAATAATTCTGTAACCACATTTTGCACAATCAGGCTAAGATGTTTATCACTTTTATCAGTGTATTAGTGACAGGTTGCAAGCCCATCGACAAATAATACTTCAAGCCTTTATTCCTAAGGGAATAAAGGCCGAACCCTATATTCAAACCGCGGATAGATAAGGCTTACTTCTGGTTAAAATTTGACATTGGCCCATACAAAATGTGTCAAATTTTAATCAGAAGTAAGGCTATCTGTCCGAGGTTTAAATATTGGGTTCGGACGTTAGTCGCCTTACATGTTATCAGAAATAATATTTTTTTATATTTAAAACGGCTGTTATTGAAATAAACCATACACAAACTCTCAGTTTACTTAATATATAAAAAAATATGACTTTAGATACAGTTAGCTTCCTGCTAAGCAATTGCATCGTTATCTTTCGGTGGTGTGAGGATAAGCTAACCGGTGAAACTACTAGCATAGCATCCATTCAACTAATAGTATTCCATCTTAGTCCTTAGGCTTAGCAACGCATTTGATTAATTGCAGTTTCCAGATTGAATATTGATATGAGTCTTATGTCCCACATATACAGCGTGGAAAAAATCTATGGGCCCTCGAGGGGAACTATCTTAAATCCTTTAGTTAGCTCATTTTACTGAAGGGAAACATTCCTCCTAAAACTTTTTTAAAGAAACAAAACTACATTCAAAGATCTTCTAAAATTCAGGGAATCGAATCAGCAAAATTATCAAAATTTAACCCTCGCTATTTTATTATACGAATCGTTAGGAATAAATCCGTACCGGATAAAAATTATCCAATAATGTGTGTTTTGTCTGAAAAAGGCATAAAAATGTTTAAAAACTTGCGGACAATGAACGACTAGTTTTACATAAAGCTCTAACTGACGATGAAGAATGTAAACTTCCAACAAAGAATATAACAGGAAGACTGAACAAAAAATCGTTACTTAAAGAAATTACACTACAGCGAGCTTGGTTGAGAGCACTTTGCTGATTTAACAAGGCTGTTTGAACACTTATTAGGGTTTCGTACCTCATAAAGAAAAAACGGAACCCTTATAGGATCACTTATCTGTATGTCCGCCCGTCTGTCACTATTGGACTTGCGTTGTTTGGTACACTTCGCACTTTTAGAATTATAGTGACCTAATTCAAACATTTTCAGCTTTCGATTTTGAGTCATAAATTTAGTACCATAGAGACCTAAGTCGAAATTCAAAATACGTGGATTAGGTCACTATATTTCTTAAGATGCGACTTATGTAAGTCGATGACTCAGAGACGGAACGGTAATGAAAATGAATGAATTTTAAGTTTTATCTAAAATATATAGCTTATTTGCACATAAACCTTAAGCCACTTTTAGAATGTTTTAACGAACTATGGCTTAAAGTATGTTAAATAGTTAATGAAATAAATAAGAGCGAAAAGTTAACTTAATAACGTTAATAACAAATTTTATTCATAACAGGAGATCAATTGCAGGCTTACAAAAATGAAGTAGTTGAAAGATAATCTAGAGATGCGCAAACGCAGAGAATGTTTCCATTTCTGGAAGTTCAAGGAATTTTTACCTTTAGGTATTATGTCTATCACGTAACTTACCAAAACATAAAAGGGGCAAAAACACAAAGGAAATAGTTTTCTTTATTAGTATGAATTATTTAAGGGGCTACCCTGGGCCAACGGCCTTGACGCATGATTTTCTGTCATTTTCCTTAATATCTTTCAAACGGAAAACAATATAGAAATAATGTCCGGTAGTTTTATAGAGGATAACTTACTGGATTTTTTATATATTTTATATTTTATATATTTTATCAAAAGTTAAGACTAGTTAGTCTTAACTTTTGAAAAAATATATAAAAAAATCCAGTAAGTTATCCTCTATAAAACTACCGGTCATTTTTTTCATATAGCGTTCCGTTTGAAAGATATTAAGGAAAATGTAAGAAAATAGCGCCTCAAGGCCGTTGGCCCGGGGTAGCCCCTTAATTAAATTCGTCCTTGATATCGACGCACCAAATACTATCTGGCAACTTGAAGTTGTGTCGTCAGAGCGTAAAAACCGCATTAAGCGGCCTTAATTTTCAGCTTATCCGCTTTACCCCTCGAGTGATCAAGCTCGTAGGTCGCTTACGATCGACCATTTGACAGAGAGCTGTTTTTTTGTTTTTATTTAAAAATGTAGAGTTTTTTTTATTACTGATTAAAAACATCCTGATCTTGACAGTAACATCAATATATTATTGTAAAAATATTTTGCTACGTCACTTTAATATTCGTGCCCCAATTTAGCACACGTATGGCATGTTTGAATTGTTGCACTAATCTGTCAAATGCGTTAATGCAACGAGGTGCAAAAGTGTGTAGCTACTTATAAAGGTGACTGTACCTATTACTTTTAAAGTAGAGTCTCTATCCTACGGGTGAAACTGTCCCTTATTGCCTTTGACATGTATGTTACGGTATTGTTTTTAATTTGATCGCCATTATTGTCGAGTAATTAAGAGCTATCGTGACGTTGACAATACCATCGTACTGTCACAGTGTCTATTCTACACGGCAAATCAATATTGCTTTTGTCATGTTCTCGTATTGTTTTTAACTCGGCTGCCATTACAGTTAAGTAAACGTCAAGAATCCCTTCCGAATTTTGAAGTTGTTATTCAATGAACTCCTAATAATTTCCTAATAAAAATAAGGTATGATGTGATGTAGCACAGCATACTAAAGTAACTTCCCTTCTTTAGTTGATTAGTCTTTCACATAAGTTGTTTGGTTAAAAAAGTATTTTTTAATTTGTTTTCTGTATGACCTTAGAGAATAAAATAATAATAATAATAATAATGAATTTAATATCAGTGACCACTATTACTAGTTCAAAGTTATTTACATTTATTATATTTCATAGTAACCTACACAATTGATATCTAATTAGAAATAATAAGTTAAATAATGAATTGAATATGAATAATATATGAATATGAGTTGGTACCAGTGTTGGTCACTTTTGGATAGCCGCCAATGATGAACACTTAACTCTTATTAGGGAACATGCATGAAAAACAGAATTGTGTTTCATTGATACGATTTAGGAGAACATGTAAAAAAATATTACTCATCACTTCATCGAGTTTCACTCCATCGAATGTATCATTTCATAGAAATTCATTTCTTCGGACGCTATTTTCTGCTGAAACCATAATGTTTTCAGGGTATCTTAAACATCTAACCTAACCTAACCTACGTAATTAATGTTTAAGCACAAGTTTAAAATCAAATTTCTTGTATGGGAACCCCATTTAATCTTTAAGAGGCCGTATACGAAATTTTGCCAGTTTTGCTTATTTTCGTGATTTTACAGTTTAAATACTGCTTTTCTATAAGTTTTAATGCACATCATGATATATCTATCCAGTTATGATCGAATAAATGAGTTACGAATGAATGAGCTACTTTTTTACCTTTGTCGAGAATTTAAATTCGGGATTTAGGTTATTTTAAAACATTATATATTGCTATTTAATTTTAATTTTTGGATGTGTTTTTAAGGTAATGGATTGATTTTGAACTGAAGTTTATTACTGTACTTTTAATTTTATGAACGAGTGTTTTAAGAAGCCGAAATTAAAAACTATTTTAGACAACTTACATGTTTTAGACAACTTTTACAGCAATCAATTGCTATTTTTCATACCTTTAAGACGTCAAAACGATTCGAGAATATGCGATATTCTAAACCTCTTACAGCAAAACTCACGAAACAGTCGCCGGTTTCAGGTCGATTAATCAAAATTAAATAATAAACTCAAAAAAGTATTTCATACATTCGTTGAAAATTTAAAATATCTTTCGTGTTCTGCATTAAAATTTGTAGAAGTAAAGTATTTCAACAGTAAAATCACGAAAATCAGCGAAATCGGCAAAATTTCGTGTACGGCCTCTTAACTTTATAATATTTTTATTATTTGTTGTTATAGCGGTTATAGTACACGCAATGAAAATCTCAAGTGCCTACTACGGTTCATGAGATATAGCCCGCTGACAAACAGATAGACAGACAGACAGACAAAAGTAAAAAATAAATTTTCTATATTACAGTCCGCTGACAGACAGACAAATCGACAACGGAGGCTTAGTGACAGGGTTCCGGCACCCTTTGGGTAATACGGAATCCTAAAGTCGTTTTGACCATGACATATTATTTCCTATATTACTTTCATTATTCAAAGTGAATATGAAGCACAAATATCCTCGATCGTCAATAAGTCCTAAAGCAATAAATGGCGGCCATATTTCTCGGGTCTGGTAATGAATCCAATTATCGAGGCCTTCGGGGGCGACATGTTAAATGGGTCCCATTGCTCCTCGCTCGCCTCCTGTCTCTATCCCAGTCCTCTTACTGAGCCATTCTCATCCTCAAAACTTTACCAACAATAGTTTTTCCTCTTTATCTAACTTAGTGAGTATGAAAGGGATGGATGGTTAGATGAGGTCGATCCGGTTCGAGTAAGGATAGCTCGGGGTTGTATAGGGATCATTAAATTGTCGTCGGCAGATTTATCTGAATAGGTACTGAGGTCTTCACGCGCTCGTATGTGTTTAGCTCGTTTTAGTTTCGGCAACTAGTCAGCTAATTGAGGTCATCTAACAGTCCTTAGTTTAAGGCGCGATTACAGCTCAGAGACAGTCTGACGTAAATTTGGACCTATATTTGTCAGTTTGTTCGTTTATTTGTAGCAGTAGGGGAAGCTTTGCAATGTAGGGACAATTTTATTAAGTTACGAGAGTACTGGTGGTGGTAGGACCTTGTGTGAGGTCTGTCCGGATTGCTGACACCATCTCATCCCTAACCTATCACAGTTGCATTGTTGTGTTCTAGTGTGGAGATAAGACCACCGGTAAATTGACTAGCATAGAGGCGTTCCATCTTAGTTCTCAGGGTTGGCAACGCATTGACAGATTTGAGATTATAATCTTGAGAATACAACTGTTTTTGGGTCTCGGATTACCATCAGAGGCCGGTTTCACGAAGCTACAAGTGACAAATTACAAGCGCAAGTCTCTTTCTAAGTCCTTTTGCTAGAAAGAGAGTTCCGCTTGTAATTTGTAACTTGTAGCTTAATGAAACGGGCCACAGGGGGTTAGGTTCGTAAGGACTAGATTGCATAATGACTATATAAGCAAAACGTCGCAATTTCATAGTGCCTTAGTAAGCACAATGCCTTTTTTGCAGAATGCCCTAGTGAGTAGAATGTCTTAGTTGCACGATTGACAATTACGGAATAACGCCCAAGTTGCAAAATGACTAATAACGTTAACGACCAAATTATAGAAAAGTCTTGGTTATAAAATGACGCATAAGGCAAAATGTTTGGATAGCATATGGTCTTAGCAAACTAAGACTAAGTAATATAAGTTGAATTTTAATTTATGTACGAACGAGTAGTATTTGTCTAGGTCTCGGACGAAGTTACGGGCTAAAACTAGTGTTTAAATAAAACAAGGTGTATCGGTAGGTAATATATACTATACAAATATAACCTAAACATCTCTTCTTAACCAATCTTTCATTCTTAATGTAACTATTTGTATGTATCTAGCCGTTTTGCCACTTAGACGTTGTTATTTTTCGACGATATGCCTACCTAGTCGTTTTACTATCAGTACGTTCTGAATACGTTGCCGTTTTGCTACTGGGACATTTTGATATTTGAGCGTTATACAAACAAAACGTAATAGAACTAAGTCCAATCTTAAACCCAGGCATTCTACTATTAAGACGTTTCCACAATTAGACATTTAGCTACCAAGATCTTATGAAACTAAGACGATTTGCTTTTGTAGTCTTTATACAATCTAGTCCTTACGAACCTAACCCGCCACAGGTATTCAGATGGCCTGTGGTCTCATTTGGCATTTTCTTGCCATAAAAAGAAACTTCTTAACCCACTGGCTTGATTGCCTTCTCTAATATAAAAGATAGTTTCTTACGAAGTGATCTTCAGTAAGTACCTACCTTAGCATAATAAGCATTATTCAGATGGCGGAGTTCTCATGGCAATTTTTTTAATGTAATAGGGATATAACGTAGTATTTTATCGACTATCGAGAAGTAATGCTGGTTCACGTAGAACAAGATCTTTTATGCTAAATAGAATTTTACCTCCTATCGATATATTATACTTAAGCAAAAACGGTCTTTTAGATTAAGAAAACATCCAAGACTCAGGAACAAATACTAGTGTTCATCAGATAAATATCTGCCCTTACCGGGATTTGAACCCAGGACCACTAGACCATACATGTATTATATAAATACTGGGTGGGATGTTTTCTATGTATTTAAGTATATATTTCTCTATATAAGTATGTTTATCGTTTACTAGTACCCATAGTACAAGCCTAGAGCTTAGTTTGGGACTAGGTCAATTTGTGTGACTTTATCCTGTTATTTATATTTTTTTAGGCAAAAAATATCATTACATTTTAATATTTTTCTTAGCTTGGGACTAGGTCAATTTGTGTGACATTGTCCTGTGATATTTATTATTTATTTATTTATATTTATTTGGCCTGACTATGCAAAATGTGGTTACAGAATTGTCAACGGGTTTGGAGTTGTTGGTATTCTGTTGTTCTGCCTACCCCACCCTGGGAATAAAGGCGTGACGTTGTGTATGTATGTATTTATTTATATAGCTTATGTTTACATAGAACATAATAATATTATTACACATGTGCCTGAACTAGGGTGATCCGGTTTTTCTCTCTCTCATCTTAAATGACACACGTTTTATTCACGTTAATCCATATCGATAAACACCGACATGATATTTTCATTTTCATATCGTTATTTTTATGTAATCGTCGCTCGAAAGAAAGTGAGAACGCGGACTATATTATTTTTTATTGCTGTTTTATTAAAAACAAGGTTTGAAACAACAATTTAAAGTGAAACTTTGCCACTCGGCTCTTAAAAATCGGTCATATGGGACACATTTTCACGGAAGTAGGTCAGGATAAGAAATTATTAAAACAGTGAATGTTTGTCGGCAGAAACGGAATAATGGTAACATTGATAAACATGACGACAGAATCTTTAAAAAAATACAAAATTTAAACTAGAATAGTACCGAAAAGTGACACTAATTTGCTTCTGCTCGCGACTTCGTTCCCGTGTTCCATCCCACATAAACATTTTTTTTGGGAAAGTAAGTAGCCTTCAGGGCATAAGTTGCCCTTATTCTCAATTTTAACCAAATCCTTTCAGCCGTTTTAGCGTGAAGAAGTAACATGCATACGAGTAGGAACACACTACTACAATCACAAACTTTTGCATCTACCTATATTCGTATTTCGTATAAAGCTTGTGTGATAATCATCACTTACATCATTTACATTTATAGAACCTTGGAGTTATATCCACAGAACTTGGAAGACTCCCATTAGTTGGAGGTATTTTGAATTACGACATAGCAAACCGCAAGGCGAGGGCAAATAATAAAACTCAGGAATCAACAATTTGCGGCAAACGACGCGCTCAAATGAAAAGGAATTTGTGCCGCCAAAATTTTCACGTTATTTTTCTTTTCGATTTCTTACTTCTTTTATGTTAAGGCTGCGTTGCCTTACGGCGTAGTTACCATTCTGGCGCAAATACCATAAAACGCTAACATCCGAGCCCGAAAAATTATCCTTTTCTTTTAATCGGCTTTCGTCTAATTTAAAGCGGTTGTTACAAGGCATTCAGTATTTTTGCAGCTTTTATCTGTGGATTCGGAACTCGCCTTGTTATTTTAGGCCCGGAATGGGCCATTGTCGGCCAAATAAGCGGCAATTTGAAGCAACTCCGGCATTAAAAGTATAGGAGAGTTTTTACTTGTAATTAACTCAATATTGCTCCGCAAATGCTTCTTTTGAGTAACTTGAATAGGCCAGTTTCAAGGAAATGGCTTGTTAGATGCCATTTTATCAAATGTCAAATAACATTGAGCATATTGATGTAAACATTCAAGTCTCGGCAACACAGCGGGGAGCGATGCTGGATTGGATGGAAGTAACGAAGTCAATTTGCTATATAAAGAGGGCTCTCAGCGAGATGGTTGTTTTAATGAAATTATCGATGTACTTCCAATTGATTTGAGATGTTTAGTCCGTGGCGCAGAGTGCCGCGCGCGAGCAATCTTTTACCTTGGAAAGTAAACATCGGTGATAAACAAGTTTAACCGTTTCTGTTTACAAGAATAATATTGAATATTTCCTTAACGATGTCTCTTTTGTTTGAAAGGGCAAAGAAGGGCTACGAAGCATAATTTGAAGGTCTGACCTGAATCTATGGCTTTAGGTTAGTTTCAAGTCTGTAGCAGAAAGTTGTAATTTAATTGGACAAGTCGTAAACTATTGGGTACAGAGGGGAACTGAAGAGGTCTTATTGGAATTGGTTTTAGACGCTCAGGCAGAGTAATGAGAGTAGGTATGACCGTTCTTTGATCTTCAGCGTGTTCTGTCAGCTACACGTTGGCCACTTAAACCCTAAAGGATATTTGTTAATTTTAGAAAATCGGTTTAAACTACTAAACAGTGTTGCAATTGAAGTTGCACGGTCAACTTGACCGAATGTACATAAAATTGAGAAGTTGTGGCGCGACATCCTAAAGACTGGGCTAACGATGGTCCTTCAATGAATGAAAACTTTTGAATCCCTTATTTTAAAACGTGACATTTTCTGGGATAATTCTACACGGAATTTCCAAAATAACATGTAATTACTGAAGATTAATGTTCCAGCGCTTTAACTTCAGAAGACACGGATAAAAAACATTAGAGCTGAATTTTAAAAATAAGCACAGGTGCTGATAAGCATTAAGCGCTATAAATCTTTCCGTTCAGGTTAATGTGTATAATTTGCATTTGCGAAAAGCAGAAAATTAATCCGCGATGTTGAACCGACGAGGGTGGAGCATCAAAGAAAGTTTTGATGAGGGTCACTCTTAATGGCGTGGCGCATATAGTGGCGTGAATAATGAGTATCAGTGTCACGGTGTCGTATGAGGCCACTTACACGCCACACGTTCTATTCATTAAGGACAATGGTACAGACACTGTTGCTACAATTATGGAACGTCTTTTGGATGGATAATTACTGTAATATTTCAACACGTCTGGACGTGTAGTTTATCAAAGAAGATGTATGGTTGTGTTTAGAATTGATTTAGGGTACACATACAAATATACCTAGTGTTCTTAAAAAAAAATAAAAAGGTACTTTCGCCATCCTTACTGATATTATAAATGTGACAGCATGGATGTTTGTTACGCTTTCACGCAAAACCTACTTGACGAATCATCATGAAACTTTGTACACATATTCTGGGAGGTACTAAAAGTAACATAGGATACTTTTTATTAAAAATAAAAAAAATACAAAAAAATAAAAATTGTCAAGGAAAAAAAATGCAGTGGGCGAAGCCGCTGGTGGGACGCCATAATAATTAGGTAATTCAGATAGTGGCTATATAATATATCGCATGTAATGTAGCGTTGTCTAGTATCCGAAGAACAAGAAATCCTAGTTTGTTTTAAAATAATGTGCAGTATACAGTCTCCAAGACATTTATATTATTATGCGGGTAGTATTAATAGGAACCCAAAAATATTTTTTGGTTAGAGCCCCCGGAGTGGTTTCTTTATAATTACTTTGATGTCTTCAATTTTTACTATCAATTACTTAAGTTTTTCTTTTAATTACTGGAAGGCGCTCTTTGAAGGAGACCTTTCTTCACTCAGATACGGTTGATTGGTTATGAGTGAAAAGGAAAAGGAAAAATATAAAGTTGAAAGGTACATCAAAACGCCATTTGACATTCTGTAAGACCTTTTAAAAGAATAGTAGTAACCTTAATGAAAATAACATATTTAATATCCTACTTGTATGTATCTAGTTGAAAAAAGTACAGTCACCCGGTAAATTTTAGAGAATCAAACTTTCGTTTTTTTTTGACAAAAATGAACGCGAAACGTTAAAATCGTTTTTTTTTTTGAGTTCGAGGTACCTAGATTGTGATGATCCTTCACAATTGATTTGTACAAAGTGAAGTATTGTGACATTTATTGAGGCCTCATGTACGAGTGTAGCTCGAAACTATTCGAGATTTGTATCTCAATTAACGTTTGGACAGGTTTACATTATGATACGAATGATAGGTTCAATTTATCGAAGATATCATGGGTACAAAATCTGAAAATATATTTTTCAATTACATTTAAACATGAATCTAAACCTCTGCAGCCTGGCTTTATACCTTTCCCGATAAAGAAAATGTTGAACACAATATTGTGGTTCTGATGGCAATAGGTAATCACTCTTGAACACGTGCTCAATTTGACATTTATCTAGATAACATTAAACAGACATACCTACAGCGAGACAACAAAAATGCGATTGTTCTTCGTTATTTTCTACTATTCAGTTAACATCGTGTTATTATGTATTCGAAGCTATCAAAAGTAGGGGCAAATACTGCGTTAAATTAAATCTACCTTTTAATTATCAACATTACGCCCTTCAGGGCCTCTATTCAACTAGAATCGTTTATGTTACAGTCGCCATTATTGTAAATGACATAAAAGTTATGAAAACGTTGACAATACGGAAACACGTCAAATACGATATCGTTATTACCGTGTAGAATCCCAGCCCTGTAGATTTGTCTTAATCGGGCTCGCTCGCATTTTTAACAAAAACGTAAAACTTACTTAAGTACGTGAGTAAATAACATTATAGCAAAAAGTACAAGAAAACGAAGACCAGACGGTCAGAGTGCACGTTAATAACCGTCTTTCACATTTCTTTTCGAAGCTGCTTTTCAGAGCATGCAACTCAACTCGGGCACTCGTAGAGTACGTTTGTGTGAGTTAACGCAGTTGATTTAACGCCAAGTGTCAAGGGAGTGGCGCTGAGGCGAAAAACACGCGGGAGCGAGAAGCCAGCAGAGTTCAGCAGACTCATTAGACTTGTCGGGTGGCCTCGGAGCAAGGAAGGATAGGGAGTGGGATAATACTACAACCGGCGCCATTTTTAACCCCCGACGCAAAAAGAGGGGTGTTATGAGTTTGATGTGTAAGTGTGTGTGTGCGTCTGTCTGTCTGTGGCACCGTAGCTCTTAAATTGATGATCCGATTTAGATGCGGTTTTTTTTCATTTGAAAGCAGGTTTTCTGGCGGTGGTTCTTAGACATGTTTTATAAAAATCGGTTTAGTCGTTTTTGAGATATTGAGCTTTTAGGGGGTTAAAAGCCCCTGATATAACGGTGACACCTACTTTGAGAGCTGATATTTCTTAAAGGGCCCAACCAATTTTCATAAAATCGTGCTAAAAACCATTCCGATTAATTTAAATTTATTAAAAAAAACCTACGTCCAATTCGTTCACCCGTTTGGGAGCTACGATGCCACAAACAGACACTCAGATGAAAAAGTTTAAAAAGCGTGAATACCTCTAAAAAGTAAAAAATAATAAATAGTAACTATAAGTTTAATTATAAGTAGGTATTAATATTTTGAACAAGCGTCATCGCGTAGGAGTAAGGGCTAATTGTTTGATAAGTAGGTAGTTAACTGAACACTGACACTAACTGAACTGACACGTCGGGGCCGCTAAGTAAATGAAATAATATAAAATACCCCCGCTACTTTTAGAGGTTATTTTCCAGACTTTTTTGAATCGGGGGTTTTTAATTTTCAATGTTTCATTGAAGGTCACGAGGTATGGTAGCTATGGAATGTGTCGTTGCCAATGTTTTTTTAGCTATAAAACAATTTACCCTGTAGTTTGCTTGGATCCACGGAAGACCAGCCTCTTGGCACTCGCGAGCGACTCGACTTGATGCTGTGTTATTTTTTAGGATTGAATGGAAGGTTATGTTAAAATTTGGTTTGTTAAATTGTTTCCACAATAAAAAAAAAAATCCCCCTAGTTATTATGCATCTTTGTTTTTGTAAATTGGTTTAGTTGGTTATATGTATAACCATTATTCTTTATTTAGGATCTGAGTGACGAAGATCGTCACTATCGTTTGCATGTTAAATTTTTTTTTTCAAAGTCTGTTTTATATAGCTTACCAGAATTTAGCAGTAAAAAAACATTACAATCAGCATGTTTTCTAACGCATATAGTAGGTATTTACAAATTGAAACGAAATGTTTCATTTTATTAATTCACATATTTAACCTGAACCACACAATTCCAAATCGGTTTAATAGACTTTACAGCGTTCTTTATAAAGAACACTAGGTACGATCTTTTACGGCTTGGACATTTGTGTAAAAATGCGCTTCTTGATGGTAATTACTGTGTAAATCATGTCAGTACATCAATGTGCGCCTGCTGCATCTCTATAACCTCCAGACGTGTGCACGTAATAAATTTAATCACAGCTCGTTATTATCGCAGCGTGTCAAGTGATTTATAGTGCGAGCTTCTCTGGCTCGCCGTGGTCGGTGGGTATCGGGTGGTGGCCGCGTCCCAGGGAGACCATTCAGCGCGAGAATAAGAGGCCAACTGAAATTGCTGGCATCGCTCAAAAACTCACGTCCCCCGCGAGCTATGTTGATATAATTACGTTATAACTCGGAGTTAATGGCGTGCATACAAAAAGGCTTTCTGGTTAAGTCGTTTGAAACGTCAAACTCTTGAGTTTGTAGAGAAATGATGATTGTTAGGCGTCAGCGCCTTTTTGCATCAGAATCTGATCTGAGAGAATGGGGTTAGTTTTTATGGTGCTGACGGAAATTACGGATTTAGTGTTACGATCTCTTGAGATATGTCTTAAAAATCCTCAAATACGTCGAGAAAACTTCCATTAATGTTATCAATCAAATAGTAATGAATGAGCATTAGTGCGTTACGCTCGTAATGCGTAAAGGCCTAGTGAATAAATATTTTTGAAATATTTTTTTAACTGGTGTTACGAGAAAATTTGCAATTCTTTAAGACATTTGAAAGTTTTTTTATTTAATGACCTATTAATTTATTGACAAATATGACACCAATTAACGTAGATCAGAATTTCACACTTTGTAAAACTATGGTGTTACTGAATGAAAAATACTATAACTATTTCGTTTGTTAAAAGTTCGTTGGAATTTTAAATCTAGATTATCACAAGGTTTGAAATAAAAGAAGTCCGATTGTTGGCGTCGCGAACATTCTCGCTACCCGTTTTAAGACCGTATTCAAACTCACGATCCCGGGGGATCCATTTTACAAACTCATTTTTACACATTTTATGTTGCTCTGAGTTAACCTCCGGGTGCTATTATGTTAAATTGCGGATAAACGCTCATACTTTGTAGATGCTGAATATTGTCTAAGTTTACAAGACAAATCAATTCGGCTTCGAGTGTGTTTTCATTCCCTGTGACCATATGCGCCTTTACTTTGTGAGAGAGATAATAGTTATCAGAAACGTACAGTAGGCAGATACGAGTGCAAGACATCTGAGGAATGATATTTAATGCACATTTGGATATTGTTTTCTTATACTGGATTGAAAATAAAATCAGGTTAATCATCTTATATATTAAAAAATGGACATTGACTATCTCTAGCTATATTTATGACAGGAATTGTAAAATGAGTATCATAGAGGAATGTCATTAAATGTGTATTATAGGAGTAAACAGGAGTATAAATCCAGTCACATAAGGATTTTACTAAGAAAACAAATGCAAAACGGGTTTCCAATAGTAGTACGAGTAGGTATTGGATTACAGTTTTGCATTTGTTTGTAAAACCAAGCTCTTACACAGTTGGCAAAAAACTGGTATAATAATTTATCGAACCTTGAGTAAGCATATTTTCATCCAAATGTATTTTATGATTAATCTAATGGGTTTTCAAGTTCCTGAATAATGCCGCTATTTATTTTTATTGATATTTTTTACCATTTTAACGGTTTTTACTGATTATTTGCTTGAGTCAAATTTAGTGGGAAATAGCCAATTAATGCCTAGTTGTAGGCAATTGAGAACAAAACGGCTAAAAGTGTTCAACAGCTAATCCAGACCCAAAATTGTCTAAACATATTCTGCTCATCATAAAATCCGCGCGGGTACTACTGTCCCTGCTACACTGTAGCTTGAAATATGGCGGAACCCCGCTAGAGTTGGTGCGGGTACGTGCAGTTTATCTATAGCGGCGCGGAACCGGCTAAGCCGCCGGCGCCGGCCGTGCATAACGACCGGCTTACAGGCGCCGAAGAACAATATGTTATCTGGGGATCTTAAAGAGACACGTACTCGTAACAACAACTGTTTAGAATACCTTCTAAAAAGCCTAAAACGTCATAGGAAGGAAAAAAAGTTTATCAAAATCAAAATACACCGTGTTTTTTTTGATTTACGATAACTTCGGCATATTGTTAGGTACACGTATAGAAACTACGTGGTACATTAGATTTTAAATTATTGCAAAAAAAAATAAAAAAAATTGTTTAGAACAAAGTAATTAAATGTTGTGTCTTCAATCATTCTAAAAAGGTCTTTAGAGTTAACTCATAGTTAGTGTCAAATACGTCAAGTCAGCGTGACATACACACACACAAGTAAAGATAACACTTGACAGGTGCACGACCTAACAATTGAAAACTCTTTACTCATAATAGGTAATTAAAAGAAAATTGTTAGGTATCAATTAAGAGCCTTTTACATTAGTTTAACGTGATTAACTGATTAATTTTAATAATTGAATATCTTTATAACCGTACGAGTTATCATATGTCTGTCTTCGGGAAATTAGCTTAATTTGACTTGAAGAACGTGCCCTTAAAGTTATCGTAAATCAAAAAAAACACGGTGTATATGGACACAAACAAGGGGGGATCCAGCTTTGGCGCCAGGTCACATAGTCGTGGTCAAGAACTTATAATTTAATTTTGATAACAATTGATACAAGTAAAAATGGTCCACCTAAGTCCTGGAACCAGCTCAGGGGGGGGGGGGGGGGTCATGACCCCCATGACCCCCCCCCCTGGGTCCGCCATTGGACACAAATGAGGTGGTCAAAAATGTGTGTCGTGATCCGGTGTAAGGATAAGACAACCGATGAATTGTCTAGCATAGAGGCATTCCATTTTAGTTTCATTTGCAGTCTAGAATTGAAGTTTTGAGGTTTTAGTTTTAAGATTGCGAATGTCTATGGGGCTCAGGTCCCATTTACCAACATTTTTGTTTTTGTATGTTCAGACATTTTTGAGCAGTTTATTTTCTCCAATTTGAAGAATGTACCCTACATTCCTTGCAAGGGATGGCTGCTATCAGCCATCCCTATACTCTATAGTCAAAGAGATTTTTAATGGCGATTACGTACCGGAAAAAGCAGCACGTGTTGGCCTTACAAAGTGGATTAAGGATCTGGTGAAGGTTGCGGAAATCCGTTGATTGCGGGTGGTTGATGATGGCTGATCAGGATAAAATAATGAAGATGACGAATGAAAGGTTTATCTGCTATATTTAAATTAATATATATGTTTCACAAGTGTCAATATGTACTTTGCTTATCTTTGCGACTTAACCGATTTTTGTCTTAAATAGATTAATTATTCGGAATGTTACGTACACCTTATTTTATGCTTTTTCACTCCACGTTCAACTTAATCGCGGTAGATACAACTTCCGTTACCCTCGCACTTCCATATTGGTCAGAAAGTGACAGATGTTTTATATACGCTTATCCACGTCGATAAACACGCCCATAGTAGGCCCGCTGTAGTTTAATGGCATGGTTTTATTCTTATTTATTCCCGTGTAGCCATTAACAAATTAGGCAAATTTAACTTGCATTTCGTACACTTGGCCAGGAATTTTTCAACAATTAGTAATTTGATGGTGATGGATGAGATTATGTTCATTACTTAATTCCTACACTTGTGGGAAGACAGGAAAAACGAAACAAATTTTAAGGGTAAATTTACTCTGTGTCGAAAACTTACTTTCAAGTCATGCACATGTGTTTACAATGTTTTCGGAGAGCCGTAGAAGTTTTGAAGTGTTTTTCTGAAGTGTTTTATGTAAGTTGAGATTACTTCTCGTTTAATTTATTACCCTTTTTGTGTACAGCTCAACCACTTTAACCTTGCGTTTGCATAAGTGTGTCTGAGTATAAATAAATATAACGGGGCAATCTCACACAAAATGACCTAGTCTCGAACAAAACTCTAACTAACTACAGGTTCAACGATATATAAAAGTAAATAGAGAAATAAATGCATGATGGTGATAGTGGGTTCCCTCTATCTGGCATAAAAATCATTGTCCGAAACTGCTTTAGCATAACAGACTTGGCATACTCGGTTTTCGCCGAATGGTAATGTGGTAGAAACCTTATGTGGCATAATTTGTAATATCCCGAAAATGAGTTAGTCCGAAATTAAGTTCGCATACTATTAGTAAAACCGATTATTTTTGCGCATAATTATGTTTAGCATAATTTTATTTGGCATATTATCGATTATCCGAAACTAACTTGGCATACTTACAAACTTAACTGCTACCAATTTTTATTTCTAACCTGGGACTTTATGTCCAGTCTATATTGATATTGATGTACTTACCTATTATATATTCATTAAGTGTATAGTAGTATATATATATGTATATTCACTTTAAGAAAAAATAATTCAATTAAAATTAAATTAATATTTAAGAGGGGCTCACATACAACGAAAGTGATTTTTTTTGCCGTTTTTTGGTCGATCTTAATACAGACACCGTGGTTGTATAGATAATGGTACGGAACCCTTCGTGCGCGAGTCCGTCTTGCACTTGGCCGGTTTTTATTATTTGTTAATACAGTGGGAATAGAAATACACACTCAGTGTAAATTTCAACCAACAGTGGTTCTTTAGCAAAGGGTCCCGTCGTCTCCGAATGGTAGGTACAGTCGCCGGCAAACTTCTTGAACATATGACCTCGACTTTTCACAGTAAACTGAACTCTACTGAACTTATATACGCCAACCTTCCCCTACTACAAAACTCTATGTTCAAGAAGTTTGCCGGCAACTATACGGAACCCCAAAAATTAAAGCTCAATAAATCTTTACGATTCTTCTAGCACCAGAACGGTATTCACTTCATCAAGATAAATTGCTTAGCCAAGAATTCGATTTCATTATAATTCGCTCTCCACAAAGCTTTCCAGATCCATGGCTGTATTAAGAAATTTTATGCTTCGAAACAGTTTCTATCGAGTACAAAATATTTATTCTTATCTTTTGAAGGTTCTTCCAGACCTTCGGGATCCTGAGCCGTTTATTGCTCGGGAATAGTCGGCACTCGCAAATATATTCGTATTATTGGATTACGAAAACTCTGGGGAAACTGATAGCAAGCGTATTTAATTTATAGTTGAGAGTTTTATTAAAATATCATTCAACTTAAGAACTATTTCCTTGTGTACACGACCCGAGTTATTACTTTATTACTTTAGTTTTGAGTTCAAAGTTCCTTTGATTCGTGACGTGGGTAATGTTTGTTGGGATAGTCGTGATATTATAAACATTCATAATATAATCAAAACAACAAAATTATACGAATTATGTCCGACCGCTGAGCGCCGGTATTGTTCCAAGAACTCTCTTCGTGTGAACTGGGCTTAGCCCCGAATCGCAAATTGTCGTCTTACTTACTCAGACTCATTTCTGCACATTTTTTTGCTGTTGGTAAACTTATTGCCTCTAAGTATCACTAAATGAAAATGAAAATACCAACAGCAAAAAAAATAATCAGATACGAGTTTGAGTAAGTAAGACGACGAAATAGTACTCAAAAGAAAAAGGTAGTGTAAGAGTACGAAGTCCATGTGCTTAGACTGCTTGGTGAGTTCATCTACGTTTACGTTTACCTTTATCATTATAAGCTTATGAGTTGCATACATATCATATTCATAAAGCAACTTTTATTTCGTTTGCGCGTTAAGCTGATTCCATTTCTTAGTAAAACATTAGGTTGTTTATTTTACTTTTAGTTTTTGTAATCATGTATACTACCGGGTAAAAAAAAGGAAATAAGTAGGGATACTTTTAAGACAAACATTTAATAAAACATTTAGAAAACAAATTCACTTTTTGGCAATGTTCCGTAGTGAAAAAAACCTTTCGGATATATTCCTTTGGAACAACAATGCAAAAAAATTGGTACAGTTGAGGACATAGATATGATTTATACCTACACTTATGCAACTTATTTTATAATATGAAAAGGTGCAAAAGACATATCTTTGTCCACGACTGGTACAAAGAAAATAATTGCACATTATTTACGTTTTCACCTTTACATATATACATTAACTTTTAATATGCACATTCACTAATACAGTCAAGGGAATTTATTCGCGTACAAATCTGTAGAAACCTGTTGCAATGACAGACCACGTCACTCAAACTTGAACGCAATTTCTTGACACAACATTTTTTTAACACAAAAACCGGAACGAGCCGGCTTTGCTGACGGGTTGCGGTACCAGGGCCGCAGGAATGACGTAGATGTGTTACTTCTGCTATTTGCAGCTCCAAACAAAGCGGCAAGTGAAGTGGCTGGCTCACAACGGCCATGAATAAATATGTACGAATTCGTATTTCGTGTGCGGTGCGCTGCGCTTTTGAGAAAACAAATACTTGCAGTGCTGTTATGAAAGCGGGGAAATAATGTGAAATATAAAATGGCAACTTGGATGTTACAGCTGAGGGATTAGTGATGTGTTGCACGAATGTACAATGTGCAACGCAAAATATATTGTATGTTAGGAAGAAAACCCCATAAATAATGGGCTTGATAATGACACAAAAGCTGATGTCTGGTAGATAGATACTTTAAAGTCACCATGGCAACGAGGTATATAGAAAAGTGAACTGACCCTTTGGCATAATTTTATGCACTCTACAGTAAAACCAGCGTATTAATAGTACTCGAGTGTGTATCGCTGTCACACTCTCCAGAGAGTGACAGGGCATCACAAATATAGTGACAGATGCCAGAGGGTGTGAGAGTGATAAACAGCCGAGTACAATGAATTCTGTAGTTTTACTATACTTACCTACATCTTTTTTCTAATCTAAGAATAGTAAAGGTTATTTTTTTATATGTAGAAATGCTTCACTACTTGTACTGCATAATAAAGTGTAGTTATTAGCAGTGTATGACATATAAAAACGAATTTAACGTTGCAATAAAAAAAACATAAAACGCTTTGTTGAAAAGTTTGACCCCGGCCTTTAATTGTCGAAATATTCAGGCCCTTTCAGGCGAGTTGTTTATTGTTTCTGCTTCGAGAGGAACCTAAAACATAAAATTAGGTAATTTGGACTAAAAGGTGTATCTGGTTACCCGTAATTAATTAAAGCCGGGTTGAATTTGATCTTCAGCGAACTTAACTCAGGGACAACTTGATTATAACCCTCGGTATAGCCAACATCATAAGTAAATGACCACCTTTCTACTTTTTAGTGTTTCGTAGTCAAACTAGAATCAGAAAAAAATCTTAAATGAAAGAGCATATAACGAATTTTAAAGGAAAACTATCACCATTAAGTAGACATCATTGGTTCTTGAGATACAGGCGATTAAATTGTTTAAACCTACTAAATTCATCTTAGATGGCACCAAATGATTTTAAATAGAAAATTAGTTATTACTTGTTGATTTTTATGTTTGTAGTACTTAACGGCTTCGGAGCCCTACACTGAGCATGGTCCGACATGCTCTTGCCCGGTTTTATTTGTCGCTTTCGTGCGCTGTATAATTTTGTGTGGCAGTTGTTACGTTCGAAGCGACAAAAAATTGTGATAATAACTTGATGATGGCCAGTGTATGGAGAGTGGTTGTTGTTACTAAAACCTTAACAAAAAATAGCAACCTGTTTTTTTTTTTTTTTTTTTTTTTTTTTTTTTTTTTATGACAAGGTTGCGTTGCCAACCCTGAGGACTAAGATGGAATGCCTCTATGCTAGTAATTTCACCGGTTGTCTTATCCCCACACCGGAACACAACAATGCGAACACTATTGCTTGGCGGGTGGTTAATGGATAAGATGGTGGTAGCGATCCGGACGGACCCTGCACAGGGTCCTACCACCACTAAACCTTGAAGAATCGTAATAGTATTTCATGACTGAAGGTGGTGTCGAAACGTTGTGATATGTATATTACTTAAAAAAGCCTGTTTTAAATTTATTTACGGTAGACATACTTTGTATAGAGAAATAAATACTAAAACGCATAGAAAACATCCAGGACTTAACTTAACAAATACTCGCACTCATCGCACAAATATTTGCCTTAGCTTCGTACAGTCAAGGTCATAAATATGTGTGCACTTTAGTACCTTGTCACTTTAATCGCTGTGACAATTTCATATGGCAGTTTAAACATGACGTTAAATGGACAAGGTACTAAAGTGTATACATATTTATGACCTTGACTGTACCTTAGATCGTCACTGCCAACTAGCTAACGCATTGTCAGAAAGATAAGAAACTGAACGTCATAGCTATATATATGTAGTTATGTAAATTCTTTATGGCACATAAACAAATACAAGACATGTTTGCATCGATGTAGATAATGTACATAGGGCGAACTTACTTATCTCTCTCATCTCTTCCACTTAACCCTGCTATCCTAACCCTGTTGCTTATATAAATAAGCAAAAGTGATATCTCGCCAGTTCGGTCTTTAATTTTACTTACACTTATCTCCACGAATACAATATTGCGGTGCACCAATCAACAATGCGGACTGAATCGCCAATCTGTTTCCTCATTGGTCCGCACCACGGAATCCGATATGTTTTTAAATTTTAAATCGGATCAACTGCATCGGAGTGGCAGAGGGCGCGAACAGCATAAATTAATACTGATGAAATTTTACGCAACAGGGTTACATTCGGTATTTTAAAACGGCCATTTTTATGGCATGGGGAAGGTGGCTGAGCACACAGAACACCTGATTGTAAGTAGGCTCCAACTGGCGTACTCTTAAACATTTTAGAGACGGTAAACTCGTTCCTTTTTAGAGTTCTGTACCCAAAGGGTAAAAACGTGATTGTATTACTAAGACTGTCCGTCTGTCTGTCTGTCTGTCACCAGGCTGCATCTCATGAACCGTGATAGCTAGACAGTTAAAATTTTCACAAATACCTATGTTTGCAGCTATAACAACTAATACAGAATAAAATAAATATTTGAGGTGTGCAGTTTTTGCTCGATATTAATAACGGCAACAGGTAGACCAATATAGTGTCTAATGTTTCATTGATAATGGTACGGAACCCTTCACGCGCGAGTCTGAATCGCACTTGGCCGGTTTTTCAATTTGTGTATGAAAAATTGAACCTAAACGCTTAATCGTCGTAACTGACTTTGAGTGCGGCCGTAACGCAACCTCATGGAAATCTCAAAATTGAAAATTCGTTGCCAACCTTGACCTTTATTTTACTCGATAAAACTATATTGCTTTTAATAAATAAATAAATAAAAATCACGGGACAATGTCACACAAATTGACCTAGTCCCAAACTAAGCTCTAGGCTTGTATTTACTGTGGAAACCAGACAACGATAAATATACTTAAATAGAGAAAATACATACTTAAATAAATAACTCAAGAACAAACATTCGCGCTCATCTCACAAATATTTGTCCTTAGCGGTATTTGAACCCAGGCCCCCTGGCTTCGGAGGCAGGGTCACTCCCAACTAGGCCAACGTGTCGTCAATGATGATGAATGAATGAATGAATAGCCAGCTACGACCATACGAATGCTCATATATTAAAAAAATATGTAAGTTAAGCTACTATATTTTTATTTCGAGTTTTATTTGAGGTGCCAAATTACACTGTAATAGACTGTCCCAGAGGCCACACAGCATAGATGTCTTACAACTGTTAGGGGAAGTACTACATTATAATGCGTACCTAGTCATATAGTTATGACTAGGTACGCAATATTACGTAGCTGGCATTCAAAGGGTTAATCCAATACGACAATTCTAATATATGTCAAAAGCAATATGGCTTTATCGAGTAACAGTGAGTGTTTATGCCAATATGATGATCATTTAATTGTACCAGCGGTCTTACTCCCACATCGAAATACAAAAGTGCGAACTCTCCTGCTGGGTGGCCAGGTAAGCATGTCAGATAAATTTCATGGTAAAGTTTACAAGTTACTCCTTTTGATTGAAAAGGTCAACACTGGTACGGTTTTAGTTCACATCAGGGCTTGCTGATAGTTATTTTGTTTTCGTCTATATTATCAAGGACAACAACTACGGTGATTGAAACGCCGAATATGCCCGGCATCGCTCTTCTCGTTTACGAGAGAGGATAGGATCAGCCAGGCTAAGTGCATTAGATATGCACGTGCACGGTTAAAATAAACGGCCTGGGGGATATCCTTTGCACTTGATTAGTCAGCGGAGTAAGGTGAGCAGACTAAGTCTTTAATAACACTGTTTCATGTTAAATAAAAACAGGCAAGCCAACCAACAAAACCAACTAGTAACCTATTTTCTATTTACTTTATAGATAATTGGTTACTTGTTGGTTTTTATGTTTGTAGTACTTAACGGCTTCGGAAACCCGACATGCTCTTGCCTGGTGGTCTTATATGATTTTAGTAGGTATAAACACTTTAATCGCCTCTATCTCAAGAACTAATGATGTCTACTTAGTCGCGATAGTTTTGTCTGAGATAATAGAGTCTAAAAAAAAATAGCGCTTTGAAGCTTAATATTTCATAAACGGATTACCTGATCGAAAAACTGTTTTACAAACCCATAATATTTTTGAAATACCTCTCCAACGACACCCCACATTATTGGGTAGACGAGAAAAAAAACAAGGTACAAAAAAAATACTTTTACCACTGTCTCTGTAAAAAAAATGTATACATACATACATAACGTCACGCCTTCATTCCCAGAGTGGGGTAGGCAGAGCTACAGAATACCAACAACTAAAAATGTATTATTTATTATATGCCAAATTACAGCTTTCTACTACTAAGAGTCTCTGAGCTAGGCTGCGGACGGACGGACGGATGGACATGGCGAAACTATAAGGGTTTCTAGTTTGACTACGGAACCCTACCCCGGACTGAAAATCATTAACGATGTTCAAAAGACATTACTTCTAAAAGCAGAGCGCAATGGCACCTGGGATTTTTTAATAGTAAGTTCTCAGCCTTAAGTTTTACATGTACGGGGATGAGACCCCGTCAGACATTCAATATCTAAACGACTGTTCCAGCCGTAGAGAGAAATACTCAACAAATATACTAAAACATCTCTACGGAAAACATTATTTAAATTCAGTGACATTAATTCAGACGGAAGTAAGTGTCACGTTTTAGCATATTGAGAACTTGAAATGCTTGTGTACATATATCGAAATGTCTATGGGTTGTATAAATAAAAGCACAAATTGTACATGGCATGTACACATTTCAGTCACGGCTCACGTTTGGGGTGAACGATTCTTTCTGCTGTAAACTTTTGCCCCATTTTATTTTGTAAATATTGTATTTTGTTCTATATAGTGTTGTAGAATATATGTACCTTTACTACGTAATTGTACCTTATGTATGGATGTACAGCCTTGGCCAAAGATATTGAGCACCCATGCGTCTTTCATATAAAAGTAAACTTTAAAAAGTGCATTTATATCTTTTTCACATCAAATGCTCTTAAAATGCTACTTAAATCTCTGCGAATCGGGACTAAAGCTCCTTATTAATCTCTAGGGATTAAAGTTTTTTTTTTTTAATTTACTTTGGAAACCCCTAAACAACCAATCACGGTGTTTGTGAATGGAGGATTATCGCCATTTTCAGTTTTTGTGTATGGATCATATTTTTGGGTGTCAAAATAACCTCAAAATGACAACTGTGCAAATATATAAAAAAAAGGATTTAATTTCGTGAAACACGATTAATTATTACGAATATGAATCTATTTAATCATATTAAGGCCGAACTCTTTTATTATGCGTGGACCAATTACTTTTAAATTGTTGTCTAAACTTGTTGGCTAAATATGCAAGCATTTAAAACATCACTTTACATAAAAACAGCAGAACTTTTTTTTCCTATTTGTATTTTGAATGTATTTATATTTTGTATTTTGTTCATAACTTGTATTGAGCGTACGTTGTTAAAAACAGTATTGTTTAGAACGTCGGTTTTTCCCTCGCATTCAAAGTGAAAAGTAGAGTGTTTAACGCGAGACTAAACAACCATAATGACACTCGAACTACAGCCACCCTCTCGCTCGCAAGCTCGCTCGCGTGGCTAAACATCTCGTGTCATTATGGCTTATTTTAGTCCCTTGTTGAATAATCTACTATTATTATAGAAAATTGTATATCAATCAGTTTTTTTAAAAAAAAAATATTGTCGTTCGAAATTCTGTGGAAAAAAATATAATTCATAATTTTATTGTAAAAGCCGACTTTTTCTTGCTTCAGTTTTCAGACGCAAATAGCAACTTTGAAACTATATCAGATCTATTTGTACTTATGATTTGCACATTTTTAAATAGATTAATGATACTTTTTTAAAAGTTACAAAGGAAAACGCGGGGTGCTCAACACATTTAGCCAAGGCTGTATATTGACGATGTGATTAGTGTAGTTGGTGATTCGTGGTTCTCACTACAATGCATAAGCTGTACACTTAGGTATGTGTATTTGACTGTCTAGTATCCATAGGACAAGCCTAAAGCTGGATTTGGGACTGCGTTAATTAACTTGAGATTCTTCTGAAAGAAAAATTATAGGTACTATTCATTTGCAACATATGAATGATATGTAGACTTCCTTAGCTGGTTTTTTTTTTACTGTGCTCTTTAAAAAATATTTAGTCATCAACTGGTGAAAAATGTTATTAAGTGATAAATTTTCCATTTGTACTTACTTGTTTTTATACAATAATATTTTTATTTGATGTAAGTAATTATTTAATCATATGCAAATAGGCTGTAAGTAGGTAGTATTTTTGTATGAGTGGTTGCAAACCAGATCTGAAATTTTGAACTGTCATCGCCACACAAACTCGGGTCTTAACCGGACCGTTTGAAAACCACTTCTCCTATTACGGATAGAGGCTAAGGAAATTGTGACGATGAATATTCAGCTGTGGGCGTCGGTTGTCATGTTATTTTATAATGTGTGATAGTGCTAATTAATTTATTTAGCCTTTTCCCGGTAACTTGTGTACGTAGACTTCTTTGTTCCTTGTGCGGTCACATTTACAATCTTTTGGTTATCTTGACATCTAATCATAAATCATAAAGATGATTGCGAGTTAAGGTTACATAATAATGCAACATCTAATATAACTTACTATTCTTTAACATTTTAAAATTGAATTACTTATCTGTTAGTTTTTACATAATCAATCAATCTTAATACGATGTTCTTTATTTGTTTACTTGGTTTATTTTAAATCGTATGGAAATCTATTTAGCATACTGGGCTGGGATTCTACACGGGACACTTTACTGCTTTTGACGGGTTATCGTATCGTATTGTAAACGTTTTGACAGGTCTTATTTGCTTGACAGTAGTAACAAAAGCCCGGTTTGACGGGAGCAACTATGTACTGACGTGTCAATAGTGCGAGGACACATTTATAAATCGATGTCGATAGAAAAGTATTATGTAAGAGTCCACCGTTATGTCATTCCGAAATATTATAATGGTACATAAAATAAAAATTAACTATTTTTTTTAATATAATATCGATTTCTGCCAATTAAATTATCGATCTAAATCAACTGTAGTAATAGGGCCAAATTATTTTAAATTACACTAATTTCTTAGTTTGGCATTGGCCAGATAACGGTTGTTTATAATTATGATAAGCATAATTGAAAGACGTTTGCAAGTAATGGGAAAATCACCTAAATAGAATTGAAGCTCTTATTTTATAATTAGAATCATTCAAATATCGCATCATATGGATGTCGATAGAAGAGTCGATATTTAATCAAGCAATTGCAGAAGTGCATTCTTGCTCCTGCTAACCAAGGTTCGGTAATAACGGCTCAGTTAACAATAACCTCCTAAGGCCTCTCGTACAAAAAAATGTACATAATAATTTCATTAGAAAATAGACCTGTTGCAAAGGGAATAAAATAGGTTTTCCTTTGTTTTTATGAGGGACTATCAAACTAGAAAATTGACTCTATTGCATTTGTAATAGGTTCATATTCCATTGGCAAATTTCGTTGTATGGTGGATCTTAGGAGGATAATACCATTACAGGTCAAAGTCAATATGTTTTTACGCTGTAGATTAGAGACCCTGGGCAGAATTCATAGCCATACTCAATGACCGTCTTTATTATTACTTTTTGGTGTAGCAAAGTTTGGGAAATATGAAAAGCTGTGTAGATGCGGTCTGGATTTTTTCCTTAAATTGGATTGTTGGCTTAACAGGTTCTCTGTCCCGAAGCAATGTGCAGCGTTCTTTCGACTTGTCCCCATAGTAATAATAAAACCTAATTTAGTATTGTTTCGTATAAGACACGTCATTTCCTTCAAGTATTTTATGATAGTTTGTGTCATAGTGATATGTGTATATATTTACAGATAAAGAAATCTGCATTATCTTTATCTCCGGCCATGAGGAACATGTGCCTCATGGGACAGGGAACCTGTTAAATAGGGATCATGCATTTTTTTCTTACGCTCTGAAAATGCTATGAAAGACAAGGATAACTGTATACGTGAAACAATTGTCATGTTATTTTTTCATAATATATAAAGCTTTAAAAAGTCATAGTTTAGACAAAACAGTACAAAATTGACGACAGGAATGACGTCACAGCTGTTGTTCCATGTTTAAAATATACGGACCGTATAAAGATTGCATTTATTTATATATTTCGCAAAAAAAAACTGCCGAAACAAAAATCTAAACCCAAAAAGAAGTTATAAAACTCTAACAAGTCTTGAATCTATATAAAATATAAATAAACTGTTTAAAATGTAGAGTAGTGCGTTTTATATGTTTTTTTACGTTTTCTCCTAAATAGTTTTAATGAAACTCAATTCGGTTTTTCATGCGGTTCCCTATTGATTATGTTGGATCGAATCCTAAACGCAATTTTAAACTAAGTTAACCGCGTAGTTACTATCTCGTCGTCAGTCATTAGTTAGAATGTCATATGAAACATTAACAAAATACACCAATTATTATCTCAACAGAGTCTTGATGTAATTTCACAAAACGTGCCTTTTCATGTCATATTCAGTACTCAAACAAAATAGTTTCCGTCACGTGTTCTGAAAACCCTCTCCCGGGTAACGTATATAGAATGCGCCGTGTATTAATACGTTAGATTCCTTCCGCACCGTTACCCAGAACCCTCTATTAAGTATAATAATAACCGCTTTTAGTACCTCGGGGACTTTACTTTTCTATGAGATTACTGAAATGGTTTGAAATGTTGAAGCGGTTTTTGTAATTGTGATTGATATTAATATTCATTTGACTTGCGTGTTGAAACTGACATTATAAAAATTGATTTGCTCCAACGAAATGACTACTCGTATTAAAATAAATGGCTTAAAACGCTTTTTGTATTTTTGTGTTGAGCGTTATCATTGGAATGTTATGAAAGTATGTACATATATTCAAATATATTAGGTATTTATATTTAGACGATCACTTTTGTAGCTCGTTTGGGAGAAATGGAATAAAAAGCATCATTTATAGGCATCAATAGCGGGGTAGATATATACAAGGGGCACAGTAATACAACTAGTACTATCTAAATATCACTACACTTAACATGACTATTCACAAGCAGGCTTGACAGTTGTAAACGCATCGCTTGGTTGTTGATCTTAAGCAATACACGAGTATGAAAGTGTAATAGTTTATCGTTGCAGTTTTTATCTCTTTATTACAGATTTTAAATTACGTTACTTTTTTTTTAATACACTGGTTTTATTAGTATTAAAATATTTTTCGAATATGACCATTAAATAATTGTGTGTTAGTTAAATATTCTTCGGAGGAGGATTAAAATTGCATCTAGAATGCTTTAACATTTTTAAAATTCAGACCAGAAAAATCTGATTATAAAGTTCATTTCGTCAAGGAATATTTCCTTGACGATTCCATATTTATTTCCATTAGAGAACCATTCATCTAATAATTAGGTTTGTTAAAAGATATTTTGATAAATTAGAAGCGAATCGTTTTTCATACCTAACAGCCTTTGACTTTTAATGACTATAATGAGCATCCCATTTGAGTTTGAACGGGTCTTAGCAATACAAAGACGATTTCAGAATATTCTTTGAAAAGAGGAATTATTAACATATAGAGCGGGAGAACTCGCGTTTACACACATATGCGTGTGAACTGTGTAAAGTATACGTTTACAAAAATCGACGACAAGCTTAACTAGGGCTACCACCTTTTTTTTCAAATAATCTAGTTAAATTTCGAATGAATGAGAAAAAAATTCACCTGCCTTCTGGATCAGACGAGTAAAAATAAAGTAAACGTTTAAATTCATCATATTAAAGTCTCCCATTTCGTTACATTTATGAAATTAAATGAAAATAAGTTTATTTAACACGCACGAAAAAAACAAAAAAATATATTTTTATCATACAAAAAGGTTAAAAGTCGGCGACGCATTTGAGGTTTTAGGATTATAGTCTTGAGAATTCAAATGTCTATGGGTCTCAGATTCCACTTACCAGCAGGTAACCCGAGTGCTCGTGTGCCTTCTCCTTAACATACAAAAAAAAGTTACAAAATGTGGAGGAATCATACAGAAAACTAGCCAACAAACGTACATACAACAATGGGTGAGTTGTTTTGCGGCGTATAATAGGTTGCAATTCAGCAAGGCCATAGCGCTGGATGGATTTAGAAAGAAGAATTATTTGTAAAATAATAACGACGAATTGAGAGAGAATTAAAAACTACAAACAAGTAGTGTGATAATTTCACAATGATCCACCGCCCACCGCCGCCGCCCAGCGCTGCCGCCACCGTTTAATAAATTGGGCGTATGGAATTTTTCTCATGGTCTTTTTGAGTTTACAGGCAATAGAGATCATTTTTAAAATATTACAGCGGACAGGAGTATGTTTTCATACGTTAATTTTACTCCTAGGAAAAAAATGTTTTAGAAAAATACTAATATCACAATATTTAGTAGGCCCGGCCCATACGGCAAGCGGCAGCCCTGAGCGTAACTGGCATATTATAATATCACACAAGCACTGTGGCGTGTGTGTTAATTTTGATGTAAATAATGCTGCATGTTCACCACTTCACTCAAGAATCGCAACTCTCAAGTGATTTGCCTGTAGGTACCGTAAATCGGGTTCTATTTTATTTACGTGGCATTTTGATAACAAGTTCCACCATACAAAAGTGTATTTTTGAGCAGTTGGAAAACGCCTTAGTGTTATTTTTGCCACTGGCATAGTTGCTCCGTCTTAAGTTAAAGTGTAACAGTCTTTTTTCGTAGAGGAAAAAACATAAATGTTAGTGAGATCTTTGCCTCGATTTTTGAGGTTTAAATAACCTCACATGTCTCATATTAACGTATGTGGTTTATGCAGTGCCCTTTTTTAACCGACTTCAATAAAAAGAGGGGGTTATCGATTCGTCGGGTATTTTAATATATGTTCCCCGATTACTCAAAGACCATAGCACCGATTTGAAAAAATGTTTTTTCCTTGAATGAGTGTACTTTCTAGTAGGTTCCTTTTTCAGCACTTCAACATCTGATCTGGAGAAATCGAGGAAACTCCTCAAATATTATAGGAATACATATGGCGATTTTAGTACTGTTAGTGACATATCTAAAATTTGCATTCGAAAAGTTTTTTAAAAAAAAAATTGTTCTCCGTCAATTGTGAACCGATTTTCAAAATTCGTTTTTAATTTGATAAAATGTACTTTCGAGGTGGTCCCATTGTCGCCAAATCTGAATCTGATGAGGGAATCAGTGGGGTGAGGGAACTCCTCAAATATTGTAGGCAAACATGTATGATTTTAGTAACAAGTCTAGCATTTGCATTCAGGAAGTATAACTTGGTGAAGTGGAACTGATGATGAAGACCATTGATGGCCACCGGAACTCCTCAAAGGTAGCTATTTCAGGCGTGGCGATTAGATATCTCGATTAAGATAGTTGAGCGACTATGACGAAGCACATTCAAATGGTTGAAACATATGACTATGAATTTCCCGCGACGTTGCTTGTTTCTTATCAATTGAGATGTTGGATGACAACAGTATTATTATGATTACTTAAGTATGAAATAAAGTAAATGTTAAAAAGAACCCGTCTTCATAAAGCAAGAAATAACTTCTTTTAAAATGATTGGTAATAGGTCAGTCCATCTGAAGTCATCATTTTAATAGACGTTATTTCTAATAATGTACTTGGGTCATTCTTCTTTTTTACCGACAATTACCTGTCCTTCCGTTTACCATACGTTATCATTTAGAGTATTGATTATTAATGTTTTAGTGTTTGAATATACGTCCAAACATTTATTCATCTATTAGTACTAAATAATCTTTCACTTTCTCTATCCAGTGTTTTTTTTTATAAGTTTATTTTTCATAGAATCGCGTGACAGAGTGGTAATACAAAATTTTGTCTCCTCTGAAAACGGCCACTCTGTCACAGTATATTCTGAAAAACCACCATAAAGAAAAAAACATTATCGCCACCGAAATAATCATTAATTAGTCCAAATAAGAATTCACACAACGTATTTTAAAATCAAAAATAAAACCATAATTATCAATAGTTGAAAAACGTAAAATATAGAAAAATGACGATGTATCGTCGGTAATAAAGTAGAACGACCCACTTTAGAAAAAAAGTTAAATTTGTTTAGTTCACAGATTATAAATAACATTGTTCAAGTTTTAATTACATATATAAGTACAAATTTTGTACATTTTTCTAAAGTAATGACATTAGTCAATAATCGATAGTTCATAGCAAAACGGCACTTATCGACTCATTTTAAATACAAAAAAAGTTAAATGTGTCTATTTCACAGATTACGAATCTGATTACTGAAGTGTTAACTGCATATTAAAGTACTAATTTAGTAAAAAAAAATGGAGTAATAATATTAGTCAATAGTCTATCAGTTCATGGTGAATTGGCACCCGCCGTCCTGACTGTCAGAATGGCGGTACCTCCACATTGTAATAACTTTATTTGTGGAGCGGTACAATTTATTTTAAAGTAGGTACTAAATAGTACATTTTGAGTACATTTTTTTAATATAATTATTTTATATATTTGTGAAGGTACACCCGCCATTCTGAGTCTCACCTTTATTTAACTTAGATACGATCTAAGTTAAATGTAAGTGTATTTAATGTATAAGTCGTAAAAACTTTGAATTCGATGGCTTACGGTACATTCAAAGTGGAAATATTGTAATGGATATGGCTCAGTAAAAGCCGAAAGAACGCGTCAAGCCAAATTGAACTCCGAAGAGACTCAAGTGAACCTTTCAATTTGAGAACGGAAAAGTTTCATTGAAATAAGTCAGGACTATCAAAGTTTTTACCTTTTGAGGATTTCATTTGGAAAACGGACACTTGATACATAATTAAATTTACTGATTTAGTTGAAAATTGATCATTTAACGTTTTTTGCCTTGATACTTTGTTTGATCGCTTTTAATGACGAAGTTGTTTGGATATCACGACTCGATTGCTGTTTTTTTGTACATAGTTAATTAATCGGTATTGTCGAAATAACATAATGGCCATAAAACTCACTTTCTGAGACTGTTCTTCTATAGTAACCTTTAATAATAGGCCCATAAGAAATCGCTCTAATTAATATTATTTGTCCAATACCGGCCTTGTATTCTGACCATTTATATTCTGTTATCTGTGATTTTCGTATGTTAACGACATAATAAGCCATTATAACATTAGCCACCACCATCTTATCTATTAACTCCCCGCCGAGCAACAGTGTCCGCATTGCTGTATTCCGGTGTGGGGATAAGACAACCGGTGAAATTACTAGCATAGAGGCATTCCATCTTAATCCTAAGGGTTTACAACGCATTTGAGGTCTTAGGATTATAGTCTTGAGAATTCAAATTTTTATGGGTCTCAGATTCCACTTACCGTCAGGTGGCCGGAGTGCTCGTATGCCTTCCCCTTATCATAAAAAAGCAATACGATTTTCAAAATAACTTTGCTAATGTTAGCTCTTATTAACTTAAAACCAAAGGCGTCTATTAATAAAACGGACAATACTGTTTTAAAAACATTAAGGTCCTAACAAAGTAGATTATATAGACCGGAAACTTAAGATACTTACCGTAACCTCCCTTTACATACTTGAGTTGTGCAATTTTTTAAGAAAACATCGTAATTTTTTCCCACAGCCAAAAGATTACACACATTCAAATTTACGCCCAAGAAATAATATCCCAATCCCATCATCGAAATTGAAAATGCACAGTTCGAGTCCACATGTGATGTGCATTAAAGTCTACAATAAAATTCCAAATTACATAAAAAGCGAAGAGAGAAACAATATATTTACTAAAAAACTTACGAAATATTTAATATATCACTGTTTTTATTCCCTACAAGAGTTTTTTGAATGTAAAATAGAATAAATGCAATATATTGGTGCCATATGTAACATACAACATGTACTTAGTTAGTAATAATAAGATAGTTCCTATTAAATAGCTAAGCCTAGTATTAGTTAAGCATAATAATATTGTAGTGCCCGACAGGGTTTCATGGCAGAACAAAATTGTACCTTAAACACCATTGTACCCATGAAAGCAATTAATAAACTGAACTGAACTGAACTGATTAAAGGCTTTTTTAATAGCATTAATAATGATACGTACTTTATTATTCTATCAACAAGGTGACGATATCGTCATCAACCTCCGGGCCTCGAGTTCAATGTACACTGTTTGAATTTTCCGGAAATTTGACTCTTTATCCGGAATGCGTGGGAATTCTAAGGTATAAGAATTTTAAACAAAGAAAGGCAGACTAATAATAGGTAGTTCAATTAAATCGACTGCTGCTATCATTCAACAAGTTTAATAAATCTCCGCGATTTTACCTGGATAAGTTTTTTTTTAAGATAAGGAAAAGGCACACAAGCACTCTTGCCACCCGATGGCAAGTGAAATCTGAGACCCTTAGACATTTGAATTCACAAGACTATAATCTTAAGACTGCAATCCTAAGACCTCAAATGCGTTGCCAACTCTGAGGACTAAGATGGAATGCCTCTATGCTAGTAATTTCACCGGTTGTCTTATCCCCACACAGGAGCACAACAATGCGAACGCTGTTGGTTCGCGGTAGGTTAATGGATAAGATGGTGGTAGCAATCCGGACGGACCCTGGACTACCACCACTAAAATTAGTGGTAGTTCTAATTCTAATCAATTTTTTTTTCATATTTCACGCTGCAAAAGTCGTTTTCTTAAGGATAAATTACAAAAAAATAATGTTTGACTATCGTATTTTAACTAAATACATATTAGACTGTCTGACGGGTCCACATTTTATTTCCTTGGACCATTTTAAAACGTTTGAAATCAATTACAATGGAGAAAATAACGTATGCGTACGAAGTATTTATTTTCGATCTGCTAACAAGGTTGACAGCTAAGTAAACCAGAATTTATCTTGCTCATGTTGACAGTTTGGGCGTATGCTATTTATTTGGGGACACTACATTGTCTTAGACAATAAAGGTTTTACTGTCGCGAAGTTTGCGAGACAATATTTTTGAACGATTTGAGTATCGTATTTTTATTTTAGCGATGCATAGTCTCTCAAGTCTATCTTGCCAGCAGGAGGGTGTTGAAATCATTTCATAAATTTGGTTACGTATAAGTTCAAAATACATAATGGGTCCATACTTAATGCATAATGGTCACAATATATTAGTTTTTTTTTCTGAAACGGTTAACTTTTCAGGAATGTTTTTATATAACAAACCTACGTAACCTAGTGCGTACCTACTATACAAAGGGCTTTTAAAAAATCCTAATTACTTTACGGTTTCCGAAATAAAATCATTATACAGGGCGTCCCACGGCTATGCCACATGGAAGGAAAGTACCTTGAATATTGTTGATGGAACATTTTACTGAAAGAAGACATTAGTTTAATTTAAAAAACAATTTAAACTGCATTCATAGATATTTAAATAATTACATAGTTGAACCGGGAATCGAACCCGTTACACGAGAAAAATAATTAACCTGTAGCTTTATCATACCGATCGAAAGGCTTCATCATAAGGATTATTTTTTGCTAAATAACATAGTGTCAGAAATAAAAGGAAGACCATGAATTTTAAATTTTTTAATACAAAATTAATCAATTTATCAAATGCTCAAAATGAGTCCCTTCCTGTTGAATACAAAGTCGCACTCTTTTGATTATTTCGCTCCCTGTCGATTTTTTGATCTTGTTGTTGTGGATATGTAGAATAATACGTCTAAGTTCTGTTTGTAGCTCGTGGACACTTTTATACTGGTTCTTGTGAACTAAATTTTTGAAATAACCCCATTAAAAAATCTAAATCCTATCTCTCTATCTAATTATCAGCTTTTAATTTTTCTGAACAAAATTTCACATCAAATGTTAAAATTCTAGGTCTTCCTTTTATTTCTGACACTATGTTATTTAACAAAAAATAATCCTTATGATGAAGCCTTTCGATCGGTATGATAAAGATACAGGGTAATTATTTACCTCGTGTAACGGGTTCGATTCCCGGTTCAACCATGTAATTATTTAAATATGTATGAGTGCAGTTTAAATTGTTTTTTAAATTAAAATAATGTTTTCTTTCAGTAAAATGTTCCATCTACAATATTCAAGGTACTTTCCTTCCATGTGGCATAGCCGTGGGACGCCCTGTATACTCGTATTAAACTCTGGGTGGTAGGAACCTGTGCTGGGTTCGTCCAGATCCCTACCACCATCTTATCCATTAACCACCCGCCAAGCAACAGTGTTCGCATTGCTGTGTTCCGGTGTGGGGATAAGACAACCGGTGAAATTACTAGCTCAGAGGCATTCCATCTTAGTTAGCAATTGAGGTCTTAGGATTATCGTCTTGAGAATTCAAATGTCTATGGACCTCAGATTCCACTTACCATCTGGTGGCCTGAGTGCTCGAATGCCTTCTCCTTAACATAAAAAAAAAGTATTATGACCATTATGTGTTATGATCCATTATGTATTTGCAACTTTATGTAGTATGATACGATTTCCATAAATCGTCATAATTGCTTTTGCTAGTTCGGTTTACCGAATACTCAGGTGTTGGTGTTTATTATTCCCCGTGTGGTTTCCGGGTTGTAATAGTGCCACTCCATGTCTTCCCGTGGATGTCGTAACGTAAGAGGCGACTGAAGGAATAAGGGCTGTTAGGCGATGGGCTTGGAACCTGTCACTAATACATTAGTACTCGTATTCTTGGTCTGATTGTGCAAAATGTGGTTACAGAATTATAAACAAGTCTTTTTAGACTTCTTGGTATTTCTGTAGCTCTGCTAACCCCACTCTGGGAATGAAGGCATATGTGTGTATGTATGGTTTATTCCTTAAACTATATCAGAAACAAGAAACATTACACGATATTACAACATTAATTTTGAAAAAAGTCATCCGTTAAATAAATCCGTGTAACATTTGGTGGTGGCGGCTGAGTTACAAACATTACGAAAACATGTCAAAGGCAGTATGGTTTTACCCAGTAGAATAAAGCCTCAGAATAGAAATTGGTAATGCATAGAATTTAAGGCATTTAAAAAAATATATTTGTTAGATCCTTCGGATAAATCCTTAGTAGGCTGTTTCTGTTTGGCTTTTTATGCGCTTAGTTTTGAAGGTTCCGTCCCTTATACTAAAACCGAATTCTTATATTATACTTTGTCGTCCGTCCGTCTGTGTGTCCGTCGTTCGACCGAGAAGATTTTCACGTAAACGGCTAATATCTATTCGAAACCGCCCGATAGCTTCAACCCTTTCAGGGAACAAGGATCTTACCAGACAGACGGAGAGGCACGTTCGTATATATTCTTATCCCCTCTTCACTGCATCACTTAAAAACATCTATTGTTGGACGCTTTTGTATAAAACCTAGTACAATATCCGAACGAACCCTAAAACCAGGCTGCACTAAACTAAAACTAAAACTACAAATGTTTAAATTCCATTAGCAATGGAAGTTACAAGGTAATGTAATCAGGCACTGCACGGGTACACGTAGATAGATTTTTTCAAGTTTTTCAGTGCCAACTGCCCCGCCGGAACACATAAATCTCTGTACGAGGAAAATTTCGCAAAGTGCCTACAATCCGCTTGCGTTGCATACCGGTTCAGATTAAAAGTTGTGACTCGATCGCCATAGATGTACAAAATCAAATTTGAACATGGGCGCCCTCATTACTGTTTTGTTTTCTAATAAAATAAAGTATTAGAGTCTGGCAAATGAAAGCTGTTGTACTGACCCCAAGTCAGCCAGCATATGTATAAATATATAGATATATATAGGGTATAATTTTTTTTGTTTTCATAATCATAAATTATATTTCGTCACTTATTATAAATAGGAGGCTTAGGACTTGTCTGATCATATAAAGGTATAAATATGTTTACGAGAGATAATACTGGGTTTTTAAACAATAGAATAGGTCAGACGTGTACTAAATATTAGTACAATATGTCGACGTATTCAAATATATAAGTTATAAAGCTTAAAACATATAAATGGCAGAATGGTGATATGAAAAACCACTTTGGTACTTTGTCGCTTTAACGTTATGTTTGAATTACTATATTAATTTGTTAGAAGCGTTGGGGCGACAGGGTACAGTTGCGTTGCGGCTATATTTAGCGAAATAAAGTAGGGTAGTTATAAAACCTAAACCAATTAACTGGCGAGGCGGCGATAAGAATAGACGCGTTGGTGCTTTGTCGCTTTAACGTTATGTTTGAACTGTCATACTAATTTGTTACGGGAATCAGAGCGATAGGGTACGATGATGTTGTTTGCTTGTAAGAAAATAAAAGAAGGTAGTTAGAAAGAGTGGGATTATGCGGGTATAGAAAGTTATTATGGATATGCCTTGACAAAATCGGGTTATACATTTATCGTTTACTTTTATAAAGCTTGAAATAATTTATAACAATATTAAAGATTGAAAAAAAGGAAAGATGAATGGTTAAATAATCGTAGGAGCGTATAAAAATATCCGTGGTATCTTCTTGTTAGCTCAGGTCCATACAAACAGTTAAACAGTAATCAGTAAGCAGAACATAATCAAGAATACCTAAAATAGATAATTAATGAACACAGGTTGTAAAATAAAAATACCTCTTCCTTCTTTTCTTACCTATTTAATCTCGATTCCATTAGAACATATATTATATTTGTTTGGTTGGTTGCCAGGTCGCTATATAACAATAAGTACCTAATCTCAGGAAAAGTTGTTTATGTTATTTAGCGAATATAAGAAGAAGTAGGGTTTAACAACCTTTTATGTAATTGGACACGGGATTAAGAAAGGACAAATTATATGGCTCGGTTACATAGGTACTAAATATTCAGATTATAATTGCGCTTGTCCATACTAAACTTACTTAATCTGTTGGAAGCAAGAGCGACCAGTATAAAGAGAACTAACGAGACGTTATTGGGACTATGGGGAATCGTTACGGGGACCCTTTTTCGTTATTGATACGGGTCTAGGTTTTCTGGTCGCTGAATGTTAGGGTCGGTGGGGGGAATGGTTCGAGTATAAAACGGGTGGAGGGAGAAGATGGGAGGGATTAGCACGACGCGGGACGGAGAGGACGGAAGAGCTTGGCTAATATTTAAAGTTCTGAGTGCTTGGATGGGGAATCAGGACCTATTGGGTGAGTATACCTCTGCTGAACCAAGACCCCTTTAGTGCTGCTATTTTTATAGCAGTCCGGAATCTGAGTCTGGATTTCGGGTAGCAGAGTATCCTTTATAATGTAGGCTGATAGGGCTTCTTTAGGAACTCAGGCAGGCAGTTAGGGCATGCAGCTATACTGTTTGTAGTCTCTCGGAATGTAGGGCTAGGGAGTTAGGGAGGGGTTCCTTTTGATGTGTTTTATTTTTTGTGTTGTGTTAAAAGGGGAATGTGCACGAATCAATTACATCTAACAATACAATTAGCTATTTACTATCGTTCCTTAATGATTATGTACAGGCATTTGACCTTCCAACAAACATGAAAGCATTGTGACTATTTGCAGTGTAATCATGATTAAATTTTGAATTAATAACTCCAGGATGAAGTATCAAAGAAGTAAACCATATTATGTTACTATAAAGTAATAATTAAAATTCGTGCACATATCCTATGAATTTACTTGAATTTTGATGTTATTTTGTGTAATAAAATATACTGTGATTTGTGTTTTATTGACCTATATTTTATTGTTGTTTTGTGCAAAAGGGGAATATGTACATTTCATTACAATTAACAAAATATTTAATTCTATCTAATTATTATTTAATGTTACAAAAAAGCAAGATTAAAGTATAGAAATTAGACCTACCAATCATTAAATAAGAATTGCGGTAAGCTTTAATTAATTTTGATCTAACCTGTTATATTTATTGATACAAGCTGGAATATCTAAAATATTAACTTCACAATCTAGATGTTGTAAAAATACTTATGTTGTACATATACCCTTTTAATAACTCGACGGTAAGGTAAGTGGCTTTTGAAATTTAAACTGTGATATATTAATCTCATATTGGCAATTTCTGCCTTAGTTAGGAATATCATTTTAGTGCGACAAAATAGTTTAATAGAAACAATATGTTCAGACTTAAATTCAGTTATTGAAGTATCAGCCGAGAGGCAAAAATGGTCAGTAATTAATAGGTACAAAGAGACTGGAGGTAAACTCAGCTGAGACTTCTCCACTAGGATCAATCTAAGTAAGGCAGAAAATGTTTGAGAACTTCCTTGTGTGTCACCTTTATCCTTTTTAACATATAACCTTTACTACAAGAATTATTTATGAAAGGGGATTAGGAAGTATAATTAATAAATCTGGGATACCTGAAAAGAGTAAAAATATAGGAATACCAACATCTATGGTAATATTCTGGTATTTTATTCAGGAACCAATACATTGTTGTAGAACTTCATTCAGCAGCTGTTCATATATTTTCAAAATGCATTCAGGGTTAGGTACCATGTAGTAAGATTTAATTCCACAGATGCTCCTACATTTTCAATAAACAAGCAGAGTCCTGAAACAAATTGGTTAAATTATTTTCAAGTCATTTTAGGAGAAGGTTTCTAGTTATATATGCCTACCATAACAATTGTTTTAATAACGGGACCGTTTACATATTTAACTAGTAGATGTTATCATAGATAGTACATTATTTACTCATAAAAGCTATAGGTAATACCTAGCTCTAGTTTTCCCAAAGAAATAACATTAAGTACCATCTCAGATACCTTTAATTGAAACAATGATATTTATGGGCTTTAGAGTACTAAAACAAAACCAACAGGAAAGGGTTGTAGTTAACTTTCACGGAAAAGAGTTAAGCCTGAGATTCTGCATTCGGTTTGTAAGATTATTAATAACAAGGGGTTCCAATTTACAGTTAAATATTAAGTAGTTATTATAGCAAATAGGGGTTTTTATATACTTACATTTGACATTAGTAATAGTTGTATATCAGGAGACCACAAAGTCGAACGAAGGGTACAATTATTATTATGTATTCAGTGATACTGTGATTCGGTGCTTGTTTGATTCAAAACGTATAAATGGATTACTGAAATAAATTTGGGAGGTTATGATTCTTAAAATTAACCACGAAGTAATAGGTATTAACCTACTTTCAGAAGAAGGTTTTATCAAGACATAAGTGCCTAGATATTATATTCATATGAAAGAAGCTATTTTTCGACAGTCGATTAAAAATATCTAGTCCATTAATAACACTATGTATAAAGGCTTTAGTTTGGTAGGTTGTTGAAATGTCCAAAGTGAACAAATAGGCATAGGGTATTTACTTATTGTAGGGCGAAGTAGAAATGCTTAACGAGTGTATTTACTAACCTGTACTGATGTTTCACTTATAATCTTTTATGTGAAATCCAGGCGTGAATTAGAGTAGGGAACTTGCTTTGCTTGATTTGTGTCCGGGTGAATAGCGCTGAATGTACCATCCAATTACAAGAAATTCGTTAACGAAGTATAAGATTATTAAGTAGATTTTATTATATGTATAGATTACATAAGTTAAGAGTCTACAGGTTATTTGAGGGTTTTAAGGTGAACAGGATGGGAATAAGGCAAAGGGGTATTTTTAATTCAGCCAAGCGGAACTCTTTATTTCCCGAGATCTAAAATTAGAATAGATTTAGGTAGTAATAACTTGATCGAAGATAAGCAGGTAGGAAGTAAATAGAAGGATAATTACCGAAATTTCATTAAAAACTATTTGTTCAATAGTTTACGAGAAGTCTAAACAAAAAACCCAAAATAGACTAGTGCTTTATTTGATCATAGAATCCCTTAGTAGTCTGTGATTAGTTGCGCGTCTCACAGATTAAGTACAAGAACTTATTCTGTGGCGCGTCTATTGTACCTTCATAGACTATTGTAATGTACAGGTTTAAGGACTAGGCTTTTAGCCAATTTATATAAGTAGGAATAAATTATATAGTTATTAAGTTATTTGGCACTGCATACGTTCAGAAGTTTAGGGAACTATACATAATGTCAGTTCGATACTTGACAAAAGACTTAGAGTATTGGATACGATTAATTTTGCATCTCTTGCGTAAAGATATTTAGAGAAATACATTTGAGTCAGTTCAAATCTAGGCCAAAGATTAATGTTTATATTATAATTATAAGAATTTAGTAGGTCTAATAATTAAAGAAATAAAGCTTTGAGTTCGAATTTAGGATAAGGTTAGCGAGGCTAGATTTTATAGTTGCGATTTTAGAATTTACATTATCGTTGGCAAATATTCATTGTGAATCCAACTTTAGGAGGCTGCGAATGTTGGATGTTGGATATTTATCTATGATTATGATGATTTTGTATGTAAGATTAAGTAAATGAAAATTATGTTAAGTTTGTTATACCTAATTTAGGTTTTATAGAATAGTAATTATGAAGTTTACCTTAAATCGGTTCGGATCGTTATCAAAGATTTTGAGGTTAAATCATGTTTATATTTATAAGTAACTACAGGAAATAATGATACTGAGTTCAGAATTTGAATAGTGATATAGAGATTAATTTATATCTCTTAATAGCTTACAATCCAAGGGATTAATTATGAATCAGGTTCGAGGCTTGGTTTTATGTGATGTAATAACTACTTGTAGAGTTTGGAAGGAATTAGGAAATAAATTGTGTGAGTACCTAGGATGCAATTACGAAGCGAACGTAATCGCTGACTAAAGTCGTTGTGAATCCGGCTTTAGGAAACCGTGAATGTCGTACGTTAAAATAAATCGCATGGTTCGTGAAGTTAAAATCGATAGACAGGCTAGAATTAGGCATGTATGTATCAGTATGTAGAATTATATGTACGAGTATGTAGAAGGAAACTCTGGAGTTATTACTCTGTCGTATGAAATCGCGTATGTATGTTAGTTTGTTGTACCGTTCAGAATTTGGAGGTTTTATATGAAACCAATACTAGTTAAATCGCCTTGTGAAAAATGTGTCAGGAATTATATAAATAATTCATGATCAATATGTATGTAGTATGTTGGATACAATTTGGAGGGAACCAACACCTTAAATATTGCTCCCGTTACACTATAGGTAGATAAGAGACGAATCGATAAAATATACTTATTTGAAATTTTGAAAGGAGGCATTTAGACTTTAGGGAGAATGAGAGGTAGTTCGTTCATATTTGTTGGCAGTCCCAATATCGATAAATATGATTTAGGAATCAAGGTTAATTTATGATATAAATTAATAAGTACGACAGATGTTGATGAATGCTTTAATTACTACTGCTTAACGATAGTTATGTCAATGGATTGGCTAAAATATATATAATAATAATAAGTAGTAGGATGATGAATTTGTACATGCGGTCTTGGAGCTACGATTAGATCGTGTATTCTAGATTTGCAGCTGGCGTAATTCCGACATTATGATCAAGCTTAGTTTGACTAAGCTTGTTTCTGTTTATTTTAAACAAAAAGCCATGTGATTTTTGTTCGTTCGTCTGTCTGTAAACGTCGGTATATGTAAACGGGAGTTATAAACAAATTATTGTTTTATAAAAGGGGTTTTATGGATTATGATACGCCGACTTTATGAACAAGTTTAGTTTTACTAAGCCAGTTCCTGTTAATCTTAGGCAAAGAGCCATGTGATTTTTGTTCGTTCGTCTATCTGTAAAAGTTGGTATGTGTAAATGGAAGTTATACCTAACGATTATTATTTCATAAAACCGGTTTATAGGGATTATGTTACAGTATATTTGGATTCGATCCATTGCTAAGGTAGCAAAGAGAGAATGAAATTTGGTATCAGAATGATTATATAATTTGAGTCCAAGTGAGATAGTGAGTGAAGTTCAATCACATTATTACAGGTTAACATTTCAGTTGGAAGTTTTTATTTCTGTTTATAACGTTAAAGTCCGAACTATGGTATTTATAGATTAAAACCATAGATAAAGAAATTCTTACGTTTTTGGATTTGTTATATCGAAATATTGAGTTATTGAAAATATTTACAATACTTAATTAGTTGTCACGAATTCAATGAAACAAAATTTCGAGTTTTACCTTTAAATGACTCCGGGCTGGTGGTATAAATTGAAGAATGCCGTGAATGCAGTGTTAATAAGTCGCATAGTTTGATATCGAGTTATTGTTCAATTATCATTTTAGTCAACATTTGGTTGTCAATTACAAACTAATGTAATGTAATATAAGAATTGGACAAATGATTCGCCCGTTACACGGGTGATAATTTAGCGGCAATTTATCGGCTCTTGGCTATGGAATGGGCGGCTGCTGCTTGCAGGGTCGACAATTCATAGTTGATCCGTATTGGGCTAGGTTGTCTCTTGGTGAACGTGGGTATTACAAAAGTCTCTTCTAAAGGGCGCTAGATCAGGTAGGAATCTTTGCCTAGTGGACCTGGATTCTTTTGGAGGCGCCCTCCCAAGTATAGGCTGTGGAGATGAGGCCCTTACTTCAAAGCTGTGGAAACGAGGCTGAGGTGGCATCCATTATGTACCAGCAAAAACTAGGTCCTTTGATTATGCTCTCGAATTTAGATGGCTTTAGGGGAGACTCACTAGATTTAATAGTAGCGACATTATATCACCATCCCGGTTCAGTTCAACGCGGCCCTTGGGGTAGGTTCTCTCTTGGGGAGACCTGACTAACCTACACAGACATTACTAACCTTGTAAGTGGGACAGCAACTCTTGCTTTGGGTGGAGCGGTGCCCCGTCAGGTTGTCGAGCCGCACAGGGGCAGGCGGATGATGCCTAAGTGTAATGGCTAGGAGGGGCCTGCCCTTCTCTTTGTATTTATTTACAAAAGAGACCCATAGGGAATTAGTTATCTCCTTCTGTTCCATTAATCAAGAAAACTTACATCTACATTAAAAGAACTAGCAGTTTCACAATCTATCTCCCTTCGGATACGAAATTATGAAAGATTAATTGAATTTGAAGCTTAGGACTATAGTTATTAAGATTATTAAACTGTAGGAAGTTCATACAAAATTGAGCTTTACTGTATGTGAAAGATTTATTATAATACTAGGACATTCGAACAACATTTCCTATTCAAACTTGAATAAATTAATTAGATGGGTTAAGTTAGTAACTTTGCTGACACATTAATATGTTTATCTTAGGTCGAACATAGGGCATGGTTTATTATGGTTGGATTCACACGGTAGGGTACTAAGAAAGATTGTAAGATGAACTGTTGAATCAAATATTATCTAAGTAAAGTTAGGTATTAGATTATAATGGAATATATAAAATTAGGTAGGTAATATACAGTAGAAGCCTCTGAATTAGTAAATTAAAGTTAATGTTTCCTAAACCTTTCCAACACACCTCGAGTATTCCTTAAACGAACTGGTTACACACGGGTTTAACTTGGGGTCCTACCTTTATATAACTAGATGATCACGCTGGCCAATTATTTTATAAGTAGATATCTATTTATTTATATTTATTTATATATTTTTTTATGTTATGCGACTCATTCTTGACTGCTGTGGGGTCAGTATCGTTACATTTGGTGCCGTGACCAGGATTAGATTCTGGGTCACTATGGCTAAATTTTAATAGGCTTTGGCTTGGTTTTATAGAGATCCGTAAGGAAATCTTATGAAGCTCGGTCCTAGCCTACATTTGATGTTCGTGAAATGGAGTGGGTCGAAAAAGGTGTGTTGGAGAGGTCATTTATTCTGTATTTGCTACTTCTGTCAGGTTTGAAATAAAATATCACACACACTTATTTTAATTTAATTTATTTGCGGTTATTCAGTAGGATTTATTAGGTTAAATAATGTTTGGTGTATTATCGTATAGGTATAAAGGATAGTAAAAACTTTCGAGTGCGGCTGATAAAGGGTTGGCAAAGTCTGGTTTAGATTGAGAAGACCAATGTTTACATGTCCCTGCAGCGGGAAGGTCTTTTAATTTGGGAAAATCCTATCAGCGCGATGTAGGAAATCACTTTACCGTTAAAGTGACTTCCATTGTGCGACTTAGAACTAATTACTTAAATAAGTGACTTTCTGGCCTTAGATCTTCCGTGTGGGGTTAGATGGCGTTAGTAGTCGACTGTTATAAAGAGTAATTATTAGACTCTCACAGACGATTTACAGGGTTAGATTATTTATAAAACTTGAAACTATAGTTAGGGATTAAACGGAAAAGGAAAGGCTAGTACAACTTAAGAAACGTTGTAGAATTAGAGATTTTCTAGGTGGGGTTTAGGAATTAAAATAGTTAACTAATCTGGGGGTGAGTTCACTTATGAATTAACTTTAAGGGAGTTTTAAGTAGGTTTAGGTTAAAATCCTTGTTTCTATACTAGTATTATAAGTGCGAGAGTGGACCCTGGTTGTTAGTTTGGTTGATGTGTTTTGCGGGAAAGCGGCTGTGCCGGTTTCGTTGGAATATATTGAAATTTGGGAGTTTAGCTTGGGTTCCGTCGAAGTTCATAGGCTACGCGATTCCCTCGAGGTCCGTGGTAGACGAGGTTGCACGGATGAGGTCAGTTAGCAGTTCTTGTAAAAATTTGATAGGTTATAGCGGGTTTAAGGATTTAGTTAATTGTATGGTTAGGGGGGTGAACTTGAACCCTAGTCTAACCTATTGTTAGTTAAAGTAGTATAAGGTGTTAGTTTAATTGTTGTAAATGGATTAGCGCTTCATAGGTGTTTTAGAAATTAAAATATTACGTATTTCGGGGGGTGAACATTTGCTCGGAAAGTTCGCAAAGTATAGGTAGTTATAATTAAAATAAAGGTCGGTACTCATCAACAAATGATATATCGAATTTGGGTGGAATTCAGTTACTCTTGATTTTTATAAGTAAAATACGGAAAATTAAGCACATTAGGTTTGCTTAAGTCTACTTTATCAGATGTAAACATAATATGTTGACTTAGGTATATCTATCCTATCTTTATATTAATTCTATGTTATGGTTACATGTACAAAATACAACTTATTATAATATAGGTTTAACTATGAAATTAGGGAGGTTAAAATTTAGTACGATAAACAGAAGGTTAGGTTAAATTAGGTTGGGATGCTTAACATTTTTTTTATTACATATTTCAAAAGAATACATATATTTATTCAAAGACCATTATGGGGTACTTAACTTATTCAAAATATCTTACTCGTTTCATTATTTTAATAACCCGATATTGAGATACTATTATGGAAGTTGGGAAAATGAAATAGGTAAATCTTTCAATGTTGATCTTTATTAAACAATAACAATTTATTTCCCCGTTTTAATTGCCAAGAATGACCTTTATTTGGTTGAACAAAGAGTGGACGCTTATAAACTGTGTTAATTGTCTTAATTACTTTAGTACAATAGGTCACTATAGTTGTGGGAGAGAATTAATAAATTAGTATTAAGCATTAGGATAGTCAGGTAGGTTGAATAGAGAAAGAAAAAAAAAAACAAGTTTTATCCAATCTTTAAGCTTATAAATTTCGGTAAAGCATAGTTAATTATATTTTAGAGTTGAATGCGAATGCGCGGGAATAATTGACTGAATAAGTATAGCTGCTTGGATGTGTATAGGTATGTGTGTTGGACATAATGTTTGTTTGGGTTGAAGTGGGATTTACTTGTGATATTGAAAATATACAAATATGTATGAATTACATAAGTGTGTATGTAGGGTTGTAGTAGAAGATTTGTTGGATGGATGATAGGGAAAGTAAGGTGTCAAATTAGTAGCAAATAACAGTCTGAGTAGGTAAAATAGAAGTCGGCATAATTTAGATACTCAATCTGTAGTATCTAACTATATTGAGTAATAAAAGGGTCGTTGAATTTTTAATTGTACTAGGTAACTATAAAATAAGTATATCAACAATAGTGTATACTAACGCGGTAAGATAAAATTTATATTTTGGTTTTATTAGATTGACCACGAGGCACTCTAGAGAAAAAAATAAATAAAGCACAGTAAGAAAAAAAAAAAAATGAAGAGGATTTTAAGTTAAAGAATAGGTAGGTAGGAATGGGGAGGTATACATATTTATACATGGTTTGAATTTTGCGTTTATGTAGGAACCTATAAGTAGATTTGGTCTTATTAATTGTGCGTCTTCTACGAAATCCGAAAATTATTAAGGCCAAAGGGGGGTGATGTACTGACCCCAAGTCAGCCAGCATATGTATAAATATATAGATATATATAGGGTATAATTTTTTTTGTTTTCATAATCATAAATTATATTTCGTCACTTATTATAAATAGGAGGCTTAGGACTTGTCTGATCATATAAAGGTATAAATATGTTTACGAGAGATAATACTGGGTTTTTAAACAATAGAATAGGTCAGACGTGTACTAAATATTAGTACAATATGTCGACGTATTCAAATATATAAGTTATAAAGCTTAAAACATATAAATGGCAGAATGGTGATATGAAAAACCACTTTGGTACTTTGTCGCTTTAACGTTATGTTTGAATTACTATATTAATTTGTTAGAAGCGTTGGGGCGACAGGGTACAGTTGCGTTGCGGCTATATTTAGCGAAATAAAGTAGGGTAGTTATAAAACCTAAACCAATTAACTGGCGAGGCGGCGATAAGAATAGACGCGTTGGTGCTTTGTCGCTTTAACGTTATGTTTGAACTGTCATACTAATTTGTTACGGGAATCAGAGCGATAGGGTACGATGATGTTGTTTGCTTGTAAGAAAATAAAAGAAGGTAGTTAGAAAGAGTGGGATTATGCGGGTATAGAAAGTTATTATGGATATGCCTTGACAAAATCGGGTTATACATTTATCGTTTACTTTTATAAAGCTTGAAATAATTTATAACAATATTAAAGATTGAAAAAAAGGAAAGATGAATGGTTAAATAATCGTAGGAGCGTATAAAAATATCCGTGGTATCTTCTTGTTAGCTCAGGTCCATACAAACAGTTAAACAGTAATCAGTAAGCAGAACATAATCAAGAATACCTAAAATAGATAATTAATGAACACAGGTTGTAAAATAAAAATACCTCTTCCTTCTTTTCTTACCTATTTAATCTCGATTCCATTAGAACATATATTATATTTGTTTGGTTGGTTGCCAGGTCGCTATATAACAATAAGTACCTAATCTCAGGAAAAGTTGTTTATGTTATTTAGCGAATATAAGAAGAAGTAGGGTTTAACAACCTTTTATGTAATTGGACACGGGATTAAGAAAGGACAAATTATATGGCTCGGTTACATAGGTACTAAATATTCAGATTATAATTGCGCTTGTCCATACTAAACTTACTTAATCTGTTGGAAGCAAGAGCGACCAGTATAAAGAGAACTAACGAGACGTTATTGGGACTATGGGGAATCGTTACGGGGACCCTTTTTCGTTATTGATACGGGTCTAGGTTTTCTGGTCGCTGAATGTTAGGGTCGGTGGGGGGAATGGTTCGAGTATAAAACGGGTGGAGGGAGAAGATGGGAGGGATTAGCACGACGCGGGACGGAGAGGACGGAAGAGCTTGGCTAATATTTAAAGTTCTGAGTGCTTGGATGGGGAATCAGGACCTATTGGGTGAGTATACCTCTGCTGAACCAAGACCCCTTTAGTGCTGCTATTTTTATAGCAGTCCGGAATCTGAGTCTGGATTTCGGGTAGCAGAGTATCCTTTATAATGTAGGCTGATAGGGCTTCTTTAGGAACTCAGGCAGGCAGTTAGGGCATGCAGCTATACTGTTTGTAGTCTCTCGGAATGTAGGGCTAGGGAGTTAGGGAGGGGTTCCTTTTGATGTGTTTTATTTTTTGTGTTGTGTTAAAAGGGGAATGTGCACGAATCAATTACATCTAACAATACAATTAGCTATTTACTATCGTTCCTTAATGATTATGTACAGGCATTTGACCTTCCAACAAACATGAAAGCATTGTGACTATTTGCAGTGTAATCATGATTAAATTTTGAATTAATAACTCCAGGATGAAGTATCAAAGAAGTAAACCATATTATGTTACTATAAAGTAATAATTAAAATTCGTGCACATATCCTATGAATTTACTTGAATTTTGATGTTATTTTGTGTAATAAAATATACTGTGATTTGTGTTTTATTGACCTATATTTTATTGTTGTTTTGTGCAAAAGGGGAATATGTACATTTCATTACAATTAACAAAATATTTAATTCTATCTAATTATTATTTAATGTTACAAAAAAGCAAGATTAAAGTATAGAAATTAGACCTACCAATCATTAAATAAGAATTGCGGTAAGCTTTAATTAATTTTGATCTAACCTGTTATATTTATTGATACAAGCTGGAATATCTAAAATATTAACTTCACAATCTAGATGTTGTAAAAATACTTATGTTGTACATATACCCTTTTAATAACTCGACGGTAAGGTAAGTGGCTTTTGAAATTTAAACTGTGATATATTAATCTCATATTGGCAATTTCTGCCTTAGTTAGGAATATCATTTTAGTGCGACAAAATAGTTTAATAGAAACAATATGTTCAGACTTAAATTCAGTTATTGAAGTATCAGCCGAGAGGCAAAAATGGTCAGTAATTAATAGGTACAAAGAGACTGGAGGTAAACTCAGCTGAGACTTCTCCACTAGGATCAATCTAAGTAAGGCAGAAAATGTTTGAGAACTTCCTTGTGTGTCACCTTTATCCTTTTTAACATATAACCTTTACTACAAGAATTATTTATGAAAGGGGATTAGGAAGTATAATTAATAAATCTGGGATACCTGAAAAGAGTAAAAATATAGGAATACCAACATCTATGGTAATATTCTGGTATTTTATTCAGGAACCAATACATTGTTGTAGAACTTCATTCAGCAGCTGTTCATATATTTTCAAAATGCATTCAGGGTTAGGTACCATGTAGTAAGATTTAATTCCACAGATGCTCCTACATTTTCAATAAACAAGCAGAGTCCTGAAACAAATTGGTTAAATTATTTTCAAGTCATTTTAGGAGAAGGTTTCTAGTTATATATGCCTACCATAACAATTGTTTTAATAACGGGACCGTTTACATATTTAACTAGTAGATGTTATCATAGATAGTACATTATTTACTCATAAAAGCTATAGGTAATACCTAGCTCTAGTTTTCCCAAAGAAATAACATTAAGTACCATCTCAGATACCTTTAATTGAAACAATGATATTTATGGGCTTTAGAGTACTAAAACAAAACCAACAGGAAAGGGTTGTAGTTAACTTTCACGGAAAAGAGTTAAGCCTGAGATTCTGCATTCGGTTTGTAAGATTATTAATAACAAGGGGTTCCAATTTACAGTTAAATATTAAGTAGTTATTATAGCAAATAGGGGTTTTTATATACTTACATTTGACATTAGTAATAGTTGTATATCAGGAGACCACAAAGTCGAACGAAGGGTACAATTATTATTATGTATTCAGTGATACTGTGATTCGGTGCTTGTTTGATTCAAAACGTATAAATGGATTACTGAAATAAATTTGGGAGGTTATGATTCTTAAAATTAACCACGAAGTAATAGGTATTAACCTACTTTCAGAAGAAGGTTTTATCAAGACATAAGTGCCTAGATATTATATTCATATGAAAGAAGCTATTTTTCGACAGTCGATTAAAAATATCTAGTCCATTAATAACACTATGTATAAAGGCTTTAGTTTGGTAGGTTGTTGAAATGTCCAAAGTGAACAAATAGGCATAGGGTATTTACTTATTGTAGGGCGAAGTAGAAATGCTTAACGAGTGTATTTACTAACCTGTACTGATGTTTCACTTATAATCTTTTATGTGAAATCCAGGCGTGAATTAGAGTAGGGAACTTGCTTTGCTTGATTTGTGTCCGGGTGAATAGCGCTGAATGTACCATCCAATTACAAGAAATTCGTTAACGAAGTATAAGATTATTAAGTAGATTTTATTATATGTATAGATTACATAAGTTAAGAGTCTACAGGTTATTTGAGGGTTTTAAGGTGAACAGGATGGGAATAAGGCAAAGGGGTATTTTTAATTCAGCCAAGCGGAACTCTTTATTTCCCGAGATCTAAAATTAGAATAGATTTAGGTAGTAATAACTTGATCGAAGATAAGCAGGTAGGAAGTAAATAGAAGGATAATTACCGAAATTTCATTAAAAACTATTTGTTCAATAGTTTACGAGAAGTCTAAACAAAAAACCCAAAATAGACTAGTGCTTTATTTGATCATAGAATCCCTTAGTAGTCTGTGATTAGTTGCGCGTCTCACAGATTAAGTACAAGAACTTATTCTGTGGCGCGTCTATTGTACCTTCATAGACTATTGTAATGTACAGGTTTAAGGACTAGGCTTTTAGCCAATTTATATAAGTAGGAATAAATTATATAGTTATTAAGTTATTTGGCACTGCATACGTTCAGAAGTTTAGGGAACTATACATAATGTCAGTTCGATACTTGACAAAAGACTTAGAGTATTGGATACGATTAATTTTGCATCTCTTGCGTAAAGATATTTAGAGAAATACATTTGAGTCAGTTCAAATCTAGGCCAAAGATTAATGTTTATATTATAATTATAAGAATTTAGTAGGTCTAATAATTAAAGAAATAAAGCTTTGAGTTCGAATTTAGGATAAGGTTAGCGAGGCTAGATTTTATAGTTGCGATTTTAGAATTTACATTATCGTTGGCAAATATTCATTGTGAATCCAACTTTAGGAGGCTGCGAATGTTGGATGTTGGATATTTATCTATGATTATGATGATTTTGTATGTAAGATTAAGTAAATGAAAATTATGTTAAGTTTGTTATACCTAATTTAGGTTTTATAGAATAGTAATTATGAAGTTTACCTTAAATCGGTTCGGATCGTTATCAAAGATTTTGAGGTTAAATCATGTTTATATTTATAAGTAACTACAGGAAATAATGATACTGAGTTCAGAATTTGAATAGTGATATAGAGATTAATTTATATCTCTTAATAGCTTACAATCCAAGGGATTAATTATGAATCAGGTTCGAGGCTTGGTTTTATGTGATGTAATAACTACTTGTAGAGTTTGGAAGGAATTAGGAAATAAATTGTGTGAGTACCTAGGATGCAATTACGAAGCGAACGTAATCGCTGACTAAAGTCGTTGTGAATCCGGCTTTAGGAAACCGTGAATGTCGTACGTTAAAATAAATCGCATGGTTCGTGAAGTTAAAATCGATAGACAGGCTAGAATTAGGCATGTATGTATCAGTATGTAGAATTATATGTACGAGTATGTAGAAGGAAACTCTGGAGTTATTACTCTGTCGTATGAAATCGCGTATGTATGTTAGTTTGTTGTACCGTTCAGAATTTGGAGGTTTTATATGAAACCAATACTAGTTAAATCGCCTTGTGAAAAATGTGTCAGGAATTATATAAATAATTCATGATCAATATGTATGTAGTATGTTGGATACAATTTGGAGGGAACCAACACCTTAAATATTGCTCCCGTTACACTATAGGTAGATAAGAGACGAATCGATAAAATATACTTATTTGAAATTTTGAAAGGAGGCATTTAGACTTTAGGGAGAATGAGAGGTAGTTCGTTCATATTTGTTGGCAGTCCCAATATCGATAAATATGATTTAGGAATCAAGGTTAATTTATGATATAAATTAATAAGTACGACAGATGTTGATGAATGCTTTAATTACTACTGCTTAACGATAGTTATGTCAATGGATTGGCTAAAATATATATAATAATAATAAGTAGTAGGATGATGAATTTGTACATGCGGTCTTGGAGCTACGATTAGATCGTGTATTCTAGATTTGCAGCTGGCGTAATTCCGACATTATGATCAAGCTTAGTTTGACTAAGCTTGTTTCTGTTTATTTTAAACAAAAAGCCATGTGATTTTTGTTCGTTCGTCTGTCTGTAAACGTCGGTATATGTAAACGGGAGTTATAAACAAATTATTGTTTTATAAAAGGGGTTTTATGGATTATGATACGCCGACTTTATGAACAAGTTTAGTTTTACTAAGCCAGTTCCTGTTAATCTTAGGCAAAGAGCCATGTGATTTTTGTTCGTTCGTCTATCTGTAAAAGTTGGTATGTGTAAATGGAAGTTATACCTAACGATTATTATTTCATAAAACCGGTTTATAGGGATTATGTTACAGTATATTTGGATTCGATCCATTGCTAAGGTAGCAAAGAGAGAATGAAATTTGGTATCAGAATGATTATATAATTTGAGTCCAAGTGAGATAGTGAGTGAAGTTCAATCACATTATTACAGGTTAACATTTCAGTTGGAAGTTTTTATTTCTGTTTATAACGTTAAAGTCCGAACTATGGTATTTATAGATTAAAACCATAGATAAAGAAATTCTTACGTTTTTGGATTTGTTATATCGAAATATTGAGTTATTGAAAATATTTACAATACTTAATTAGTTGTCACGAATTCAATGAAACAAAATTTCGAGTTTTACCTTTAAATGACTCCGGGCTGGTGGTATAAATTGAAGAATGCCGTGAATGCAGTGTTAATAAGTCGCATAGTTTGATATCGAGTTATTGTTCAATTATCATTTTAGTCAACATTTGGTTGTCAATTACAAACTAATGTAATGTAATATAAGAATTGGACAAATGATTCGCCCGTTACACGGGTGATAATTTAGCGGCAATTTATCGGCTCTTGGCTATGGAATGGGCGGCTGCTGCTTGCAGGGTCGACAATTCATAGTTGATCCGTATTGGGCTAGGTTGTCTCTTGGTGAACGTGGGTATTACAAAAGTCTCTTCTAAAGGGCGCTAGATCAGGTAGGAATCTTTGCCTAGTGGACCTGGATTCTTTTGGAGGCGCCCTCCCAAGTATAGGCTGTGGAGATGAGGCCCTTACTTCAAAGCTGTGGAAACGAGGCTGAGGTGGCATCCATTATGTACCAGCAAAAACTAGGTCCTTTGATTATGCTCTCGAATTTAGATGGCTTTAGGGGAGACTCACTAGATTTAATAGTAGCGACATTATATCACCATCCCGGTTCAGTTCAACGCGGCCCTTGGGGTAGGTTCTCTCTTGGGGAGACCTGACTAACCTACACAGACATTACTAACCTTGTAAGTGGGACAGCAACTCTTGCTTTGGGTGGAGCGGTGCCCCGTCAGGTTGTCGAGCCGCACAGGGGCAGGCGGATGATGCCTAAGTGTAATGGCTAGGAGGGGCCTGCCCTTCTCTTTGTATTTATTTACAAAAGAGACCCATAGGGAATTAGTTATCTCCTTCTGTTCCATTAATCAAGAAAACTTACATCTACATTAAAAGAACTAGCAGTTTCACAATCTATCTCCCTTCGGATACGAAATTATGAAAGATTAATTGAATTTGAAGCTTAGGACTATAGTTATTAAGATTATTAAACTGTAGGAAGTTCATACAAAATTGAGCTTTACTGTATGTGAAAGATTTATTATAATACTAGGACATTCGAACAACATTTCCTATTCAAACTTGAATAAATTAATTAGATGGGTTAAGTTAGTAACTTTGCTGACACATTAATATGTTTATCTTAGGTCGAACATAGGGCATGGTTTATTATGGTTGGATTCACACGGTAGGGTACTAAGAAAGATTGTAAGATGAACTGTTGAATCAAATATTATCTAAGTAAAGTTAGGTATTAGATTATAATGGAATATATAAAATTAGGTAGGTAATATACAGTAGAAGCCTCTGAATTAGTAAATTAAAGTTAATGTTTCCTAAACCTTTCCAACACACCTCGAGTATTCCTTAAACGAACTGGTTACACACGGGTTTAACTTGGGGTCCTACCTTTATATAACTAGATGATCACGCTGGCCAATTATTTTATAAGTAGATATCTATTTATTTATATTTATTTATATATTTTTTTATGTTATGCGACTCATTCTTGACTGCTGTGGGGTCAGTATCGTTACACTGTCCCAGAGAAAAAGCGGCAATTTCAAGAAACCTGCAGCTTTAACACTGACTGTACACTGAATAAACGGAGTTGATACTCCAACACTGATGTGAAAAGATCAGGAAATCAAATAGTATCAACTCTGTTTATTCAGTGTACAGTCAGTGTAAACAGCTGCAGGTTTTTTGAAATTGCTGCTGTTTCTCTGGGACAGCTTTCGTTTGCCAGACGCCATCTTAAAATCTAAGAGCGCTTTACTGTTGTACAAATGATTACGCAATATTTGCACACATGACATAGTTTAATAACTTTTAACCTTCGTGTAGTCAACTTTATGGAAAAAGGTGGCCACTTTTTCCGTTAAGTTGCTCACTCATAGTTCAATTGTTGTTAAGTTATGTAATCTTCTCTTTAAATTGTGTTTTGATTTCTACAACAGTAAAGCGCTCTTAGATTTTAAGATCATACTTTAGTTTATTAGAAAACACAATTAAAGTAACGAGGGCGCCCCTGGACGCTCGATGCCCTCTTAAGATACATATAAATGTAATTAGAATAGTTTGTTTGCCATAGCTGCCAAACTTGGCAACCTGGGCCGAGATTCTACACGGTAAAAACGATATCGTATTTGACGTGTTTCCGTATTGTCAACGTTTTTATAACTCTTATGTCATTTACAATAATGGCGACTGTGACATAAACAATTCTAAAACACGTCAAACATGATATCGTTATAACGCAGTTGAATAGAGGCCCTGTGGGCCAGGCACGCTGCCACGGGTCAATTTTTGACATAGGGTTGGGACTTTAATTCGTCTATTCCATATTCCAACGTAAGTATAAAGAACTAAGGTTTCAAATAAAAGTGTGTTTTGAGTGATTTGAGTATTTTTATTACCAAGCAACTTAATCCCCGGGTGGCTGTTATTTTAATAATTTCATTTCAATATTTGACACTAGTTCCTATTTGACGTCATTTATGTTATTTGACACTTTGTGGTGTGGAAACGATCAAATCTATTTATTGCTCCTATTACAGGCCACACCCGGTATATATTTTTTGTTCATATTTTGCGGTTCATTGCTATAAAATACTAGTTAGCAATAACGAAACACGAAAAAATTGTGCAGCTCTATATTACGTACGCATGCACTGATTGCGAAAGAAACTGCGCTTTAAATCCATTTGATTTTGTTGTGCACCATAAACGTGATTGCGAATCAAAATGGTACATTTATAGATGTTACACCATAAATTGTACAGCATGTCAAATTATCATAAATTTCATTGAGATCTTCAGACTTAAAAAAACAGAAGTGATGTCATGTTAATAAATAAATAAATAAATATCAGGGGACAATCTTACACAAAATGACCTAGTCCCAAACTAAGCTCAAGGCTTGTACTATGGGTACTAGACAACGATAAACATACTTAATAGAGATATACATACTTAAATATATATAGAAAACATCCAAGACTCAGGAACAAATATTTGCGCTCATCACACAAATATCTGCCCTTATTGGGATTTGAACCCAGGACCGCTGGCTTCGGAGGCAGGGTCACTCCTAAATAGGTCAACGTGTCGTCAAATAAATAATTAAGGATCATCGTCATAGCAAACATAGCAGCATAGCATAGCGTAGTCATAGCATAGTGGTGGTAGGACCTCGTGCAGGGTCCGTCCGGATCGCTACCACCATCTTATCCATTAACCACCCGCCAAGCAACAGTGTTCGCATTGTTGTGTTCCGGTGTGGGGATAAGACAACCGGTGAAATTACTGGCATAGAGGCATTCCATCTTAGTCCTCAGGGTTGGCAACGCATTTGAGGTCTTGGGTTTATAGTCTTGAGAATTCAAATGTCTATGGGTCTCAGGTTCCACTTACCATCAGGTGGCCTGAGTGCTAGTGTGCCTTCTCCTTAACATAAAAAAAAAAAAATATATAAAAAAAAAACATTTACATGAGTAAGAAACAACACAGCGAAACTAGAAACTACAACGTCAAATAATAATTGACTTGTCCTAATTTTCCAAGTTATCATTTCATTATCTATTTGAGTATCATTCCTAATACTCGTAGCGTGTAGCATGCCCGCCAGTGCAAGCGTACCGCGGCGCGACGTGCGGCGGTTTGTTTGCGCGCGCGGCTCATTCATCAACCATTTTAAACCGTATCGCGCTCGTAATTCAGGCACGACCTGGGTTACTGTGAAAAAACCGCCTCATCCCTTTTCCTTTAAACCATAGCCTAGAATCGGTAACTTATCACAACCACGCCTTTGCCCAGAACTTCACTTCGTCTAAACTTTTGATAATTTCACAACGCGGCGGTATACCTATCCATTTTTTGCCTAAATACATTTTTTGTCTGAGTCATCTATCGTAAAGCCTGACAAGATTACAATACACATAAAAAATTGTATTGAAATAGGGCTAAATAGAATCTTGTCAGGCTTTAAATCCATGTGGTTAACGGGTTAGAATAGTGCCACTCCATGTCTTCCCGTGGACGTCGTAAGAGGCGATTAAGGGAATAAGGGTTTGCTACTACAATCCCTTATTCCTTTGTTAGGCGATGGGTTTGCAAACTTGTCACTAAGAAACTGGTGAACATCTTAGTCTGATTGTGCAAAATGTGGTAACATCATTAACAACATTTTTTTTAGAGTGTTTGGTAAATCTGTAGCTCTGCCTACTCCAATGTAATTACGTAACCATTACTTTCGCACTAGCATTATTCAGAAAGTGACCGATGTATGTTGTATCCAAGTTTATCTTCATTGAAACACGGCAAGGCTGGGATTCTGCACGGTAATAACGATATCGTATTTGACGTGTTTCCGCATTGTCAACGTTTTGATAGCTATTATGTCATTTACAAAAATGGCGACTGTGACATAAACGATTCAAAAACATGTCACACGCGATATCGTTATAATGCTGTAGAATAGAGGGCCAGGCGTAGAACTCGCCGTAAAGTTCGAAAATCGTAACATAGCGCACTTTGTAGACGCGTAGCCCGTAGCACTTGTTTCATTGCGTAGCATTCAGAGGCCAAATTATGGACAACCAACCCCACTAATATTTTGTGCGTTGTGGGTTTGTTAGTATGACCTTTTTAGGTTCCGTTGTCAAACTAGGAACCCTTATAGTTTTTGTCTGTCTTGTCTGACTGTATTCACACTCACTTTTTCTCGGAAACCATCTTATAATAAATTTCACTATGAGTAGGCGAATGCATATTTCTCTCCACTTACGTAATTAGATCCACCTTTCGCGCTAAAACTCTTAAGTGCTCATCGTGTTACAAAGTGTACATTATAGAAACCGGATTACTTAGAATCAGGATTTTATTTCATGTTTTAAAGTACAACATCAGAAGAGATACTTAATATATTTTTTTTAATAAAAAACCCAAAGCGTAGTCTTTCAGCCAAAAGGGAGAAATGATCATATATATATTATATATACGCACCATATTTCATTTCATAGTAAGTGGAAGACATAGCAAGGTACAAGCAAATGCCACACAAGTGTTTTAACACGACGCTCTATGTGTGTATATTTTGCAATTACATATAATACCCAATATATTTAAATACGTAGTTAAATCATAAATGTTAAACATTGTGATAGAAATATAGTATTTATAGAGACTCGCACCTGCAGATAAAGCTGTTAAAACAAAAATGGACTGGAAAATGTAATAGATTAAGTTTTCCATCCCGTTGTTTAGTAATAATAAATAAATAATATTTTTTTTTTTCCGTGTGGTTGCCGGGTTAGAATAGTGCCACTCCATGTCTTTCCGTGGATGTCGTAAGAGGCGACTGAGGGAGTAAGGGCTTGTGGGACTATTGGGCGATGGGCTTACAACCTGTCACTAATGCACTGGTAAACATCTTAGCCTGATTGTGCAAAATGTGGTTACAGAATTAACAACAAGTTTTTTAGGGTTGTTGGTAATTCTGTAGCTCTGCCGACCCCACTCTGGGAATGAAGGCGTGACTTTATGTATGTATGTATGTAATAATAAAGGTAAACCAACGACATGGCTGAGGTTGCGGGAAACGATGCAAGTGGTGCAGGACCGGTTCTTGAGGCAAACCTTTGGGGAGGCCTGTGTCCAACAATGGACGTCTTTCGGCTGAAATGATGAGCATGATAGTTATTTACTAACACATATTAAAAAACAGTTCATTTCAATGTGCACAACTATAATCATAGTGTACCTATAGGTGCACACACATACCCCTTAGTTTGGGTTCACTGCTGACAAAAATACAAGTGAAACAACTATCAATAATTGTCCCACTTTTCCATACCGAGGACAAGTTTTCTCGAACAAACGAAGTTGCAGCACGTGGTTACATAATGCAACTCCGTTCCATTTACCGCAGCTTCCGAATACAAAACAAACTGCAACCGAAAAACTTTCAAACTTATCTTTCGTGACAAGGAATTTACATTTTCTGGCAGACTTTAGGGGTCTGCAGTAACACTATGCTTTACCACATTTTTTTGTAATGCATCATTGGTAGATTATCCACAATTAACTGATGAATTTAACGGTTTCTTATTGTGCTTCAATAATATGTATTGGATCTAATCGTCTTATCAAGATTTGCACAATCATTTTTAGGATTCCGAAGTTAAACTACGCACCCTTATAGTTTCGCTATGTCCGTCCGTCTGCCGGTCTGTCAGTCTGTGTGGCTGTGTATTTTCTCAAAAGCTATCAAAGTTACAAAATTGAAATTACCAAGCAAAAAGATCAATGATGAAATTAAAAAATAATTATTTTAGGATGCGTGCAAGCAAGGGCATTTTTTTTTACTTTACGGCATCGTTGTGATATATCATTCATTTATTCATCATCATATTGTTTTGTATAGTCACTAAATATACTTTAATTAGAAAATTAGTTCATACTTGCTATTTTCCGGTATTGTTTTATGTGTTTGTAGGAACATGCTCTTGCCGCCATTTTTAATGTTATTAAATAATGCTGGATCAGCAGTTCCTAGGATGTTATTATTCAAAACCAACACACACAAGCAACTCAAAGTCATGTCAATTATTATTTTTAGACTTTTTTGCGTCACAAACCTGACGTTTTTGGAATATTTTTGAAACACTCAATTAATATTTTATAACCTACCTATTATGTATTAAAGAAATTAAAAAATGTACAGAGAACAAGCAATTTGCATATTCCGGCAGCACTTGAACTAGTTCGTAGGGGCCCGTCCGTAGTAACGCTCATATCAACCGGACGGACGTGGTGCATTACAGTTCACAATCTAGTTTTAATTAGCTTCACCGCAGTAACAGCATACAGACTTTAACCAGTACCCCGTGCATGAATTTTACGTTCTATCGACTAAGTAATGTATAGGTTTCCTCATCGAGGAATTGGGCATTGAGATTGGTATCAGCACCGGTATTCATATTTTGATAGCAAGTTGACATTGACGTTGACTTTCGCACCGACACCGAGTAGTAAAGATGAAGTGTATGTAAAATAATGTATGAAGATGTTATTCTGTTTAAGCAGTTCGTGGTACGGATAGATTACATTCGAAAACGTTTTACAAAGGTTTTCGAATAGGCAAATCGATTTGACAACGTGGCGTATGATTGACATGTTGGTGATAGAGCTACAGTAGGTGAGAGTTACTACAGTGCCTAATCTCGGTGTTGTCTGATCTAAGCGGTATTGCACCCAGTCGGTTAGATACTCTTTGTCCCTCTCGTGTCCTTCTGTTCCTTGACATAGCGAGATTGAAATAAAGGTTTATATCCATTACACTGTCACATCTAATATGGCTTGTGCCTTAATTTTACTTTGTTATAAAGTAATAAAGAAAGAAAATCGTTTATTCATGTTAAATAACAGCAAAGACAGAGAAATACGCACATGAAGAAACGTTACAAAATGGTCCCCACGCAGCGTAATGCTGGCATTTGTCAGCGCTGGTCTTCCGTTGGAACTATCAGGTGAAACCAAGGAAGTAAACACAACAATTACCTAAGTAAAATAAAATTAGAGCATCTCGTTATATTCTTATCGTAAGGGCTACCACATAGTTTCAAAAGAATAGTGGAAAAGATAGCTTCATTTTGGCCACCGCACTAGCGTGGAAACGCACCAGTTAAAGTGTTGCTGTTGTGTAAATCTCCCGACTGCGGCGCGGGGACTGGTATGTTGTACATCTGCAGCGAATCCCAGTGTAGTACAACTTAGTTACGCAGTTCGGTATGTAACATTGGACATGCACAGTCCGTTGGGCTTCCTAATATGTTGTTAGCTGATGAATTTAATGCAACATAACAGATTTTCGACATAAAACGGAACCATATTTTTACGTGTTTGTTAGTTTGTCTTTTACGCAGCGGATTTGCAATGTTGTCACCATTACTTAAGTTATCGTGAAGAAAACGATAAAAGGAGCGACTATTTTTTAAAAAATGTAATTTTCGCATGGTATCAAAACCTCTTCTAACATTAACAAATCATGCTTACTTTATAAAGGAATTTTACCTACCGTGCTTTAAATTCACGTCTTCAATTTATATATCATCAAATTCATCAATAACAGTAGGATTTGGAAATTTTGGACCTTAAATACGATTCAGTCTTATTATTAATAATTAGTTAGTCTAACAGCCGTAGTCAGAGACATTTTAGAGACAATTAATTCGTTCCTTTTTCAATCTGGTATATAAAAAATCTTTACTGAAGAATGACTTAATCGTCATTGACGGACTCTAAGTTCGGCCGTTAAAGGTCATAAACGCCTTTGTTACCGAGCTGGTAGATGCTGGAATAACAATTCTAGCAAGTTATAACAATGCTGAATATTAACTTAGCAAAAATTTTGCCTTCGGAAAGCTGAACGATCACCGACTTCATATTTCACAAGAATTGGTTTCCAAGTCGTATGGATTGATTTCTCGTGAAAGGATCATTTATTTAAGATTACTTAAATGAACAGTAAAAGCAAAATATCTACCCAATAATAAACCTTTTGTCGATATTAAAATCTACTTGTGTTTGCGATGGTAACAGTTTTTTTTAAATAGCGAAGATTATTTGACATCTGGGGTTTGCGTTAGTTGCGGGGTGAGGGGAATGGTGATTAATCGAGATTTTTCGTATCTCGTCTCCTCACCTTATGCTTAGCCTGACCGTCAATTAAGTTGAACGCCTATAGGTAAGGGTTTTCATCTCTTAAATGCTGCATAAAAGTCACAGTATTCGATAATGTGTGCAGTGACTACAACTAGCTAAATTAACCTGAATTTTTCACAAACAAATACCCACATTCACAGAAACAAGATGGATGGACATCATTTGGCCGTAAAACATATAAAATAATGGTGTTAAGCTTAAATTCTCTGATGTGTTTTTTATGTATTCAAACATAATGCTAAAAATATTCACAGACATCTCAGCCACAAATCTGCAACTCCTTCAACCACTTATCCATCGTATCGCCTAGCCGTGTCCCAATTAGGTTATACCTATAGTAATTATTACTGCCATCCTACAGAACATAGCACTTGGTATAAGAGCATGTTTCTACTCAAGCAAAAGTCAAAACTCAGGCGAGAACTAAAGAAGTGTGGAGTAAATTACCAATCATGATATCTATTACGAACATTCTGATTGGTCGTTTTCTCTGCGTTGTTGTTTCTCGGTTAAATTTCACTTGAGTGTAAACGCACCCTTACGGTAATTTTCCACCAGCGAAGTGACTTGAGGCGAGGCGAGGATTACTTGGAAAGTAGATAAACCTTGATTTTTAATTCCGTAGATTTCTGACGTTCTTACCAGACTACAAAATATTCCTTGAAAGTATGGTTCAATTTTTTTTTTATATTTGTGTAGATCATGACTTCTATGGTTTAGATATTTTAATTAAACAATTTATATGTAAATTAAAGTTGATTAATACAAGGTTATTTCTACTTAAAATCGCACAATTTATACATACAGTAAAAAGTTGTGGATATCATTTCTGATCATGGCCATGTGTACAAAACTTTGGAGACAGATCATATTTAGACATCATTGTTTTATATTTACTTTGTTAAAAATAAAGGGTTTTTATTAGTCATGTTTTATTTATTTCCAGTAACTAATAATATGGTGACTTGTAAAGATTTTCACTTATGAAGTAGTACCATACTATTGTTGGCCTATTGTCTTAAATCTGAACAATATATTTTTGGATAGATAATGATTTTGTAGTATCCTACTTAATGCAATCAATACTTATACAATGCAATTTTAACCTTATTTTTTCCATGTTATATAATTTATGTACTTGTACATCATATTAAATATTATTGAAAATCTTAATTTTAATCTTAGGTACGTTAACTCTGCCTTGTGTAAGTGGAATGGCAACAAATTAAAATGAATGCCAAATACTTCAGTCTGTCAATAACATCAAAAATAAGAAAAATGTTTGTTACTTCTGAAACGTCAGAATGTGACAGCTGTCAGAATTTTAGTTAATTAAAAACACTAGCGACCCGCCCTCGCTTTGCTCCGGGGTATTATACATATAAACCATTCTCTTGAATCACTCTGTGTAATATAAAAGTCGTATCAAAGTCCGTTGCGTAGTTTTAAAGTTCTACGAGTAAGCATACAGAAGGACGGACAGATAGCGGGAAGCGACTTTGTTTTATGCTATGTAGTGATTGAACCGTATTACTGATACATAGTGTTTGTTGACAACACGCTAGCCTCGTTGGTAGTGACCCTGCCTCTGAAGCTAGAGGTCCTGGGTTCAAATCCCGGTAAGGGTAAATATTTGTGTGATGAGCGCGAATATTTGTTCCTGCGGCTTGGATGTTTTCTATGTATACTTAAATACATTTATTTCTCTATATAAGTATGTTTATCGTTGTCTAGTACCCATAGTACAAGCCTAGAGCTTAGTTTGGGACTAGGTCAATTTGTGTGAGATTGTCCCCTGATATTATTATTCATATATAATATCTCACGAGATAATGCGACCTGTCTTGTCATTTCTATTGATATTAGTCAAGAGCTTGGGATGGCTCACTTTGCCAATTTTGTATGTAAAAGGGGCGGCGGGATTTGAATTCCCGTCTCCTTCCGTCCGGCTACGTAACTGAGTTTTGTAACCAGCTATGAAATAGGAATATTTTTTGTCGCTTTGAAACCCAGTTACGTATTGAAAATTAATTATCTTAGTTTGTAACTACTTTTTTCCTGTTTATAACCAGTTACGAACTGGGAATATTTTTTATCCCTTTGTAACCCAGTTACGCATTGAGAATTAACTATCTCAGTTTGTAACTAAGTACTTTATTGTAAAAAAAAAGTCATAAAAAAACGGTGGTAGCAGCACTGTGCAATATATATTATCTGGATTTCCAACAGGGAAAAATCATTCCTACTTTGTAGCCAGTTACAAATCAGTTACAATTTGAGACAAAGAATTCTCTATACGTATCTGGATTTCCAACTAGGAAAAATAATTCCTACAATGTAGCTAGTTACAAATAAGTTACAAATAAAGACAAACAATTCTTCCTTCGTAACTGGGTTCCAAGCGATAAAAAATATTCCCATTTCGTAGCTGGTTACAAAACTCAGTTACGTAGCCGGACGGAAGGTCCCGTCTCGCCTCGCCGGTGGAAAATCACCTTTAGAACTACTCTCCGCACGGCTAGCACATGACGGCGCGCGAGTTATGTCGCCCGCGAGATAGACTACCTGTCTTTTTCTGACCGTTGTAATTAGACAACGACGGGTAGTACAGCTCGCGCGCCGTCATGTGCTAGCCGTGCTGGAGTTATTCATCGCTTACCATTACAAAGGCGGGGTGCAAGATTTTATTTTCCTGTCTTCGATACGTATACTAAAGTTTGCTCGACCGTAAAACAGATTCAATTGAAAGTGCATAGTTAAAGTAGAGATATTTAATTTCTTTTGTAGCACCGTTTTATAGTTTATACACTTATTGGGAGATTCTAGTTTTGGACTGAATAGTTATCAATTTCAATGCAGTTTTGTAGACTGAAAACTAAAGATTGTGGAATGATACAAGATATCTTTTAACATTAAATTGAAGGTCATCTGATCTTAAAACACCTGTTCTTTAGATCTAAAGTGGCTTTGCTTTGATTCACGGAAATATACATTTTTAGTAATTAACCCATGACTATCTTACAAATAGCAAGTAGATATTCCAGTATTTATATTAAGAGTCGTGTAGGTAGGTATACATACTTATAATCGTTTAGTAAATAGTTGTGATGGCTAGCTCTGTGTTTGCTTTTAATTTCGCCCGGCCTAGCTCCTGTGGTTTATTTATTTGTTGCTGCTGATAGAAAACCAATATAACGATGACCAATTGTAACACGAGAGTGAAAAAATGTTTCTATGGCCGGCACAAATCCAAAATAATTGAATATTGGGTGACACAGTATTATTTTTACGTGTACAAAACTAAACAACTATGTATATAAATATAAAAATGGTAGTATATTTGAGAAAATTCGTTGTTAAAAAAAAGATAAGTTGTTTATTCAGTTGCTGATATGACACTTAGTTAATGTACCTTTAGGATACAACCTTTCAAAAAATAAAAACACATTAAATTGTATCCGACATCAGCTGTGGAGCTGTACGGGGGGGCTGTCTACTCGCACCCAGACTCATATATAGTATATACTTCAAACATATAAAACATTTTTTTGTAAAAATATTTAAAAAACACATGATTATACATTTTACCACACACATCGTGTAGGTACATTTTAGATACTGGATCAAATAAACTTCAAGACCAATTACAAGACTTCCTGTAAATAAAGTCTCATTCAGAGATAAAATCAAAGTAGATCGAATAGAGAGTAATCGTATTAGTATCACACTGCACTGCAAGAATTCAATTTAATAGTGTAATAAATAAATATACGTATTGAAAAATAACGTGGTATACGTATTGGTGATTTCCTGTGACTCTAAAAGTTACTCGTGACTGTTATCGTTTATAATAAAAACAATAAATGTCAGAGGAAAATCTGACACAAATTGACCTAGATTCATTTTGAGTTGACACGTAACGCGTTTTATTACATTCACTGCCAACGACTCGAAACGGAGGCTATTTAGTTTTGAAATGCTCTCTGTTAAGTTACAATGTTAATGCATCTCCAGAAAGTGCATCGGATAGCAAGAAGGCTTATTCGCAGACTTTCAACTAGTTCGACAGCTAAGCGCAGCTCGCATTTGCCCCCTACATTATTCAGAGGGGGTTCCGTCTATGAAGATATCGCTGAGAAAGCTTAGTGCTCTCTGTGGTGTTATTCTCTTAGACAGCGTTAAGCTTGAAGTCATGGGTTAGCCATTATATTGCCCCCTGGGGTCTCAGCAACACTTTGAAATTGGAGTTCAGAATATACTGGTGTTGGGTCAAACAACGTATTATCGGGGTTGTATTTATCTCCGATTTCGGACTATGTTACAGTGGGACTAACATGCTGCCACGGGAACTAGTGTCAAAAATTATAATTAAATTATTAAAATGACAGGTATGGTATTCAGTAGCTTAGTAATAAAAGGACTCAAGTCACACAAATCGCACTTTTATATTAAACCTTAACACTTTATTCTTACGTTGGAATAATAATATGGAATAGAAGAATTATAGTCCCGTGCTTATGTCAAAATCTTGTCCCGTGGCAGCTTATTAGGCTCACGTGTTTTGCTTGAAAGTATGACGATTCGTAGATGATTTTGAAGTTAAAACGCTAAAGTTATCTTTGCAAAGCAAAGCTGGGTATAACCTTGTTTTAACGTCTTATCAAACAAGGGTTGACTTTGCAAGGGTAGACTTGAAAAGTACTATTCTTGTAACAATAGATTTATTTCGTATTCCTTCTCGCTCGCAAAAGATTTCCGATTTCCTTCCTTCGACAGTATACTATTATGCTACCATTAATTTCCGAATTTACGCAATATTTTCCTTGTATAGGGCAGAAGCTAAATATGATACTCGTACGTGCGTAACGACTTGGTTGTTTTTGTTGACTCGCGGGACGAAAAGTAATCGACAAAGCCCTTAATAAGGGATTCCGAAATTTATTAAATTCGCCTCCAGCCGCGTCTTGTATCATACGATTCCTTAATTTTCCGGCTTTATCCCTAAAGGCCCGTGCTTTTGAACCGAGTCCCCAATTTACGTTTTGACATGATTTTTACGTCCCGCTATCTCGAAACGCCAGTCGACCTTTTAATTTATAAGTTATCAAGAGTTTCAGTTTGTTTTGCAAGTTTTTCAATCGGATTTTATCTTGTTTCGGAACATTATTTCAACGACTCTTAAACATAAATCAAAAGTATTATAATGATGAAATGAGAGCGGAAAAATGTAAGTTCCTATTTCATTTTCAATATTAAAAAGAGAAGAAAAGTATTTAATTGGTATTATGTTTCATAAATCGAATTTCGTTCTGTCTTTCAAATTAATAGGAACCTGCAATGAAGAGAAGAGAAAACATAATTTTCATTATAGAATAGGTTATTTCGTAAAACACAAAATAAGATATTATAAATCACTGGATATGTACTTTGATTCTTAGTTTTGAACACAATGTAACTAAATTAACAAAAAAAATATTTAAGATATTACATAATTTATTTCTAATTTTAAATTCTGACGATCTCAATGTAACAACTTATAATTTGACATGCTGTGCAATTTATACTATTACTTTATATTGGGAATTAAAATTTGAATTTGAATTTTGGATTTTGTTTGAGACTGGGTCAATTTGTCTCATATTTATTTATTTCTCAGTCACCTTTACATTTTTTTTAGTTTCCCTGCCAAATTTTTAAACTTATATGCATCTTAATGGTTTGCCTGTTACTATATGATTGTCTATTCTTCAGCCTCTCAAGATCCTAGACTCTAAAACGGCTAAAGATCCGGCCTTTACAAAGTAGGAGTACCTACGAGTATTATGATATAAAAATATGTATTTTACACCAATTTTATCTTGACAAGTATAACAAATAACACGTGAAGTATATTTAGACAAAAGCATTGTTCACAGAAACACGTTACGGCGTGTGCAGGGTACAAAATACCGCTGTTCTAAGTTATTCTAGAAAATGCTTTGAAATGTTGCCATTATGTATGAAAAGGGATGTTAAATATCCTAAAATAGAATTTAAAGATGCAGTAATCATGACATTTTTAGGTTAAATTATTTAGGTAAAATACTTTGAGATGCTGCCATTAAAAACTAAAAGGAATGTTAAATATCCTAAAATAAGATTTAAAATCTATATTAAATCGCCTAATTTTTAAATTAGTATATGAAGATTACGGTATTTCATCATGATTTGTTGTCACATGATGGAGAAAAAACTAAAAGTTTATTCATTTACAATATTACTACCTGTTACCTGCTACATGCAAGCATGTAGGAGTCGTTTATCACAATTCCCTGGGAAACTGTAATTTTTTTCGGAAATAAAAGTATGCTATGTTCTTTCCCGAAGTAGCTAACTCCATCCCAAACTTCATTAAAATTGGTTCATTATCAGGTTAATTCGTAAATAGGTCAAAAGGATACTTATATATGGAAAATTCACTTGTCACGTGACCCACAGACTATAATATGCCGGGGTTATAATAATGTGATGTTTCAAGCGTGCAGGAAATTAGCTGAAACGTATAATTAGTGGAAGTAAACTTAACTTCAAAGTTGCATATCTGCACTCTATAACACGAACAAACGATTTAACCCGCAATTTACCTTAGAATAAACTTGTTAGCTAACTATCTGGTAGACTAGTTGCTCTGTGGGCCGGGTACTGCAATGTTATCATGCATGAGCTTCTGTCTACAGCTTAAAAATAATGAAGATGCTGTTCAATCAGTGATTAATCAGAATTAGGGCCAACGTCAGCAAGTAAAAGCGTACTTGTCAGGTGACATTTTGATGAAACTGGTCGAAAAGCATGAAGTATGTAAATACCTCATTGTGAAAGTTTTTTAAAGGCAAGGAGGTAAACAAGCACACAGGCCACCTATTGGTAAGTGGGATCTTTGGCCCATAGACATACGCATTCTCGAGAGTATAATCTTAGGATTGCAATGCTATGACGGAAAATGGATGGAATGACTCTAGATGCTACTTTTACCGGTTGTCTTATAATATTTGTCTTATTATATAAAGATAAAGTTTTTACGAAAAAGGGACGTATAAAGGCGAGCTTACCAGCTTAAGCTATCTACCAACAAACGTGTGAGTGATTGAGCAAAATAAGATTCGTAGAAAAAGTTGTTTTACTTTGTCTCATTAAGTAACGGATCAATAAAATAAAACTTACCTGCAATTATTATTATTTTTAATTCGTATGCTTTTGTCTCTAGTCTTACCCCTATAGCTATAGCTTAAGCACAGATAACATAATGGTTACCTAAGTAAGAGCATGCGGCGACTATAACTTTCATTGTAACTTTTGTATTTGAAAAAAGTGAAAATGCAGTCTTAAAATAAATTATTCTTGCAAAAATACAAAACCGTAGACGTAACGTTACAGCATAAAATTCATGATCCTGCCCTTTCCCTTTCTCGCGCTCCGTTGGAGAATGAGGAATGAGTTGAATTAAAAATCATTTTCTTAAGCCGCTTTTTACCTCAGAAAACATAAAATAAACTTCATTTTGTCAATAAGATTACAGGGTTATAATAGTGTTTATACATTATGTGTGACCTCCACACTACGCTGAGCCTGTCTCGTGGGCCCGTTTACATGCATTTTACAAGTATTTATTACCCATTATCGCGCTTTATCATGAATCTCATGCATCATTTAAATAATGTATTACATGCAAAAACTACATGCATATGGTAAACTCAGCTAATCACGTGATACCATGTTTTATGCTTCTTTTAGAGCTATACAAAATTTTAATAATGTAAATACATAATTATAGTGCGGTAATAAACTAACACTATAAGGTTGCATTTAAATGATAAAAATGAGTTTATGTAACTCTAAAATAATCATAAAACTAAAATAATCTAAAATAATCACCGAGTTCATGTAACTAGTCGACTTTACCCTACATACATTACATCACGCCTTCATTCCTAGAGTGGGGAAGGCAGACCTACAGAAATACCAACAACTCTAAAAAGACATGTTTATAATTCTGTAACCACAAGTTGCACAATCACTCCTGTCACTACGCAGCAGTCATTGGCGACGAGACTGCCCGTGAACTGCACTTCTAATAACCCTCTTCTTGGCTCCAAGTGACCCTCTAGAAATTGTGAGTCTAATAAAAAAAAATAACAAATGACAAGATTGTATTAACTCATACCTCATTAAACAGATCAGTAAATTTATTAGCACTATCTCATATTTTAAATTTAAGTTTGTCGTCAGGATCCTTCCCTGTGGCCTGGATAGTCTCTGGTGTCTCCAAAGCAGGTCAAAAAAATAACCCAGACCACTATAGGCCCATCTCGCTTCCCTGCATTTTCTCAAAATTGTTAGAAAAAGTAGTAAACAAGCGCTTCACCAACTTTTTGGAAACGCATAACATCCTATCTGAAAATCTGAGTTAGGGTTGGTGACTGTGTCAATGGGGAGCTGCAGATTAGTTTGGGGGTTTATTTACATGAACGATATTCTGTCCATTGGCCTGCCTGATTTTGATCTGATCTGTTACGCTGATGATACAGTGGCCCTTTTCAGCAGAGATTCATGGGCTGAGGTAAACTGTATGGTGCAGAATGGGCTGGCTTGCATAATGAATTGGTTGGATTCTAATTTACTTACTCTAATCGTGAAAAAAAAACAAATATATCGACTTTTATAAAACGCTTTCTTCAAATCCTCCTGTCTGATTTTATAACGTTTCTATGTGCCTCCGGTACAAGTTACAAGATCGACCGAGCAGAGTCAGTAAAGTACCTTGGCGTCTTTATTGACGAAAGACCATCTTTTAAGCATCACAACAAAAACTTGTCTGGTCGCGTCAGAAAACTTATTTATGTAATTAAATTGCTTAGAAATGGCGCAAACGGTCAAACTCTTCGGCTGGTTTATGTTGCCCTTTGTCAGTCCATTCTTCAGTACTGCATTGGTGCCTGGGGCGGTGCCGCCAAAACTGTGATTGTCGAAGTCGAGCGGGCGCAGCGTGCTGTATTAAAAGTTATGATGAGAAAGCCGTACCGTTTCCCAAACGACGCACTATACAAAGAAGCCTCAGTATTAAGAGTTCGCCAGCTTTTTGTTTTGAAAGCCGTGGTTGAAACTCATCAAATTGCCGTCAGTACATTCGATCACGACAAACGTCGCAAAAAGCGACATAAACACCTGACTTGTGAAGTTCCGCGGGTAAACTGTGTTTTCACTAAAAGATTTCCTTTTTTTCTGTTTACAAGAGGGTTTCTAAGGCATGCTTTTTGGATGACTACTCTCGTTCAATACTCAAACGTAAAGTGAAAAGTTGGCTTCTGTCATTGAATTACGAAGAAACAAAGAACGTATTCAAATCTTAATTAGACACATGTACCACACACACACACACACACACACACACACACACACACACTTTGTTGTTTTTTTTTTTTGCTTTTCTTTTTGTGTAATTTGTTTACAATGGTTTTCTAACACTAGTACCAAAAGGTTTTTTATGCTTTTAAGTAAATTAGTATGGTATACAAGTACCCCAGGTTCCCAAGATACAGCCTAGTTTGGGACCGATGGATACAAACATTGTTAAATTAAATTAAGTATAGTCAAGTGGTTACCTAAATGCTAAATTTAATCATGTCACTTAGTTAAGTAGTTCTCCACTTTACAGAATCTTGCATGATATAACTTTTAAGCTCCGAAGTAACATTTTGTAAATGGTTTTTGCTGGTAAATAAACATTATCTTATTTTATCTTATCTTACTAATACGCTAGTAAACTAGTTCTTGGTCCGATTGTGCAAAATGCAAAAACTGTGCACAATTTTGTCTTTTTATGCTTCTCGTAGATTTTGGTGTCGAAAATGAGGAGGAATTATTAAATTTTTGAACATCTCCCCCAAAAGGGCAAAAACGTTGATTTTTATTAGGACCCCATACACTTTTGTAATGAAAACCTCATATCTCAAAGGGTATCGAGTGACATCACTGGTGGTAACACCGCTACATACAATCCCTTGTTACTGAACGGTCTGTCTCTGAAGTTCTAAGCTGTAAGCCAGTGCAGCTGCTGCGTCGGATTAGCGTGTGGTGATTGAGATCACAACTATTGAGGTGATAATCCTTTTCAAACTCCTGGGCCCCCTGGTCCCTGGTCATTCTCTAAGGGCTATACAATATTTCGTGCTTTATGGAGCAGTTTAATAAACATGTTGATTTAGATGCAAGTAGACACGAGAAAGTCAAGCTATACTTACATACGGCTGTATTATTTATAATTATACGATAAGATTTAGTATTTTAATTGTCTATGTACCCGGCCGATAAGAAGTTGACTTCTTGAACACCGGTCATCCTAGTACAAATTGTTGAAATCCAAGATTAAGTTAATTTTATCAACACACGAATCATAAGTGGCCTGTGTGGTTGCCGGGTTAAAATAGTGCCACTCCATGTCATCTCGTGGATGTCGTAAGAGGCGATTAAGGGAATAAGGGCTTGTAGTACTGTTACACGATGGGCTTGCAACCTGTCATTAATACACTAGTAAACTTTTTGGCCTGATTGTGAAAAATTTGGTTATTGAATTATAAACAAGTTTTTTTAGAGTTGTTGGCATTTCTGTAGCTCTGCCTACCCCACTCTGGGAATGAAGGCGTGATGTTATGTATGTATGTACTCATTTGCAATACCGGTGATTTTATTATAATAGTACAACTACATGCCATCAAGCGTGGTTTTCATCGCAACGTCACGTAAACAAGTCCTTTGCCTTTGGATTCTGAACCCATCTTGGAGTTCTTCAAATATGCGAGTAGATAAAATAATGTATGTAACTGATACATAGTTAGGCATTAAAACACGAGTGCGATCTTATTATGAAACTCGCTTTCGGCTTGTTTTATAAAACCACACTCGTGTTTTATGACCCCTCATTATGTATCAGTTACATCAGCTACCATTCATTAAAAGCTTTCACTCCTGTTAAGGTGTATTTCACCAATTTAGAGTTATTTCCATGGAGTTATTAGAGAAATAAAAACATGGATATCACACGCGAGGACAAATCTTAGTTACAAGAGTACCTTCTTTTATGATTAAACAGAAGCACATGGGGTTAGCTCTACGTGCTTCTGTCAAATCCTCAAGAATTTAATTGTACTGGATTACTATATAGTGCCCGGTTTCTAAAATAGTAATTTATGCACCAGCATCATTAATTATTTCAGTAAACAAAGCTTCGAAGTAGACAACCGACAATGGCCTGCCGCGGGCTACCGGCCTTGTCACGTGTTCCATTTAATGGACACTTGTGCAATGCAATTTAAAATAATAACGGTCATTTCGTGCGCGTGTGCACTGAAATATGCAGCCGGATTCATCGGATCGCGTAACGTGAAATCGGCACCCCTTGCGGATAATGCGATAAGTACGGAATATATAAAAAGCAATTAGGTAAGGCATTTAATGTGGTCTTTTTTACCCCTGACGCAAACAGAGGGGTTTAATGTGTGTATTTAGTTTAATGTATCTATGCTTTTGAGAGCTTCGATGCGAAACGGATGGACCGATTATAGCCGCGCCGTTTTAAACCCTATGTGTGCGTAGTTGCCGGGTTATAATAGTGCTACTCCGTGTCTTCACTTGGATGTTGTAAGAGGCGATTATAGAAATAAGGGCTTGTAGTACTGCTAGGCGATGGGCTTGCAATCTGTCACTTATACACTGGTAAACATCTTAGCCTAATTGTGCAAAATGTGGATACAGAATTATCAACAAGTCTTGTTAGAGTGGTCTAGACACGCGGGAGCGTGTCAAGCCAAGTTCAAGAAACAGAACTGGCGAGCCGCACCGTGTGTAATATTACACGAACCATTTGGAGCCACTTTTGACCCCCTCATAAATCAAAAACTATTTTACATTAACGTATCAAATTTGGCTCATATATTGAGACTTGCAAGATACATATGTGTTCTAAATTTCATAAGCTTATCTCAAACGGTTATTTAGATATTAATGTCCAAAATTCCTCATTTTTATCACTGACTGACCTATAGACCAAAACTCTAACCCAGTTCCAGATGACCTAGAGAGTTAAAATTTGGTATGCGGATAGGTAATTAGATGAGTACAAAGGAATAAATAAAAAACTGACAATTTTTAAATAATTAGATTCTATTATGAACGCTTAACATAAATACCTAATATTACTTAGGGTACCTACGTTATTAACTGGGATTCATTATTATTTTTATATTTAGCGCACATCAATAGTGTAAAATCATTACCTATTTATAAATAATGATAAAATAATAGGCATTTAGATTTTCGGTATATACACGACGCGCGCGCGCCGAGTGACGCCGGAGCGGCGCGGGCGGGGTGGGTGGGGCGCTGTGACAACCGAATCGAACCGTTGACGCGAACGTGGCCGAGCGAGCGGCAGCCGCGCTCATAAGCGCGAGCGCCGTCTTGCTGTCCGGTTGTCTCTCGATATCTGACCTATAAGGTTGCGATTTATGCTGCGAAATTGCTTCTTAAGGAAAACTTATAATTTGTAGTAATACTATTATTACAATTTCAAGGCCTCTACATACCATACCCGCCTGCTCGCCAGGTTTGCCCGGCGGGTTAGAACGGCGGCATTAGATATTGTAATCTATTATCCCACCAAAAACATAAATGTAAAAAAGGAGAGCCAAGTTCAATACAAAAAATATTCTCTGCTGTGGGCTTGGCAATGCAATTGTTTTATATTTATAAAGTCCACTTTTAGTTTTGAATTTGTCCTTTTAAAAGGACCCACGGCGTTACGAGGATATGTACTTACCTACAAAAAGTAATGATATCCCACCAAAAACATAAATGTAAAAAAGGAGAGCCAAGTTCAATACAAAAATTATTCTCTGCTGTGGGCCGTATGGGAAAACCAGCCAAGTCAGCCCTTAGACTACATATTTGGATTTTGCATAGAACTTGGCACTCAATCTCAGATCTCCATTCTTTTTACGGCGAAGCCCACAGCAGAGAATAATTTTTGTATTGAACTTGGCTCTCCTTTTTTACATTTATGTTTTTGGTGGGATTGGTATTTCTGTACCTTGGCCTACCCAACTCTGGGAATGAAGGCGTGATGTTTTGTATATATGTATGTATTTTAAAAGGCCCGATTTGACAGCTGTCAACTCAATACAACATATGTCTAATTCTAATTCTAATTTTAATTTGATGGTTTTTACTCCTGTCGAAGTGTACTGTGTAATCAATGTCAAGTTATTGATGGATACTCCCACGGACTTATTAGAGAAATAAGTCCACGGATAAAACACGCGAAGACAATAGTTCGGTAAAATAGTATTTTCTTTTGGGGACTAAACACAAGCACATGGGGTTAGGACCACGCGCGTCTGTCAAGTAGGTTATATTTTTTTGCTTTGACAGCTTTCAGATCAGGCCACGTAGAACCGCGCGTCTATAGGACGCGGCTTTTTAGGGTTCCGTAGTCAAACTAGGAACCCTTATAGTTTCGCCGTGTTCGTCCGTCCGTCCGTCCGCAGCCTAGCGCCTAGCGCTGAGACTTGGCATGAATTTCCACATTAGTCACGCCAACAAAGTGGTACAATAAAACGTAAAAAAAAAATTTTTTTCAGGTTACGTCCAGTTTACGTAATTTGGAGGTCTACCCTATAGTGTGGGGTGTCGTTGGATAGGTCATTCAAAAATATTATGGGTTTGTAAAAACAGTTTTTCGATTAAGGAATCCGTTTATGAAATATTAAGCTTCAAAGTGATAGTTTTTGTTAGACTCAAGTGCCCCCCGCCCCGACAGCCAAAACTGCAAATACTAATTAGTTATTAGGTATTTGTTGATTTTTATGTTTGTAATACTTAATGGCTTCGGAACCCTACACTGAGCATAGTGAGCATGGTCCGACATGCTCTTGCCCGGTTTTTTAAATATAAATCTGGTTTAATCGAAGTGGTTCTTAGACAATCTAGCTAGGTTTGATGAAAATCGGTTGGATCGCTTAAGAGTTATCTACGCTTTCAGCGTATGGGTTGCCATTATAAATCGGGGGATTTTATCTTTTTATTACTTAATGCCACAATATTTTCAGAAGTTACGTTAGTCTTAAGGGAAAACTGTCATGTTTGATGTTATCCGGAGAAATGATAAAGTTGCTTTCAAAAAGATTTGCTAAAGTTTAAGGACGGAGGAGTTACATAAGACAATTGGTGTATGGATTCCTGTGTCACTATTAAACTATGTCAAATTGACGCAACAAATCCTGAGGGCTTTGTAGAAAAAAAAGTATATGCTAATGTATAGGTGCAGCTAAGCCGTGTCAAAAATATTGCAACTGTCAGTCTTAAATCTAGATTCAATAGTAAAACTATACGAAGATATGTCTTTTCGTGCAATTGGCACTTAGAAACGTTTTACGATTCCACTTAGTGCATAGTTCCATAGAAGCCCAGAAATCTATTTATTTAAATACAATACTTACAGTGATGCTTGTTATGTCATATTAGCGGTTTCCTGCGACCCCATCCGGAAACCCCCCCCTCAGGAAACGTCAATTTTTTCGGGATAAAATTGTATGTCCTTCCCCGGGACTCAAACTATCTCCATATCAAATTTCATCTAAATCGGTTCCGCACTTTCTCCGACAAAGCGTAACAAACAGACAGAGTTACTTTCACATTTATAACATTAGTATAGATTATCAATTCTATACTAGTGTTCTCGTAACGTAAAAAATACATCTTCAGGTAAATCAATTAAATAATCTCATACAAAAACTATACAAGCAAGCAAAAATATCGAGCTCTACTCGTCTTGTACTGAAATTCTGAACAAAGTGACCAGTTATTTTTGCTCGTCATCGTATATATCCAACCCGGTAGGCTCATAAGCTTAATTGCGTTACGGATACCGTCCCCAAGGACTATCCCGATATTTCGTCCCGAGATCTTCATTAAGTTGTCATGGTCACCCAGGCGTTTGATCAGTCGCACGGTGGAGCCTCGAGCCTTTAGCAAACCACTCTGTATGCTAAGTTTCCTGGCAACCATCTAAATTAAAGCTCATAGTCCAGATTAGTAATTAGTGCCAATACAAATAGCTTAAAAAACTTAAACAAAATATCGTGTGAGATTTCATAAGGTAAACGGTTAACTTTGTATGATGTCATTATGTGTATTTATTCACTTAAAAAAACCGGTCAAGTGCGAGTTTGATTCCCGCACCGAGGGTTTCGTACCTCCGATCAGTGGGTATTGTTATTATTTGGTAAAGACATCGATCGATCGGTTTTAAAGACTTTACGGAAAATAATTAGTAGAAAAAACAGATTTACTTTCGTGTTTTTTGAAAATTCGATGTAGCCTAATAACACATATTCTGCAAGAAAATAAACTCTTACGGTTCAAAAAATACAACTCTTTATAGTTTAGACAGACAGACGAAGGGGCGAATAGGGTGCTAAAGCTTAATAATACGGTTCCATTTGATACAAAGATCTACCAAAATGCGTAGCTGTTTGTTGACAGTAAAACAAGGACTCCAATATAAAAAATAACATTTCAATAAATGTTTTTCTAGGCCATTTTTGAATTTTGTTTATACTTACTTAATAATTACAATAAAAACTTCACTTACATTTCTCTACAATATTACGAAATTGCTGAAATTAAACCCATTTAGCAAAACCTGCGTCCGAAACACAAAGACCTTGCATCAAATATTATTCCCAACCGCATTTTGCATGCATTAAGCATTCACAAGCGGGCACGACACTACAATTTATGCAATACATAAAACTTTGAAGGCGTAAAATGTGTTAATGTAGAATGAATGTAGGTAAACTTGCACCGGAAAATTAGCGAGCAGAAGACTGAGAAGGATGTTGCAATGCAAGAAACTAGAAGCCTAATTTCCCTTATTTTATTGGTATTTAATTGCAGGGGATGGTCAATCGAAGAGAATACTTTCCTTAGGGCAATCCATGTAGCAATAATAATCAAAGACTTATATGAAGCAAAGATATTTTAATTATTTCTTTCTAATGGGTTTGCTCTTGACAGTCTTGACCAACTCTTGCCCTTCATGAACGGAGATTTTGCCGATGATGAAGCGTGACCTCACCCAGAAGATGCCTATTCACCCTAGCATTAAATATTATAGTCTTTTTTTCTAAATATATCGTTACAAGAAATTCAAGACACGGGTTGGCAAGTTTAGAGCCGTAGGGTAGGAATCATATAGTATATGATCCTTTTACGCTTAAAATAAACATGAAGCCTCTGACAAAAATAACAAAGGCATGTCACGAGCACAGTTTAATGAAAAATTTGGTGAAATGTGAGTCAAACTCGGCACTAAGAGCTTCTGGCTTATTTATAAATGCGAAATCTTGTGTGTTCATTTCTTACTCCGTCACGCTGCAACGGTTGGACGGATTTGAATGAAATTTGGAAGAGAGATAACTTATACCCTATTATAAACACAGGCTTTAAATCCTGGAAAATTTAAAAGTTCCCGAGGGAATAAGGACAATTTAAATTTACGCGGACGAAGTCGCGGACAGAAGCTATGTATTATGGATGGAAGTATGTTACTCAATCACGCCAGAACGATTGAAGGGATCTGGAAGAAATTTGGCATAGATAAAATAGTCTGGAGTAATACAAAAACTTTAAGGGCTTTTATCTCTTAAAAATATACGGTTCCCAAAGAACCAGCAATAAATGACATTTACGAGGACGGAGTCACGGGCAATAGACTTATCAAAACGTTAACTCATTACATGCTCATTACAAAACATTTTCATCAGCATCCAATTTACTTAGCGGGTAGTAACGTTGGCGAATGGAGCTATATTAATTCAATGTAACCTTATCCGTAACGCGGACCCGTCAATACTGGGGCTGATTAATTTACTCATTAAAATAAATTGGTTCGTGATCTAAACTATTCGCGAATTAATTAGTGGTTCGACTCATGCAATTATTATGTAATGACATCAAAGCAATCACTTACTAGAATGATTGCTAAGTTAATATAGCTTAAGGGAAAAATTACTTTACAAATTCATCCGATGTAGTTTTTGACACGCAAGTTGTATGTAATTCACATAAATACAAAAATCTGCTGGACAAGTTAATACTCGTACTATTAGGTAAATTTACATGACTCTCTTTGTTTCAATGCGGTGGTGTTGATAGAAATTTATTTACTATTAATTTGTTTGCTCTGGGCCTTTATTTAACTAGGTTTAAACGATATTGCGTTTGACGTGATTTAGTATTGTTTTTAATTTGCCGCCATTACTGTCAAGTAAACAAGCGTTGTCAAAACGTTGCCAATACGGACACACTTCAAAGGCGATATCGTTTTTACCGTGTAGAATCTCGGCCCTGCACTAAGCGTAAGTAGGAAAACCAGCTCAACAAAAGTTCGATTAAATATATCCTACCATTTCTATCTATAATAATAATTATATTTCGTGACTTCCTTCTTCGCAATTAGGTTTACAATATGTAGCTGGTATCCCAAGCTATCGCCTTGCACGGACATTTTTAAAGAATGGGAAATTGAAAAAATGTCACTGGTAACACTGCTTGCCGTCTACTGGTTCCCGCCGCCATCCTCCTCTCATTCTGTTTTTCCGTGCTAAAGCCTTCGCACGTTTAAATCGATAAATTTAAATATAACTGTTAGTACTTAACGTCATAGAAATTAAAGTAATTAACGTGATATCCGCATTAAGTATTCATCCCGCGATTCAAAATGGTGAAAAGAAAAAGTGATATGGAAGATGTTATACGAGAGAAGATCCGAAGATTAGAAACGAAACTTCATGCCAACAGACGTCGTATTAGAGTTTTGCCGTCATCTTCATCATCGGATGAGGAGTTACAAGGTAACTATTATACTACAAACATATTTCGTTTCCATCCATTCCAGTACATTTCATATGTACCCACAATTCCTATAAATAATGCGCAAGGTATCAGGCCATGACGAAAAATGTGATGCGTACTTCCCATATGGGGTCGATACTTTCACAAATTGTAAATCTCGAATGAAAAACCACGCAACAATGTTCTTATATGATGCGAGCAATCATATGGGTTGTCTCTGTCATAGTACCTAACCTCGCTTAGCCCAACTGGGGCCTAGCAAAGTCGAGTTTGACAACGTTAAAAGAACATTCGACCGGCGTTCCAGAACAAGTTGGTACTCGATCGAGTACAGCGGCAGAGTCGGCGGGCAGCACGGCGGACGCGGCGCGCGCGGGCCCGAGCTGGTCGCGGGCCGCCGCCCCCGCCGCCCCCACCGCCCCCGCCGAGCAGCCCGAGGCCGGCGACGCAGCGGGCCCCGCCGTTACCCCGAGCCCGGCGGTAACATCTCAAGCAGCTGTTTCCGTCTCGGAGGTCGTCGACCCCGAGTTAGACGAAGACGTCCTCGCATTGCTCGGTGACGCACCCGTGGCCGAAACTGATTTTGGAAACCCCATTCATAAAGATATAGCTGCACGTTGGCAGGAAATTTTAGTTAAAGGCCTCTCAAAGGAGGTCAAAGACAAATTACTCAAGGAATATTTGGTTCCCAACAATTGTGATCTGCTTGTCTCCCCTATTCTTAATCCCGAGGTAAAGGTGGCCCTGCCAGATTCTATGGTAAAAAGAGATGCCTCGTTATACACGAAGCAAAACCAACTTGGTATCGCACTAGCTGCACTTTCTCAGGCGATTGAATTAATTGTTAACAATGAGACTTCTAAGCAAAAAATTCTGAAACCTCTAGGCGATGCTTGTCGCATTTTGTGTGACAGCCACTGTGGCATCACCAGTACTCGACGATCTTTCGTGGTCTCGGCCATAAACGCAGAACTCAAAGGGACCCTAGGGGATACTAGGCACGACAAATATTTATTTGGAAATAACATAGTCGAACAAGTCAAATTAGCGAAATCGGTTCAACGTTCAGGTACTGATTTGAAACAAACTAAAAATGCAAAGTCTCAAGTTTTTAATAAAAATAATTTCATTAGAAATAAATACAACAGCAATCGTTTAAACTGGAAAACGACGCCTCGAAAAGTCCCCCACAGGTCGGAGTACCCGAGGCTTCGTCCGACTCAGCGGCCGGCGACCAGGGCGGGCTTTCAACAGCGGGGGAAGCCGGAGCTGTCGCCGCCGCGGAGGCCCCGGAGACATTAGTGCCAGAGGTACAGTACTGCGGCCGCCTCAAGCGTTTTGTTAACCACTGGTCACAATTAACCAATGATGCCACTATCTTATCCTGGTTACAAGGTTATAAGATTCCATTTCTTTCAATCCCTGTTGATTACAGACAACCGGTTGTGCATCCTAAGTCAATTCAGGAGCATAATGATTTTTGTAATTCTATTAAATCTTTGTTAAAAATAAATGCAATATCAGAGTGTTCTCATGTTGGCGATGAATTCCTCTCAAGCATATTTTTGGTTCCAAAGCCGAATGGAGACAAACGATTTATTTTAAATTTAAAGCGTTTGAATAAATATGTAAAAGTTGATCATTTTAAGATGGAAGATTACAGAACAGCCTCAAAACTTATTACTAAAGACTGTTATATGGCATCTATAGACATGAAAGACGCTTATTTTTTAGTGCCGGTTCATCCTACCCACAAAAAATACCTCCGATTTGAATATAACGCCACGCTGTATGAATTTAATTGTTTACCATTTGGACTTTCTACGGCTCCATTTGTATTTACCAAACTTCTTAAACCGGTCGTAGAATACTTAAGATCTAGGAACATGGCGTCTGTTATCTATCTCGATGATATTTTTTGTGTAGGTAGATCATATGATGAATGCAATAAAAACGTATTAAATACAAAAACCGTATTACAACGCCTTGGTTTTTTGATCAATTACGAAAAAAGTTGTCTTTTACCTCGTACAGAATGTAAATTTTTAGGTTTCCTGTTTAACTCAAAGGATATGGTATTAAAATTACCTAAGGACAAAAAAGTTAAAATATCTAAGGAATTAACTAGATATCTCGGCCTTAAACAGTGTAGGATAAGGGAATTCGCGAGATTAATCGGATTATTAAGTTCTGCTTGTCCAGCCATCCAATATGGGTGGTTGCATACGAAACTATTGGAACGATATAAATACCTTTGCCTAATAAAAAAACCTGTTTCGATCAAAAAATCTCTTTGCCGCAATATTTACACACTGATTTAACTTGGTGGTTAGAAAACATTAGCGATAGTTACAATCCATTTAGATTTAATAATTTTAAAAAAGTAATTTTTTTGGACGCGTCCCTAAGCGGCTGGGGCGGTTATTGCGATCAAGATCAAGCATCAGGTTTTTGGAAACCAGACGAAATTAATTCTCACATTAATGTACTAGAGTTAAAAGCAGCTTTTTTCGCACTTAAAGTTTTTGCTTACAAAATGTATGATTGCGAAATCTTACTACGAATTGATAATATGACGGCGATTTCATGTATTAATAAGATGGGAAGTATAAAGTACCCACACTTGAATACAATTTCAAGGGATATATGGGATTGGTGCGAGAGACGTAAGATTATTATTTTTGCTTCGTATATAAACACGATAGACAATTACGAAGCCGATTCTTTATCGCGTAAAAAGTTTACTGATACGGAATGGGAGTTATGTAACTCTGCGTATAGACAAATCGTTTACCGTTTTGGCAAACCAGAAATAGACTTGTTTGCCAGCCGGTCAAATGCGAAGTGTCTAAGATACATTTCGTGGAAGAACGATCCCGACGCATGGGTGGTCGACGCTTTCACAGTTTCGTGGTCAAACTTATTATTTTACGCATTTCCACCATTCGCTTTAATATTAAAAATGATACAAAAAATTATAGCTGATAAAGCCGAAGGTTTAGTGGTAGTCCCATATTGGCCTACCCAGCCATGGTTTCCGTTGCTTAATAAATTAATGATTTCGGAGTTTGTACATTTTGGACCAAGCTCAAATTTGTTATCATCTCCTTTCAGGTCGACTCACTGTCTACACAAATCTCTTATCCTGGTTGCCGTCAAATTATCCGGCAAGCATTATTGAAACAATCCATGTCACCTAGATCAATCGATATAATTATAGCCTCTTTAGCAGATAGTACTTATAAGCAGTACGACTGCTGTCTACGGGCATGGATTGATTATTGTAACATAAATAAATCTGATTATTTTGATTCCTTTGTTGTTAAAATAATCGAGTTTTTGACGTTGACATATGACAAAGGTGCAAAATACGGCACAATTAATTCTTATAGATCTGCGCTAGCACTTGTTTTGGGTTCTATTGTTAACAATAATCAGATAAAACGCTTTATGAGAGGTGTGTTTAGGTTAAGACCAACGGCTCCAAAGTATAGTTTAACATGGAATCCCAATATTGTTCTTAATTACTTGGCTCAGAAATGGCCAAACGAAAGTCTTGATTTGGAAAACATTACAAAGAAAACTTCAACTTTGCTAGCATTAGTGACCGCTCATAGGGTTCAAACACTTTCATTAATAAAACTCAATAACATACAAGTTTATAATGACGAGGAAATAATTATAAAAATCCCAGATTTAATCAAAACTTCTAAAGTTAATTGTTTGCAACCTGTGCTCAAACTCCCTTTCTTCAATGAAAGGCCTGAGATTTGCCCAGCCAGAGCGCTCTTGTGTTACATGGATAAAACAAAGACCATAAGAAAATCAGATCAAATGTTTTTGTTTATTAGCTATCGAGCCCCATATTCAAAAATTTCTTCACAAAGATTGAGTCATTGGGTGAAAGAAACTCTTCAAAGTAGCGGCATAGACACCGATATATTTAGTGCCCACAGAACGATCGAACGATTAACGATCCTAACCAATTTGCAAGAATTATTCTTTCCTGTAACGACTAATAGTTATATTATATTATATGGCATAAATTGCCTGCTATTGAAATCTTAATTAATGTTTATCTAATTAGTGGGAATATACGAGACTGATTATATAAATACATTTTTATTTTTTATATCTCTGAACATCCTACATATTGTAAACCTAATTGCGAAGAAGGAAGTCACGAAATATAATTAGTGATTAAACGAACTTACCTGTAAGTGAAGTTCGATCACAATTATATGAGTGACTTCCTTCGAAGCAATTACTAATAACCCTCCCCTCTTGATTTTACAAAATTAAAACAACCCTGCCCAAAAAAAAAAAAAAAAAAGTACTTATAAAAGGGCACTCCAAACAGAATGAGAGGAGGATGGCGGCGGGAACCAGTAGACGGCAAGCAGTGTTACCAGTGACATTTTTTCAATTTCCCATTCTTTAAAAATGTCCGTGCAAGGCGATAGCTTGGGATACCAGCTACATATTGTAAACCTAATTGCTTCGAAGGAAGTCACTCATATAATTGTGATCGAACTTCACTTACAGGTAAGTTCGTTTAATCACTAATTAAATGTGGGGAAAACCTTTACATTAAATAAAAGTTCTCTCTCTCTCTCTCTGATCGTTTCTTCAAGAGTAAAGATCGTGATTAATGAACGTTTGAATTTTGGAAAGTTCGATTTCCTCCCATCGGCTTCTGCTAGTGGCCGTAGTATCCGCGTCGCATTACATAGCTTAACTCACGATAATATATCTTATTTTACAGATGGGATACACTTCGACCTCTTTTAGGATATTTTGTGTAATTACCCTCTTACACGCTCAGCTGTTTGAGTGTGCCGGTTTCCTCACGATGTTTTTTTTCTTCACCAAAAAAGCATCGGGTAAAGTATTTACATACATATGTACCTAAATACGATCACGCCTTCATTCCCAGAGTGGGGTAGGCAGAGCTACAGGAATACCAACAACTCTAAAAAGACTTCTTGGTAATTTTTTAACGACATTTTGCACATACCTACAGGCTAAGATGTTTACTAGTGTATTAGTGACAGGATGCAAGCTCAGTACCTAACAATGGGTATGGGTAATGTACTTAAGTTTGAATATCTGATTGGTACTCTTCAATAGCATGCTAACTAGGCGAGTAGACAATTATTAATAATTAGATTTGTTTAATTAATATTTGTATAATTAGCGCAAGTATTTGTTTCTGAGCCTTTAATGTTTTCTATGTACTTAAGTATGTATTTTCTCTATATAAGTAAGTTTATCATTGTCTATTTAGTATCCATACTACCATCCTAGAGCTTAGTTTAGGTCTAGGTCAATTTACGAGAGATTATCTTCCGTTTTTTTAATTATTTATTTATTACTTAACAAATGCAACGCTATAATTGTTAACTTTCAGGATCGTATACAAAACTGGATTGGCATACCTACATTAGATTATGCAAAACGAATTTAAACAGCTTTCTCCTCAGAACTGCATCTGCCTAACCATTTTTCGCGTCTCGAATGTGGGTTTAATATTTCTCGATCTATTTGCAGTCTATTGTAGGTGTAGATGTGTAGGTAATCAGGTGTGAATTGAATTGAGCAAACATGAAACGGGCGGGCTTGATTTACATTTCAATTTAGTCCGCTCGAAGCTAGTTTTTCCGACGTTACTCGCGCTACAGTTTCTAGTTTGGTCTGTACAAATAAAATCTTTTCTGGGCTGCATTTTTTCCGATTGGATCTATTTCGCTGATTGCGTTTATTTTAGTTGCCTAAATAAGTTTTACGTTTTTTATGTAACGTCAGCTGCAGACCAAGGCTGGACTGAGGCCTTTCTCTGTACTTTTCTGCAATCGGTGAATAGCATTGTTGTAATTTTTAGTTCCGAGAGTTTTATGTCAAGGCACTAAAGTACCGCTCTAGTAGGTCCTCGTGACTTCTCTAGGTGATCAATGTGATTATTCACTGTTTTGTTACTGTTCTGGTAACTATAACTATTTATTGGTATTACGTTCAGATTATAGTAAAATGAAAATTATGCATAACCTATAAATGTATATGTGCGTCGTTAACATACCACCTAACGCTAAAGACAACTACATAGAATGGTACAATAGTAAAGAGAGCGTAGATAGGGACTTGCACCACCCGCCGCTGGTCGTGCTTGCTGAGTACGATTTCCCGAAAAGGGTAAAAAAATATCGATCCGCCTAATATAGATACATCAAAAGACTGATCTAAAGATTTAAGAAAATTTGTTATTGAGACAAACGACGGCGATCTATAAACACATATAAAGGCATGACTTTTACCGATTTTTACAACTAGGCAGTCTGCATCAGCAAGAGTGGGCTCATACACTAGGACATTTGCCAAATCGTCGCGAACATATACAACAACACCGCTATTCTGGTTAATATGGTTAACACTGCTATGGTTTATGTATTTGTCTATTTTAGGTAAAGAGTCAGAGTTTTTTAACCAGCACTCAGTTAAAATTATAAGATCATGGCATACACTGGTCCTTCCAAGAAAAACCCTGAAATCCTCAAAGTTTCTGTGGATGCTTCTAATATTCTGTACAACAACATTAAGGGAGTTAAGACTGTCAACTTGGTATTGCGGAAATACTTCTGGATCAGCGACTAAAAACGATTCACCAATGGTGACATTATTGTCAACCTCAGTGACCACCAGATCTAGATTGTTATCCATCATAAACGTATAAAATATACGGGTAGGATAACTTTAAAATAATAGTTTTAGTCGGTGATTGAAGTTTCTGAGATTCGTATAAATTTGCCCAAAAGGTATTTATTGAGCATGGTGCAGACTTGGAGATAATGTAACAATATAATAATACAAAGCAACAATTATATAAAGTATAACAACCCCAAACAGAATATATAGAATATAATAATATTAAATACTTACAAATATATATATCGCCAATAACAACTGCCTGGTACCTATTATTAAAACTAGACACCATCAATGTACGAGTATTATCAACTGTAGTGAAATATGTAGAATAAACAAAAACTAAGAATACAAAAAACATCAAAAAATACCATAGGCGCACAACATTTACCAAGGAAGATAGTCAGAATGGAGCAAAATCTTTGATTTGTGCGATCGAGTTCATGACGATTGCTGGTTGACCCTCTTCTTTTCGTAGCAGAACATTGATACAAGAGCACACAACGAGATGCGTGATCTTGATGTCATCTTTGACTCATGTCACATATGTCACACACGTGCGAAATGTGACTAAAAACGCGTACCAGAGATTAGGGTTTGTGTTACGCAACGCTGCGTCACTAACAGCAACCGCGACACGCTCTATACTCAGCCCTAGTAAGAAGCTGTCTCGAGATGAATGCAGTGGTTTGGGCTCCGCATGAGATGAATTATACTCTCATAAATAAATAAGTCCTAAAAAAAAAACTACATTACTATTATAAAACCGGGCAAGAGCATGTCGGCCATGCTCAGTGTAGGGTTCCGAAGCCGTTAAGTACTACAAACATAAAAATCAACAAGTAATAACTAGTTTTCTATTTAAAGTCAATTGGTGCCGTCTTAGATGATTTTAGTAGGTATAAACACTTTAATCGCCTGTATCTCAAGAACCAATGTTGTCTACTTAGTCGTGATAATTTTCTTTTAAATTTGTTATATATCGATGCCTTAGTTCACAAACATACTAACTACGTTTTGTCAAATTTTACAGGAGAGCGATTTTTATGTTTGCATGTGAATAGTTTATAAACGATGAAAAAAAGTTGGCAAATTTTGTGATAATATATTAGAATAGGTCTTAGAGATTATAGATCTCAAATATTTTCATGAAAAATATGAAGTTTACTTACCTTAATTCGAATTTTAAGTAACCCGCCCCCGCAGTTATTAGAAGTGTGCACGCCAAATGAATGTAATCAATGTAGTTAAGATCTTTGGGTTTGAAATTGCTCTATGGATAGGAATATTTTATAGTCAAAAATTAATAAATTAAAGACAAAATACGTAAGAATAATTTAATTATTAGCAGGTACAGAATTCAGAGATCGAAATTTCAAGCCAATAATATAAAACTACTTATTAAAATTAGTTAAATAAACTTTCAATCAAACACATAACACGAGCCCTGTGCTCAAAACAAAGAAATTATTCATTCGAATATTAATTAAAAATAAATTATTATTCAAAAAATCTTTGCGATTCATCGACCAACACAATTGCTTCGTTGATTTCATTTGACTCAGAAATCAAACAAGTAGATACGTCGTTCTCTTCCAGTATCCGACAGGTGCCATTGTAACTTGCGTTGTCAGGTGGGGATTTGTCACACGCAGTCTCTGTGATTAAATAGGTATGTTAAATTATAACATTATGGGGTTTAGAATGTTCATCAAATTAAATCAATCATACAAACTTTTTACTATTAGATAGATAAAAACCCCCGATATAATTTACACATCACTTTCAATAAAAAGCTCAAAAGTACTTAGGCCCTTAACCACCAAATAATTATGTTTATGAAATCTTATTGATAGAGCACACATCAATCAAGTGCGGTTAGTACCGTCAAAACTCAAGCTTTATGGAATTAAGTATATTTAGTATCCCAGAACAGCAGCCAATATGCGTGCGCAAACGACTTAAGTGCTGATAAAAACGTCAATAATTCGTTTACAAACACAAATTACTGTGCACAAGAATACTAAGTGAATTTAAAATTTAATTTGTCTTGCTGATAATTGCTTTTTGGTTTAATAATAGTGTGCAGCATATTATGAAAAGATTATTTTACATCGAAAACAATAGCAATAACAAAAACATAACCCCCAACTCCCAAGATTATCGAACACGGTTAAGCATCAAACTCGATTTATTAATGATAAAAAATATTCATATTATAAAGACATGCCCCTTGTGCAATTAAGGTAATGCAGTATAGATCAAAATAGACTTATATAAACTTTCAACTTACTTTTAGCCGGCTTTCGTGATAAAACATCATTCAGCGCCGAACTTATTCCAGTGACAGCACGGCATGAAGATCCTGCATGTGGTTGATCATTCATACGAGTAGGTAGCTTTATCATTTTGCTTCACTAAATCAACTAATTTTCGCCCCTTACTAAACATATTGTTAATTTTTCATCGCCTTTTTAACACACGCACTTCCGCTCGATCGCTCGGCTGAACGGCAACAACTTAGATTCGATCGCAGTTGAAGTCGCGGCGTATGTATGCGACAAGTAAGTAAGAGTAAAACAGACAGGCTAGTGCGGTTTCGCAGCAGCGTCGCGTCAGCGGCGGCGCCCGCGCTCGCTTGGGTGTTCGGCGAGACAGCGCTGGCCTTGTAGAGTTGTAGATTTTGTTTAGGAATTAGTAGGTATGTACACGCCGTAGAAAAGTCGTACCTATTTAAATAATTAAACACGATAGTGTTTGACTAATAATTTGGGTAAAATTGATTTATGGATACCTAAAACATTTTGCTACTTAATGTATTTCAGAACATTACCGTGTTTTAAAATAGCTTAAAAACTTTGCGCATATAACAAGGTCGACGAACAAAATTTACTAAAGGCAGTTGTGATGAATGTGTTACTAATGTTACCTGCACAAACGTGCTATAATCATTTTATTTAAAATTCCATATAAGAAAAATAATTTGCCAACTGAACTAAGTGCTGTTAGGGCGCACGCACATTTCGTCAATTCGAATCGTATCAACATAAAGTCACTTACAATATCCTCACACAGCTTTTTCTCTAAATAATGGCCGTTAGTATATTATTACATACTCCTGGCGTACTTAGTATGATTGTGTCACGTTGTTTTTCATATAAGGAGAAGGCTTTCAAGGTTTTTGAAAAAAGCAAACGACGCAGAATTTAATTTTTATATACTTGGCATTAAAAAAACAAAATCGATTTTTTTGTAGTTAGTATGTTTGTGAACTAAGGCATCGATATGCTCTTTAATTTAAGTTTTTTTTTCAGATTTTTAGTATTTGTAGTTTTGGCTCTAGGGGACGACGACGATGACGACGACGACACTTAACTATAACAAAAGTTAGCGCTTTAAAGCTTAACATTTCACAAAAGGATTACTTAATCGAAAAACTGTTAATACCCGTATTTTTTTTAAAGACCTATCCAACGACACCCCACACTATAGGGTAGACGAGAAGAAAAAGGTTCCTAGTTTGACTACGGAACCCTAAAAACGACTGTACATATTACCCGTTTATGTACCCAACATGCTAAAAATAAATAAATATAAAATACCTTCTATAATTGAGAGACAGAACTAGAACCAAAACCGCTCTACCTCGGGATTTACAATTTGGAGTGAAAATTACCTTGGGTATCCTTGCAGTAGGAAGGGTTGCACATTGGCACTTCGCACGAAAGCGAAAATGGATAACGCGAAGAAATAGGGAGAATAGTGCAAAACTAATTCTACGAGAACTTTTTAAATCAAATAGTTCACTAGAGCCCGCGTCTAGTGAATTATTTAAAAGCCAAGGTAAGTTTGGCAATAAGTTAAATCGCGTGAGTTCTTAAATTGGTTTATAACCTCACTTTTTTGGTTGACTGTTTAAATTTTCTTCAATTTGTCGTCTCAATAAAAATCTTTAACTAGTGGTGGTGGTGGTGGTGAAATTTGAATTAAACGATTAAAAAGATTGTGATTTACAGAACAAACTTTAACGTGAAACTGAAATATTTAACCCTAAAGATGAAAACTTTCACTTCCCACGATTTCTTTAAGCATTTCTATACACTCAAAAAAGAAGATGCACATGCAATAGAACATAGTGCCTGGATTCCTTGAATCCTAAAAATCGGTAAAACGAGCATTCTATGTATTTCGTAACTCGATTTTACTCATACATTTTTCAGAAGTCAAAAGTGCAAAAAGATGACAATTGTAACTGACGTTGTTCTCTCTCGCGGGAGCAACGTGATGCGTGTGCGTCAATATGATTTTAAATCTGGCGACACTTCGGGAAAACGACTTTTTTCAACGATCTTATTCAGGCGACGGGTAGGGTAACCTACATAATAATTTTGTAAATTTGTTTTTTTAATGATAACTCTTCCAATAAAACATATTTTTTGCAGACATCTTTATTTAAATAAATAAATATCGGAGGGCAAGGACCTAGACCCAAACTAAGCTCTAGGCTTGTACTATGGGTACTAGACAACGATAAACTTACTTATATAGAAAAATAAATGCTTAAATATATAGAAAACATCCAAGGCTCAGGAACAAATATTCGTGCTCATCACACTAATATCAACCCTTATCGGGATTTGAACCCGGGACCTCAAGCTTCGAAGGCAGGGTCACTACCAACTAGGCCAACGTGTCGTCAATTTATGGTTAAATTAGTGTGTCAAACTAATTATGTGATATTTTTCTTGAAAATAAAATACAAATACAAATAAAAAAACATTGAAATGTAGAAAGATACACTAATTACAGAGATATTAAATACATATATCTCACATGGTAATATCGATTCTGAAGCACTATAAAAAAGAAAAACGCACAAAGCTAGTATGAAAAGGCGATTGCTCTACCCGTCGCCTTAATAGTTTAAGTTTATAATCCACGAATTCACAGTGCTCGGTTGCGTCAACGTATACAGTACTCAAACGAAAATGTTAATTACTTTAGTGCATTGTCATAATAAATTTCAAACTGAGCATCCAATAGCAAGCATGAAAATGACAGTGACATTCACAATGACAAGGTTGTAAGTATGCCTAACACTTTAATTGGGTGACTACGTTAATACTAGTTTATGTAACTGATACCTACATAATGAGGGGTCTAAAACAAGAGTGTGGTTTTATGAAACGAACCGAAGGCGAGTTTAAGATCACACGAGTGTTTTAAGGCCTATTTTTTTACAGTTGCGAATATTATTTTAACTCCACACATATTTTAAGTACTCTAAGAAGGGTTCAGAATCTACCAGTGATTTCTACCAGTGCCACCTGTAACGTATCTATAGGTGCTAAGATAAGTTTCGTATTGACTAAATTTTAATTTCAGTCGATACTATAATCGGGGCTAGAATTACGATTACGACTAATTGGAATGTGTAAAAACAATGCTTGGTATATTGGCCGTACATATATGTATTATTTATGTTGATATGAAAGCTAAGCTATGTTAAATTAGCACCGCAGCATATAGCAACTAATTTGTAATTCGTATGTCCAATTGTCTGTTTGTTTGTTCAAGCGTAATATTAAAACTACTGGGCCAGCTTTCAAGAAACTTTTTGGTAAGTTCATAAAAGCTCTAGATAAGTCCTTAAACTGTTACAGGAGTCAGGTATAGTTACGCCCAAAAGTTGGTCTTATAAAAAACTATATTTCATCTGCAAAGCTGACACTTAAATATAATGGCATTGCGAACTCGTTTACCACATAACTTGCTTTAAAATACAATCTAGCACCTGCCTTACTAGATAATCCTATTTCAAGAGGACTACGTTTCGTTAAAACTGCTGAACTTTGTTCAAAGTGTATTTTCAACATTTCCATTCGACGAATTCTCCACCGTCTCGGTTCCCCCAAAATACTACACATACATACTTTATCAGAAGTCGTACATCCCCCCAAAACGAATTCAATTGTCGAAGAGGAGACGCTTACATTCCGAAAAATATACGTCTAACCGAATGTTCAGTGAGAGGATTACATCTAATTTATGGTGCAGCCAACGCTTCACGCTAAAGTCGATCGAATGAAATTATGAAGATATACATGGACTCCGCGAAAAAGGTCCAGTGCCTACCTACATCATGTTAGAATAAATCGTAAAAAAGAGAGTTTGCAATATTACCGGCGAGACCACTTTTATAGTGATCTACCCTACCTTATTAAGTCAGCGTCCGACCCTTTTACCCGGCCGGCCCTCGAAAACGTTTATGAAAGTGAAAATGTCCTTAACTGCACCTGTTTACCCTATTACAGAGCATTTGGCTGAAATTGAACGTGAAATTGTCAAAAGGACTAAAAAATAATTGATGTTAATTACATCTGAATTTATTATAGTCGTTTAAGGTTGTTATTTCGTTTTGTACGAATGTTGGTTTGGGAGACATTTGTGTATTTACTTTGTGCATTGTTCATGGTCGGGAGCGACGGTGGCCGGCTAATTGAAGGGTGTTGGAGTTATGGCGACTTGCGAGTTAGAACAATGGGATGTGACGTAATGGCCGCCGGCACCATTTAACTCTCCGCCGAGAATCGACCCTGTTTTATATTAAATAATTTAACATGGCCTGATCGTGGTTCCTCATGAAATGAGAGGAACGTCCTAAATTATTATCATGGTTCTTGCACTGACAGTTACTGTTTTTTTTAGTAAGAAAGGTCAGAGTAGACTTTTTAAAAATAATGTAATTTAAACGGTAAATGCTCTTTTAATGAGTAGGTATATTAAAACGATTGTGTGTATCTAAATGTAATGAAATTAAACTAAACTAAACTGTAAAACTTGTATGATAAAATCACCGCAGATATTAACTTTATAAATCGAGTGATGCATGCCAAAAAATCATATTTATAACTGGTAACATAGAGCAAATGTACAATAAAAGGACATGTTGATATTAATTTAGATGGAAAAAAAGATATGCTGTTTTTATACCTAGCTTAAATGTGTAAAACCTTTTTCTTTCTCAAACCTTTAAATTTCATATTCCATTAGCAAATTTACGTTGATATTTCTGTCATGCTCCGTGCTTCTAGACTGATGAAATTAACCTGCCATAATTAATCAACCTGGAAAGATATTGACTGAAAGCCAATCTACGTAATAGATTGACACACAATGGAGCTAAACATAATAAATTACCCTGCTGCGGTTCTATACTCTTCTAACTAGCATATTAAACTAGATATAAACTTTAGGCAACATTTTAACCGTATGTCGCTGTAAGCTTCTAGATATATCCAGTAGCCAGTTGGGTTTTATCATTCGGTAATGGTCTAGCGGGCAGGTCACGAACTCGGCTGTAAATCTCTATGACTTCCTCTTCCTTATCCTGTAAGTGCCTGTGACACGGGCTAGAGATTTGAATATGCAGGTAAAAGTATAAGGGATGCAAAACGAATGGATGGTGAAAGAGGTAGAATGTAAATGCACTTCAATTGTTTGAGAAGCTTGTTGTAAGACTCCTCTTGATTGATTTTTTGTCAATACTAAAGACGAACTCGGTTTGAGAAGCCCCTTTTATGTGCATAAATACACCGTACCTGGCGATAGGCGATGAAAATAAAGTTCAAATTATTAATGTTAGTGCTTATGTATAAAAAATAAACTTGCGAACATATTAGTTATGATTTCATACCAATTATGTGTGCAAGTGCTTTACGTAATAATAAATAGATATCGGGGGACAATCTCACATAAATTGACCTAGTCCCAAAGTAAGCTCTAGGCTTGTACTGATGGTACTAGGCAACGATAAACATACTTATATAGATAAATAAATACTTACATACATAGAAAACACCCAAGACTTAGAAACAAATACTCACGGTCAAATATTGGCCTTCACCGGAATTCGAATCCAGAACCGCTAGCTTCGTAGGCAGGGTCACTACATAACAGTGTCGTAACGTCTTCCTTACTTATTGATAATAAATGCGAAAGTGAGTTTGTCTGTCTACCTGTTTGTTGCACTTTCATGGCTATCGATTTTGAAATTTGGTACGGGATCAAGGCCACGGCAAAGGACGCTTTGTTACTTTTAATCCAAATAAAATCATTCTACTGCAAAAGCGATCAAAGAGTTTACGCGGAAGAGTTTTTAATAAAGACTCTTAGCTCACAAAACTTCTCACTTATAGAGTGCAAGCTTGCGTGTCGCCAATTTATGATCATGTGCCAGAACAATTGTTCGAAGAATACGCTGGTTGAGGGAAGGTTGGTGTCTCTCCTAATTTATGGCGTGTAATATTCGCTCTCTACCTGCGCCCCTATTCTGATGGGGCTGGTGACAAATTTGTTACTCTTAAACGCTTTGTTGAAGTAATGACTCGGTAATTTTATCTTTTAACGCTTTTGAGAGGGGAGCTGCAACACGAATTTTTCATCACATTTTTATTTTTAAAAGATAAACGGTTGCAACGTTGTTTGAGATTTGTTGATTACTCTTTTAATACGCGCTATATATTATACAACTATTCCGTTTTTGCAAAATCAAATAGTTATTCGTAGGGTCCCATACCTTAAAAGGAAAAAAACAGAACCCCTATAGGATCACTTTGCTATCCGTCCGTCCGTCCGTCCATCAGTCTGTCGAAACCGTTTATCTCGGGAACGCGTGGAGGTATCCTCTTGAAATTAAAATCATATACTCCCTAGAAGCTTAGAAAAAAACAAAAATATACGGCCGTTGATGCCGCAAAAACGTATATTTCAACACTCTCAAAGAAATCAAAATTTTTAGGGTACTTCCCTTAGACCTACCAGTATAACCCTGAAATTTGGCAAGAAGAACGGTCTTACAGTACAAATAAAGGAATCAATCCGAAAATTTATCATTTAATGCTCCATCATACAAAAAAGTATTTTTGCGACTGCAAACTTACTTGCAGTTGGTAATCTAATCTCGACCATGTAGACACCAGTTTTTCAACAGTAAAGTCAAGCTTATCCCTCATTACAATTTAACATTTTTATAAGTTTTTTTCCTTTCTTTTTTTTATGTTTTTTTTTTCTTTTTTCTGGGCCGAATCTTAAGTACCCGAAACCGACGTGCATGCATGACTCGATGTATGAATGAAGAAGCGAAAGAGATTTGACAGGATCGTAGCAGGTGGAAAGAAGTGGTCTCTGCCTACCCCTCTGGGAAACAGGCGTGATTTCATGTATGTATGTATATACATATACAGGGTGACTTCAAATTGGTAATACAAAATCAATGTTTTACACACATTTCCCCTAAACTTAGCCCCTCAATTAAGTCTCATACTTTTAAAATAATCAGAAGTATATTTTTTTTTAATTTTTAAATTATTCCATTTTTGTTGGCTTAACATGGTTATCCTACCATAATAATTAACAAAGAAGTTTAAAGAGTTTCAAATGAACACTTTCCTCTTTGGTTATCCGTCACCTGTCGCAATTTATGAAGAAAACGTGTTTTGATTAGTAATTGTCACTTATCAAAGAAAATAAGATTGTATTGTAAATGTAGTATAACCACACTTTGGGACTTTAGTTATTTGTTTTGTTCGAAAATTTGCATTAATTAAATACAGTTAATTTTAACAAAGGGGTTAATGTATTATACTGTGTGGCATTAACTAAGCCACAATCAAGTGTTTTGTATTACCAATTTGAAGTCACCCTGTATGTTTGTACGGATTTCAACGGAATCATCCATATAAATCATACCGGATTTAAAACCGCGAAAGAGACACATACATCATACCAATATAACCTATAAAAAACCAGGCTATGAAATTTTGTCCCATAGGTATTCGAATAAATATATTCCATCCAAAATATGTAAGTAAAAAATGAGCCAAGTTCAATGCAAGGGTTTGTCAGCTTCGCTAACAAATTTATAAGATCTAAAAAGGTACCAACTTATCAAGTTATATGGAGGTTCTTAAAGCTCAGCAGAAATGTACCTACTTACAATTTTCTTCACTCATTTATAAGGAGTTCATTAGGTTTCTTATGAAGTAACTATTCAAGTTTTTAAAGCAAAACTTTTATCGGTTACACAATCAATTTTTTTTTCTCTTGTACATACACACCCTTTTTACCGTTATACTAAATTTCAAGTTTCTAAGGCATTTTTAAGGTTTTCGATAACCAAGTCAATCAGTCAGATTTTTGAAGTCAATATTTCGAGAACTAAAAGGCTTAATTTAGGATAACAGGCAATAGGAAAATCTTTATGTATTGGAGGATTGTAGATTAGGAGGGTTTTGAGTTAAGTTACTTAGACCAGGGGGGTTATCATGAGCTTGCTTTGCAGTTCTGTTTACGCTCAGAGAAAAGGACAGAGCTATATAACCGCCATAGCTCTGTCCTTTACGCTGACCGTAAACAGAACTGCAAAGCTACCTCATGATAACTCCCCTGTTAGCTCCAAATTATTGGTGTAAATTATACACGCGGCCGGTGCGTAACCCTTTTTGTTTTCCGAACGTGGCTTTGACACATTGCCGTGTGCCTATCTGAAGCCAATTTCACGTATCGGGTTTGTCCTCAAGGGTAAAGGACGTGTAAATAACATATTATAAGAAGTTCTGTGAAATACTTATAACGATTTATTCTGATACAAAGATTAAGCATTGCCATTCAATGCTGCCATGCTGCATGCTGCCAGCATTTTGGGAATGATGCCCACTGGTAGCGGTCTGTTAGATTAGTATAGTTTTAAGTAAGGTTATAAGTTCTTTCCTTAGTTTTTATTGTTTTACTAGCTACCCAACAGCGGCTTCGCCCGCTGCAATTTTTTTTCTAGATAGCAGGTCGCGGACAACTTATCGCTCAGTGCGTCGCTATCGTTGTAGACTAGATAGTAAGGGAGATCCGAGCGACAAGCAGGTCGCGGACAACTTATCGCTCAGTGCCTCGTTGTCGTTGTAGACTAGATAGCAGGGGAAATCCGAGCGACAAGCAGGTCGCGGACAACTTATCGCTCAGTGCCTCGCTATCGTTGTAGACTAGATAGAATGAGAGATCCGAGTGACAAGCAGGTCGCGGACAACTTATCGCTCAGTGCGTCGCTATCGTTGTAGACTAGATAGTAAGGGAAATCCGAGTGACAAGCAGGTCGCGGACAATTTATCGCTCAGTGCCTCGTTATCGTTGTAGACTAGATAGAAAGAGAGATTCGAGCGACAAGCAGGTCGCGGACAACTTATCATTCAGTGCTTCGTTGTCGTTGTAGACTAGATAGTAAGGGAAATCCGAGCGACAAGCAGGTCGCATAGACAACTTGTCGCTCAGTGAGTCGCTATCGTTGTAGACTAGATAGTACTGGAGATCCGAGCGCCAAGCAGGCCACGGACAACTTATCACTCAGTGCCTCGTTGTCGTTGTAGACTAGATAGTAAGGGAAATCCGAGCGACAAGCAGGTCGCGGACAACTTATCGCTCAGTGCCTCGCTATCGTTGTAGACTAGATAGAAAGAGAGATCCGAGTGACAAGCAGGTCGCGGACAACATATCGCTTAGTGCCTCGCTGTTGTTGTAGACTAGATAGTAAGGGAGATCCAAGCGACAAGCAGGTCGCGGACAACTTATCGCTCAGTGCCTCGCTATCGTTGTAGATTAGATAGAAAGGGAGATCCGAGCGACAAGCAGGTCGCGGACAACTTGTCGCTCAGAGAGTCGCTATCGTTGTAGACTAGATAGTACGGGAGATCCGAGCGATAAGCAGGTCGCGGACAACGTATCGCTCAGTGCGTCGCTATCGTTGTACACTAGATAGTAAGGGAGATCCGAGCGACAAGCAAGTCACCTACAATTTATGCTAGCCCTCCTGAACCGAATTAGGTGTAGGCTAGGTTACTACGCAAGATAATTTATTAAAGAAAAACATAGTGTGGAAATGACAAATTAAATGAAATATATTTATTAAACAAAAACACGTACATAGAGAAATCACGGCTTTGGGTCCTGAGCTAGGATTCCCTTTGTTGTTTGGACCCAGTGAGGCAACAACATTAGCTTGATATTTCGAACAGAGTAAATTTCAATTTAAGTTTGGAATCGAAGAATATTCCATAAACATAATTAATACGGCCCTATTCGGAGTCGTCTATGTTCGTCACCTCGGCATAGTTGACCTCTTTAGACGCGGCGAGAGGAATTCCAATCTATAAATAAAACCATATTATTTATTGTCCAGAATCGGGACGGCGGGGCTCCAGACTACTTACTCCGCACACAGGCTTAAGAACATAATCTTTATCAGTCGAGTGCTCACAAAGACTCCCTTTATTTCATTCCCGGTTGTACGTAATGTCTCCTGCACGTGGTGATAATATATGCTGAAACTCTTATTAGACGAATGAGTGTTACATTCTCAAAGTATCTCTTGAGTGATGCATTTTGCTGAAGCTCGTATGCATACAACTTAAGGTGAGTGCTTTTTATCTCCCCGTGCACCTGAGGATACTTTACTTTGTACTTACTCTTTTTATCATGTGGAAGACAAGTTAACTCAATTTGGACCGAGCGAAACAAACGCCATGTTAAGAGTAACAGTCGGTCGGTCTGAAAGATCTTAGCTCCAGAGCAGATATACGTATTGAAATAAGGGTTTTTGCTTGAAGTGATGCTTTTGCAAATTGATTCATAGTATGGCTAAGGATTTTGAACTCTGTAGCAGATTGACTTAAAATACTATAAGTGAGTAGTCGGGATGTTATGTGCGCTACACTCCTTGTATTCAATATTCAATCAATTTAAAGATAAAGTGATACATGTTACTATTGGCTCAATCATTGTTTGTCCTAATTATGGTTTGGTCGAAAGTCGTTTGATCAAAACAGTTTTGACGATTGAAACGATTTTGTTTTTTATTATTATAAAAAACTAACCTACATGAACTACATAATAGCTGTTTAAATAATCTGTAGATTCAGTCTAAAAAATGTGCGGCGAAAAGATTTTAGCCCAAACATTCATTAAGACAAACGATGATTATGCGTTTTATTTAAGGATCCCATAATTGTGGTATGTACTCCTAAGTAGTTTTGTGCACTCGTCCAAATATTATTAAATAAAATAGGCCGCCATTACTTTTTGTTCTTAAACCATATCGTTTCCATATTGTTAATGTCAAAGTTCTTTCTCTTATTCACTTTATAGTAAAGGCGGCCGCGCATCGAGCAAAATCAAATGTTTCGAAAAAAGAGAGCTTAAAATAACGTAAAATAGAGCCCGGATCAGGCTTAATTCCGGATCGTCAGCCAACCGACCGAATATGCCTAGGTCGTATAGATAAAACTGCACTGCACTAGTTTAAACTAGATAGAGCGGATTTAGGACTTCTTAAATATACAGCTGTTGGATTAACACCAGTTTATAATAAGCCTTCAAACACAAACGAAATCCTCTTAATTGATTAAGTAGTTCTTGCGTAATGCTCGAACAAAGTTTGTTCGCAAGTTTAACAAACAGACAAAAGAAGTCAGCGAAGTGAATTTAAACACACCTTGGGCTTTAAACAAGAAGCAAACGGTGCTAATTTTTTTCTTTTCTATCGCTCACAACGTATGGGATGACAGTTGACCACGTGGTTTATCGAAACGCACGAGAATGTCATCCCACGCGTAAAATGTTAGCAGCAATGCATCTTGGCTAGGGCTATTTCCACCATATAGTAAGCTTAATTTAAATAGGGAATATGAATATTTCTTTATCTTAGTCTCTCTGGATTAATTTACGTGTAGTTTTTTCATAACAATCTCTAATTGACGTGTAGTTTTTTCATAACAATGTTAGTAAGTTTTAAAAAGTCTTAGTTTAGAGACCCCCTGCAAAAACACTCTATATAAAATCGACGACAGGAATGACGTCACAGCTGTTGTTCCACGTTTAAAATATAAGGACCTATTAAAGAAATATGCATTTATTTCGTCAATTACTATGTTTAACCCAATATTGATCAATTAAAATATAAATAAAGGGAGGATGTCGAAAAAAACAATCTAAACCAAAAAAAGGTTTTAAAATTTTAACTACTTTTGATTTTATATAAAATCTTAAAAAACGGGTCAAAACTTATTGCAGTGTATTGCGTTTTATATTCTTATTTTTAAATTTTCTTGTAAATGATACGTTTAGAAACTCAATTCTGATTTTCATGCATGTTGTTTAGTGGTGGTAGGACCCTGTGCAGGGTCCGTCCGGATCGCTACCACCATCTTATCCATTAACCATCCGCCAAGCAACAGTATTCGCATTGTTGTGTTCCGGTGTGGGGATAAGACAACCGGTGAAATTACTAGCATAGAGGCATTCCATCTTAGTCCTCAGGGTTGGCAGCGCATTTGAGGTCTTAGGATTATAATCTTGAGAATTCAAATGTCTATGGGTCTCAGATTTCACTTACCATCAGGTGGCCTGAGTGCTCGTGTGCCTTCTCCTTAACATAAAAAAAAAAAAAAAAAAAAAAAAAAAAAAATGTTCTCTATTATCTTAAATTTACAGGCTCACTTATGTTACAGTTGTACATGATTATTAACATATCGATAGCTGACTATATTATTAATTCAATAGTACCTAAATGGAACTCCGAGAAAGGTGAGGAGTGTGTAAAAAGAGTTCATTGTTAGATGCGACTGCTGGGATTCAATCACAGTACGATCGAAAACACTGTTAACTGTACATTTACAATCGAACATAAACCTTATCGCAACGTATTAAAGTCTATGGGTGGTCAGTTAACAGTGTCTTCGTTTGTACGAGACTAGGTACTAGTACTTTGCCACAGACGCTTTTGTTATGCGATACCTTGCTATCAAATATTGTCCCTTTACTTTCTCAACCTCTTATCAGATCGAATAGTTTGATAGAAAAGTAGTCTTTATTCTTCTTAGACCATGAGTGCGTTTCCTATTAATCAATCAGACACGATACGAGGTTGAGATAGTAAAGGGACGATATTTGAATTTAAACCGTTCAAAGTGTTGTTTGACACCAATTTTATCTGAAAATTGCAAATAATAGAATATGTTGACCGTCTTGATAACGTATTGATATTTATCAGGACTTTACAAACAATCTTCATCCTTAATTTAATAATAAAGACGAGAAAATGTATTTCTTATATCCTCGTGAGACCCGATGTGCTATAGAGAGTACATAATTAAAGCAGTTTAGTTTGAACTTTATTTCAGTGAGCGTAAAGTTAATTTTTATAAGTTTGAAAGTTAAAAATGGCATTTGAGAGCAAAGTTAATTGAACTTTATTTCCTTGCCGTTAGCTTCAAATTCCCATTTACAAAAGTCTTCCTGTTTGTACTATGGTGGGCGTCACGAGGATATAGATACCCATCATAAGATACGTCAAAGTAAACGTCAACCCGTAGAAAACAGTCATTTTTACGCTTCTTGAGACGAGCATTACAGTAGAGATCAGTTTATTAATACGACGAGCCTTAGGCAAGATGCTTAACGCTAAAGCAAACGACTGTCGAAAACTGTCAAAATAAAGGATGTCCCAAAATTTACGCAAGATTTAATCTAATAGTATTAGTATGGTAAATCTTGCGTATCTTTTGGGACATCCTTTATAATTAAGGAATGACATAAGCGCTCGAGCACTGTCCGGCTTACGTCAAACCTATAAGTATCGATAACTATAACTTTTTCGCAAAGCATTATGTCTAGGGCCACAGCTATTTAATGAACAAAATTTGAGAGTGCCTGAGGGAATAGCTGTGACCGACTTCAACGCGGGCAAAAACTAGTAGGATATTATTTACATGAATGGCAATAATTCATTATGTTTTAGGATTTTACAGCGAGTATTATTATGTATCAGCTCGGGACTTTAGATATATTGTGGATCGTGTTCAAAAAAAATAATACTTAAAGGCTTAATGAAAACATAAATCACGATTGCGTTCTTTGTCTTACGAAAGTTAGTCATACAAAATATATGAGTAACTCTCTTTGCACAAACGAATCAATTAAATTTTGTTTTAATTATAGCCCTTAACTGTGTACATTTTTGTTTTGTAACTTTAAAAATACTAGGTAATATCTCAGTTTGTAAAGTTCCATACAGAGTAAATATTTTTAATGTACAACGTCCATTGTTACTTAAAAACAAAAGACATGGGCTCAATTCTACACGGTAAAACGTTATTGTATTGACGTGTTTTTCTTATTGTTTCTCTAAAGCTCTTATTTACGTGACTGTAATGGCGGCCGAGTTAAAATCACGCATACAATAACACGTCAAAGACAATATGGTTTATTATGGTTTTACCTTGTTGAGTCGAGGTTCAAATTCATGTACCGCCCCTGTACAAAGAAACACGGGTGATTGTATCCTACTGTTTTAATGCACTGATTTTGTTAGTCAGTTTAATTACGTATTACGACTCACAGAAATTTAAGTTACTTTTAAATTCGTAGAACCAAAAAGTTACATTTTGAGAAGTACAATCGATACCTACATTTAAAGCTCCGAGCAAATAAGCACCCTGTATAAGTTTTACAGGAAGTTGATGTGCGACTAAAAGTAATATTATTATTGATTAGCAATTTTAATCTCGAAGTCGAATGTTATGTAGGGTAACAGAAAAGTGAAACGAAAACACATCATTACATTGCTTGATCTTCGTATGAAAAAGATTACACTATTGTTGCAAGCTAGGACCATAGTAACCCGAATCAGAATAGTGACTTTGTTCTGTACTATTTCTAAACAAGAGATGAAGCATAAGCAATAGCCTACAAAACATATTTTTTGCGCGTACCTTCTCAATTAGGCAGCTTTATACGACACTGAACTTGACTCACCTGCCTGCTGCCTAATTGAGAAAGCACGCGCTAAAATGTGTTTTGTACGCTCCGACGGGACTGCCAGAAAACTTCACCTTTAAGATCGACGCAGCGCTGTGTAAAGAGAATCACCACTGAGTTCATCCCGGTAAGGGCAGATATTTGTGTGATGAGCACGAGTATTTATTCCTGAGTCTTGGATGTTTTCTATGTATTTAAATATTTCTCTATTTAATTAAGTTTATCGTTGTCTGGTGCCCATAGTCGAAGCCTAGAGCTTAGTTTGGGACTAGGTCAATTTGTGTGACATTATCCTGTGATATTTTATTAATTATGAACTAAATTTGTTCAATTATTTTGCCGATCTCTTTAATATTCAAGATATAGCAGCTTTTTGTAATTTTAGTTCATTGGAGGTTCCTTGGAAATAAAATGATCCTCCATTATCAAAGCCTACAATAATTGCGGATCGCTGATGTATATTCATGCTAATTGTAAACCAATTTGTACACATCGTTATCATTCATTTTGATCGTATTCTCTATCATATTAATCGTGTCGAGCTTGGTTTATTCGGATTTGTTAAAGGAATCGTTGGTCAAAATTAAACATTTTCCTTTTTTCTGTGCTCCTATATTTCGAGCACGACCATTTTTACTTCTATCGAGTAAGTTACCTCATCGAGGAAATGTGTATGGCGATTGGAATCAGTGACAGTGAGAACTAAAATTAGATAGCCCTTGAAATTGACATAAAAAACAGAAAAAACTAAGTGTTAAATTTTTTATTTTTGGGTAAATTTTTGTTGCCGACTGTACTTGTTTTTGCAAAGTTATTTACCGCTTATTATGACCAACCTAATGGCTATACACGAGTATAGCGGAGATCATGTCAGCACCTTCCGACTCCATCATCTGACTAGCTCTATGTTGTCATATTATTGAATTGTCATTGAAGTTACGTAGGTACGTAAACCAAATTTCAGCTTAATCCGTCCTCAGGAAGTGTTTCAAATCTTCCTTGAAAGATTAGTCCCAAACATACATGATAATATAAATTTTGCAAGTTAATAAAAAGCTTTTAAAATATATAGAAATTTGCTTGTACAGGCGATTCGAAAACGTGACGTATGATTGAGATGTTTGTGTTAGAGCTACGATGTTGAATTCCGCAAACTATCAGTTTATAATGGGTATCCCAAAATTTATGCAAGATTAACCGTATTAGTATGGTAAATCTTGCGTATATTTTGGGACACCCTACACATGTATTGCGTCATCCCACTGCTTGATCTCTTAGAAACTGTTTGCAATTGGGGTCCACGCACAGTTTCCGAATCGGATCTGAGAAATTCGAGCGTTTCCTCCAAGTGACATCTCCCGGTGAAACGAAGCAAAGCGACATTCTATTTGAATTAGTATCCAGGTTTCCCGTTCTCGATTCCCGGTAGGAGTCGATATTATCGTTTCCTAGGATTCTCAATTTGAAGTCCTTACATTCAACGATTTACATTGTGCGTTGTTTATCAGTAAGGGACGAGAGATTTACACATAAAGAAGATTCAAGTCTTTAGGGTCAGCGTTTTGATTGTGCTTTGGCTGTATAAATAGAAGGGAAAGATAGGATCATGCCCGATCTTCAAAAATACGTGATTACAGAGTAATAATGGTAAATTTTCTGTTTACACGGTCAGGTCACTTTATACGAGATTACGGTTACCTACAACATCTCCGACTTGAATCCAGATTGGATGCGGTTCGCCCTGCTTACCAAACATCCAGTATGAATTTGATCCCATGGTGGGTCAGGACAGTCAAGCGAGATCACTGCTCACCGAACTGAACTAACAGAAATAGAAATATCCCCATATTCGGCGAACCCAATAGAACAATCTTTCTGACACTTATGAAACAGTAGAAACAGATAAGTAGTTCGTCTCCGGACCTTTAGGAGTTACTTATACCTATTGCCGCTCGGGCGCTATGGTTGCGTCAATGCGCGTCACTCAATATTGAATACGAACGCATCCAAACAAGGCGACGGTGCGGTGCCCAATAAACCAGAGACGCGATGCAGAGATGGGTCGAGGTCCCTGTCGTATAAAGCTGCCTAATTGACAATGGACGCGCTAAAATGAGTTTTGTACGCTCCTACGGGACTGCTTAAACTTACTGTGTAATATAAACTGCGTCCAGTTAAAAGCTGATATGCTTAAGGGAATCACAATCAAATGCAGCGTGGTGCGTCCTGTTGAGTTTGCTTGTGGTGACTCGCGGGGTGTACGGTCGAGACACACTCGCATGCAAGCCGTGTGATATACCTTTCTTTAAAAAAAACACGAACTACTGTTTACATATACTGTGCTCATTAGCTCCTCGCTATCGCCCGGAGTAATCAGCCTGTCACGACGCATAAATCCGTTCTCTCTTTGATTTTATTGTCGAATGAACATGTCACACGGAGCACGGAAAATAAATGTTTCCGATTTTATTGGAAAATAGGATCGTAAGGCTCCTGCGCCGGTGATTTTTTTGACATATGGTTGTATATTTTACACGTTGCCTAAAGCTTCGACTGCCGGATTCCTTATCAACCTTCATTGACAAGAAGGAAAAGTAAAATTATGTACCTAATAAATGTAATAGTTTAAGAGATATTTTCATTGGGTGTGGCAGTAAAATCAACGTAAATAACAATAATGTTTAATCAGTTAAGTAATTTGATGCAAATAGGTAACTACGTCACGGTGTTTCACTAAGATTAAATACGAGTATTATAGTTAAATGTTGTAATTGTCATATCAATGAATGGGTTAGATGACTTAAAAAATCTTTAGTTTTAGATGGCTGACAGGTAATCATTTAATGTTTAATAAGTGTCAAATTATGGATAGTATGGGGTTTTGCATAGTAACAGCAAGCCGTGGCCGTAGCCGTTGCCTTGATCTTTTCAATTAACCCTTAATTTGGCAGTGTGCGTTCGATATAATTAATTGTGATTTTTTACAATCATAGATATTATACCTATTGTAAGTTGTAGCGAGTTGCTTTTTCAATAGCCGTGACGATTGGTAGTAAAACCGACTGAGAGAAAGAATAATATAAAAAAAAAACAACCAAATACATGCCCGATTATATACGGAAAACCTTAATGCCTTCGACGTGTTTCCGTGTTGTCAACGTTTTGATAGCTTTTATTTATTATCAGTAATGGCGGCCGAGTTAAAACCAATATGACAGCACGTCAAAGACATATAGTTTTATCGAATTTGAATTGAAGCTCCTAACGTTTTTCTTTTCTATCGCTCAAAATGTATGGGATGAAATTCTCGTGTGTTTCGATAAACCACGTGGTCGACTGTCATCCCATACATTTTGAGCGATAGAAAAGAAAAACGTTAGGAGCGTTTGCATCTTGGCTAGGGCCCCTGGGCCGAGATACCTACTACACAAAAACCTTAATGCTTTTTACGTGTTTCCGTATTATTAACGTTTTTGATAGCTCATGTTTTTTTGACAGAGTTATAAACAATACGATAACATGTCAAAAGTAATATTGTTTCATAAAGTTGAATAGAGGCCTAACACGAACCCCACATAATTTTGTCATGTAATAACATTCTGGTAAACATTTATTCTTGGTCAAGTTAAAGCGATTTCGATATTGCGTTAGGAAATAGCCTAGCGGCCATATCGTTTCATCGCTATTGCGTTAATAATTAAATTTCGGCTCAGGTTTAAATTTCGTATACAATTCTCCGATCGTTTGTTGCTTACACGAGTTTATGGTTTATTATTCCGCGAACAATTTTATTGTTCGATGGCGATGAGATGAAACGCCTCAATTATTACGATTAATTTCGGTTTGAATATTAAAACGTAAGTTATACTATTACGTAATGATAAATTGGTTCGCAAGAAAGTACCTAATGTATCAGTAAGTAGTAATATTCAATTTAATATTTTGTCTGCCATACAAGAAAAGACCCGTAATGTTGAAAAACATGCGTTACGTTAACTTATAATACTAATTATTTATTAAGTCAACGTTGCTTTACTATTGTATGACGTTCTAAAAAAATAACTCTAGGACCGGAGACAATTTGTATGTTTTTAGTGTATGCTGTTTCTAGCAGGAGGTATAGCCTATTTTTTCTAAGAGAAATATACAACCGTTAAAAAATCCGAACCCGAGTCTGAGAAAAGTTTATGAGCCAAGTTTATAATATAAACTGGCCCGCTCAACAGAGTTATGTTCAGTATCAGCATATTACGACCTCTACTTTCGAAAAGTTTTCATAAGCGCGTGGTTCAACATATAATGGTACCTAACGCTGATGTTGGGGAATATAACCGCTGAATTGAACTAACGAAGTAGTTTCCGACGCTATATTGCTAACTAGACAGCTGGAGTTGCAGTAATTATTTAGGGAACTGCTCGAAACTATTCATCTGAAACATTATGTTAACAGCTCTGACTGGTCTCGTTGTTTCACCTACGAGAGAGAATATCACAGGCTGAATTATACTTAGGCTAAACCTTATTTATATTGTCATGATATCGTATTGTCAACTTTACGATACCTCTTAGTTAATTGACAGTAATGGCGGCCGGGTTAAAAACAATACGAGAAGAATACGTGTAGAGACAAAGTTGAACAAAAATGAAGACAAAAGATGTTTATTCAGTAAGAGGGACTTTTACACGCCAAAAAGATTAAAGATTAAAATTAGATTAAGATTACACTATTAGATTGGAAGATTGGTATCTTCCAATCCCAAGTGGAGACCACTGCTGAGAAGCAACACCGAAAAAGGCTCCAGTCTCAGTAATTCTAGATCTTTGTTCACTAACTCTGGGTTCCTATATTCAAAACGTCTTGTTAAAATTTTACATATTTTGTATGTATCAAATGTCAAATTTGAACGAGACGTCACATTTTAACGAGATGTTTTGAATATAGGGATTTTAGTATTTTGCGCTACACTATATCATGAACTCGTACGCCATTTAAAATAATAAATTTTCGCCTAAACATATTTTTGAGACAAACTACTACTACGTTTTTGCATTAACCATCTGTTTAACGAGACTAAAGTAACGAATGTAAAGTTGTGGGAGTACGTTAAGTATAGCGGAGATATTGTTGCCATCTTCAGATTTTAGCACAAGATCAGAGCCCTGTTTATCAAACGCTTGTAACTTGTATTAAAAGTGGAAGTCCCTTTTTACATAGTAAAAAGGGACTTCCACTTGTATTACGAGTTACAAGCTATTGATAAACGCGCCAAAGCTCTTAGACACCATCATATAATAATAATAACTACAAATAAATAATAACTAGCATAGAGGCATTTTAGTCCTCAGGGTTGGCAACGCGTTTGAGGTGTTAGGGTTATAGTCTTGAGAATTCAAATGTCTATGGGTCTCAGATTCCACTTACCATCAGGTGGCCTGAGTGCTCATGTGCCTTCTCTTTAACATAAAAAAAAAATAAAAAAAAATATATATTGTATTTTCATCGGGTACATACATATTCCGAACTTCAGCTAATTCCGATAACGAGAAATAGTTCAAAATTATCTTGAAATATTTGAAAAAAACATACCAATAAACAAATAAACATATTTTAGATGGTAAATAAAACCCAAATACACGGTGTTGGTAATTGAACGAGTTTACGCAATCATTGCAACTTTGCAACTAAGGGGCCAGTTTCACGATCAACTTTTAACGGCAATGTGTGGCCGGTACCTAACTATTGCTGTCTTGTTCCTACTGTGTATGTAAGAGCAAGGTGCTGTATATGAAATGTATATGTAATTTCTGGCCACATATTGCTGTGAAAATGTTGCTCGTCTAACCAGCCCCAAACAAAGATACTATTTGCGACCTTTTTCCCGCCGTCCAGACTTGCTTTCATTCGCGGGAATGGCCAGCACAAAGACCGAAACGTGCACAAACACATTTCATTTCATTCCGTTTTCTGTTTTCTTTACCCTCAGCCTAGCCAGGCTTATAGTGCACATAGGTAGTTGCAAAAACAAGACAACACTCCAACGGGAAAAGGTGCACCCTGTGTATTTTGGTTACGTGCGTGCTATGTGCATTCTATTCTGAGGCTCTATTCTACTAGATTTTATTATTTTTGACCCCGCTGCCATGAATTTCAAGTAAATAAGAGCTATCATAACGATACGGTAACACGTTAAAAGTATTATGGTTATCGCGAGTAGGATACAGCAAAAGAATAGAATGCATGTGTTGAGTGTTTTTGTCAACTTTCAATTACGTTAAGGTGTACCGTTCTACCCTGATTTTGCTGGCTTTGCTATCAGGAACCGGAAATAGTAATTAGGCAAAGTTTCGAACAAGCGGCGAGCTTACACGCTACGAACTACGGTTAGCGTGAAATATATTATGAACCTTAATGCTGGCAGCAATTTAGTGTAATATTCTTGTTATTATCATATTTAATGATACCTGGAACTCGACTCAACTTAAGCGGATCAGGGACTTTTACTCAATCTAATTAGCCCGTCTTCCGTCTTTATTGCAATCATGTTGTTGACATTATGGCAACTCTTATTTAGTTGACTGTATGGGATATCATTACGTCATCAGTTGATTACGATATCGCAATAAGACGGGCTGCACCGTAGTAAAATAAAGCCCAGAACAGAGTTAGTTGTACGGATAGTCGATGGGACAAAAGTTCTCAATTGGAGGCGCGTAGGTATATACCAGATAGCGAAGCTCCCGTTTGTAAAATGCTACTAATTGCGAAGGCACAGGGTAAAAGTCAGTAAAACGCGTACATAGGGTGGGAGGGAACGGGGCCCATTCCAAAAAAAATAAACACTTGAAAATGTAAAAAATGGTACCTAATATGGTACCTAATGAAATCAACCCCACGGTTTAAAGATTGGATCAAGAGTAATGTTAGGTTTGGCAGTTCGATCGATCGATATTATCAACAAGAATTTTTGAGAAAAATAAAGTATTATAGATACATAGGATGCCCTTCCACCAGTGCTACGTTGCTATGGATGCGTTTGATATCCACCAATCATATACATTGGTCCACATAGCATAGGACAGGTGGGAACTAGTAGCTATCACATCCTCGCATCGTAGCTGTGGTGAAAAGGCACCCTTAATCTCCATTTTCAGGTTAGGCCGTCGTCCATTTGTATGCATTGCCGGCAACGAATTTTATGTTAAGAGTGTACTTTTTTAAATTTCGAGTAAATACAAGTAATAAAGTACCTACACATGTAGTAACTACTTTCAACATTAGTACCAATTTCACCATACGATGATAACCACTTAATAAATGATTAGAGCGGTGACAGTTGTCAAAATGTAAGAACTAAGAGTCGATTAACATTGCTTAAATTTAACATCGTATGTTGAAATTGGTACTAAATGTCATATTTATCGTACATAAACGTTATTTTAAAACATCAACTCGAAAATTAAACTCTTTGTTTTACTGTTAAATACGAAAATTCCTCAATCAATTACACTGACCAAGATTTGCCAAATGAAATATTAAATGGAGAAATAACTCATTATATTGCTCATTTGGTCTCGTTTTTAATCGACATAACAGAGTAAATTGGCTGGATATTCGGAATTATATTCAAAGATAAAACACGCTGGAAATTATTAAAACATTTATTAAAATGCACAAAAATGCTTGATTGCATTGTGTGTGTGTATCGTAATTTTGTCACTGGCCGGGAGATGAGGAAGTAGCGATATAACTATTAATTTGTATCAATTAGAAACCATTCTCAATACCTAATGGTTTCGAACAAAATACTGAAAAACTAAACCCTTATATCACCGTCCGTCAATTCGTCTGCCAAAACAATTTATATAGAAATGGTAAAATGTTTTTTCGGCTTGCTTGACAAGCTGAAAAATCAGGACACTGTTTGTTTTTTTTATTAGTTCACTTTTGTGGTGCATAGTGATATTATTATCATTTATCTCTAATTCCTTTTGACATGTTATCGTATGATCGCTCTTATTTACGTAAAATAATTGTAAATCCGGGCAAGAGCATGTCGGACCATGCCAGTGTAGGGTTACGAAGTAATAACTCATTTTCTATTTAAAGTCATTTGGTGCTGTCTTAGATGATTTTAGTAGGTATAAACACTTTAATCGCCTGTATCTCAAGAACCAATGATGTCTACTTAGTTGTGATAGTTTTCCTTCAAATTCGTTTTATGTGCTTAATATTTCATAAATGGATCACTTGATGTAAAATTGTTTTTACAAACCATAATATTTTTGAAAGACCTATCCAACGACACCCCACTCTACGGGGTAGACGAGAAAAAAAAATACATCCTCACGGTACGTGAAGGGGAGGTACAGATATTTTTTACATTTTATTCATGCCAAAATACAGCTTTCTAGTACTAAGAGTCTCTGCGCTAGGCTGCGGACGGACGGACGGACGGACATGGCTAAACTATAAGGGTTCCTAGTTTGACTACGGAATCCTAGAAAACAATACAATAACATGTCAAAAGCAATTACATTTAACCGAATAGAAAAGACCACTTATCGTGTGTGATACACGTCTGTAGACATGTCATAGTTGTTAGTTATAGAAAACTATCGTTTCTTACTCAGCGTATTAACAGCCATCTCACTCATGACGAGTTTATTACCCTAAAAAAGCCTTAAAAGAACATTGGTAAGTGAATACCGTTGACCTACACAATAGAATTCTTTTATTAAGCTAGGCCAGCGCCGTCCTGGGAGAGGTCACGTCCTGAGACACCTCGGTGTTTGTGGAACTGATTGCGCCTCTGTTTGATCAAGACCTCTGTAATTGGATAGTTCAGCACCTACGCCCCCCCACTACTGTATTAAGTTTCAAATTATACCGCTTGTTTACGGCTTGAAGAAACTTTATAATGAAAGCGTTTTTCCCGGTGTATAGAGTTACATAGTAAATTGAGGTTGATAATCCGAAAGTAGGGAGGTAAAAAGTACTATCATTATCCAGTTTTTGAAACACTACTTTGTGCAAGTGACATGATGAAGGGACTGTTATTTGGGGTCTGGAAAGTAGGAATGTATCGAAAAGCACTTAAATATCAAGGGGCCCTAGCCAAGATGCAAACGCTCGTAACGTTTTTCTTTTCTATCGCTCAAAATGTATGGGATGACAGTCGACCACGTGGTTTATCGAAACGCACGAAAATGTCATCCCATACATTTTGAGCGATAGAAAAGAAAAACGTTAGGAGCGTTTGCATCTTGGCTAGGGCCTCAGGTTCCTTTAAATTGGTCGATAACCGTGCGCTATTAGAAAAGTACCTAAGATAGCTTCAGACTCAATAACGTGTTACTAGTGACTATATCGACCAATTAAAAGGCACTTTGCGGAAACTTAGGGCTGTATCACACTAGTCTTGAGTGAGATAGCTATCTTAAGACATGTCAAAGTAGACGTAACATCATCAAAAACTGCATTTACCCGTTTAGAACGCAAAGAGAACCTTATTTGTAGACGTAAAAGATAAATAAATGTTACTAAGAATCCTCACACTCTCCTCTAATGAACTTTGAATTTGTCTCGAACCTTTCCAGTTCTATTTGCGGCAGCTTACAATTTAGCAAATAACGTCATAGCATATTGAATATAACGTCCGTTGAACTCCGCTAAGTGACTCAGGATGAAACTTGGCTAATTACGTCGAATACCTACTGAAGACTTTAATTAACGGTATTGAATATTCAGTAACTTATAAACGCCAAATACTTGACTCAACTTTTCGTATAAAGTCAGTAGAAGTAATATAAATCTGATTAAACGTAACTTAAGAATCGGTCGCGAAACAATTTCTATTGGTTATTGGAAAAGGTTTAAATCGATGCCAATAAACAGCCGCGCAGAGATGTCTAGTCATAAATAAGGGCAGAAACAAATACGACGAAGAGAAAACCCTTAAAAGCTGTTATCACGGGCATAGAAAGGATTGGGAAATCTTTCCTTTGAAAGGTCATTTTTCTCTCCGACAGATGGACGAAGGCTATTTATTACCGTCCTAGTTTTTTGGCTGGAATCAAAACGCGTGTCATCTCGGGGAATCTAGTACAAACTACCGAATGATAAATGAAAACATTTGTGGTTTTTATAGCTTTGAACTGAGGTCTAAAAATCAATCAGGTTTATGTAGTAATTTTTTGTTAATCTTAAAAGTATATGTAAAAAGATAAATCTACGTTGAATAATGCCTTACCTTACTATTTTATTTCATTACGTAGGTATAAGCAAAAGGTAATTTTCTCCATAAACATGGTAACGGCAAATTGAAAACGGTTTGCCCTAATTAAATTGGGATACACCTTCCTCTTTAAAAAATAATTTCAAGGGATAAGCTTATTGACACATTAACTTTGCTTATATAACGTGAAAAACTTCAAAGACTTTCGATAAAATATATTCACACATTTGTTTTAGCTGAGTGTTTTTATTTATCATTCACGTAAGTAAATCTAAAATGGAGTCAATTATCCGTTAACAGTATATAAAATTAATTTAGTATATATGGTAGGAATAAATGAAAAAGGAATAAGATAGGAAGTAGGTTAGGCTTATGTTGTCAGACTTTGCAAAATGTCAAGTCGATTACTTTAGCCGTCGGTTTAACCTTTTAAAGCCGGGCTCTTCAAAATACTCAGAGACAAATACATGGCATTAACTTACGAACAACTTTCAAACAAATTGACTGATCAAAATGTACATAAAAATAAAAGGTCTTGCACCTCTAAGTGGATGATAACGCAAAGTAAGCCGTTTAAAAAGTAATTTACACATATATTCTTCTTTTACCAGCACGTATCTTTGATATCTTATTGTCAAGTTAGGGAGCGACCACACCGGAGCTTAACGGTGCGTAAATTACGGCCCGTCAAAATTTACGCCATGTAATTAGTATGACCCATTCTTTTGTTTACGCAACGTCACCGTATTTTACGCGTGTCGTCGCTCTTTTAGTGTATTATAATAGAACGAACTATCTAAGCAAACAACTTTGTTTGGTATAGGTTGCTTTAGGCACAAAATAATAAATAACGAAGTAAATTCGTCCTATCTGAACTGAGCCGAGTACTAACTACTAATAGCATAATTAAACTAACACTTGGTTAGTGCTAATTGCATTGTTTGCTGAAGCTCATTTGGCTTGTGGTTGGCGAGGAGAGAAAACTACAGTACGGAACGGATTTGTTAATAATCAAGATCACGGAACAAAAAGTACATTTACACTAACTAGCTCCAAGTAAACTGAATTATTAAGCGGAAGAACCGGCCCTTTTCGGAACTTTAGCCTGTTTCTGTTTTAATTGGAAGTTGGCTAACTGAAGTGCTGAAAGTTATTTACTTAGATGTTGATTTCTATTAAAAGACATACACTAAGTTTTGGCTGTTGATTCGTCTGCTTATCGTAATTAAACCTGGTTCTGTAAAATTTTACTAGATTAAATGTTTTGACCCTACCAACACTTAAATTGAGAAACACAAGTTCGTTCTAGAGCTAAAAACTCATGAGAATTGTTTATTAAATAAACAACTTTATCTCATACTATTTTGGAATTCGTGTTTCTTTCAGGCGCTAGATGACAGTCAGAAATACATACAGGGGGGTTATTATGACATAACTATGCAGTTCTGTTTACGCTCAGAGATAAGGATAGAGCTATATAACTGCCATAGCTCTGTGCTTTACGCTCACCGTAAAATGAACTGCATAGCTAGCTCATAATAACTCTCCAGATGTGATAATAGGGTCATTCTACTTTTTAGCGCATAATAATCACTGGTGAAATTAAAGGCATTTTTAGACATTTTTTTCACGTAAATTTGACTTATATTGAAACTGGAACAACTAAATTTAATAGTTCAAAACAAAACACTTTCAATTTATTGATATTTTATCAGGAAAAGTTGGTAACACAGCGGTAAATACACTTTTTCCATACAGATGGCGGGGACATGCGTGACCACTATGTTACCTACTTTAAAGTTAATTATAGTGACTTTTTAAATGTAGTGATAATTTTAAATGTAAGCCAAGTTGTGTAACTATTTCAATATTAAATTACACAACGGAGCACTTTAACGTTTTTATAAAAATATTATTTGAAGAGCACTTGTCAAAAAATCGACCTGCGCTTAAAAGTAGAATGACCCAATAAACTGATTTCGACCCTAATGCTCGTCGCAGAGTGTCAAAAGTGTCAGTTTTCTATTGTGTGACGTTTACTTTGACGTAGTGGCGGGTGTCTCAGCCAAGATGAGTATATTAATACGGCCCATAGAGTCTTATTAAGGGGCTACCCTGGACCAACGGCCATCACGCGCGATATTCTGTCATTTTCCTTAATATCGTTTAAAACGAAACATAATATGAAAAAAAAACGTTTGTCAGTTTAAAATGGATAACTTACTGGGTTTTTGTATAATTTTGCAAAATAAAGGGTAAGTAATTTCGCAAGAGAAACAAAAATACTGCAAATTGAATTCTTTTTGAGTCTCCTCCGAAAGGACTTATTAAGCTGTTTTTTTATATAATGTCTTGTTTGAAAGATATAACAAAAATGACAGAAAGACACGAGTCGAGGTCGATGACCCAGGTAAGCAAGTTAATAAACTTATCTTTTTTTCCATTAATGGATTTCACTAATATTATTGTGTTTCGCCTGTGTCGAGTTATTTATAAACACTCCCATGAACTATAAGAGAAATAAGTCCTTGAATATCACACTCAAGGTCAATTGTTAAAGGGTTAGCTCCACGCGCTTCTGTCAAGTCACTAACTATTTTCTGGTTCTCTATTGCTGATAATCGGTTCCTATGGTAGTAAAAAGGTCAAGATGCTCAGGGTAGCCCCTTGATAATCTGATCTTGACTGAGATGTTCATTGCAAATGTTTTATTATACGTTCAAGTAAACGACAAGTCATAGAAAACTGACATTTCTGATAGGTCTTGCGGTGGACATCTCAGCCAAGAACATACAATACGACCCACAAACACGTAATAAATACGTACGTACATGGCTGTTTTAGTTCAAATGTGAGATCTTCAACTTGTAATTACGGGTCATACACAGTTTTAGGTTACCGTCTTTCCTGTGAACACACCGAAAGTTAACGTTTTTAAGGCCTAATTTTCTGGCTAAGCCCGTCCCCGCAAAAACGCCGTCAGGACTGCTTTAGACCCATCATATAAAAATATTACTTATATGCACATAAGCTTTTAACTATTGACCACAGGAGAGACAACTTTTGTTTTTAAGAGTGTGTATGACCCTTACATACATTTCAACTTATTCTACACGAACGGAACAACCACGCAACGCACCCTTACCAAGTTGCTTGTAACCTAACCTTTTTAACTTCATTTCATTCAATTTAATTAAACAAAGACTTATACGCCCTACTTTTTTGTCCAACTTGATAAAAAAAAAAGTAATGGCCTATCACATAGGTATAATAAAATAAAATACCATGGAAATACATCATACACATAAATAGGACTCACTTACTTGGTTTTCAGTCATCGCTCAAAAATGCTTGGTTATCGCTCAAAATGTATGGGATGACATTCTCCTGCGTTTCGATAAACCACGTGGTCTACTGTCATCCCATACATTTTGAGCGATAGAAAAGAAAAACGTTAGGAGCGTTTGCATCTTTGCTAGGGCCCAAGGTCGACACAGAATTTAACGAACGGGCAGTCAAGAACTTCTGTCAACAATTTGGCCTTGACAATAGTCAATGACAATTTGCCCTTGACATTTGTCAATGACAATTTGCCCTTGGTTAAGTGGTTTTTCTGATAGTGTAAAAGAGGTTTTATTCTGCGTACATGCTGTCAGTTGGATACCCTAGTGAAATTAAGCGCACTGTAGAATTTGCTCCATCATGGTCTGATCCTAGAATTTGTGACTAAGCATTCCCAGCAGTAGTTACCGGCCCAAACCGAGCAACGGTGATAATGATTTCAAAGTCATTAGCGATCGGTCGAGGTTAATGAATTATCCGTTGGGGAACTAACTTAGTTTTTGTTCTCTTTTGCCTGACGTGTTGCAATACTGTGTTTGTGAAATGGAGAGCATGTGAAGACATCTGAAGTTATGGTGTTGCTTGTATACTTAAATAGTTTTCCTATAAATGATAACCTTGGGTGAGATTTTTTAGGGTTCCGCAGTCAAACTAGGAACCCTTACAGTTTCGCCATGTCCGTCCGTCCGTCCGCCCGTCCGCAGCCTAGCTCAGAGAGTCTTAGTACTAGAAGACTGTAATTTGGCATGAATAAATTAGTCACGCTAACAAAGTGGTCGAATAAAATCTTGTTTTTTTTTTGTGTACCTTCCCTCTCGTAGCGTGGTGATGTATTTTTTTTCTCGTCTACCCATAGTGTGCGGTATCGTTGGATAGGTCTTTCAAAAATATTATGGGTTTGTGAAACCACTTTTCGATTAAGTAATTCGTTTATGAAATATTAAGCTTTAAAGCGCTAATTTTTGTTACACTCAAGTGTCCTCCCCCCCTACAGCCAAAACTGCAACTGTAATCTCAAGATTACAATGCTAAGACTGCAAATGAATTGTTAAATCTAAGGACCAAGATGCAACGCCTTTATATTACAATACAATACAATACAAATACTCTTTATTGAACACCAAAAATTAAAAAATAAATTAGAACACGGAACAGAACATTTAAATGATATGATACAACAGGGGCGGTCTTACCGCTAAAAAGCGATCTCATCCAGACAACCTTGTGAGAGGGTAACCTATCGATCTTCCGAAACTGACTTGTCCGATTTTCACTTGTCCGAAAACAGTTCCCCGAATTTTTAAAATCCATCTGCTTTGTTTACCATACTTACGAAACGCCGCTGGTTTGTTTCCCCGAATTAACGTTTTCCCGAAACTCAATAGCCCGAAGAACGTTTGCCAACTTTATTGTTTGACAACTGATTTGTTACCCCACTTTTCATAATTCCGATGCTACGTTACACCTAAATTTCATTTCCCCTAATATCATTACACCGAATGCCATAAATAAAATTGCAACAGATTTTATTAATTCCCGGCATTTGGAAATTTGTTGCTTGTCGCTTTTTTGTGTTATGATTTGGTTTTTGCGACTCTCGTGCTAGAACAGTGGGTTAAGTAGGTTACAACTGCGACTCCGCGGAAAAAAACTGGCACGAAAAGTGGGTTAGGTTAGGTTAGAACTGCGACCCCGCGGAAACAAACTGGCGCTAGAAAAGTGGGTTAGGTTAGGTTAGAACTGCGACCCCGCGGAAACAAACTGGCACTAAAAAAGTGGGTTAGGTTAGGTTAGAACTGCGACCCCGCGGAAACAAACTGGCGCTAGAAAAGCCCACCCAATTAATAACATTAACGCCTACGCAAATTACATTGCAAACTCATGCGATTCGATGTTTTGACACAGCGGAAAAGTAATATTTCGGAAGTAAAACTTTACGCCAAATAAATTAGTTGGCAAATGAAACTTCGGGATTTCAATAAGTGGCGATTCGAATCATAAGCGAAATGAAATTGCGACGAAATAAAAATAGGGGACATAATAATATGGGAAACGTAATTTCGGGCAAACAATAATTACGCGAAGTGGAAAAAAGGGAAACGTTTTCGGGCTAATAATATTCGGAGTAACGAATTTCGACATTATGATAGGTAACCTTGTGAGAGAAATTACTGAGGACAAATTCATGGCAGGCAGTGTAAACCAATTCGTTTAGAACTCAAACTAAATAACTACAAGAAACAATTAAATTATTACATTTTGAAATTAAAACTATTTATACATAGACTAAATATTAATACATAAAGTAAATAATTTAATAAATATATACTAAATACATATTATTAATATTATTATACATCTATATAATATATACATACATACATCCTCCAAAATATATTATGTGTTAGCGATCCGGACAAACCCTGCACAAGGTCGAGGAGACGTAGGTCAGTGTCAAATGTCTGCACTAACAGTAATACGATTTGGTCCGGTCGCCGACTTAAGGGCGGTCTCAAAAGCCAGTAATCTAACCAACATTAGTCTTATGCGGCTTACTGCTTTTTGCGCATGATGTAATGTTAAGAATAATTATCATTACGAATAATTGAGATGAACTTTTAAGGGCACCATTAGAACCTTCTCTGTAGGCAAGTTGAGGTTAGTTCACTTTTGTAATTACTCTAAAAGGGTTTTGCTTTTAGTAAATACCGATTTTACGCGCGAGAAAGTCATGCAATTCAATACGAACCTTTTGAGATCCATTAGTAGGTGTGTTTATGATTATAAAATAACATAATTTAGTTAATGTAAAGCTTATTAAACCAAAACGAAGTATAAGAAGATCTAAATTCTATACGGCTGTTAAAATCAGTAAATATAGAATTGAGATACGCAAACGCACTACGCATAACCTCAATTCTAATCGTATGCTTTGCTTTCTGCAGCCGGTTACGATTGTACAGTACAAAAGCCCATTGTACTCATTGTACAGACATTCCATCTTATTTGTAAGCGCATTTGTAGTCTGAGGATTGCAGTCTTCAGGTTGCAAATATTTATAGGTCTCAAATCCCACTTACCATCGAGTGATCTGCGTAATCGTTGGTCTTTTCCATGCAATAAGGAAAGCTTATTTTATTCTCACTTCCAGCGATTTTGCTTAATCGGATCGGATCGGTTCGGTTTATTCTTGTTCTCGAACCGATGCAGATTAAATTGAGCGCACTATCCGTACAAGAATTGCGTAAAATAAATTTATCAAACCCGTCATCGCGTTTTACGACGCAGCATGTTTTAGTCCCCGCGTTGTTATTCTCTTACGTATGGAAGTCGAACTTAGGTACTCGATCGAACCGTAAAAAAAACCAGCGGTGGAAACAAAAAACTCAATCTTGTAAAAAAAAAGCTTACTAGTATATGCTGTTAATATAGCAATTTTAATGCGTGTACACTGTTTTAAAGAAACTAATTTTATAGAATGTATCACTTTGCAGAATTTTCATTTCTAAAAAAGCTAATTTCTGCTGTAACCATACTGTTTTCAGATTATTTTTTGGTGGACACAGGTCTAACCTAACGTAACCTACGTAACTCATATCAAGATAATCAGAAAACATTAAGCTTTCAGCAGAAGTTAGGTTTCTATGAAATTAAAATTATGCGAAGTGATACATTCTATGAAATGAGTTTCTTTTAAACAAGGGGACACCAATTTTAAAAGAATGGGTACTCCGTTACTCAATAAAATTTTACAATCTAAGGACCCCTGTAATAGTTAAAAGCTTGTGTGCATATAAGTTATATTTTTATATTATAGCTTAGGTCTAAAGCAGTCCTGACGTCGTTTTTGCGGGAATAGGCTTAGCCAGAAAATTAGGCCTTTTAAAAACGTTAACTTTCAGTGTGTCCTCAGGAAAGACGGTAACCTAAGTCCGTGTATGACCCTTATAGCTCTTGGTATTCTCAATGAATAAATAAAAACAACCGTGAGGACAAACAAACAACTTTACTTTGGCGTGTTAGGGAGAACTAACACTATAACATCACTCTATTTAGTATTTGCACCAGTGTACAGTGCTTCTTTTCTACTAGGTAAAACAATATTTCTTTTAAAGCCCAGAGCCTCTATCCAGCACGTTAAAACCATATTGCTTTTGACGTGTTATAGTATTGTTTATAACTCGGCCGCCATTACTGTCAAGTAAATAAGAGCTATCAAAATATGAACAATACGATAACAAGTCAAAAGCAATTTAAAATTTTAACGTGTAGAATCTCAGCCCTAGATTCATGTCACACTTGACAGCATTGCTGTTTTGGCGGAAATATTACTCAATGTTTCTGTCAAACCCTGTCAAGTCGTAGGTCTATCTCACCACGTAATTCATACATGCGCACGGGTCAGCTTAGGTTAGTTGGCTCGTGCGAGTTCGAATATGTTCGGTTACAAAATAACACCAGTTTACTTTATTGGAAAATAGCGTGCCTTAGGCCTTGCATAAATACTCGTACACTCGTAAATCATTAAATAAGATTTGCAATATAAGTTAAGCGGTAAATTATGTTTATTTTTGGTTTTAGGCTACAAATGTCTGTTTAGATTTATTTTTAAGAACCGGTAAGGGCACATCAACTAATAAAAAATAAAATAAGTAAAAAAGGTACAGTGACTGCTGTAGAAGTAAATTATTACTATACAGGTGACCTAAACAGTGGCAATAATAAAAGTCCAGATAGTAATTAGAAATAAAATGCTCAATTTTCAGATGGAATTGTGGCTATATTAGTTTAAATTCGGTATGTTACGGATGCAATCCCAAACTGGGTCATGAGTACCCCAAAATATCTTTTGCGCTACGTGTTCTTCCTAATGACTTACTTTCAAGGGCCAAAAAAGGCAAAATCAATTCCGGGTGAACCTTCAAAAACTCTATTTCATCCCTCATTACTTTATTCCATCCATAACACGCCTGTAACAAAAGCACATTTTTACAATACACCGTATTAAAACTTTCCGCTGATAATTCAATAAAAGCTCGTAACATTTCAGGAAAAAGTCACGGTTACATGGAATCTGCGGTCTTTGTGAGCGAATTCCCGGTAATTTGGTGGCTTCGCTAGGGTTGCCACAAGTTAGACTAACGTTAACGCATAAAACTTGGGAGTCTACTGTTTTAAGTATATGAAATCGTGAAGGATGCATGGAATAAAATGGTACTTGTTAATGGATTTCTGATACGCGGCGGAAGGGAAGCATTTGTGGGGGAAAGGCAGAGATTTATCTGTTCGATTGGGGGTAGATGACAGCCCTAAAGTGGGCATAAACGCAGGGAAACGGCGGCAAATCTCCAGCCGCACCGCAATTCGTCCGCTCCACGTAGACCATTCCGCCGGCTACGACCAATTGTGTCTGCTTTTTATGATTCGATGCTATTGTTCGTCGGATTTTTTTTAAACCTTGGTACGTGGCCAAATGTAGGATTTAGCCAAATAAAAAACGCATTAGCGCTGTTTTTATTATAAATGAAATGCGTTAATCTCAAACGATTTTTTGAAATATGGAGGTTTGGAAGGGGTCGTGGTTTATGTTTTAGTAAATAGTTGTAACTTTGGAGTGACTTAAACTAACGACATAATTGTTAGTCAATGAGTAACTCTTTGCTTGTTTTACAGTGAACAATGTCATTTAACACCACACCGCTGTTCCTGTATTCGACATTTCCAAAACTAAAGTTATCGCAAATTATTTTATTCTTATTTATTAGCTTGGCAACATAGACGGCCTACTAGGAATTATAAAAAAGTAAATGGTTTAAATCGTAACAAGTAAATTCAAAGCCAACTTGAATGCAATAATTGAACACATGCTTTTTGAGGCAACTACAAAGTGCAAGAGGTCTTGAAAAGTTTTCCGGTTTCGGATGTTTAAAGTCGGTGAGATTTAAAATGCTAGTTATTAAAACGTTGATAATACTATAACATGTCGTAAGCAATATGGCTTTACCGACTACAATAGAGCCCCTGTAAGTGTAACATAATTATACGACTCGAAAAAAAGTTGGCTAATAACTGATTTTAAACAGATTAACCTATTTATATGCAAAGCTTTTTCAAAGAGTACCTAATCAATCATTTTCTATAAAATGATAGATTGCCAGAAGAGTAATCCTGTTAGATGACTGATTTAAATATTATGTTAATTTTTGACAGTCTTTTTGGCTAGACATTCTACCAATGCTTCAATTTAAATTGCCTTTTGCCTTTAAGTCGATAAAGCAAACATTATCAAATTAATATATAAAACGTTAATAGCAGAGTCACGCTTAGCGCCCACACAAATTTGTCCCTTGTATGACTATATTAAAAAAACAGGCAATTTTACGTAGTGGTTCACCGTAATTGTTCATGATAATGGGAATTTAATATCGGAAATTGTTGTATGGCGTCCTTAATAACATTATATTAATACCCATAACAAAATGTTACTATAGGTACATTTTTATAGCCATTATAGCCAGTTTTTTACTATATTTAAAACTATATTTTGATGAACACAAAGTTCGTTTTTATTTGTTTCAAAATTTAAAATTTATTTAAAAGTAAATGTAACTGAACTTTATTTCCTTGATAGTAGATTCAAATTCCTACTCACAAAAATATTAGACTATGAGATTCTACGGTCGGGATGATAAGTAGCTGTGCATTTAGTACCTTTAGGCTATACTTAGAAATCCGTAATTCGAAGTAAGTTAATTGATTTCGAAGTAGAGTTGCTTGTTGCACATATTGCTATACTGAATCCCAACCACTCTCACTGTAATAAGATAATGCATCAAGGTTCTAAAATGTGAACATTTATGAGTTCGATTGTCCTATTTGGGCGGTTTTCAAAAAAGCGTACATCGTTAAGGACAAAAATTGAGAAACTTAAATTAGTCGTACATTAGATAAGTTAATTTTCGTGACGAAATGGAAAAGTTACTTGTTGAGAAATATTTGAACAAATTAAAATTGAAATTTGTATATAAAAACACGATAGATTTTATTTCGTATGTGCACAATTAAAAAAACAATTGGAACTGAGATCTCTCTAACACTTATTTTTACTACGAAGTGTTAAGTGAAGTTTGTAGTGACCCTGGTAAGGGCAAATGTTTATGTGATGAGCGCGAGTATTTGTTCCTGAGTCTTGGATATTTTCCATGTTTTAAAGTATGTATTTAACTATATTAATATGTTTATCGTTGTCTAGTACCCATAGAACAAGCCAAGAATTTAGTTTAGGACTAATAAGTAAAATTTTGTAAGATTGTCTCCTGATGGGCTAATTTAATTTATGTATTAGGGTTACCCACGGTGCTTACTTTGATTCTTGAGATAGGTTATAATATACAAAAATAACTTAATGCTAAATGAAGCCCGTCCAAAAAACAGTCAAGTAGAGGTATCAGAATCTGATTAATGCGGCTCATATTTAAGAGGGATGAATGTGACGGATAGCAGTAAATTAACAGAAAATTTTGGTGCTATTATTAAGGAGCTACGCATTGAGCTCGGGATCGAAACCATCTAGAGAACTGACTATTATGACCGGAGGACACAAAGCCTCTGTTTGAAATCGGGGCTTAAACACGCTGGTTCGCCATAAACCAGTATATCTTGACCGTCGGTTGGTAACATTGTCTACGAGTTTGAGTGCCAACATATACTGATCCGTGGGGCGGGTGGGTGGTATCCCCCATCGAAGGCTAAGCTAGCAGAGAAGAATAACTCCATTTTGCATGTTTTTCCGCGCTCTTTCATTTTCCCAGGCAGGCCCATTAGAAGACGGTAAATGTTTTGGAAGGGATGCCTCCAGAAATTATATTATATTTGATCAGCTCATTTTCTTCGAGTTTTTCCGCTTTCGTTTAAACGTAAACCTTTATTTCCGTGTTTATTTAATGTTTCGGTGTCTGAGCGCTTCGTTTATTCTCACGTTATTTCTTTATTGTTCATATCTTTGACTTTATTATTTATTTATTCTCTGTTTTGTTTTAATATATTTTCTACTAACATAAAAACCTGCGATTTCATCTGAGTGAAATTTATGTATTGTTGACGTCCAGTGTTTAAACCGACGAAATATTGTAACTATTTTATGTAATCTTTAACACAGAGAACAAATTTTGATATACTTTTGTGTAACTTACACATGGGGAAAAATGTATTATGCATTTTTACAAGTTCCCACTTGGCATTATTATTCAAGGTAAAAAGAAGCCACCAGCTTTGTTTAGGTACTTCGGTATCTTAATTTAACGACACAAATCGTAAAAGACTTTATTGTGTGAAAAATGTATAAATAAAGTATTTCTTATATTACGATTATTAAAAAAAACTCTGGTTTAAGTACTTACGTTAAGATTAAATTATGATAATTTTGCGATTGTTTTATTTAGCTTCACTTAATATTTTAACATAAGTTGTTTAAAATCGTCTGCAAAAGATTTAACGACAACACCGAGTGTGGTGTACATTAAAACATACTCGTAACGTTTCAAAACGAAGTTTAAAAATGAGTTGTAGAGAAAATAATACGTATATTCATAACTTGAGTTCAGAGAAAAGTGCCAGTATCAGTAAGGTGAATGAAACAATGAAAGATTACAGAATAAATATCAATTTAACTAAATTATCCTTCCTTCAAAATGTACTATATGTGTAAATTACTTCATTAGTTCAAATGCAAACAAACACATATCAAATTTTACTACGATAAACTTCATTGCTGCAGATGCTTGGAAAGTATGCCTTTGATGAACTAGTAGCCTGCGAGTCCTTCTTTTGCCTTTTCCGCCGAGGCAGACGCTTACTTTTCACAATTAAATACTGTAAGGAATAAAACAAAAACGAATTATATACATTTTATAAGATAAAATGGGTTAATTTGACTTCATATTAAGTAATGATCCATACACAATTATAAAAAGGCCTCATAACGTGGATAACGCTCAAGCAACTTCAAAAGTTTGCTTAAATAATACGCAAGAATAACGATTTATTCTTGGATTTTCTTTTCCACGAGATAAAGTTATCGTAAACTTTTACTTAATTTTCCCGAGATTTCTAATATTTACTATTGATTTTGCTGCTTCGTGTATAATTCTTGGTGTGAGTATGTTTGTAGGTATGTCTCCTACATACTACTAACTGCATAACTATATGGAATCATATTTGCAATCCACTTTTCTCCCGGTTCCTAAATTGCCTTGTAATGAAATCTTCCATGCGTAAATCGAAATACCTAATTGCTTTTCGATCGACGAGAGTAATCCCTCGTGTGTTTAACCTTGAAATCTCGCCGCGGTTATCACTTTATTTTTAAATGAAGTAGTCGACCCAATTCATCATACGATGGCGTAAAGTTTGGCGGCAAAGTGCCCGAGAGACCATTTCACAAATCTCCTGGGTAACATTGTTACCACGATTTTGCCGATAAATTTCTATTCGAACTGAAATCGCTACAGTGTCGAACGATGTTAGCGGGTGATTGGATTTGGCCAGTAAATGAGGTGGTTATAGAAATCACATTGAACCATCGATTATATAGGTAAGGGTATGAAGAAAATAATTGAAATTTACAAATTTAAGGTTACGCTTCATTACGAAGTGTCTGTGTACCTACCCCACTGAACAGGTCAAAAACATTAACCTCCTGACGACACGCTAGCCTAGTTGGTAGTGACCCTGCCTTCAATGCTGGGTTCAAATCTCGGATATTTGTGTAATGAGCAAGAGTATTTTTTCCTGAGTCTTGGATTTTTTCTATGTGATGTATATATTTCTCTATACCAGTAAGTTTATGTTGTCTAGTACTCATAGTACAAGCCTAAAGTTTACTTTGGGACAAGGTCAATTTGTGTGACATTGTCCTGTGATTTATTTATTTTATTTTTGTAGTGCACAGAGATTATAAGAGGAAACCCGCTAAATTTGCTAAGTGACTATTTGCAGGGGCGAACTCAAAAAGTTAAAATTGGTGATTTTATTAGCCAGGAAGCTGACGTAACATATGGCGTCCCCCAGGGCTCCGTTCTGGGGCCCACATTGTTTTTGATTTATATAAATGACTTGACAAACCTTAAACTGCAATGTGGGCACACCTTTTCTTACGCTGATGACACTGTCATAGTCTTTGAGGGGCAATCCTGGGAGTCTGTGTTTGAAAGTGCAGAAACAGGTATGACCAGAGTATTCTCCTGGTTAAAATGTAATCTTTTAACACTAAATATCAATAAAACGAATTATATGTGCTTCACTAAATATATCACAACCAAATAACAGTAAAAATCTAAAAATTCATACCTGTATCAATTCTGACCATATTTCTTGTAACTGTATAGAAATTGTGAAAGTTAACTCTACAAAATACTTGGGTGTAATGCTGGACCAACGCATGTCATGGTATACTCATATTGAATACGTTAACACCAGAATACGTAAGCTAATTTGGATATTTAAAAAACTTAGACATATAACCACAAAAAAACTTTTAAATCAACTGTATTTAACTTTAGCACAATCTGTCATGTCCTACTGTATATCGGTATGGGGTGGTTCAGCAAAAACTAAATTTTTGGAGGTTGAAAGGGGACAACGCTGTCTTATAAAGGTAATGCACTCTAAACCTTATAGATTCCCAACGGATGAACTTTACCAGCTTAGTGACTTATTATCAATGAGGAAACTGTATATTCTTTCTGCAACGCTAAAAGTGCACAAAACCTTAAAATACAATCCTATTTCACAAACACGTAGACGTAAACACAGCGTTGCCCCCGTCCCAGAAACTAAGTCAGCATTTGCAAAAAGACAATTTACAGCACAATCAGCTCACTTGTATAATAAAATAAACGAAAAATTATGTGTATACCAGTTACAATTGTATAAATGCAAAAAAAGTATGTCTGAGTGGCTCAAAACACTTAGTTATAACGAGACTGAAGCACTGTTATATCGGGTCATAGCATAGTTTCTGGAGCTCTTGGCTGCAATGGTGTTAAATAAAATAAAATAAAATTTATGTAATGGTAATGTAATTTACTATAATAAGTGTATATTTGTGGTGTTAAAATCCATTGTAACATTTACAACAAGTAGTAGTAGCATAGTCCATAGTAAACCTAGCCTAGTAATTAACACACACACACACACACACACACACACACACACACACACACATACACACACACATTTATTTCTCTATATGAAAACTAGTTGCTATGGAGGAGCGGGGCTTCCTGATACAGGTATTGCATACTTAATAGGAAGTCTCCACCTAGTAATAATTTACACTTAAGCTTTAACGAAATAAATATATTTTTCATTTTCATTTTCATTTTCATTTCACAGAGCCACAGACACACAAGCGGGAAGGCGTAGTTGAAGCTCATTATTCCGTGAGATTTTTCTGGGATTTGAATTTATCCGCGTGTACAGATTTTTATTTCTTTTTAAATATAGACACACTCAGTAGACATATAAGTAATTTTTCGTTTATTGTAGGGTAAGGCACACGAACACTCAGGCTACCTGATGTTAAGTGGAATCTGAGACCCATAAAAATGCGGTGCCAACCCTGATGACTAAGATGGAATGCCTGTATGCTAGTAATTTCACCGGTTGTCCTATTCCCACACCGGAACACAACAATGCCAACTTATTTGCTTGGCGGTTCGTTAAGATGGTGGTAGTGATCCGGACGGACCCCGAACAGGGTCCTACCACCACGAAAAGCATGTGTTGCAAGTATGATTCTTAATTTCCTTGAGAAGACCGAACGGTAAGAAGGCGGTGTTGTTAGATTCGTCGTATTCTCTCGACTGGTTGTCTCTTGAAGGTCCCTAGGTCGTAGCGGTTTGTCTATATCGCCGCAATAAGCTGATTCCATAAAACTGTCGTGCGCAGTAAAAAGTGCCGCATAAACACACAGTAGTTTACTACCATACATTAAAGTGATCGGAATGGAAAGACGGCTTTTTGGGAGTGGATGCATGCCCAACGCGTGAGAATTGGTTATTGTATATGTCGGATTAGTTATTACTAAGTTCGGCATTATTATGCGTAGGTATGAAACAAAATCCATATAATAAAACTGCTGTTACACACAGAGAGACGCCGAAGTCTCTCCATAAGGGTTCTTTTTACCACTTTGGTACGTATAAACATATTAAATAAGTACAACATAATACGCAGCATACGAGTATGACATGAAGATATACGCAAAAATGTCAAAACAAGCAGATGGTTTTTTATAGCTTCTATTTACCAGAATTTTTGTCAAGTTGACTCGAGTAAAGTTTTAAGCTATTTTGTTTTCACCATTTAAAAAGTGTCAATTGAAACTTGATTACATTTGCCAAGTTCATTTCCCAACAAACCGAAAGTAAATAAATATTAAAAAACGCTTTGATAAAAATCACCGAGATAAAGTTTCAAATTGTAAGTACCTCTCGAGAGCAAACTATTTCGGAGTTTTGTAAAAATTGCTCCTCGAGGATTGCTTGCTCGAGACCGATGCAAATACATTGTAAATAGCTTGTTTGATCTCTATTCTCAGGAGCGTAGAGTTCAAAAATGTTTTAATTTTAGTACACGAGTGTAGTTTGAAAGTGCTCCAGCCATGTTTACTCTGAGTTGGACAAGTGCATTGACACTGAAATGGCTTATTGCTAGCCACCATTGTGCGCTCAAGTAGTTTTGGAGTTTGGAATACGGAGTTTAGGGCGCTTTATGACATTTGCATTTTAAACCAAGACGCCAAGACGTAGAAGCTTAGGAAATCAGTTTCTATTCGTTACAGACTTTCTTGCTATGCCTAGGTCTACAAAAATCCAAAATAAACATTTACAGCGTTTCCCAGAACTCGGTATAAAAATTCATAAGAAAATTCCTTTATATTATGTAATGATGCAGAATATGACATTGTATGGTATGAATGTAGTAGACGAAAAGTTACAGAATAGGTTTCTTAGGTTCAATTTGTAATTTGAAAATGGTTTTTCTGGCAAATTCAATTATTTTTGGCATATTTAGCAAATTTATCCCTGACATTCCATAGGTACTTACTTGATTTTAGTAAAGTATTGTTATTTGTTTGCCGGAACACACATTTAATTGACCGTCAACGTCACGTTAACCCCAGTTTAATTTTACCTCTGATTTATAAGTTACCCAGCAGCTCTCTGATTCAACGACGTCGACCCTGTGTGTCGTTAGCGATTATGTTTCAAAAGACCAATGTATGGAATTGAAGCAAGCCACCGAGATAGTCACGTTCCTACTATCTTGGTGGCTTACTTCAATTCCATATTTTTCAATCTAAATTTAACCGCTAACGACTGTCGAATGCAACTTGTCTAGCACCACTGGTGTCCAATACGCGTTCACGCCAAGCGCCCCTGGTGCCGGTCGCGGGTTTGTCCAAATTAATACAAAAAGAGGGGAGTTGAAACCACCAGGTAAAATTTATCAAAACAACATTTCTATGTTCGTTTGTTTAAAAATAACGGCGCATAAACACAAAGACATTAAGATGTAATGGATTATTCATTAGCATGGCGCAGCTCATTGTTCCAATTGTTGCAGGGACACAGCTTGCTGACTGTTAGCTTACATAATTTAGCGATACCTCTGGGAAATACTGAAGACAACAATGCAGCATGAATCTGCAATATGCATGCAAATTTGCATACACTCGCGTCATAGGCATACGTAGCATGATTGAGGCATACGAGATGCAATGTCTCGTAATTGCCTCTGTTTGATAAATCATTAGAGCGTTTGCGTTAATCTATACTTATATTATAAACTGTAATAGCGTAACAAATTGACAAACAGACACAGTTGCTTTAGTACCAATTTAGTACCAATATCACCAATTATGATGTTAACCACTTAACAGAAGATTAGAGTGTTAAGAGGCCGTATACGAAATTTTGCCGATTTCGCTGTTTTACGTGATTTTACAGTTGAAATACCTTTTTTTCCTGTACAAATACCAAATTAAAGATAATTTCGATTTTCAACGAATTGAGCTACTTTTTTGTTATATTATTTCATTTTGATCAATCGACCTGAAACCGGCGACTGTTTTGTGAATTTTGCTGTAAGAGTTTTAGAATAATAATATCGCATATTCCAAATCTTTTTTTGTTGTAAAAGTCCTCTAAAAATGTATGAATCACGTTTTACTACCTTGATATATTTTTTTGTGTAAAGAAACAATTAAATTGGTAAAATTTTATAAAAAAATGGGCAAAAAATTGTTTTTGATTTCGGCTACTTAAAACTCTCGTTTATAAAATTGAAACAACAGTAATTAACTTCAGTTCAAAATCAACCCATTACCTTTAAAAAAAATTTAAAAAAAAGCAATTTAATAAGGACTCGGACTGACCCGCGACTGGTCATTACACGAGATATAGTATAGATATAGTTTTTGATTGTGTTCGTAAAATGAAACGCGGGAAGAATTTTAAATGTAAAAAGACGAAAAGAAGCAAAACCGACAAAATTCCTCATAACAGTCGTCAAAATGTATAAACTAAAAGTCGATTAACATTGATTAAATTTAACATCGTATGGTGAAATTGGTACTTATAACATAAGTAAATAGATGTGTTAGTTTATTTATTACAGGCATATTTATATTGCACCTACTGCTCGCTGCTCGCTTCGCAATACCAAGAGGCATGAACTTCCGCGGGAGACAAAGTTTTGTAGCAGTTATTCACTTCAGACTTGGGTCCTATTAAAAAACTGTATCTTAGTGAGAGGCTCTTTTTAGGTCTTGTCTAAATAAAAGTTATCATTTCTCGCATTATGTGACTTAAAATTAGTTTATTAATACCGTCTTACCTTGCTCTATGTACATTATCACTGTTCAGGATCTTCTGCAAACAACAAATCTTCAGCGTAGCTGAAATTAAATTCAGTAGAATGATATCTATTCAAGGTTAGCTACTCTGAAGTAAAATTGAACTTTATGATTGAAAAAATGACCTTCCGCTAGATTTTCTTGTTGTGCTTCTTCTTTGCAATTAGGTATGCTCGTGTCCGAAGCACCGGTAGATTTATTCCATACTTGCTATTGCCCGCGAACTCCATCCGTAGAAATCTTGTATCGCTACTTGCGTTAAAAAGTACTATGTACTTTCTCGGGGCTCAAGCTATCTCCATAACAAATTTCATCGAGATAGGTTAAGCGGTTTAGCCGTGAAAGTTACATTACATTCAAGTTAAGTTAAGTTACATTTATAATATTAGGTACTAGTTGTTTCCCGCAAATCCGTCCGCGTAGAAGTCGTTTATCAAACAGATAGACGGACTAGAGTTTATTTTACATTTATAATTATAATATTAGTATAGACATTAAGGGTGGATTATCGACACATAAAAGCCCTCATGTGGCTAATTTACTGAATTATTTATTTCAGTGCATTTAATTTTGAAATATTTTCGGTATTTCTAGCAGTGTGCACTGTACACTGTCTTTCGAATCGTAGTGTTATGATGTTTGGAATATTACTTGGTGCCATAATATTTCAGAAGTTACTGTCCTGGAAACTTATCCGTCGGTCATCCAATAATGGGAACCTTTGAAAACAAATTACTCAAGCTGACCAAAGTTTGTAGACGCGGGCCAACTGTTAATGGTGCCCACAGCTGATTCTGTTTGAGACACACAAATGAATACCTACTTCTGTAAATATGTAAAGAACGTTCAAATGATGATTGCGGGAATGAGGAAACTTGAAAACTTGGGAAATTTCGAGAAACTCGTTAAGATTCTAAATTGTAATGCTCGTTCAAGCCGGATTTCGGGCTTTTTACGAATATTACTCACTCCAAATTGTTTGTAAAGTAAATAATAATAAAGTTAGTGCTAACGCGGATCCGTTTTATGGAATAATTTAACAGCTGCGGGGCTCATTTTGTGAATCGTGGCAACATTATGGTTAAACACTGTGCAAAGTTGCATTTATGTGCATATAAAATTGTTTTTTTGCCACTAAATAAAAGCCTGTTATTTCTGCTTCCACTTTAAGGTATTTGATTTGGCTGTCTAACTCGTGACAAATCATATTATTTGTTTATATAACTACTAGATGGGTCCATCACAGACTTAGGTTCATGTTTCCTGTGGACGTGTGGACTCTGTGGACACCGGAAGTTAAAGTTTTGGTCAATCACAGATTTAGGTTCGTCTTTCCTGTGGACGTGTGGACTCTGTGGACACCGGAAGTTAACGTTTTTAAGGTCTAATTTTCTGGCTAAGCCCATTCCCGCATAAACGGCGCCAGGACTGCTTTAGACCTATTATATAAAAACACAAGCTTTTAACTATTGACCACAGGAAAGACAACTTTTATTTTTAACAGTGTTCATGACCTAGGTATGCTTTTAACGAGTTTTAATTATTAGGAAACACACTAAGAAGAATAAGTTCTAAAAGGCTCTTTTGGCTTAGGAAAGGTAAACACTTGCGTCTCAGATCCCACTTAATTTCAGGTTGCTTTTGCCCACCTGAAACTAAGCGGGATCTGAGAAGCATAGACACAACTTGCTTTGAAATTGAAATATGGCTTTTGTTGCCAATTTACAGCCGTATCTACAGGGTGTTACGTCAAATAAAGCAGGTTGTTTTATTAACAATACTATTTAAACAGTAGAAAATTACTAAACATACAAGGGGGTCAAATCGATAAAGATTGATGCCCTGCTTCGTTTGATTTACCTCCGCTATTACACCCTGTATGTGATAACGGAACGCAACCTAAGAGCCCTTTCATACTAGCGTTTTTGCTGGCGGTTTCTGGGCGGAGCGGGAACGCGACCGGAACGCTGTGAGCTCGCGACCGAATCGAGGCGTGGTTATGATACGAATGACGAAACGCGGCGTGCACGCCACCGTACCGCGACGGATAAAAACTCGCGACCTGTATGACGCGTTTTGCAGTACTTATCATAATCACGTCGCGTTTCGGTCGCGTGCTCGCAGCGTTCCAGTCGCGTTCCCGCTCCGCCGAAAAACCGCCGGCAAGAACGCTAGTGTGTACGAGCTCTAAGGGCGGCTGAGGTACCTATTTAGGCGGTTGAATTAGAACTACACATGGTTCTAATACATTATTCCAATACAATATTCTTGCAATTATAAGATCATCCTTCTTGGTTATTTTTTCTTTTTACATTGCATTCTACTAACAAAACAGGATAAAGTTGATAATTTTATAATTCGAATGCCAAATCTGCCACTAAAAAGTATTTAAAAATCCCTGTGCATGGATTTAATATTAATTGAGTATCAACATATTTGTAAACACGTGTTGATTAATTATAAGTAGTTGTTAAAATTTTGCGGTTTTTCCAGAAAATCAACAGTTTATGTTTGTGCTATAAAATTAATTATTCCATTAACGGTGTTGGCACGTAGGAGATACATCATTTTGACGGGAGCCGACGACTACCGGGTAATGCAAAGGCAGTCAAGGTACAGTATCCTACCTTTTGCTTAGATTTATTTAGGTTTTAAAACCAGCGTATGCTTCCTTAGCTTAAGAGGCCGTATACGAAATTTTGCAGGTATTGCGTCTTTTCGTGATGTTACAGTTAAAATACTGCTTATCTATAAGTTAGCACATCATGAAATATCATTTCAGTTATGATCGAATAAATGAGTTACGAATTTTAATTTTTGTCGAGTATCATAATGCGAGTTTTTTTTACGGTCTTCCATTGATTTTGAACTGAAGTTTATTACTGTTGTTTTAATTTTATGAACGAGAGTTTTAAGAAGCCGAAGTCAAAAACAGGTTTTTGCGCATTTTCTATATTTTTTTACAATTTTTTATTTTTTTTTACACAAAAAAATATAAAGGTTTAGGAAACCTTTTAGACATCAAAACGATTCGTGAATATGCGATATTCTAAACCTCCTATAATGTCAATTAATCAAAATAAAAAATAAAAACAAAAAAGTAGCTCATACATTCCTTGAAAATAGAAATAAGTATTGTGCATTAAAATTTGTAGAAGTAAAGTATTTCAACAGTAAAATCACGTAAATCAGCGAAATCGGCATAATTTCGTATACGGCCTCTTAAAGCAGATAACTGATAGGTAGCATAGGGCGCAGATACTAACATAGTGCGGGGATCAGACAATCGGTGAAATTAATAGCATAGAGGCATTCCATATTTGTTCTCACTGTTAGCAACACATTTGCAGTCTTATCATTGCAGTTCAACCTTTTCAACGCCCTACGTCAAATACAAATGCGTTATTAACACGCCAAATATGTAGTACAGTTATGCAAAATGTAACTTAGTCCATACGAAATAACGTCTGTTCTAAACTGTACCTGTGACAGCTATAAGTGTCGGTGGCGTTGCAGGCACGACAACTCACGACTACTTCAGTCGTCACTGGCGTTCAAAGGGTTCAACTGTACCTGTGACAACTATAAGTGTCAGTGGCGTGGTAGGTACGACAGCTCATGGCTACTTCAGTCGTCATTGGCATTCAAAGGGTTAAAGTTTTAAGACTGTAGTCTTGAAAATGCGAGTGGTATCAGATGATGCTTACCATATGTGGTGGCCTGTGCGGTCATTTGCCTTCTCTATGTCATAAAAAACGTAACCATTGGTGTTTCTTTATTATTTCGTAACTATTCAATGGCATGATAATTTCATTTCTCACCAGGATTCAACGAATCAACAAATTTTGTTGCAAACTTTTTCTGCGTTTTTTTTTTATATAAATTATTTCAAGCTCACCTGATGGTAAGTGACGATGTGTTTGAGGGTGGGGTCCGCTGGTTCTGTAACACCCTGTTTACTTTCGTTAAAGATAGGTACCTACCCCACTCAGGAAAAACAGATATAGGAAACTAGTTCCGTTTCATAGTAGTTGGCATTAAAAAACAAGAAGCGAAACGCTTTGTGTAATCTAATGGTATTTTAACAGAGTATGGGTGACGCCGCTCCCTCCGTCTAAACGCCAGATGGTGGAAAGGTGAACTGGGTTATATAATTCCTGCATCACACTCTCCAAAGAGCAACCAATAAAACACCGAGACGCATGAAACTGGACGTCAGAGACTCTGAAGTATGTAGAGCCAAGTCGGGGGCTCTATTCTAATCGGTAAAACGATGTTGCTTTTTGATAGCCGTAATGTTTTTTCGAAGCCGCTGGATTAGTCTTTGAGTTGTCACGAAAATTATGGGGACAATAACGAGCCGACCGACAGTGTACCTAGCTGTTCTACTAGCTATTCCCGCGACTTCTTTCGCGTAGAAATCGTTTATCGATATTCCCTCAGGAACCATCAATTTTTTCGGGATAAAAGTACCCTATGTTCTTTCCCGACACTCAAACTATCTCTATACCAAATTCCATCTAAATCAGTTCTGCGGTTAATCCGTCAAAGCGTAACAGACAGAGTTACTTTCACATTCACATTTATAACATTAGTATGGACACAAGATCATATTTTTTAAACACATTTTTTAACTTCGTGGGCTATGATGTGTCCAGGCAATTTAGTTTAAAATATATTTTAAAGTAGGTAAAATTGTTTCTAATTGTAAAATGGCATTTTAAATCAAAAGTAACAGTTTGTTTCCTTTGCTTTGTGCAGGGTCCGTCCGGATCGCTACCATCATCAAATTCATTAATCACCCGCCAAGCAACAGTGTTCGCATTGTTTTCCGGTGTGGGGATAAGACAACTGGAGAAATTACTAGCATAGAGGCACTCCATGTTAGTCCTCAGGGTTGGCAACGCATTTGAGGTTAAAAAACTGATTGGTACATGGGGGTTTAAATTGCAACTTACAAAAATCTCCATGTTTGATTTATGGTGGGCGTCACGAGGGAAAATATAATATAACTTCTAACCATTTATGACTTCTTAACAGCTAAAACCCCAAATATACTAAACCGATATCTCTTAAACGGCCTAATAATTTTTCATGAACCTTAACTAAGAATCATCCAGATTAAATAAGCTTTCATTATCTAAAATCCGCGTTCAGAAAGAAGGATATACGGACACACAGATACGCACATACAAAGATACACCAGCAGAGATACCAGCTTGCCATACTGGACTCGATTGAGCGTAGAGCTAGGAGGCTTGTGGGCGATAAAAGACTGGTTAAAAATAAGCTAAAAAACCTGGATCACAGGCGTAGGGTCGCGTGCCTGTGCGTGTTTTACAGGCTGTTTTTCGGAGAGTGTGCACAGGAGCTGCACGACATCATTCAACCTTCTCCCTTCTAACACCGGAACTCTAGACGGACTGCGGGATACTAGGTTGCTATACCTAAGATCAGAACCAAGCGCTTCGAATCTACTTTCATAATCTGCACAGCTAGGATTTGAAATACCCTGCCGACATCCGTGTGCGTTTGACCAGGTGTCCTTCAAAAATAGGTACCTTCTGGGTAAGCTTGCTTCATCGTCGACCCTGTCCTGACTCTCTGGTATCGACTAGGGTCAGGAGCAAACCCATTTCGTATAAAAAATATACTCGTAAAATTTATAACATCCTTTTTTCCAAAAGGTTAAAAGTAAGCGTTATATATATTTTAAAATTCCGCTTATCCTAAATCTTCAGGCGGCAGATATAACACCATTATCACCTTACAAAACTTATCTTCAACATACTACCACCCACACATGCAATGCAAGTTATATAAAAATTAGTTACACCACGGTATTTATATGGCCCTGTTTTTATCAAAACAATTTTCTGCTCGGCTTTACAAATGCAAAACCATTTTCCCGTGGAAAGGAAATACGCCATCGAGCTTGTCGGGATCCGACTTTGTAATTATTTTCGGGGCGGTACGAAAAAAAATGTTTATCACAATTAATCCTATTGTTTGAGAGCTGTGTAATCTTTACATATTATCCGTCCGCAAAAACGCGCCTCGTCTTCAGACATTTTTCTTATAAAATATTGCAAACAATTGGTTTTTCGAGACGCTAAAAGCTCTTTGCTTACCATTTTACACTGGCAAAAGCTTTCAGAGAAACAATTTCTGAATCTTAATTAAACGTCTAAACTTCTCGTAATGATGTAAAGTTTTGCATTTGAGCTGATTTAAATTTTTAGTATTACCATTTTGTATTCGTGAATTGAAGCAGCTGTTATACGTACAACGAAGGTTATAAAAATTGATATCTTTTTTCTACAGCTCCGCTATAAATGCGTTTTTTATCTTTTATCAAAATCTTTCCTTGCCATGGAAATATTGAAAAGGAAAAATGTATCAACTTTAATGAATTCCAAAACATTTTTAGATTTAAATTTCAGCCTCACCGGCGAGCAAACTAAGAGTCTCTTTTTTTCACAACTTGATCCTGTACTTTCTTTTGTAAGTATAGGTACAGAATATTGGTCCAACAACACTTGGCGACAACAAGAACGCTTGCATTCGTAATCACGAGACAAGGACATCTGGGTCTACATCAGGCTGACAATCTGATACAGAATCGCATAAACCCTTAGAGCGTCAGCTCTGAAGATTCCCACAAGCCGTAATAATAATCGTGGCATAATTGGTAACGGGACACGAATCATTATTCTCATCGCGTTATCAATTACGCCACAATTTGTTTTTATAACAATTTGAGTTTGTGAATATTTATATTTTTGAAGGAATTGCTGCCATATTACGATTTATATTTTTGGCGAGATCATTCCGCCGCAACTCATACATAGGTATGTTTTTATAGCTATACAAAATTAATAGCGGTTACCTGCTTTCGGAAGTTCCAGAGCCTCTTTTCTACTAATCCACAGTATTGTGATTAAAATATTTTTCACTTCTTTCGCCATAAAATGACTCATAATAGCCATGTGGCGGACTAGTGATGCATTTAATCCCTAGTGACTAAAGCCTTGGAAAACCACAAACAGATACATATTGCCTTTTGATGATGTCGCCCTTGTCGTCGGAGTGCGCGGTGGAGCCGGTGGAGAGCAGGCTGGGTCTGGGCATACAACCTCCACCGCCGAGGTCTTCGTTTCTGAAATGTTGTCTATGGACTATTTCTAATTTGTTATGTTCTAACCCCAAAAACAACCTTGTTGCTGTCTCGTTTTGCATTATAGTGACGGGTTGTGAGTAAAAATAATAGCACTATTAAATTGTAATTTTTTAAGGTGTTAAAACCTACGTTGTTATTAGAAAAATCTTATGGCCGTATTAATAAACTCGTCTCGGTTTTAATGCCCATCTCAAGATAGGTCAAAGTAAACGTCAAACCATAGAAAACTGTCATTTTCTACGTACCTATCTTGAGCCATTATACTGAGATCAGTTTATTAATACGGGCCTTATACTTGCCTTAGACAGGTTTAAAGTGACTGTTTTTTTATGAATTAACATTTAAAAAATTTCAACGGTTGTTTAAGTTTTTGTAACATCATAATTTAAGATTTATTTTTCTCGTAATCGAAGTAAAAAGCAGAGTGTATAAATCTGGACTAAAAAGCCAAAATTACACTCGAACGTCATGCACCCTCGCTATGCTCGGGTGGATAAATGTCTCATGTCATAATGGCTTACTTTAGACCCTTGTTGAATAATCTACTATTTTATAATAAAGGCATTCATTTGTGATGACATCTCTCCGATTTCCTTAAGCGTCAGATATTTATTGTTTTACTGTGTTTCACGAAGCCTAGGAAAGCAAATAAGTTGGCACAGTAGGTTGACAATTCAAAGATTGTTTCTTTGTTTACAAATCGGGGTACAGTATTTATTAGGTGGAAAAACCACTATATTTCTCCGAAGCGCAATTATTTTTAATGGACACGCACACCGTCAATGTCACTGAGCTAGACGTAAATTCACGACTGAAATCCCAAGGGCGCGGTTAGGAGCTGAATGTTAATCGTGGTCGTGACGGATAGCATTCCGCAAGGCTCGCGGCAGCGGCATTCAAGATCAAAGTACAGGGAAATTGCAGGCTTTAATGAAACTACGTATTTTCTTAGCAGTTTCAAATACTACGCGGGAATTGGTGGGAACGATTGGCCCGCGGCGCCTTGACGAGAGTTGCTTGTAGAGGGTGTATACCACTACCACTATATCGTTATCATGTAGTTTGCGTTATGACACCAGCTAAAGGTTCCGTAGTCATCAAGCAATAACATTCGTTATTGTCCGTCTGTCTGTTGATTAACTCAAAGACTCTTGGTACCACAAAGCTGTGATTTGCCATAATTATACATTAAAATTACGCCGACAAAGTCGCAAATTCAAATCAGGTATTTTTTTTTACTTGTGATAAATGATGTAGGTATCATTGGATAGCTCGTACAAATAATTTTGTGAATGTTATTGTATTTTTTTAGATTTGGATGACCGTTCAGGAAATATTTAACTACAGCCAAAAACTCCATAAACATTGGAAAAAAACATGATAAGGCCTAGGACTAAACGCCTTATGCCGATTATCACTTATGCTATAATATTACGCAATTTCGTGTGGCAGTTATAAATAATCTTAAAGCCTATGCCTTCAGCCAAACTTAAACTTTATAACATTGGCTAATGCTACTGCTGAAAAAGCTTCAGGTAAATATTTATTGTGTGATTCAGGCTGTAAATCCAACGTTGACTACGTAATATTATCAGCGGACGGTTTATAAATTGCAGTTTAGTCCTTTCTTTTCCCTTCCTTTTTTGGCAAGCGAAGATTAGGCCCAAACCGATCAGTTACATTGTGGCGTAGTCTAAGTCCAAAGACATCGTTTAGTAAATAAATCTTGCAATGAAATGTTGTAAGCGAGTTTAAACATAATATAATAGTTTTAATTTGTAAAATCATCCCTTATACAAAAAATCCTAGTCGAAAAGTGAGGTTATTGTTTCAGTAAAGGCATCTTCAAACTCATGAATTACTGACTTCTGTGTTGACCATATCAAAGGAAAAAATGTTTTAACCTCAGCACCTCAAAAAGGGTGGTTTTGCTGTTCAAAGACAGTGAGCAAAATTCGATTTTGCTCCGAGCGTGAGACAAAGTAACTTTTTATTTTATGGTTAAAGGTGGCCGTGGTGCGGCGCACTATTTTTTGCGACAAGACAAATAGAACGTCAAAAATGGCGGCACCAATAGTTTTTTTTTTAATTCAGAGGCAAAATAAAGTCGGCCTCTATTATCATATCGTTCGATATCAAGTGAGAGTGATATTATAGAATCGAGGTCAAATAAAATCGCTTTGTTTTTCGAAGATGTTCGAAATTTGAATGTAATATTGATATCGAATTTGATGTTATTATTAAGAAATTATAACATTTTCACAAATAGGAAATTTGTTCTAACAAAACAGTTTACTTTTATGCTAGTCGTAATTTGCGGTTTTTGAACGCATCATAGAGGGTTTATGAGGTTATATTTTCTCGATGCTAAGGTGAAAAATTGTAGCTGCAACGCAAGACTAAAGTTATTTGCATCTCGTGTCTGTGAATCCCTCGCTGCACTCAGGATTATTACCGTGAATCCTTCGCTTCCTCGGGATTCAAAATCAACAGTCGCAGCAAAAAACAAGTTTGCTCTCTTGTTGCACAAATAACTATTTTTCGGGATAAAGGTGGCCTATTCAGCTAAAAGCTTCGTAATTCCAATTTTCACCCAAATCTGGAAGAAGCTGATTCCGCGTGTGGTAGTAACAAACATACGCACAAACTATCATTAATAATTTTAGTGAGATTAGTTTGATATTAGATTATTATGGATTAAACATTAATTAATTTGTAATTGGCACTGGGATTACTCATCATTAAACAGTACCGGCTCCATCAGACCGAACTGCGTGGTAATCTACAGTATTGGTTACGCTAAATAACAATAAATCATGCGTTCGGGATGGGTCACATCGCGACAGTACGTCGTAACATGACAAATACCGTCGTCGTTACTGACACGGTCACGGAACCATGTTACGATAATATGTCACAAATTGTATGTGGACCCACCTTAATCTAGGTGTTACTTAAGAGATACGGTGTAATAGCGGCTATAGCTGCCACTAGCGTTGCTGTTCAGAACTTCCACATAAATGTATTACGGTACTCGAAAGCGTTCTAGTTTCAGGTTTACACCTGATTAAACTGGAAATAAAGGATTTGTTGGCGTATTTCTTTGTTCTTATTAGGCGCAGACGCCGAGTTGTCAGCTATTAGGTCGGTCGGAAGCCCTGTAATCTTAGTCAATTCAAATCGCAAATCACACGTCACGGCGCAAATCATCGTTAACGTCAAGTTAACGTCAACGGCGGCGTAATATTACCCACGCGGTTTCATTTGACGAAACGTTTCTGGTAATTTTCTGAAATGTTAAGCGTGATTAAAATACAGCCTTACATTGCCTTGTTAAATGATGTTGGTATTTAGTTGTGTTCTCAAACGTCCTCATGAAGGCAAATTTTTGAAAAGGAGACACGAAGGGCCTCGAGTAAAGGAGTAAAAGGGTGAATCAACTTTTAAGGTACTCCCCAATTTTCGACATGTCTCACTATGTCACCTTAATTTGGTAGAATGCAATTTTTTTTTTTGATATGGTCAATGTATTGAATAAATCAGACAATTAAACTTACTTTCTAGCTGACAATTTTAAAAATTCTTCTATGATTTACACAAATATATCAGGTAACGCAGGGGACGACGTTGTCCCCGGGTTTTGTATGAAAAACGTGCATTTTCCACTGCGTTACCATGTTTTTACAAAATTATAGAATTGGTTTATGATTATGAATAGTGAAATCCGAAAATCTGATTATCTAATTTTAACATGTGTAAACCATTATCAATCTCACATATTCTAGTAAGTTTTTATTAGCGTGTAGAAAAGGAGGACTTTAAAAGTTGATTCACCCAAAAGAAACGAAAGAAAGCCCACTCCTGTCAGTAGTGATATTTTTAATAAATGCTATTACCTATTTATTTGGATACAAAATAAATAAAAAAACAAGAAAAAAAAATTCAGTCGACTTAAGGGGATTGTGAAGTAAAAAAATTCCATACAAAATGCGATAACGTTTTACTCCCCTTAAACGTTGTCCGATTTAGACGATTTTTGAACATGTTGTAGATATTATGAAAAACTAGGTCTGTACGTTTTCTTTTTCAGTAAAATAGTTATTGGAAAGAAAAAAATATAAAACAAAAAACAAAAACGGAAACGTTTTTTATAATATCTACAACATATTCAAAAATCGTGGAAATCGGGTTAGATTTAGGGGGTGAGAAACGTTTTCGCCCGGAGCTGAATTTGTATGGATTATTTTTGACAGCTACGTGATTTAAGCATCGCTTCACTATCCTCTTAATAACGCGGGGCTTCGTCAGGCGTCAGCGCACGGCGGCAGGCGTTGTGTGTGAAATTAGCAGGTAGTGAGTCGAGTTCAGCATCGTATAAAGCTGCCTAATTAAGAAGGCACACGCTAAAATGTGTTTTGTACGCTCCGACGGGTCTTCTTAAACTTGCTGGATAAAACTTCACCTATAAGATCGACGCAGCGCTGTGTTGAGAGAATTACCACCCAGGCAATCCCTGTTTCTGACTCGTATTTTAGTAGACATCGTCAAGCAATTCCCTGTTTTCCATTTCTCTACAATAATGTACTATTGTTAAGTAAATTCTACGATTTTACGAGTACCTATACGTTGAAAGTTAAACATTTTTTTTACGAATCTGTTGTAACAATTAGGGAGGTTTGTATTGTTATCACAGGACCTATATTTGTCAAAGCTATGTTGCTAATGGTGAGTTTACATAACGCCTTGATCTGTCTCTCTCTTTCAACCATTTGCTTGGCAAAGGAAGATTAAGGCGAGACATAAATACACAAAGGAAATTAGGTGCGCATTTTCCTGTCCAGTTTGTCCACTGTTTTCGAGGATTTGTTGATTTCACACATGAATAATTCTTTACTTATATTAAGGCGTTGTTCAGTATATACAGACTAACTAGTATTTAATTTTAAAATCACAATAGTAACTTACGTTCAAGGCCGAAATTTAGCAGCGGTAAACGCTACGTATAAATTTACACAAAATGACGTTAGTGTCTCGCCTAAACCAATTGATTCACTTGGCTCACGTATGTAGCACATGCGTACGTAGCGTGCGCCGCAGTTGAATTACGAATTTTATCTCTCAAAAACAAGCATCCCTCGAGTTATACTACTCGCTTCTGCCCGCGACTTCATCTGCATACTGATGATCATCGTTATTCCCTCGAGAACTTTTAAATTCTAAGAGTAACAAACTTAACATACACACACAAATTTTTGCATTTATAACACTAGTAGGATACACATATATAAAGTTTAGAATTAAGAGCTCGTTATTGACAGTGCTTAACCTCTACGTCACTCGACAGAGCCGTGCGCCGTGCGCTAGAATGTGAGATAGCGCGCATCTACCCGCTAACGCCAAAAGGACGAGTTGCTGGGCGAGGCGAGGCACTGTTAATATGCTACCTACCTACCTATTACATTAAGTAATTTAAGATTCTCAATATAAGTGAAGTTTGTATATCTTCTTATTGAGAAATAAATATTCTTAAACCCGATATATGGTTACTGATTACTTTGTCGTATCGCATCCTTAAACAATGAAATTGTGAAAATAATGAAATCATCAAGGAAAATGTAGACATACACTCATAATCATAATGTGCATAGGTTTTATGACTCGTATGGTATCGTGTTTTCACAGCGTTACACATAAGCTTCACGGGGATTCAAAACGATTATATTGTAATTGTAAATTACGTTCACGGCCCCGCGTTTAATGCAATAGGAGCCGGGGCGGCACAAAGGGCCGCAATCACAAAGGACCCCGAAGTAATGACGCAAATTTTTGGCATAATTTTAATTAAAGGCTAATTTGTGAGATCCACAAACCGGAAAAATCGACCTTTAGGATTTTTCGCTACAAAGAAAACGCAAATGACAACAGAGTTTAATGAAAAAGTCACGTGAAGCGATCTCATTGAAAATTTATTTCGATAGTAATATCCTCCAGAATTTATTAAATTCTTCTTCCAATATCACTTTGTTTGAAGGTTTTATTACACATACAAAAGGTAACACGTAATAATAAAATTTACGACACATAAAATCGTTTTATTTACAAAATATTTACAGCTGCAGCTTAGTACTAAACTTTTTCGTTACATTTAATACAGATTATGAACAATTATCCAGTTTGGTAATATTAATTACGTATTTGAAAACAAATCCTATGAACCTCTTACATCTTCAATTGAAACCATTTTTAATAACGTAATTTATTTACATTTTTCCTACCTGAATTTACTTCGCTTAGGTATATTAATTTACAAATCGCTGAATTGTCTTGGAATTCATTTCTCCCCAAGGCGTTACTGACAAATGGTTTGTTCTCGTTGTTCTATTGTGTTATTTCCGTTTTCGTCTCCGTTTTATATTTGTAGACAATTGAACACGACTTTCTAAAAAGAAACAATTAGAACATGAAAGTAAAAGGTATTGTTAAAAATTATAATTTTGGTAATTCTTAATATTTTCTTCCTTGTAATTAAATAATATTGAACATCTTCTTGAATGCTTTCAACGTACTTGAATAATTACAAAATAATACTTCCGAAAACTTATTTTCGAGTTTTGCGAGTCTTATAGAGAAATTAAATCTTATTAACTAACTAAAATATGTAATTAGTCTTCAATTAAAAAAAAGTTTTCGTTCGTTTCATGATCCCAAATCTGGTTTCTAATGACCAGTTCTTGATAGCTTTGCGTACATGTCTGCCCTACAGTATTGGTCGTTTATTATCTCCCGACCGTCTACGTACTCCGTGCTATTAACCTTTAGTAGGTTGCTAATAATTATGATGTTGAAATTCACACAAGATTATACCTTGCGTTTCAAAAAGCAAGAACCCGTGTCACAAAAATCAGACTTCAACATATACATACAAACAAACACTTAAAAAACGCAATCCTACCTTTTCTTCAGTTCAAAAAATACACAGTCAAATAAAAGATATTAAGTAAACAGGGTGAAATCATATATTATTTGGTTACGGATCAATCTATATACCTTGTCTACTACTTGGAAAACAACATATCAAATTACTTATCCCCGAAAGCAATTTTAGGTATAGGTAGACAGTAGAGGTTATGAACGAGGTATGACCCTACATACATAGACATACAACTAACCTTTCATTAACCCTTTATACGCGGTCTAAAACAATTGAGAGTGTTGTACACAATTTTATACAGGTAAAATCAACTTTAAAACTCTATGATCTTAGGCTAGCAACTAATATTTGAGTAGATTTATTTTAGGACGAAGTTAACAAACAGTTTTATTGTTAAGTGTTCAGATCCTATCACAAACTTTATTTGCACATTCCTATACTTATCCCTAGTTCAGAATTCTAAAGCCTAGGCTCGCAATGTCAGACTTACCGCGAAGTTTCGAATATGGCGGAGCTGAGGTTACTATCGATCGACAGCAAAGTGTTCGAGAACCACTTAAGTCCACACATATTGAGCACTTCCGTGAACTAGGAGATGAAGTTTTAAAACTATACCATAAAGTAAACTTAGTGGCACGTTTTTGGTTTAAAGATGCAAAAACTAACGTATTAACCGAAATGGTGGAGATTTACTTAGAAGAAAGAGATATAAATAAACAAGAAATACAAGCTTTAATTCAAATAACTTTAAGTAAATGAAAAGAAGACTAAGTGCTCCCTTGACTTTGAACGTCTTATAAACAGAGAAAAAAAGATAACCAATTTGAGACATTTTCTAGCTTTCGTAGCTTTTAACGAGTAAAGTAAAACCTCAGCGTATCGTTATTTTAGAATTAATATACCTGATAGAACATACAAGATAAGTACTTATAGTAATTCGTTTCTTGAATATCAGTTTCTTATGCTAATCAATTATTAATACTGGTAAGGTAGAATTTTATTCCATTACACTATTCTGAAACGCACCTGGTCATCTTGCAACACACTTCCTTGGAAATAAATGAGACGGGAGAACTATTTTGAACATAACATTATAAAGTTTTTTTAAACAGTATTGTATTGTTACGATACTGATGTATGTTCCAATGTCCTTTATCGCGAAGAACATGAGGAGTATCGTTGAAAAGTTGAGAAAAGTTTTCGTAGAGCTGCTTTGCATGGCCGCAGGCCGTTCTCCGCTCACCACGTGCACCACCACCGACGCCGAATCTATAAAAAAGTATGAATTTTATGAACAGGAAACCTCCATTAAAATAATTAAAACCCTAAAACAAGAATAATAGCATTAAAGCTCCCCATTATCATGAATCTTGCGAGGTCACAGGAACTCCCAAAGTAACTCTGATGTTTCCGGTCATCAACAAAAAAGAACAGACCAGAAAAAAGCCAAACTTATGGCGGCGGCACTACAATAAAACCGCTCATGTGAAAGACTACCGCTTTCTCGGAAAGTTTTGGAAGTTGATGTTCGGGTATCTACCTAAAATCTTTTTGGGTAAGTAAAAGGACGTCTTAAAATAACATTCAGAAGAATAATAAATAGTTAATTCAAACAGGTTGGGATCAGGAAAGGACTTGAGGAAAAAGGCGAGAGAAAGACAAATGGTTTTCACACAATTATGGACAGAGATTAGTGACGGGACGGCTAAGGAAAAATACCTCATGCCCGGATTGCTCCAAGTCTGTGCTATAAATTTATAAGCAACATAATGTGGGACGAGAATTTCATTTTGGTTGCGTCACCTAAAAGTTTAACCTAATACTCGTACACTGGGAGCTTTGGAAAGCCAAATTGTGTTATCTGAAATCAAATTAAACGTCTTTCTCACATTTTGAATCTATTATGTATAGAAGACGGAAATAATGTGAAAAATGAAGATTTTATTCCTTCTTACCATTTAAAGACTATATATTTTTTAAATTTAGGAAAACAATATAATGTCTGATCTTCCAAGTTATACGTTATGTCTCTAAGAAGGTTTCATGTAATAAATAAATGTGTTTTAATAAAGAAAGAATATTAAGGCAACGGGTAGGGCAATATTTTCCTTACTAATTTTGTGGAGGTTTTTTGTAATTACATAAAACACTACTTTTCTCGCCGATATTTATTTTTGGTTAAATTAGTGCGTTAACCTGATTTTATGGTATTTTTCTTCAACTTAAAAAAGCAAATAAAAATAGCATATTCAATGTAAAGTTCAAATAGACGCACTAATTAAAGAGATATTAAATAAGTATATCCGTGATGGTAATATTGATTCTGTACACACACACACACAGCAAAAAACAATAAGTACAATTTGATGACTTTCGTAATATTAGTGCGCTATCATTATACCTAAACCAAATTAAAGCTTATAAAATTGCAAACAAAGGATTTTTTCTGTGACTGCGTGATTTTTAATAAAAATTACTTAATGATATTTTTTTTTGTATACAGGGACGAATGTGTGGTTTCTCTACTTTGATCTTTATGTCCCCAAAAGCTAATCGCGCGAAGAGACGCCACAAAGTATTTTCGGCAAGTAGCGATTCGTAAGGTAATTAAGCATGTTTGTGTGTCGCCACTGAATAGGCGACCTTTGCTATTTCGTACTTTATTACCGCTATTTGGCGCTTAAGATATTTTAACAACACCCCTATAGCCGCAAATTGTGTGACTCACGATGTAAAATAGATTTTTCTTGAGATTACTGTTGTGTTTCAGCCTAATTCTGGGCTTTGCCTTTGTTGAATATTATTTGGACGTAAATTACTATTAAGCCAAGTGTTATTATGACAAAAACAAGTTAGATAATCTAGATTTTAACTTGATCGTAAGCCTGCTAATTTCCAAACAAAATTCGGTAACCTAGCCCAATTTGTACAGTTTTTGAACGGAAACCTACAAACCTAGTTTTTCATAATAATTACAACGTATTCAAAAATCGTGAAAATGCCCGGAGTTTTTGTATGGAAAAATTGACAGCCACACTATTTAAGCGTCGCCTCACAAGCGATCTATAAATTGTACACACGTATTACTTAAAATATTGTTGGTTATTTTTTTTTCAGGTGTAATAATATTACGAGTAGGTATGCCAACTAGGTTCTCTTTTGCTTAGAGAGTTATATAGAAGCTCAAAATCATTTAGGGAGGTTTAATTGTAGCGCTATAGGATCATGTCAACGAGTAAGTATCAAAGCCAAATACATTTTCGATTTGTCTTTATATAGCATAGCAAAACCTAAAGCGTCGAGTGTTCGATTCGAATAATGCAAAAGGCAATAGGTAACAGAAACTCCTATCTAGTAGGTAGAAAGTATAAGTAGAAAAGTAGGTTGTTTCCGGCCCGTCTGTCTTTCTGTCTGTCTGTCTGTCTGTCAGCCTGTCTGTTACGCTACGGATAGACCGCTGCAATGATTGAGATGAAATTTGGTATGGAGATCGTTTGAGTCCCGAGGAAGGACATAGAGTAGGTAGTTTTTATCCCGAAAAATTTGACGGTTTCTGAAGAAATAGCGATCAAAGACTTTTACGCAGATGGAGTCGCGGGAAACCGCTAGTTATTTATAAACCGTTGGGCACTAGACAGCGATCTGAAAACGCCCATTAGTTTTAATCTCACTGGTTTCACTTACCTACCAATGAAATAGCTATTGTCTAAACAAACTACTCTAAATTGCAAAGGAGGTGCTAGCCAGTCGATTAAAGTCCTGAGTCTCGGTAAAACTTTACGAACGTCTTTAATTTCATCCGCTTCAGCTTAAATTAAATTTCATCTTTATTAACTTAAGATGTTGAAATTGGACCGTAGGATTATTAGCATTTTACGTTTATGAAAATGTAGAACAATTATTAATTGAATGACTTTGCTAAAATACTTGAGGCAGCAAAGGTTTTGTTTGAACATATAACTAACCAAATTATTGTTGGAGGTCAAAACGGTTTTTTAATAAAACTAAAAGGGCATGTCAATGAACGAATTCTCTTAAAGTTGAGCTCGCTATGTTATTACATTGCTTGAGGGTTCTTTATTCGATTAGATGTCATTCGTTACGACAACTTGGAGTGGAGGACGTAATAACAAATATACTGTAATGCCTCTTATTGTATTAGTGTACCAAAGTTTCCATAGTTTCTTTTTGATTAAATGAGAGTATGTGGAACTGTACAATTTGCATAGCTTACCACATACTCATACTCACAATAAAACTAGCTACTGTCCAAAAGTTTTACCACAAAATAAGCATTTACCATAAATAAAAGTAAACCTATAATATCATTCCCCAGCCTGCCGACTACCTTCCTACGTTCGAAACACCGACACGTTTATTTCGTTTTTATTTGTAAGAATGACAATGAAACATTATTTACGCATTTATCTTGTACACAACAGTACATAAGAACTGTAGACCATTAGGTCTAAGCGGCATTAGTGACGCCTCCAACGACCGAGCAAATAGAGAAGAGGAAAGCCTGTGATCACAAGACGAATAAATAATACGTAGTTTTTATTTTCTATTATCCATTTGAATGACCAAATAATGGATTTTACATTATTTACGAGCCAAACCCCAAAGCCAAATGATTGTGTTACATTATAGCGCTCGTTCCACATTTAAGAAATAAGTACTATAATGATGTATGTGGCGAATGTCACTAAAAATCGAAGTAACTTAATCTATCCGCGCGGTTTGAATATTGAAAATGGTCACAAAAGATATGTTTTTCTATGGAAAACCGAGATGTAGAGTTTGTTGAAAATATATTGGGTGACTTTTACGTGTGTATAACTTTGCTCACGTACGCTATTGAATTTAATGTATTTTTTATTAAAAAAATGTGAAAAGATCACGGTTACTCGTGCGGAAAATACGCTTTATCTACGAGTATAATAGCCTAATGGCCCTTATGAAAGGACGAAAGGAGGGTTGATTTTGTTTATCACTTAATTTGTGTACTATGTACTTTTTAGGGTTCCGTAGCCAAATGGCAAAAAACGGAACCCTTATAGATTCGTCATGTCTGTCCGTCTGTCCGTCCGTATGTCACAGCCACTTTATTCCGTAACTATAAGAGCTATACTGTGGAAACTTGGTAAGTAGATGTATTCGGTGAACCGCATTAAGATTTTCATACAAAAATAGAAAAAAAACAATAAATTTTTGGGGTTCCCCATACTTAGAACTGAAACTCAAAAATTTTTTTTTCATCAAACTCATACGTGTGGGGTATCTATGGATAGGTATTCAAAAATGATATTGAGGTTTCTATTATAATTTTTTTCTAAACTGAATAGTTTGCGCGAGAGACGCTTCCAAAGTGGAAAAATGTGTGTCCCCCCCCCCGTAACTTCTAAAATAAGGGAATGATAAATGTAAAAATAATATATGATGTACATTACCATGCAAACTTCCACCGAAAATTGGTTTGAACGAGATCTAGTAAGTAGTTTTTTTTTAATACGTCATAAAAACATTGATCAAAGCTACAACGAACTTTTATATTATGTTACTTGCTGCTACGGAACCCTTCATGGGCGAGTCCGACTCGCACTTGGCCGCTTTTTTTTTACTGAAAATATGTAATTTTAGGAAACAAACGCTGTTGGAAATAAAATGGTAGTTGCAATCCACATGGACCCTGCGCATAATTAGGAAGGAGGGTAGAAGGGGATCTTCTACGGATTAGGCCAGATAAGGATGCCAACCTGAGCTGCTCGGTGCGCATGTGTAGTTGCCCGAGTCCCTGGGCGCGGCGCGCGCGATGAGCAGCCGGCTGGTGCGCGTTCGTTGCTCAGTCTCCACGCTTATGCCACCTCGCTGCGCGTAGTTTACCACGTGCGGCCCGCGGTACCAGTAGATGAAGCTGGAACAATTGTCATCGTCACCACATGTCATATCATGCGAGAGACGTCCACTGCTGGACATGATGACGTGGCCGTCCCCAGAAATCTCGACGGTCAGTTTTGCTTGTTTTGCTACTCGCATATCAAAATCATCATCATCTGCAAGACGTCAAAGGTTGGTTGGTCAAAGACCTTCCCCAAGGTTTTCCACAACGATCGGTCCTCTGCTGCCATCATCCAGCGCTTTCCCGCGACGTTGCCAGATGGTCGGTCCACCTTGTGGAAGGCCCGCCGACACTTCGTATAAATCAAATATTAATAATATTTAGGGGACCAGAATACTGCTGCGGTACCTAATCTAATGCCTGTCGTAAAAGGTGGCTATAAGGAGGCCTCGGGATCGTGGGCATACCTTCAACGAGCATATACGCTGGCCACCGGCCACCGGCTGGTTTAGTGGGTAAAAATCCCATGTAAATTTCTTCCCAAGACGCTGGGTATTTTGCAGAGGATTTCCAACACGTTAACAAAGAAAAGGTACAAATGACGAACCGACTCTTATATAAAATGGAGCGCTAATGTATCGTCTGCCGTAAGTCAAGTTGCTGTAATAGTGCTTGGTAGTTACGATTTTCTATATGAATCTTCTACGTATAATATAATTGTAACTATAAAGCGATACTAATTAGTAAGTTTTCTAGTTAGTTAGCATCTTGGAGAAACTAATTTACGTTTTGGCATTTGGACTAATGCATTCTGTGATCTATTTCGCCCTCAACACAAAGTCAAGTTGTTTACTGGCGTGGCAGCTCTACTGAGAGGTCGTTGAAGTAGAAGTTGGACGGGCAAACTGAGAAATTATACAGCAAAGGGTTAAATAGGTAAAGGTAGCTTATTTTGCTTAACAAAAGGTTCTAAGTGATATACGCAACTCAATGTTCAATATTTCGAAAAATGTATACTAACATATACACAATGATTTTTTAAAGAGCCATATAACGATACCTCACTTGGTGTTATAAAGGAAAAAAAATATGTTATCTTTACTTTACATATACTGTGCCAAAGGACGATGGGTAAAAATGTCCCCACCCACCAACAGTGATGAAACATGTGCCAGTTTATAGATCTTGGCAATATGATGTATTTTTTCTATGGCGACGATCACCATATGTATGGGGTTTTCTTGAAAAATCATAATCTTATCGTATGGAACTATGGAATTTGTTTGAAAATGAACACGTATGTAGATGATTTGCCTTGCCTGGCCCTTTGTTTTCATTAAAAAACTCCCATTGATTTTGCTACGAAGATAAGTATTTTGTCTTTTATTGGGTCCTAATGAACATATAGACCTGCAGCCCGTTACTGTTGGAGGGGGGGACGGGGTCCATACAAAATTGCCCATCACCCTTTCAAATTTGTAGTACTAAGAGTCTCTAAGTTAAACCGGGGACAGGCGGACATGGCGAAACTTTAAGGGTACGGAATTCTAAAAACGTTAAAAACAATACAGTAGTAGGACAAGCATTAGGTAGTCACATAAAAGACCCTAATATAATATTCTTATAAACACTTCCGTCACTGCCAGACAGCCAGCGCAGCCTAATTCACTGAGCCGAGGGACTTGAAATTTAAAGGGAATATTCCGTGGATACAAGTCCACTAAAAAGGATTTTAGAAGAACGTAGCGGAAAACTAAATGTATGCGTACGAAGTCGCGGGCGTCCTTGTGTGGTACTTCGTAATGAAAGTTTTCCGCTGCGATAAGAAATTTTTAAAAACCGGGCAAGTGCATGTCGGACCATGCTCAGTGTAGGGTTCCGAAGCCGTTAACATACAAATCAACGAGTCATAACAAATTTTCTATTTAAAGTCAATTGGTCTTAGATGATTTTAGTAGGCATAAACACTTTAATTGCCTGTATCTCAAGAACCAATGATGTCTCCTTCGTTTTTTAGTATTTGTAGTTTTGGCTGTAGGGGGGGGACGACACTTTGAAAAACCTGCAATATTTTTGAAAGACCTATCCAAAGACTCCCCACATTAAAGGGTAGACGAGAAAAAAAGATACATCCCCACGTTAGATGTAGGGGAGGTAACCTAAATCCTAGTTTGGCTTCGGAACCCTAAAAAGGGCGGCGTAATTTCTTCAACATCAGCTACGTAAGTGTTGTTCGCTTGCGATGCTAATACTGCTTATGTCCATACGCGGCAGAAACCACTTACTACCAGGGCCTCTATTCTACTGCGTTAAAACGATATTGCGTTTGACGTGTTTTAGTATTGTTTTTATTTTGGCCGCCATTTTGTGTCATGTAAATAAGAGTTACCAAAACGTTGACAGTACGGAAACACGTTAAAGGCAATATCGTTTTTACCGTATAAAATAGAGGCCCGGAGGTCGTAAAATGTTTTATATTCGAAAATGCTTAACCATTAAGAACAGAAAAGTTATTTATTATTAGACTTCGAGAAAATAAATGGCGACAGTTTGTATTTCTACAATAATGTTTCCAAGCTTGTAATTTTACGCTGCCTATTGATAGCACACGCCCTAAACTGTTGTTTGTGGGCTCTGACGGGACAGCTTCAACTCGCTGGTTTATTCGTCCATCGAGTAGTTTAGAGCGGGTTTGTTACGAGGGTCGCCTACCTGGGCGGGTCGGGCGCATGCCGCGCGATGCACGTCAGGTTGATGTCCGAGCCGGCGCGTACGAACAGTTCCGGGCCCGACAGGATCTCCGCCTTCGACACTGTAACGAAACACTTACTTCAACCAAACGAACGAACTTAGGTTAAGGTGTTTGATCAATAGTTCACTGAACTTATGGTTAAGAGTCGAAAAAAGAATCGAAAATTTGACACATTTCCTTGAGATTTAACCATTAGTCAATATTTTTAACCATTAGTTAGTTTAACTACAGATCAAACAACAGGCCTTTAGAGATGTCAAGAAAAAAAAATTGTAGGCCTGTGGCTCTAGTCGAGATGCATTGCGAGAACGTTATCGTAATTGAAAATGTATAGGATTGACGTAAGCTACCAGACGGTCGCGTCGAGCGCTTATATGTAAGTGTCGTACATTTTGTTAGTTTAGTTATTTTTTTAAGGGCCCCATTTACGGAACGATTGGTGGTTACGATCAATCTGAAATGATATCGCGACAATCTATATTTTGATGCAAATTTGGACGCGACATTGCCACACACGTACAATTCATCTTTCGATTTTAACATCGCAACGACGGATCGTTACGATAATTGCCCCGTGAATGGCGGCTTTTAGACACTTATACATGTCTGAGTCCACCAGCACTTCACGAGTATAGTAGTCGACACCATTGCAGCACTGTTGAGAGGCGCCGCCAGATCCTGACCTCTCCTTTTTGTTCAAATAAATCTATTACAATGATATAATAAGCTTGTGTTACTTAAATTGATTATTAATATGATAATGATAGTAGCTACAGGACAAGTAGTGGACAGTGTCAATATAGCTGCCGTGCTCTGGCTAAAACTCCACTAAGCCACAAATCAAAATTTTGAGTTAAAAATAAAAAACCTAAAAACCGATATTTCTAGATTTTGTGAAGATTTACCATGTATTTTTTTTGTGTAACCGTTAAAACAACGGTTGTACTTAAAATGTGTATCAGTGTTTTTGCAAAATACTGCTTTTATTATTTTATAAAATGGTTTTTGTGTTCTAGATTTGCAAATAAATAAGAAATAATATATGTTTTGAACGCTAGAACCTAGCAAAGTAACCTTAGCGTAGTATTTTTGTCATAAAATTAGGATCATTTACCACTATTTATAATTGCAAACAAAGAAAATGGCTAAATCCCTTATAATGGTTTATAGTCATGTTTTTTACCAAGTTTTTATATTGAATTGTTTATCAACAAATACATTATTAGACTTTTACCATTTTTAAACTATAGACAGCCAACATAATTGTATGCACTACCACGAGTGACCCCTTTTTGCTTATCTAGAAACTAGTGAAGAGTCGAACCGTTACAAGTAACTAGATTTTAGTGTTGTATCCCGGAGAAATATTTTTCGATTTTCTGATTAAAAGCTGGCTTTAGTCCTAAACTATGCACTGACATTCACTATATTCTTTGAGTAATTTGATGAAATAAAATATACTTTATGATCTATTTGTTTATTAAAATTTTAAAATGAACACGATACCAAAATCAACACTTTGTTATAACTCAAAACACTATTAGCGTTACTACAAAAATTATTCAAAAAATGTACTAAGACAAAGGTACTTCCTTAACTAATTTAGATCTAATGATAACCTCTTAAATTCTTAAAAATATTAACAGGTACACAATCAACAAGTTTAGTATAAACAATATTGAGATCAATAGTTATTATTAAAAACTTTTCTCTTAAAATTATAAAATGCAACTCGTATCAACAAAAATAGGTTTAAATAAATCCTTTTTATATGAAATGCGTAATTATCTTGGTACTACTTGGGTACTTACTATAAAAAATATTCAAAAATTATAATTATTCATACTTTCTTTAGTAATTGAGATCAAATATGACAACCTCTTAAATTCTGAAAAACAACAAATATCAGCAGGTTATACAATAAACAAGTTTGCTTAAAACATTGAGATAAATCGTAATTATTCAAAATTGTGCTCTTAAAATTATAAAATTATTATTGTAATCTGTATAAAACAAAAAAGCTTTATCCTTAGGTATTTACTATTTATTATATTATACCCCTTCCCTTTAATATCTATTCTAAAATACCCGTTGTATTTATTATTGTACGAAGTTTTAGTTTCGGGAAAATTATCGAACAAAGCCCCGGTCATTGAGTATTCACTTGCATAAAGCGTGTTTGCGAGTTGATCTTCTGTACTACATTCTTTGAGTTTATTTCCAGATATGGGTTGCATTGGCAACATTTAGGCTTTGGTAATTTGTTAGGTTGAATGTTTTCATTCGCAATGTATAGCTGTAACATGTTTTGGATCCTCGCGTTGGGAAATCGTCTGAAAAATATAAATATAAAAATAATTCCAAATAATAATACAGCTAAGTACCTAATAAAAATCGATCACAAATTGACCCAGTATCAAACTAAGCTCTTAGATTTTAACAAAGTATAGAGAGTAGCTCGACTTTAAAAAAAGATTGAAGCATGTGTTCCTGTAATACGTAGGTACCTACATAATTATACATAAAAATGATAAAACTGCACTCAAATTCGGGTCTACTAAGAATCTCCTAAAGGGCCGGAGTCGAACTATCTACTTTTCTCTACTGTGCTTGTACTATGGGTACTAAGCAACGATAAATATACTCTTCAAAAGAAATGAATACTTATATATAATAATAAAACATCCAAGATTCAAAACCAAATAGGTACTCACGCTAATCACACACATATTTGCCACGACCGGGAATCGAACCCGGGATCGCCAGCTTCGTAAGCAGGGTTCTAACAACTAGGCCAACCACGTCGTCGTTTTTTTATAATATAAAAATAAATTTAATAATAAATATATTCAGAAATCATTTCAATAAATAGTAATCAAATAAAACAGGGATTCAATAATGTTTATAAGTGTGCGATTTGAATAAAACAAACATACCTACCTACTGACTCCAAACAACTTAACGAAGGTTTGAAAAACCATTCGGCCCTATTACTATTGAGAATGACTTTTAATACTCCTATTTACGAGAAGACAGAGAGAGAAATACGTAAGTAAGTAATTATATTATTTTAACGTGTTTACAATTGTTAATAAGAAATCTAGCCATTACAATTGAGTGAATTATTAACGCGTAAGTAGGTATAAGTACACTTTTAGACCTTATTGCCTTGTACGAGAAAGATCCTAAAGTATAGGTACACAAATGAACTCGACTGTTCATGTCATGTTTTAGGTACATAATTATCTATTTGTGTTTTTTTTTAGTAAAACGGCAACATTTTAACGAAAATCCAAAGATAAAGTGTCTTACCTTTTGTTCGCGGACATTTTGACGGAGCTCGCGCAGCAAACGCTCGCGCAGGTGACTATAATATTTCTAGCGCGCCGCAACGCCGACTGACCGCCCGCTCGCAAAAGCAACGGGGGAGGGGGACAGCACTTTACTAGGTTTTAGTGATGCAATGATGGTTAAAGGGGTTTTAGCGATGCATTATTTCATTTTTTTAACAATTTATACACTTCTTAAATGTAGTTGCTAGGTTTTAGCTTTGTATTTGTAATAGGAATGACAATGATATTCTTAAAATAAAAGGTTAAAGGACTTTAGCCAAATTTAAACGTAGTATGTTTATAATAACTTGTTTTTAGCATTGTGTCATGTAAATAATTTTCAAATAAAAAAATGCTTATAAAGCCGCAAAGGTATTAAAGTGTGGTATTAGTTAAGGATGCGAAACAAATGGTTTTTTAGCTATGTATTTAAATTGAACTTCAAACAAAAAAAAAACATTAACCGCACTTAGACAAAGTAAAGCGTAGTTTGGTTGGTTAGACAGGTTTCAGGATTGAAAACTGGTAAAAATCATGCACTTAGACATGTTAGGTGTCTCTGGTATCTTTGAAAGCCAGTAAGATAAAAAATTGAAACCAAGATAGGTCGATAGAGAATTTCTCGCTCTCTTTCGCTGCTTAAAAAAGTAAAAAACCCACTAAAGTCACTTTGAGGGGTTTTAGTCAGAGCACGGCAGATAGTAATTAGAGTACGACTAGATTAGATACAACAGAATGCAAATTTTCAATACTTAAATAAGGGTTATATTTGGCTGATGTCGATATTGTTTTATGACGCGGTTAACGTGCAAACTAAATAACACACAAACAATAATAATTTTAACTATATTTTAATGTTGGACTCGTCGTTAACGCAATTTACAGTAATATTATTGAACATGATACTCTGGGTGTATCGTATATATCAAAGGGTTACTTGGTTCCCGATGAGTTGTATGCTGCTCCGACTATATTGAATGATTCAAAGGCTTATTGAAGCCGGATCATTTCTGAATCTCTTTACCGCTGTGGGTTGTGTATCTAAGTTTGCTTTTGCATCAAACGGACATAATACATTGCGTTGCCATTTCAGACGAATTACATTTTTGACGAATATAATGGATGTTAAAGACTTAAAATGCTTAGCAGAAGGTATAGAGCTATAAAGGGATATATTGATATTGTAAAGGCACGGTGTAGTCCTTGTATAGGTACAATAAAACGAATGTTGGTAATACACGAAGCCAGATTTAAATAGAGAGGCAGTCAGGAAGAATATACCATTCTAAGCTCTTAAAACCTTAAGTCTGTGAATGCTAATGCAGCCTTTGTAAAACTAAAAGTATAGTTAATTATGCAGTAAGGCTGCAGCTCTTTTTAAGACTATCTAGCATTCGGCACGAGCTTTAGACCTCATTAATATGGCTGGCGCGAATGCTCATTAGTTATTGTAGACATCGCTCTAGAGACTCTATTCGTATTTATATGTATATGTAGTGACTATGTAATTTTGATGCATGTGCCATTGTCTCGCTGTACTCAAAGATATTTTAGAGACAATGAACTCATTCTTTTTTTAAACTTGTGTGTTAAAAAATTTCACTAAGGAATGACTTAGGGTCGGTTGTTTGATCAGTAGTTAACTCAACTTATTGTTAAAAAAAAAAAAAAAAAAACGAAATTGTGATAAATTTCCTAGAGATTTAATAATTAGTTACGATTATTAACAATTTGTTACTGATCAAACAACAGGACTCTGAGTGCACACGTTGGTGTTGAACGAATATTTAATCCTTTACGAGTAAACGAGCAATTCTTGTATGTATATATAGAAAAAAAACTCTAACGATTTCGCTGAAATTTAGTTATAGGGGTTTTTGGGGGTAAACAATCGATCTAGATTAGTTTTATGTTTGGAAAAAACCGGCCAAGTGCATTTCGGACCACGCACAGTGATGGGTTCCGTAGCTGGGATTAACCTTCACGGTTGAAATTAATTTTCTTTTTATTAAAATCTTAAAAACTACACGGCGTATCGTGTTCAAAACAATTTTGGTTGGAAGTATTTCGTATGTTCTACAACTGTAATTTTTATTAGATTGTTCTATTAAACAGTTCAAAATCTACCCACCCGGACAGAATTTTTACGACTTTAGAAGCGTATATCTCGCCAACTGTTCACTTACGTAAAAAGGTCACTTAAAAACCTCCGTATCATTTTGGAAGCCCTTTCTAAAAATACCCCACACGCTGATGTAACTCAAAAAATTTTTTTTCGTCCCCTAGTTACATGTATGGAGTGACACCCCTAAATATATTTTTTATTTCAATTTTACTACATCATTGTATAGCGGTTCATAGAATACATCTATCCTCCAAATTTCATTCATATAGTGCCAATAGGCTCTTGAGTAAAATGGCTGTGACATACAGACGGACAGACGGACGGACGGACGGACAGACGGACAGACGGACAGACGGACAGACGGGCAGACGGACATGACGAAATTATAAGGGTTCCATTTTTGCCATTCGGCTCCGGAACCCTAAAAACGCGTGTTTTCGAGTTTTCATGCAATTTTCTTTCCTCGCAGAATATGGTCGCTAATTTCGTGTTGCCGGCCACTGTCCGTCTGGTCCAGCCAGCGGGTTAAGACGTAGATGGCAAGAAAACGAGTGTTACGGGTTCAAAACCCGTCCGGTGACTAAGTAACTCTTATCTTTTTTTATATGTTTAAGTTTTATACCTATTTTTTTATTGTTTTTAGATAATGAAAAAAATATAGTTAATGTTTAAGATAACAATTATATTTCTCATAAATATGTCCAACATTTACCTATTATACTGATTACGTGATTAAGATTTAATAAGGTATAATATAACCGACCAAAGGTCGGTCGCCCAAGTACTAATTATGTATTTATGCATACTTTTTACTGTAAACAAAAACAAAAGAAGTACATAACAAAAAAAAAACAACTGAATAGGCAAGTAAAAAAAGACTTATAATTCTATTGTATCTACTAGATGTTTTTAGGGTTCCGTAGTCAAACTATAGGAACCCTTATAGTTTCGCCATATCCGTCCGTCCGCAGCCTAGCTTTTAGACTTTTAGTACTAGAAAGTTGTAATTTGGCATGAATATACATATTAGTCACGTCAACAAAGTGGTAAAATATTTTTTTAAAAATTGTTTTTTAGTGCACCTCCCCTACACGCAACGTGGGGTTGTTTTTTTTTGTCTACCCCATAGTGAGGGGTGTCGTTGGATAAGTCTTTTAAAATATTGCAGGTTTGTGTAACAATTTTTCGATTAAGGGATTCGTTTATGAAATATTATTAGAAGGGCTAATTTTTGTTAGAGTCAAGTGTCCCCCCCCCACAGCCAAAACTACAAACGCTAAAAATTTAAAAGGAAAACTGTCATGACTAAGTAGACGTCACAGGTTTTTGAGATACAAGCGATTAAAGTGTTTATACCTACTAAAATCATCTAAGTCCAAATGACTTCAAATAAAAAAATAGTTATTACTTGTTGATTTTTATGTTTGTAGTAAGTACTTAACGGCTTTGGAACCTCACACTGAGCATGGTCCGACATGCTCTTGCCCGATTTTTTAACGTTTACTAAAGCAGTCTGTAATTCAAGCGCCGCCGTTTCTTATAAGAGAAACAATGTAAGAAAAATCGAGTTCCGATTGCATTCTTAGGCGGGAATTTCGCTCTCGTCGTGCGGGACATTGTATAAAAGAAATCCAATATCATGCCGAATACCCACGATACACTATCAACTACTACGAATACCAAAAGGCAGTGGTTTTGTGGATACACAGTAAGTACCTACAATTGTAAATCCAATAAAATAATTAACTTTTTTTAGGGGACTATGTCACACAAATTGACCTAGTCCCAAAGTAAGCTTACCGTTACCTCCCCCTTACTTATATAGAGGTACAGGGTTCAAGGAAATTTAGCGTGGTTATTTTCAGGGTCTCTAATTACAAAACAGGTAAGTACATTTTTTTTGCTTATGAAAGAGCTACAACTCTAATTGTTATTTCTAAATAAGACTTACTTAACGTTCTGTCAAACATATAAATTTGATGGATTAAATCGAAAGCAACTGTGTAAAAATTAAACAAATAATTGGGTTGTTCATTACATTTTTAACCGATTTCAAAAAAGGAGGAGGTTATACGTTCCACTGTATGTATCTTTTTTTTATGTATGTTCACCGATTACTCCGTCAATTATTGTGGACCGATTTTTACAATATTTTTTTGGTTTGATAGAGTATACTTCCGAGGTGGTCCCATTGCCACCAAATCTGAATCTGATGAGGGAATCAGTGAGGAATTGAGGGAACTCTTTAAATATTGTAGGCAAACATATAACGATTTTAGTATTTTTAGTAACAAGTCTAGCATTTGCATTCAGAAAGTATCACTTGGTGAAGTGAAACTGATGATGAAGACCACATATGGCCACCGAAACTCCTTATCGGTACCTATTTCAAGGGTGCCGTTAAGATATCTCGATTAAGTTAGTTGAGCGACTACAACGAAGAATATTTACTTTTTGAAATATGAAACTAACACTTTCCCGCGGCGTTGCTTGCGGCACGACTGAAATAACTTAAAGTTTCATATCAACTAAGAAGTGGGACAACGTAACAGCGTATTATGATCAACAAAGTATAAAATAAAATAAATGTTTTAAAAAACAAAAAACCGCCATCAAAACGCAAAAAATAACTCTTTTAGAATTGTGATTGTGAAGTCGGCGACTATAATATTTTCAACAAAAAGCTGACTTCAGTTGGACTAACCTATTATGTAGGTGGCTACAATTTTAAAAAGTTTTTTTTTGCGTTTGAAGGCGGTTTTTTGTTTTTAAAACATTTATTTTTAATAGTACGCTATTCTGACACCGCCAAACCATAAATCCTCTTTACAAATAAGATCAAATAAGTGTTGACAGTCACAGTGGCATCAGCCTTTTCTAATTACTAAAAATGTCCTCTAAAGAAACAGAAAAAGAAGGTGAAACTTAAATATTTTCTTTACATATTATAAATACAAGTATAGTTGAAATAAAAATGTGCTGTCGGGTGAATAACAAGTTATTGGCATATTCCTCTCCTTTAGCCGTTTTATATTTATATGTGTAACTTTCAGATTTTGTTATTGGTCTATGCATTATTCACTTTTGAAAAAATACCTGTTCATTCTATTGTATCGTTTATTTTTGTCTATCTTTCAGTAATATTACTACAAAACTTTTATGTTATCACTGACTTAGTTTGCAATACGAACGCGAGTTTCAACTCAGTGTGCAAGTATTGGCAGTTCGCGGGTAAAATACACAAGTATTCGCTGCAAAGCATTGCATTGTTTCCTCAATTTTAGCTTCGCAAAGAGTTAAAACTATGGAAGGGTTATTATTATTTATTAATATAATCTTCTTTGCACAATACAAATAAATGTAAAAAGTACAAATGGCGGACTTAATGCCTAAAGGCATTCAGAGAAAAAAACCGGTGCAATTAGAGAAATGAACAGTATTAGAAACTAAATTAAATCTAAATAGCATATAAAACATATAATACATAAATAATATTTAAGTAAAGCAATATGTAAGTAAGGGTTGTACAGAAGCAAGCTATGCTACCAAAAAAGGCAGAAGAAGAAAGGAAGGAAGTGGTCAATGCATTATGTACTCTATTGGTAACCACATTAAATATAAAATGCTTATATTATTACTTTGCAGTTAGCCGCCTTCTTTGATATTACGGCAGCAAGTCCGAATGCCTTTTCTGTAATTTATTTTTACCATCGTGTACTTCAAGACTATTTCCGTATGGTTTACTGATTCTCATTCTATTGTTGATCGTTAATTTACTTTAATATTATTGTTTAATACTCTTTTTGCATATGATTTTTATTTTTAATATTTTACTAAGAACTATCAAATTGAGGTACTAATTGGCGCTCTTCGATACAAACTCCTACAACACCATGACGATTTGTTTTAAGCGAGATGGTTTTTACAAATAATGGACAGCTTAAATCAATTTCGCGGAATGGCCTTCTGATTCTCATTAAATAATTAATTGTTAGATTACTTGAACTTGATATTGACTATTTCACTTTTTTCTTTAATTTTATAATTAGCGTTTATCGATTCAAATTCTACCAATGTCAATATATCTGTAAATATCTATTGTTCTTTTATGTGGGATGGTCTTAAAAAAGAAATACGTATCCCATCGTTCAAGCAAAGAATTTTACTCTTAATAATTTAGGCCGACCTTTATTTCTCTTTATTGTGGCCCATACCTCTTGTGTTCAATTCCTTATGGGTCGGTACGTGACACAATGATGCATCAATATTGTCTTTCAGGCAGAGTGATTACGGGTCTTCTTCAACAGATAACAGAGGCAAAAGTAAATAATTCCGTGCTCGATTGATTTCAACGTCATTTCGTTGTCTTTTGAAGCTTTCTTATTCCGTAGGCGTAGTACAGTCAGCACCATTTTTTTTTGACGACACGTTTTTAAAGTTGGGTTGACCCTGCCTCCGAAGCCAGCGGTCCTAGGTTCAAATCCCGGTAAGGGCAGATATTTGTTTGATGAGCGCGATAGTAAGTATGTTTTTCTCTAAATAAGTATGTTTATCGTTGTCTAGTACCCCATTGTACAAGCCTGGAGCTTAGTTTGGACTAGGTCAATTTGTGTGAGATTGTTTGCTGATATTATTTATTTATTTATAAATTTAGCTTGTCGCTTCAGGACATCACGCTTGATCTGCGTAACCAAATTGGATAGCAAGTTAAAGCAGTAAGGTACATATTAATGACGCCGACTGTATACTTGAGAATCGGATAATTTTACTAAAATAAATGTTTACGAAAATGTACCCTTCTGAAACGTGGTGGTAATAACTCCAAAAACTTACTTTATCGACAAGGAACGTGATCACTCTGTGCCTCTATTTTAATCGGTAAAATAATTATTCACACCAGTTGCTTGGGAGCCTGCAGTTTGGCCAAAATATTTTTGGTCAAATGTTTCAGTTGCCAAACCAATGTTATATAATTGTTTTTCAGAATTTATTTTAGTACCATCGTGTAGAGAACCCTTTTGGTTAGGTTAGGTTAGCTTTTATAAAATCCTGAAATATTTACGATTACAGAAAACAAAGCGGTTTGGCAAATTCAAATTTAGAAAATGAAACATTTGACCAAAAACTTTTTGATGAAATGCAGGTAATCCCATTTGCTTTTCTAAGATAGGGAAAAGCACAATAATTTCTTGTTAAATTATAAATAAAGAAATTATTATGTAACAGCTCTTTGTATTCTATTTTTTTAGTATGGAGCAACGATATACATTTGCAATATAGAGAAATAGATAGTAGTTCTTTCTTGTTTTTTTTAATGACAGGTCAACGCGATATTCTGCAGTGATTTCGCCAATGTCAAGTGAGTAGAGTAAATCAGTAAACAGAATAAATCAAAAGCAAAAGCCGAATATTTTTCAATCGATCAACTTTCCTCCCCGGAGGTAACCGGAATTCTCTAGATACTAGTTAAACATTATAATTTATCAAAAAATCCAAGAGGAACAAATACTCATGCTTGTCACACAAATACTTGTCCTTACGGGTAGCAAACCCGCGTTAGCTTTAGTCAATATAAATAAAAAGACGAAGGCCAATCGGTCTTAGTAATAAAAATAACCTCACCATTCAATGGTTTTTTTGGATCTCTGAGCGTAGGCGAAATATTTTTTTGGTCGAATGTATCATTTGAAATAATTTGCCCATTGTTTTCCTATTTACCAAAATTATATCTATTTCCCGATTTATCAGTTTGTCACAAGTCTAACTACTCAACCGATGTAAATAGGTTGCCTTTATACCCAAAAATAAAAGAAATGACTATTTGGGAAATTATACATCTGGCCATAAATATTTCGCCTAATCAGCAGGCACCGACTTTTGAACTTACCAACAACAGATAGCCTAAATGACATGCTGATCTTGGGTTCCGTAGAGACCTGGCACTCGTAGCCGCCGGAGTCCCGTGGCTGCGCGGGCGCCACGCGCAGTGTCCACTCGTCAGTGCCATCTGTGTGCAATGCCGCGAACCGCGCGTCGCTGCTGTATGTGTGCACCCCCACCGTCAGAATGTGCAGGTCCCGCTTACGGATCCACGACACCTAGGAACAATAAAATTGGTGGTCATACATAGCATAACTGCGATTGAATATCTTGAAGTACAGAACAGGGTCTAAACGAAGAGCACGATAAAAGCAACATACATACATACATAACATCACGCCTTTATTCCCAGAGTGGGGTAGGCAGAGCTACAAAACTATCACCAAATCTAAAAAGACTGGTTTATAATTCTGTAACCACATTTTTCACAATCAGGCCAAGAAGTTTACTAGTGTATTAGTGACAGGTTGCAAGTCCATCGCCTAACAGTACTACAAGCCCTTATTCCCTTAGTCGCCTCTTACGACATCAACGGGAAGACTTAGAGTGGCACTATTCTAACCCGGCAACCACACGGGGCAAAAAGCAAAACAAAGTCTCGTATAATAGGTATTATGAAAACTAGTTCAACTCTTGACCATTAGGGTCTCGAGATCTAAGCGTACAGCTTAATTGAGTGTCGGGTAAGCATGAGGTGCGGTTACGGAAAATCTTGACTAGTCCCCATTGCCCTTTCCTCATGCATACCCCAGCTCTCAATTAAGTTGTACGCCCATAGGTACCTACGCAAACACACGCAGACTTTATTAATGTTGCGGAGCGTACGAGTATGGAGCAACATACAAGCCGCTTGTTGTACCCTTGTTTGAAAATGTGTCACTACTTTGTTTATATTGTGACAAAAGCAAGAGTCCGTTGGCATGTCTAGGCAGGGAACTTGTGAAGCAGCTGAAAAAGCTAAATTATTACAAATACGATATCGTAAAACAATTCTGAAGGGATCCAGTTAACACACATCTTATACGTAAACGTAATAAGCGGAAAAGGGGCAAAAGGTAAACATATGTAAATGCGTAACTATTTACATTTACTAAATAGTTACGCATTATTCTTTCTTTCTTTCTTATTTAAAAGAAAGAAAGAAAGAAAAATGCTTTATTGCCCAAGCTTTACAATTGTAAATGCGCATAACAAGGGAAATCCTGCAGTACCACAGGCGTATTAAACGGGAAGATGAATCGTATTGACCGCGAGAAAACACGACTTAAGTTGCAGGGACCGGCTTAGAATGGCGTATTCAGCCAGAAATCGTATTACACATGATCGTATTAAGCGGGTTCCACTGTAGAAAGATTTATTAAAATCCTATATTCCCAATCAATAGCGAATAATAAGAATTGGTGCAGAATCCCAAGAAGAGGGGGGGGGGTCTTAGTTATTTTTCTGTCCAAGGTTGTCTGGTAGAGATCGCTATTTAACGGAAAAACCGCCTCTTGTATAATACAGCGTGTAAATTTAATACGTTCATATATTTTAACAACAGTCAATATATACACTAATTAACGTAAAAACTTATGTAACAGCAACGTTAGTTCTACTTTATTTTTTCTTACTAATTAATTCAGCAAACAGCACACATTGCGCCAATTAAATTAAATCATCTACGTAATATCGTTTTGTGATAGGAAATTGCACGCGTTAAATTGCTCTAAAGACAAACTACAAAAAATTAACTGCGCCTTAATTATAAAAGTTACTAACAAAATATATTTCTCACTTGATTTGTAAGATCGTTAACTACGCCTGGATAAAATATATGCCTGTATGAAATTTACACGCTGTATAAATGTTCTGTTCTGTGTTCTGTTGTTTTGGTGTCCAATAAAGAGTATTTGTACTGTATTGTATAGTCAGGCATGTTTTTTTGACAGTTAATATTCAATTGTTTTGCTTTTTAAAATACTCTAGTATACATACATAACATCATGCCTTCATGCCCAGAGTAGGATAGGCAGAGCTACAGAAATACCAACAACTCTAAAAAGACTTGTTAATAATTCTGTAACCACATTGTGCACAAGTGCATCAGGCCAAGAAGTTTACTTGTGTATAAGTAACAGTTTGCAAGCCCATCGCCTAGCAGTACTACAAGCCCTTGATCCCTTAGTTGCCTGTTACGACATCTGTGGGAAGATATAGAGTGGCAGTATTCTAACCCGGCAATCACACGGCCACTCTAGTATTAACTGCAAAATATTAAAAAAAATAACCATTTAAGAAAACTCATTTAACTTTTTGCATTTCAATGACTTCTTTCTTAGTTCATTTGCAAAGTCCCATAAAGTAAAACTGAATAAGTACGCGATATTTGTTCCATTTGCAAAACCAGAAACCATAATACTAAGCGTAAAAAGAGTTATTAATGAAGGGTATATCGATATCGCACTGCTAGATCAAAACAGAATCAACTCAAAAAACACGGTAAGATTTGTTTCAAGTCCAAACACATTGGTATTAAAGTTGATTTTAAAATACAGTTTTATTTTGAGTTGATGCTGTTTTGATCTAGCAGTGCGATATATATATAGCCTTCATTCTGGGGATTCAAAGAACTGAACCAATTTAATGCACGATGTCAAAAGTTTTATAGAATTTCTACTGAATAAAGCAATATGAAACCTAACCTAACCTACTCCTTAAAACAATATGAAAACTCTCTAGAATTATTGTTGAAATACACTGGCTTTGACGTGGTTAGTTGTAAATTAACATGTTTTCAACCACCTCGTTTCTTCAACTCCGTCCAAATACACGTTTTAGCACCTAATAAATATTTATAAACATAAATGAGAAACATTTGTTCAGCAAATGGGCCAATTTAGGATCCCTTTACTAAGAAACCGCTATTGCAAAAAATGCCACAGAAACTTAATCTGATTTAAAAATTCAGGTCGTAATCTTAACGAGCGTCCGATTTACAAACTTAACACATTTTTTTAAGCAAAACCTGGCAACGTAAGTAAAGTACATTAACTAAGTTTATTTTTTCATAATCGCGGTTCTTCCAACGATATTCTCGATTGAAAAATATTAAAAATATTAATGCAAAGAAACGCGTAAAATAAAAATCTAACTTTGAATGAAAGTAAGCCCCGTTTCACTCTACGTAGGGCTCTATTCATTTCAGTAAAATATTTTTGCATTTCACGTGCTATTGTATTGTTTTAACTCGGCCGCCATTACTGTCCAGTAAATAAGAGCTCTCAAAACTTTGACATACGATGACATGTCAAAAGCAATAGTACTTTACTGAGTACAATAGAACCGTGAATTCAGTAATGCTTGTTAAATGAGAGGGAGAATGCGTTTTAAGTTTGAAATTACATAAATTGTCGAATGGAAGCCTTTGTACCTTTCACAAAATTGTTTAATTATGTTTTAAATTAACTTTTTTTTTAAAAGAGACTGAAACTGTAATAAGCGTACAAAAAGGTCTGACGTAGAAATAGGTGAAATGGATACACGATAATTATATTCTTAACATAAAGTACCATTTTAAGCAGCAGTTTTTGGGTTAAAATTGGATTATGTTTTCAATTTCACCCCGCGCCTTTATTTTTCCCATACAATATTTTGCCAAGCTATAGACAGCCCCCGTCGTGACCAGATTAGTACACCTAAACGAAGTAAAAGCATGGCTTACGAGCGTAAGTATTTCCGGGCCGCTGCCGAACAGGATTAGTGGGACGACTGTGTAGGCCTCCGTAAGCGGTCGGAAACGAGGTTCCATGAAAGTCGTAAGCTTGTCAACCGTTACTTTGTTCTTTTGATATGAAACGAAACCATATAAAGCTCATTGAGTCATACACAGCCCTTTGGGTCGCCCATGACGCGTTTCACGACAAAACTTTTTGTAATACCCATTTGTTTTTCATGTGGAATTACATGAGCTATAAATGGGATGTTGTATGGGGTATAAAATATGCGGTTGTGTATTGGATACTAGATTATAATTATAAATTTAAAAAAGTTCGTAAAAAAACTAGCTATTCAAATTTTTTACGATTAAAAATCGTTAGGCGATGGGCTTGCAACTTGGCACTAATACACTGGTAAACATCTTAACCTGTTTGTACAAAATGTGGTATGGCGTTTTCCAAAAAAAATACCTGTAGTTAATGACTACAATTAACAACAGTAACTTTTCTATTACGTCACGAAAATTAACTATTACTATTTTAAAAGAAATAGTGGCATTTCAGATAAAACTCCTGTAGCAAGTTCGACCATATTAACAGGGAGGTTTGAATCTGCTATGCTTATTTAATTGTAAATACCATTATTGGCTTATGAGGGCAGTATATAACAATATGACTAATTTTCGTGACGTAATGGAAAAATAAAGTTGTTAATTTTTGTCCTTAACTATAGGTACTTTTTTGGAAAACCCCGGGTTAGAGAATTATTAAGAATTCTTCTTATTATAGTATTTGGTATTTCTGCAGCTCTGCCTACCTATTCCAAACCCACTATGGGAATGAAGGCGTGATGTTATGTATGTACGATCAAAAATATGCACAGCCTTGCAGTTATTCTGTCAGAGTTATTTCTGTAACTGTGTACGAATAAGCAGATAAAAAATGTGAGCCGGGACTGGCAGACACGTGAAATGAGAATGCTATCTACTTTAAATTAAGTCGGACGGGGAACGGTTGAACTAAGTACGAGTGCCGCCATGACATGGCATAACATTGTTTTAAGCTACTTAGAGTCTGACAAAGTCAACTCTGCAGAGTTGAAAAACCGTTCGTTTTATGTAACGTGCTTTAGACCGCGATACACCTAAATAAATTAACCTTTACTTTGGATTGCAATTAACTCTTATTTAAAAAACTAAAAGCAATATTAAAAATAAACGTCATAAATTGAACATACCTAGGGATACTTTACCAAAAAAAAAACTGACAATTTAAAAAGAGTCAGTAGGCAAAAGGGTATTGCAAAATATACTTCGAACTGGCATACAGTGTATTAAAAGTAAAAATATGATGTATAAAAACTGCTATGTAAATGTGTAGTTGGAGTACCATAATTGAGTCAAATCGCAGTACTAATTAAAAAAATAAAAAAATATGTCGATATCAAAAGTGAGTGGGTATACACTTTTGCCAATGGCCCGTAAATTCGTTAAGTGAAAGGTACACTGCAGTTCGTGGCTGGCTGCGTGTAATCGAGGTTGGAGCCGCTGTGTCCGTTTTGCACACGACAGATGCACAACAGGCGGCGTAGAAAATAAAACAATGGTGTGCGTTCGCTTTGTTGTAATTATAACTAATATTGCTGACAGTTTCAAATGTGAGAAGTATGTGTGGAGTTACGATGATAGATAGTGTATGAAATAGCGAGATCTGAGAACGACGTGGATTGAAGGAAGTGACAAAGATCGATAAGACGGTTACGAGTAGGTTATTTAAAAAGGATGGTTGAAAGAACAGTTGCGAAAAGGTATGAAAAGCGAGACTGAGTGGAGATGTCGGGAGGGGCTTCTCAGACTCACATACATACAGTGATCAGATTCGCGATATACTGAATAAGGGCCAAATTAAAAAAAAAAAACAAAACCGACGTACATCAAGAGGTTGACGAATGGAGAGCCAATGTTTGGACCAGTGCACCTGGCATTCCATAGTGACTGCCTACCCCATTGGTGGACAGGTGTTAAGGTGTGAATGTAATTTTAATCAAAACAAAAAAAAAAAAATGTGTTTGTTTGGATAAATCCCGCTTGGAAAATAAATGACAAAAGACATCAAAGATCCAACAAGTCTTTGAGTCAAACCAAATATAATAAAACTTTCTCAACATTATTCAAAACTTACATAGCATTACTTATAGCTTTACGTTCTACGCTTAAAGCACTAGGCATATCAAAAGTCGATTAGCATGTCAGTCGACCTACTAGTATTGTCCCCACGTTGTGAATTGGCCGCTGGCAACTCTATATTACACGCCAAAAGCGAACTAGCCGAGCGCGTGAAACAAGTGCCACTTTCAGTAACTTTACACTTTGCATCCAGTTGTAGTTGTATAGATTCTCCCGACCGTGCCGTTTTATGACGTGAAACATATTAAAGTGCTAATAAAATCTGCAGTTACTGCCATGGCAATTTGGACGTCAAACGAAAAGATGGCATTTCGCTGCCCTTCATTTTGTCCCAGTTTTAGTGTTTACCAGTTGTATTATTTGCTTTTTTAAAAGAGTGTAGGATTTTTTTAATTTATATGTAAGAATGTATTATTTCATTTGCTTCAAAATTTGATTCTACAGAATTCCTGCTAGCCTTACTAATGTTCTCTTTCTAAATCAGGTGAAAAGTTAAAAACATTAACCTACTATCGGTACATTACTTGTTTTATATGGTAAGCAAATTATAAACATAATAAATTAAGAAACACTATTGTTTACTGAACCTATAAATCGTGACATAATCGCGTGATAAAATAAACATCGACGTTTCGACTATTGTTTATTTAATGAAGCCGACGATATAAGATATTCTCTTGAGCAGGTGCTTGATTAAAAGGGAAAATAGCTGTTTTAACTGTTGAAACGTTTACTTTGAGGTTGGAATATTGTTTACCACAGATTAGTTAGGATAAACATGTAACGGAGTACATGTCAGTGTGTATGTGTCATAATTATCTAGGGTTAAACTTTGAGCTATGCTATAAATAAATGGTATAAGTGCTTTAACTGGCGCTATAAACTGGTCATAAAATATTTAAGAAGTTTGGATTTAAAGCTATTTACCACACAAATGATTGTAATAAAATTATTAAATCTTATAATCTAGATAAACTCTTAAGTATATTTATCCTATATTTCAATAATATATATTTATATAGCTGCAGCTTTGACAGTAGACCATTACCGGGAGAGACACGTATATAAATAATATTTACGAGCACCTTCCTTTCAATGAAAATTGACACGAAGCGATCCGGATAAAATTACAGTATTCAATTTCTTATTTTGCTATAAAATTATTAAGATAGCGTTATGTAAGTGTGCATATTTACAAGGTTTAAGCTTCGTACAGTCATGGACTTTAGATGCGAAGTTTCTATAGAATTTTGGTACTGTAAGTCAATTATTATGGTTTATGTAATCTTGTTGACCTACTTGATTTGACGTTTGTTATTGCGACAGGATTCTCCGCGGGTTCAACAACAAACATCAAGGATGGTACAAATTAAAAAAGACTTTTTAACAGTTTTAACATCATCTTCTTTATCACTTCAGCCCACATACTGCCCGGATCAGTTCTAAGATTAACCAACCGGTTTGAAACATATCTTTAAAAAACTAGATTCACTTTAATCTTCCTACAATAATGATTAAATCAAGTTGATATACGATTCAATGGGTTAATAATTTAGAACGTTGGATTAGTTTAATGGGTTTTCCCTTAAGGGTTAGAGTTATATTTATAGCAGTCAGAAGCTTCGCAGACGGAATTCATACAACGCCGATGAGGTTTGACTTAATTTGTCTCATGAGAAATTCACGATTCACATACCATTCCGAATTAGATTTACATTTCTGTATTTGCCTTCCCAATCTTATAAGCATTGTTACGCTTTTATAATAATATATAATATATTCTGAAGGTTCCGTCATTTTTAAGTAAATTTTTCCGTGTTCATATGAACTTCTCTTTGGGAAAAATACTTTATTCCAAAACCATTTCGTTAGCTTAAACGATAATAATTCATCAGAAAATTAAGCTAAAATGTTACTAGTATTTACAAGAAGGTAATATAGAAATTGAGTCGCAGAAAACCACAAACTAAACTGCTCGTTAGCAAAACCAGACATTGCGTTGGTCTTAAATGGAAAAACACCATCATTAACCAGAGAAGCGGCGTCAGGCAATATTTAAGTTATAAAATAAAACAAAATCGCGACCAGAGCTGGCTTTGTTCCAAAATGTACGGGCCTCGACCCAATTCTCTTTGCTTTATTCTCGAGCAGTACTCGCACGCGACATTTCCTACAATACTTACTCTGAGTCGTTCGGGAATCAAATCCTGCTCACTGGTGAGAGCTAAGCCGCGTTGCCAATAAGCGGTTTGGATCCGTTTGACCATTGACGACTCAATCGGTATCGATTTCGAATTTATTATCTATTCGTCTTATACAGTTTTAAGTATTTGTTCAAGCAATTTGTTAGAGAGTTACAAAACTAAGAGAATAATTAATTCGTTGTCCTTTTGAGGTACGCGTTCTTACTTTGGTTATTTGTGCATACATAACTAGTTACTCTAACTTACGACTGATTTAAAATGTGAATCAAATGATAAAACATTTAACCGTCGACTGAAGAAACTTTTATTTGAGAATGCATTTTATTCAGTTAAATAATTTTTTGACATTAAACTGTAGTTCTAGGGCTCTCTAAATTGAGATTTGTATTACTTGACTTAGTATTAGTATAGCTTTGATACTTTTAATTTGTTTTAATTATTGTACCTATTTGACGAATATAGATCAATGCATGTAAAATTTATTGTAATTTGTAATGTTATTGTTTTATGCATTAAATCAACTAAACTAATAAATCCACATCAGCTCTTGTTCTATCATTAAAGGAAGATCACTTCACTTCATAGCGGAAAAAAGCTGGGATCATTTACAAGCGTAGCACGTAGTTTCGTGGTAGCGAATGTGTTCAACAACTTCCCGCCTCATTTTTTAATTGTACGTAGGTACATTGACTCAAGCCCAACGTCAATTTGAGTCACGGGCTAAACCGACGTACATTGAAAACACTAACTATGACGCAACTGCTGTTTTACGATTTTACAGGAAAGCATATTGAATATTTCAAACCAAGCTGGATATTTTCATGTAAACCGTACGAAATAGGTATTTTCACGTTATTTTACTAAATATTTTTATTTCAAACCTTTAGTTTAATAAAGCATAAAAACTTGTTGTAAAGTATATAAAAACGTTCACAAAATGAATATGACTCACACTACGTCTTTTTTACACTAGTGTTTCAATAAAATGTGCAATTAAGACATTGTAGAGCAAAATAACTTACATTTACGTTAGTTTATCTCTAGATGTTTTAATAAAACAAAGACGCAGTTGTATAAATGAGTCATTATTACCAAAACATTATAAGTATTGGTCATAGCTTTACATTTACGTCTGTACACAGACGTCCTTGAACCAAGCGGGGTTCCCCTGTCATCTGACGTATTACGCCGTTGTCGCGGCAAGTTGCTCGAACGTCAAAGGAAATCAATTATGACAATCATCTCCATCTAGCGGTAATTGTTGGGATTACAGTAATGTCTTTTTAACCCAAGGTAGATTGTGCTTTAGGTCACATAATTATGTAATTTTTCGTAATTGCGTCAGAAAAGTCAGTGTCGTGTTTTTATTCTTTACATCAGGGGACAGTCTCACACAAATTGACTGGATTTAAGCATAATAGTTTAGGAGTAACTAAATTATTAAACTCTAGGCTTATACTTTGAGTAGGTACTAGACAACGATTAACATACTTATATAGAGAAATAAATGCTTAAATACATAGAAAACATCCAAGACTCAGGAACAAATACTTCACACAAATATTCGCCCATACCGGGAATCAAACCCAAGACAGCTATAAATAAGGCTAATACAAGAAAAATGTTAACTGTAAATTAAACGTGTAAATCATATTTTGTCTAAAAAACATATTCGCTTGCGATTTATAATTTCCTTTCGAAATTCCAAAAAACATCCAGGTCAATCGCGAGGATTCATCATTTTTAAAACATTACATTTGAATGTCGGCGACGTGTCGATTCGCCGCAATGTATGCGTTGCTATATGTTTCGTTTAACGTCGCGTGAGCCCAACAAATAGACTTTGCTGCGTTTACACATTTTTACGGCTTGTCTGGAAATAATGTGTTGCTGCGCGGCCAACTTTTACCCAAAATTGTTTATGGAACAGCCAAGCCATTATAATTCCATTACTTCATGGTGCCTAAACAAAGTTAAACCAGTAAAATGTCGTCGAACGTAGACTAATATTTGTTTAAAACTAATATGGCAGCCTCGAACTGTAAATCTACTATTTATCGGTCTTTCATTTTGTTTGCCCTATATCCATTATAACAAAAACATTTTCTTGAGAGGGGTGCTTACGCTCGATTGAGTTTCTCTTTATAGCAAATATGAGAGCGATATTTTAGATAACTTATTCACAAACAGTGAAGTTCAGTAGTGGTAGGACCCTGTGCAGGGTCCGTCCGGATCGCTACCACCATCTTATACATTAACCACCCGCCAAGCAACAGTGTTCGCATTGTTGTGTTCCGAGGCATTCCATGTTAGTCCTCAGGGTTGGCAACGCGTCTTAGGATTATAAACTTGAGAATTCAAATATCTATGGGTCTCAGATTCCACTTACACCATCAGGTGGCCTGAGTGCTCGTGTGCCTTCTCCTTATCATAAAAAAAACTGAATGTACATAGAGTGACTCGTTCATTTCAGATGTATTAATTGGTAACATTGAAAATAAAGGAGCCAATTCATCACGAAAATATTATACGGTATAAATTTCCTTGTTGCAATCTTTCCTACTGATTATATTTTTCCTTCAATTTTATGTTGACGATATTGACGCGCCTTGTGGTTTAGGCGTGTAAAAATATTGCATATTTATGAGAAAACTCTCGAGGGCACTCAAGCGAGATCTTTGAACATTTCTGAGCTTATTCCTGCCTGATGGACAAAAGCTTATGTTTCTACATCGCCACAAGGCATTAACAACACGTGTATTCTAAAGAGTAATGCAAAAATACCTACATATTAATAATATCCTTTTAAATAAATAAAAAAAAAACAGTGCGTCATAGAATTGAGACTTCAATATCACCTTATCTCAGAGCTGATTACTTTTTGGCTTAACAAGTTTTCATGGCACATTAGGTAATATACAACCGAGAAACTGCTTATAACAGATAATACAGGGTATCGCATTTAGATCGGTCAGTATGGGCAACTCTGTAACTATAAGACAAACAAAGATCTGTTCTTAGGAACCATGTCATCGGTACAAGTGACAAGAAAAACTGCATACATAGATTTAAAATTAACTTGTACTCAGTTCGGTAATCGAACCCGGTCGTATTGAAAAATAAAACTTACATTATTTCTATTTGGCTATCGATTGTGTGTGTTGTGTCAAAAGTAGTAAATGCTGCTATGAAACATCATAATTCTACTTAGATATTTTTAAATCTATGGATGCCGTTTTTCTTGTCACTAAAATCTTTGACATGGTTCCTAAGAACAGATCTTTGTAGGTACGTCTTATAGTTACAGAGTTACCCATACTGACCGATCTAAATGCGCCACCCTGTTTAGACATACATACTAACCTCTTTATTCATATCATAAACGCACAATAATCTATTATGGTTAAAGTATGTTTTTTCACTTTCTGACAAATTCAGATGTCACAATGACAGATGTCACAACACAACAAAAAGGCTTTAATTACAAAGCTCACCTTTTTGTTTTGTGAAGGTGAAAAAGAGTGTCAGTTGAGCAAAAAAGTTGCCACATAAACTTTTAATTGTAGAAAAGAGGCCGCCAGATCAGATAGTAGTCCAGTAAATCTGTCCGAGATAAGGGTAATTGTAAATTCTTGCCTTTTATTTTTGTCTTTAGGGCCTTTATTAAAAATCCAAGTTTCTAAAAAGGTTTACAAAAAGTGACAAAATGGTTTAGAAAAAGTGGTGTTTAAGAGAAAAACTGTGAAACGGAGTCTAAATTGTAACGCATTTAGTCTTGTTAATTATCTAGACTTAATACGCTTCAATTTGGTGTTTCAAATTACAAATTTCTATGTACCTAGCAACTACTGAGATACGACTCTTTAAACTATGGGCAGCTAGGACTAACTGTTTGAAATTTTAAACGGTTATTTTTTGTTATTAGTTTATTCAAACAAAACTGAAAAAAACGAGAAATAATAATAAAGCCTTATTTTTACAACATAGAAGAAATAGAATTAGAAATATAAATAATTTTACGGACAATATTTGACACAATACATATACAACATGAAAAATAAAACAACAAAATAAAAAAGAAGTATGATAGTATCAAATAGTGTCAAATAGGGTACCACTCAGCATGATGCCGCGGCGTGGCGAGCCACTACCCACGACTCTGATTTTCTGTGGCCCCTATTTGAGTGAAATCACGAATACCAGAGACATTACAAAAAAATAACAATAAAAGAAAAAAGAAGGTGAAAAAAAAAAGAAAAAACCAAGTGACCGTCTAATACAAAAACAAATCAATTAAACACACACAACCAAAAAACTACGCACACTACGCAGTTGTATGGCAACACTTTGTGCAGGTCAACCAATTGACTGTTGATTTATACAACATATTATCTAAAAATGGCGGACACCCAAACTTTTGCAAGGTAACATGTATAACTTTACTCTGTACCTATATACAGAATTATATTTTATTTTCGAAAAACATTTACAAAGAACAATCTAACTAGAACTCTACTTCCTAAATAGGTAAAACCTTTTCTTTAGGATGAGAGCAGAGCTTTCCCCCAAGGAATATAACACAATGTCACAACTAAAACTTAATTAAGCTTAACCTAGCTTTAGTTATATGTAAAAAAGATGCATCGTGCGACAAACTCGAAAATTCAACTTATCCAACCGTACGGAGTGTAATAAGTCAGCAGTGTACGAATGTATTAGAAACATCAGCATCCCAAGTATTTAGGGGATTACTATGGAAATGAGGAGTTAATTTTGAGATAAGCCGTTCATATTTGCACGTGCCGCGTGCGGTATCGTGTGTGTTCAACCGGGTATCCGGGATCAGTGAAGGTTCTCGGCTTTATAAAACTTCCGTAGAACAGAAGAATATGTTTAATGAATGCCTCAAGCCTATGAATAAGCAAGGCAGTAATAAGAGTATTCGTGTACGTAACACTGAGATACCGATAGGTGCCTTAAATGTGTAATTCGGAACGATCTTCCGTTGAAGGCGGGTGAAGTAAATCATAGGCCGATAGTTAAATAAGGTCTCTTGCAATCCTACGTACGTGTGCAATTTTCACAGCAATTAAACGTCAGCCTATAAATCGGTTTATGAATGCAAGTTTGGATGAATGTTTGTTACTCGATCACGCCCGAACCGCTGAACGGATCTAGATGAAAGACACAGAGTTGATTAGGCTCTTTTTATCTCGAGATTTCTGAGGAAATAGCGATAAATGTCTTCTACGCGGACAGAGACGCGGTAAAATACTAGTGTATCATAATCAACAAGCAAATCTACCCAATATTGGTGAATCGGGAAATAAAATGAACAAATTTGTCGGCACGAGATGGTTATTTCTTGTACTGTTCCGTGTTTTGTTTTTACGGTTTTCAATAAAGAGAAGGTAGGGTAAGGGCCAGTCAAGAAAATGTAATTTAGTTACTAGACTAGCCACCCATTTTATATACGGACGCTGTTACGAGTAGTAAAGAACAGTACTCCCAATCCCGATAATATTTCTGGTATTCTAAATATTTTTATCGCAGAAATATCAGCATATATTTTGCTTTACACTTATTATTGCAAAGTGGCCAGTTACTGGCGGTGGCCATTGACCATTTACCTTGTTTATTTTTTTTGTATTGTATTGTATAACCGTGACAATCCGACTACCAAACTAAAAATATTTAATTTTAAGTCACATCAATCAGCCGACTTCTTTTTAACAGCAACAATACTCAATCACTTCTAGACAATGACAATGTTCTCCGGCAAACCTGAACAAGGATTAATTTTAAAGCTTCACATTTTAAACACTGTAAAGCTGAAAGTAATAAACGAATTTCATGTGATCAAAATCGCAAGCTAAATCCAAATCCACCCTAATAAATCAGTACCTTTGGGAACAGTTTATTAGAACCCTATAAATAACTCACTGGCATCTGTTCTGCGTTGTCTGCAGGCATGAAACTCTGCGAGGTGCAAATCGGATTAGACGTTCCGAGTCGAAGATTTAACAGGTGTAGTGTGGTGCGTCCGGCAACGGTTCAATATCAGACCGTACGCTTTGGGCCAGAAACTTGCGATCCTCGATCGTTATATCTGATGCAGCATTGATACAATTCTAAGAACTTGCGGTAACGTTACTTCGTTACGGTTACAGGTCCATTTTGACTGGGAATTGTTGAGAATTATTGTGTATATAGAAATTTTCACGAATTAGATGCAAAACTAGTACTCCTCAAAAACAGACATAGTAAGTCAAGATTGAAAAATCGTCGTTCGTTGATAGGATGACGAGGATAAAGTGCCACTTTGAATGTAGACCTGAGTATATTATGGTTTCAATTTCAACTCGATACCTGCTCGCGTTTCCAAGATAAAGGGTTTTGACGGACAGACTAACAAAGTGATCCTATAAGGGTTCGGTTTTTTTCTTTTGAGGTACGGAACTCTAAAAATAAGTTTGATGACTTCTTTATTTTTCAAACTGTTATCAACTTACTCACGCCATAAACGAAATTTAAGTTGTAATTTGAGTGAAGTGGGTAATTTAGTGTTACACAAGCTTCTGCCCGCGACTTTGTCCGCGATTTTGATTATCGTTATTTTCTCTGGAACTTTTAAATTTTCCGAGATGAAAAGTATGCCTTTGTGTTAATCCAGAGTATAAGCTATCTCCATTTCAAAGTTCATTGAAATCAGTCCAGCCGAGTTACAAACTAACGCATAAGCTTTCGCATTTATACTATTACTTATAACTTTTTTCCGTGACTTCGCTCGCGTCAAATTGGGGGTAATTTTAAATTAACAAAAGCGGAACTTTCCCTGCGGAAAACAATGAGGGCAATTTAAGATCCAGCTGAAGAGAATGTCTGAATTCAATATGAATTACAATAATTACTGCTAATACTGACCAACCTATTTAAAGCTCACATCGTTAAGTAATCTTTTAGCCAGCTGTATTACTTCCATCCTAGTCAATAATTTTAGGTTTTATATAATATTTCTGCAAAGTTCCTCTGTTCTGCTCTGAGACATACCAATTTATGAGCAACTTCTGGATATGTATATATAGCTTTAAATAGGTTGGTCAGTATTAGTAGTAGTAATTATTGTAATTCATATTGAATTCAGACATTCTTCTCCCGCCGCCGTGCCGCCCCGCTCGCCTAGGTACCGATTGACTACGATCGAGGTGCCACTAAATACAAATTTAAAAACCTTTTAGGATAACGCAAGTCTTGGGTCATACCTCAAAGGTTCGAATAAAATAGTCTAACTAATCTTGTTTCCCCATACAAACTTTAGACCCCGTTCCCCCCCCCCACCCCCTTAGGGAATGATCTCCGAAGTTCCTTTCTTAGTGCACCCCTTGACCTCATAAGGAACCGACGTGCCAAATTTTGGGACCTCTAGACCCAGCGGTTTGGGGTACGCGTTAATAATGTCAGTCAGTCAATCAGTCAGTTTCTTCTTTGATATATTTAGATGTAGGTATAATATGTAACCTTGATGCTTCTGTAGGGCATCTAATTTGTTGTGTCTAACACAAACTATTTATTACCTAAATATATAAAAGCAGAGACTGACTTAGTGACTCACTGACTGTCATAACACAAGCCAAACCGCTGAGTCTAGAAATTCATCACGTAGGCTCCTTATGACGTCTAGGGGTGCACACAGATTTTTTTTTGCAAATTCATCCCTTAAGGGATTAAAATAGCGGGAGTAAACTAATTCTACACGTATTAAGAAGCGGGTGTGCTCTAGTAATAAATAAATGAAGATAAAAACATCAATTTTACTTTTTACTAAGAATTGTTAATAATATTAGTTATCTATTAAGCCATTTAAATTACTCGAGGAGGGTTATAAATTAAAAAGCTCTGAAGAGTTCTAATTTTTTATATCAGTAGAATTGTTTGATTTCTTAAGGTTAATAAATAATGGAACATTTATATATTTAAGTAAGTTAGAGTTAGGTACGATGTTGTTTTTTAGGGTTCCGGAGCCGAATGACAAAAACGGAACCCTTATAATTTCGTCATGTCCGTCTGTCCGTCTGTATGTCACAGCCATTTTACTCAGAGCCTATTGGCACTATATAAATGAAATTTGGAGGATAGATGTATTCTATGAACCGCTATACAATGATGTAGTAAAATTGAAAAAAAAAAATATTTAGGGGTGGCACTCCATACATGTAACTAGGAGACGAAAATTTTTTTTTTGAGTTACATCAGCGTGGGTGTATTTTTAGTTAGGGCTTCCAAAATGATATAGAGGGTTTTAAATGACTTTTTTTACGTAAGTGAACAGTTGGCGAGATATACGATTCTAAAGTCATAAAAATTCTGTCCGGGTGCGTAGCTTTTGAACTGTTAAATAGAACATTCTAATAAAAATTACAGTAGTAGAACATACGAAATACTTCCAACCAAAATTGTTTTGAACACGATATGTGTAATTTTTGAGATTTTCATTAAAAAAAAATGAATTTCAACCATGAACGTTCATCCCAGCTACGGAATCCTTCACTGTGCGAGGTCCGACATGCACTTGGCCGGTTTTTTATAAATTAAATGAACTCTTAAATTTTAATCTCCTTCCCGGTACTCCAAGTTTCTAAGTAATATTACTTAATCAATATATTAAAGCTGCACTATACCTCTTTAATATTATTTGCTTCCCTCAAAGAAACCATCCTTAAAATTTTAAATGTTTACACAGATTCCAAATACCTCGAAGAAACTTGTTCTGACTTATAAAATATAAATACTTTAAATAGTTATTAGAATGAGTGGAAACTGAGAATTGGAGTTGAACTACAGGTACCTAATTAATGGTCATAAAAATAAAAGAGGTAAGTTTATCAATCAGTGCTTCACGACTCACAAAGGCAACGAAAACGGGTCACTATATGTGCAAACTTATGGGTACTGTGGTCCATTTAGATTGCAATTGAGTATATATTCCGTTTAGATTAAGCAAATAGCAAAGGCATTGCCTGACTTTCTGGATCCCATACAAAATGGGCTCAATGGAGAGGTATCGGCTTTGAAAGTAAAGTATGCCACTACGTGCTTAAGTGCACTTAGCGTGTAGTTCATGCCAGATTGATAAATGAGATGGGTGAGAAAAATCTTTTAAAATAATGTATCAAAAGCTTAGAATGCTTTGATATAAAATTTAAATAGGTACTCTTATTTTACTTCTGCTGCCATAAATACAAGTCACGTTATACTAGATATATTGATGGTAGTAGTTCAGGGCTGGAATTCTACGAGGTAATAACGATATCATTTTCGACCTGTTTCCGTATTGTCGACGTTTTGATAACTCTTATGTCATTTACAATAATGGCGACTGTGACATAAACGATTCTTAAACGTTTTAACGCACCTGAATAGAGACCCTGTAGGGATAATGATTTTGATTACCGTCAAGGGTTTAATTTCAAAGTGGTTTAACTCTAGTTTAAAGTCAGTTTATTGTTATTTAGTGTGCGTGTGGACTGAGAGACCACTTGGTTTTTAATTGTTTTAGTAAGTGTAAAATATAGTAGTAGTAGCGAATTACTTTGTAAAAAAATCCTGGAATTCGTAAAGAATTCACTAAAAAGTTATACAGCCAAAGGTGTGGTCCCTCAGTTCACACACTGAACCTTCCACTTCTGGGCAAGTGTTTAATATGCTGGCTTATTTTGATGTTACAGATTTAGTAAAAACATGTTTAAACGCATTCGTAATGACCAAAACGTAATTTGGAAATGATTATACACTAAAGCAGTTTTCTTTCTTCGGTCCCTGAGAGACAAAAAAAAAACCTAATATAAATCGGTACATTTGTACAAAAAAAAATGCATTTTTTTTGCAAACATTAGTAAAAATCGCAAGGAAGATTATAAAAGTTAAACAAAAGCACAACTATTAATCAATTTCGTCAAATTTATATTTGTATGTGGTCCCTCAGTTCACACACTATGAATTAATAAAATAATTAAAATATCCTAAAATATAAACACTATGAAAAGTTTTGTCGTACTGAGGTTTAGTTAAAAAGTTTGACTACATATATTATATACTAACGTGAATCATTTTTAAATTTGCTTACTAACATTAAATGGACCAAGGAAAAACTGCATGCAGCCAACTACATTTTAGATTCTGTAAGCAAAATTACGAAATTAAAAACAAACTAAGTTATGGTATCAGATTTGGTGCGGTAAAACATGTAGCTCGAATATACTTGCCCTGCGTATTACATAATAATATGTTTAAAGGGGGCCATTTGCAACGTTAAAAGATGGCGGACGTGTGATTTGTTTTAGACTTTAATTTTTGGGTAATTAGGTGTTCAAAGTTCTTTTCTGATAGTGATTTGTACTTTTTATGCCTTTGTGTCGCACAGTGATTGAAGACTTGGACTTATTTCGTGTATCTGGCATCTTTCTTCTCGTTTCAAGTGGACTCGCAGTGGTGCAGAGGTTAAAACTATCTTGACCTCTGACCTACAAATCACCGTACAACGTTGCCCCCAATCTTCCTAGAGAAGATTGGATTGTGTTTTATTGCTATATTGATTTATAATTATATATACTTACTTGACACTGGCGAAATCACTTCACGTGGAAACGCCATATCCCCGCGGTAGTAGCTGTTCAAGTCGCCGCGGGGGCAAAGAAAGAAAGAAGAAGAATATGTTTAAAAAATAAAAAGGCGGTAAATTAACTAGAATTGATGTGTTTGGTTTGTTATTGCTGTGTAATTAGTATTGTGTTGCAATAGATTTGTTATTTATACTTCTGTTTTCCGCGTTGTTTATCTGGTAAGTACCTCCTTAAAGCAGCATTATATTCTATTAGTATGGTTTGTCATTCACCAGTTGATGGTAGTAAATCACTACAAGGCACTTTTTTATATATCAGATCATTCAGAGCATTCGAATCATAACAACATGTTTTATTACAGTAACACAACTGCCATCGGTCGGTTATTTAAAGCACTTTGAGTTTAACGACACGTTAGCGTAAGTTGGTAGTGGCCTACGAAGCCAGCGGTCCCGGGTTCAAATCTCGGTAAGGGCAGATATTTGTGTGATGTTCGCGAATATTTGTTCCTGAGTCTTGGAATTGGTCTATGTATTTATTTATCTATATGAGTTAGTTAATCGTTGTCTAGTGTCCATATAACATAAGCCTAGAGCATAGTTTGGGACTAGGTCAATTAGTGTGACCTTGTCCCCTGATACTTTCTTATTCTATACCGAAACAAATGACTAGGTTCGTGCACACATTGGGTTTTCTATAGTGGTATTTCAAAAGGCCTAGATCTACAGTATTATTCATCCTAGATTGCTACTTTTACTCAGAAAAAGGGTTTCCAACATAAATCTTTCAGGTGACAGGCATTGTGTACGTTCTCCTGAATTGATAAATGCTCACCTATTTCTGAGCAACAACTGTGGAGTGAACTGACTTTGCCTTTTGATAGTTTTCTTTGTACCTTATCAGCAACACAAATAACTGATATTTCCAGAACCTATGTCATTTCACAGAATTTCTTTACGATTTAAATTAAGGCGGTAGAACAAGTACCAAATTCGAAAATAAATCTAGTGCTGTCTGTTATTTATTTTACTATTAGAGAAAAATACAAATTGATAAGCTGGTGGTGATAAGCACTGTTACTTATTACTTTACATTTTTGGCACACTTGTTTTGAGTATAAAAAAACCCAGGATGGGGTACTGTCTGTCCCGTGGCACAAACTGTCACCATAATAAATTCATCCAAACCGATTTTGCATTTTAGATTGATGACGTAACAAACAGATATACGAATTACATTTAGTATTTCTGATAATTGCGCATTTTATTTCTCACAAACCATCAGTCAACGGGTTCGGATACTTATGACAAAATAGCGAAAGCGTTGACAAACCCAAAGGCCAAGAGGGAATGCCTTTGCGCTAGTAATTTAAGCGGGTCTATTTCGTTAGGCCAAAATACTTTTGGTCAAATGTTTCATTTCCCAAATGTTCATTCGCCAACCCGCTTTATTTTCTGTAACCGTAAATATTTCGGGATCTTATAAAAGCTAATCTAACGTAAACCCATAGGGTTCTACACGATGGTACTAAAATAATTAAAAAAAAATTATATAACATTGGTTTGGCAAATGAAAAATTTGGGATAAGGTACATTTGACCAAAAATATTTTGGCCAAACGGCAGGCTCCCAATTTAAGCAGCTATGTTACAACAGTGGAACACGTCATGCGAAAAAACTTAGCAAGGACGATGTTGAGGGAAGGCAAATAAAGAAAACTAGTTATTTACTACAAAGAAGAAGCACAATGATAACAAACGCGGTCCTAACATGCTTCCTTACGGTACTGATACGGACACTGGTTTAGCATTTATACACCACTATTCTAAAATTATTATGTAATAACGGTACGAACGCTATAGCACTACCACTTTGTGTATAATAGAAAAGCTTCGCAAATATTTTCATAACGTTATGCTATACTCCTTACATAATTAATATGTTGCCAGATACTTACAAAAAGTGCGTGAAAACCTTCGTCCCTCATCAAGAGTCCGAGGACACACCGTTTTTCATAATAATGGATGGATGGCTTTTGTTATCTTAACACTTCGTATAAAGTTTCTTCACACGAGATATTTTGGACAGTTTTCCAAGTCGTGATAAACAACGTTCATTACCGATTGTTTTTGCTGTCGTAGTTTTTGCAGTTATCAATTTACTTGTCTTTTGTCTTTCAGATCGATAGCTGTTTAATATTGGTGCTTGCTTTGTTTTTATCATGTGTATTGAAATAAAACGGGCATTTGTATTTTTATCAGATAATTGTTATATTGAATATTATATTTTAAAACTTGCTTGTTGATATTTATAATAACTATTAAACAGCCAAACCTCCCGCCCCCGTGTGGTTGCTGGGTTAAAATAAATGAGTAAGGGCTTGTAAGTTGTAGTACTAATAGGCGATGGGCTTCCAAACTGTCACTAATACACTAAATTTATAAATTTGTAAATTTCTTGACCTGGTTATGCAAAAAGTAGTTACAGAATTATAAACAAGTTTTTTAGAGTTGTTGGTATTTCTGTAGCTCTCTGCCTACCCCACTCTGGGAATGAAAGCGTGATCTGCGTGCTCTTCTTTCAGAGCAGATATCAATCAGCCAATTTTACATTTTGTTAAAACCTTGTTAAGAACCATTCTCTATAAACTAGGCTTTTTTCGCGTCAAATCTGTTTGGGAGTTACGATACCACACACAGAGAAACATACTTGACAAGATTTACAGGTTACATGGCCATGTACACGCGGCCGTTGACTGTTATTGGGTGACACGCACGTTTCAAGAAGGTGATAGATGTCTATGGGCCGTGTTAAGAAACTCAACCTAACTCAGATGCCCCTCATAAGATACGTCAAAGTAATGGCCTAGCCGTAAGTACACTGCCATTTTTGAAGCATTTTGAGAGGAGCGTTACAGTCGAGATCTATATATTAAGATTCAGATTTTATTTCCCAATATAAAGTTACAGTATAAATTGCACAGCATGTCAAATGATAAGTTATTTACATTAAGATAGTCAGAAATTAAAATTAGGAATAAATTATAAAACATCTTGAAAAATATTAAATTCGTTTAATTTAATTTAATTTAGGTATATAATAATGTCATCTTACGTAAAAATCTCCATTAAGGATCGTCATAACAACATTTAATAAACAACAATAATAACAAGGTCAGTAAAGAAAGAATCATTAATAACCATAAAAGTCAACAGTCAACACAAAATACCCACATTTAATGAATACAATATTATTTCATGTCAGGTTTCATATGACTAGACAATTACTTTAACGTTCCTACTTGAAAAAGGGGTCTCACTCAAGATTAGTTATTAAAGTACGGGCTAGTGTTAAATTATGAAACACACTAATCGACAGATCCGTTTATATACGCGACGAATACCTAATGACATTAGTGACTTTGTGGAGATGAATCTATCGACACCTTGTTTGTCGAAAAGCCATCTGTGGCCCTAGAAAAGATGTATTCACATACGTTATCAGACTAGAAGAGATGTCAGACGTTGGGGTCGAGCGCTTAAGCCATTTCCATACAATTTGTTAGCTTTCTTTCATCTTGTTCAGCCTTTTTAAAGGAATATAAAACCTACTCACATGTATATATACAGGTCAAACTCTTAATCCTCTTCCTTCAGCAGTCGTCAGGTAAAATGATTACAACAGCAAGAAGCTTTAAAAATGTCGATTCGTGGTTACCATACAGTTTACAAAAACGATAGCAAAATGGTTTCATACAAAGTTGAACAAAAAACCCTGTGCAATAGAGATGTCTCTGGTACCATGTACGCAATAAAATAATTATGCAAAGTGAGCCGGTTCGGCGAGTCGGTGGTTCTCTTTGGTAAAGATTAAAGGACTAGACAAAACCACGGTGTAATTGTGGGCAGGACTCGGCTCTGGAGTGAGAGTATTTATAACTTTAACCTTTTATTACTTTTGAGACTACTATCGCAATTTGAATAAAAAGGTACTTTTTTGTTCTTTAAAACGAATGAAAAAGAGCCTTTGAGTGTTTACCGTGGGTGGAATGTAAACTACTCACAATATTATGTTGATCTTTGTATTATTTTCATGTTAAGAAACAGACCAAAACTATTTTTGTACTAGCTATTTGAAATGATAGATGTACCACAATGTTTATTATGATGTAAAATTATTAAACAAAATGAAATGGCTTTTACTTTATCAAAAATAATCTTTTAGTTCGTTAGCTATATAAAATGATTATGTAACAAAAACAGGAAGTAGGTACGACTAGTAGTAAACCTTGAATTCACACGTTGAAATAACTTTTAATCCCGGATCTAATCGTCAAGTAAAGTCATCTTCGTCGACGAACTATTTCCAAATAAACACCGCGACAAATTTACTTTTTGATTTGTGCTTCAAAAGAAGCGTTCGGGAAACTCAAAAACAAAGTTTATCTTGACAGACTACCTTCGAATCCGTAGAGTGTGTAGGGAGAGAATATGAAAGCCTGATTTATAGCTGTTGCCACGGGCTCCGTCCGCGTAGAAAAATAAAACATAGCCTATGTTACTCAGTGATAATATAGCATTCAACTGGTGAAAGATATTTTTAAATCGGTCCAGTAGTTTCGGAGCTTATTCAATGCAAACAAACAAACAATTATATTTATGATATTAGGATAGATAAAAAAACAAAAAAACCGCCTTCCAAAACGCAAGAATATCTTCTTTTAAAATTGTAGTCACCTCTCTATTAGGTTAGTCGAACTGAAGTCGGCTTTTTCGGTGAAAATATTGTGGTCGCCGACATCAGTTTGACTAACTTATTTATTAGGTATTAGGTGCCTAAAATTTTAAAAGAAGTTATTTCTTGCGCTTTTGAAGTCGGATTTTTGTTTTTTAAACATTTATTATATTTAAAAAAAATATTTATAAAAAAATACATACAATGGAACGTATAACCTCCTCCTTTTTTTGAAGTCCGTTAAAAAACGATAAACATAGAGACCAATTGGCGCTATGACGATAGTTTTTGTGAGTGTTTTGTTTTTATTTGTTACTAGAGTACGCCCGCGACTTGGTACGCGTCGGATTATTTTCCCGCTACTTCCCCTATTTTAACCCTTAGGGAACGAATTTTCAAAAATCCCTTCTTAGTGCACCTGAAGGATTCAATGAATATTCCCTCCAAATTAAAAGTTCCTAGATTCAGCAGTTTCAACTGTGCGTTGACTGTCAGTCACTCAGTCACGGAACTGTTTTATATATCATCGGTATCATTTTATCGATCGCTATTTTCTGCTGAAACCATGTTTTCTGGGTACATTAACATTAATTACGTAGGTTAGGATAGGTTAGATGTTTAAGGTGAGATGTTACCTTGAAAACATTATAGTTTCAGCAGAGAATAGCGTTCGATGACATGAAAATCGATGAAATGATAGACACTCGTTTTATATAATTGATAGAAGATAGATACTAGAAGCTTAGGAGTTGTTGTTGATTCAGCTGTGTAATACGAGTATGTAACCGACTCGTGTTGTAATCTTTTTTTTTTCTTTTTTTTTCACAGGACAATGTCACACAAATAGACCTAGTCCCAAACTAAGCTCTAGGCTTGTACTATGGGTACTAGACAACGATAAACTTACTTATATAGAGAAATATATACTTAAATACATAGAAAACATCCAAGACTCAGGAACAAATACTCGTGCTCATCACACAAATATCTGCCCTTACCGGGATTTGAACACAGGACCCCTAGCTTCGAAGGCAGGGTCACTCCCAACTAGGCTAGCGTGTCATCGTGATTATGTGTTAGATTAATTTGAAATACTTTAGTCCTTTTCTGGCTCTTATCAGGCGCTGTGATAAGAATATTCTTCGAAACTCATAGTATCCTAATCAGGGCTAGTGATTCTTGAACGGCATAACAGATTCTCATGATACGAGTACCTAGATTAGGATCATCACGTTTCAATAAACTTTATATAAACTAAATATTGAATTTACCATCTTAATTCATAATTTAATTTAAACTTAAAAACTACCAAGCCTCAGACAGACGGGCAAACAGTCAAACTAAAGTACTAAAGTGGTTAAAAACCAGACACCCTTAATTTTATTGATCCAAGTTTTAGTCTTGATGTCTTTTAGGTGTTGTTACAGTTTTTAACCGACTTCAAAAAGGAGAAGGTTCTCATAAGGTCAATTCGACGTTATGTTTATTACACGATTACTCCATCAATTAACGACTGATTTAAAAAAAAAAAAGTTTGATAGGTTATACTCCCGAGGTGGTCGCATTGTCACCAAGATAGTTCTGTAGGTATCTGATGAGGGGATTCGTGAGGAATTTAGCGAACTCCTCAAATGCCTATCGATTTTGGCATTTTCAGTAACATACCCGGAATTTCCATTGAGAAAGTATCATTTGGAGAAGTGGTAAGTATTATAAAGACCACAGATGGCCACTGGCGGAACTCCTCAATGTTTCAACCATTATAAGAATGCCGATAAGATAGAAGTTCAGTGATCGCTCAACTATCTATAATACTCGTTTATTTATTTATGGTTCATTGGGAAATGAACAAGGTGTACGGTTCTTACAATAGTAGAAATATAAATTTATATATAACTGTGTGTAAAAATATATGCACTTTGACTATCTCGTAGCGTTGCTTGCGGTTATTCTATAGTTTCTTATTAATTGAGAAGTCTGTACAACAGCAAATTAGTCATGATTACTAAAAAGTATAATATATCAATAAAATGTTGAAAAACATAATATTAATAATAATACGTTAGGTTAGGTAATATTTAAACCAAATCCTAATATAAATGGAAAGCAAACTTATTAAACGTTTTGTGTGATTAAGAGGAGTAATATCAAATCGCAATACGGATATACATAAAAGCTTTATTGTGAGCGGAAAACAAATAAACTCTGAATGGAAATGAGTTATCGATTGCTTTAATTGTTTGCGGCCGGCGTCGCCCTCCAATAGGATTTAGCTTTGTTTGTTATAAAAAGTTATTGGCATGACTTTGATAATATTCATTTATAACTAATGCTGCCAATATCTTGTAGTTACCATCTTGTTTAAAAACTAATCTCGACGCAGCTATCCTTACTAATATTATAAATGTGAAAGCGTGGATGTTTGTTGCGTTTTTACGCAAAAACTACTTAACGAATCATCACGAAACTTTGTACACATATTCTGGGAGGTACTAGAATATACATTTTATTAAAAAAAAAAAAGACACGAAAAAAAAATTGCAGCAGGCGAAGCCGCTGGCGGGTCGTTAGTTTGATATATTTTCTGATTATTAAATTATTATGAACGCATCAACTCGATAAGGAACCCTATTTGCATGAATATGGATATGATATAATCGGGTATCAAGGCCTCTATTTCACACTGTATTAGCCCATCTTGCTTAGATATCGTAATCACATTATTGATGTTACGACAGCTCTTATTTAATTGACAGAGCTGTCAAAATGTCAACAGTGTGAATAACGTTATCGAAACAAGATGGGCTTGACCATAGTAGAATAAAGACAATATTGGTAATCGACACGGTCCTAGGTACGTGATTTGTTGGCGCCGACACTGGTCATTAAACCAGCAGTCCAGTTTGATCCCGTTAGGTAATGGTAAATATTTACGAGTATGTGATGAACACGAGTATGTTCTTGAAACATTTAGTACATTTTAGGTTTTTATTACAAGTAGGTATACAAAAATTAGTAAACTGAATTACAGCAATACAGTAATAATATAATAAACGGTCACTGCCAGTCGCGTCGCGGTGCGCGGACCGTGCACGCCAAATCTGTCTTCATTGGGTGCGGTAATATTAAGAAAAATAAAAACGCAACCTCGTCATATGAAAAGTCACGTGATAAACCAGTGACGCTATTGGTTTTAAAATAAAATGAATAAAAACGCTAGTTAGCAAACGCATCTTGGGTCTCTGGACGCGCGACTGACGTCACGGCCAAATTCGGGTAGTTTAGTTGATAGTTACTTGTTAATCTTAAGGTGGAGGGCATATTATTTTTTTGTCAGTAACTGTGACGTAGTTGGCAGATCATTGTATCGAGTTTTGTTGTATATTTGTATTACACAAATAGATTAGAAGCTTAGATTAGAATTATTTGTGCAAGTTAATCCCCTGTGGGGTTGCTGGATTAGAATAGTGCCATTGCGTGTGGATGTCGTAAGAGGCGACTAAGGGTATAAGGGCTTGTAGTAGTTTTAGAGTTATTGGTATTTCTGTAGCTCTGCCTACCCCACTCTGGGAATGAAAAATTAAGGCTTGATGTTATGTAATCCTCTGATATTTATTATTTCCAAGAATATATTTATTTCTTTAAGAAGATGATACTTTCAGATAATGATGACAGTCTCATTATGTACAATGAGAAAATACGCATGAAAAGTCACATGATCTACTTGACGCAATTGGTTTAAAAACCAAACGAATAGAAACGCTGGTTAGCAAACCCATCTTAGCTAGGGCCTCAGTTTAGCAATTTTTTTCATCATTTCATAATCCGTATTTTTTTACCATTCACGGGTTCTTATATTGGCATAGCCAGAAAAGCGGGGTATCATAAAATACCGGGCATCTGGCGACCCTTCGCCCTCTCCACGGATTCTAAACCCAACGATTGTTTACGTGCGAACGGAAAAAGTAACAAAACGTAACTATACTGATTTATAATTATATTCTCCGGTATTATCTAAGGTCTGATTGTGCAAAATGTGGTTACAGATCAATTATAAAGAAGTCTTTTTAGAGTTGTTTGTATTTATTTAGCTCTGCCTACCCCACCCTGGGAATGAAGGCGTGATGTTATGTATGTATCCAAGGTCTCTACGTAGGTTAACGAATTGTGTTTAGGTGGAACGATTGCGTTAATCTGTATGAATCATTGTGATACTACATTACATTACTGTAGAAATCGGGAAACAAAAAAAAACTGGTCAATGCCAGGATCATTGTCATAGACCTGTCGCAGCTGTAGGCAAGTGTTGCACGAACGATAAGTAAGTAAGGGGTAAGGGGGTAAGGGGTAGGTTGACTTTTGGTAAATTTTACGATTTTTACCACGTAGGTTTGAGAAAAAATAAATCTTACCGCACGGTCAGAAAGATTCTTGACGCGGCAGTGCAGGTAGGCAGCCTGGCCGACCGCTGCGGTGTAGTCGCGTTTGGTCATGTTGTCGAAGTGAGGCTGACCGTCAGCCTCGGTGCCGTTGAAGCTGAGTGTCGTGTTGAACATGTCGTCGCCGTCGCCGCCGCCGCCGGACGACATGCCTGTCGGAGACAATCCAAATAAGTAATAAATCTTGGACGACTATGGTCGCATTTATCAATATGGAAAAAAAATATATGAACGAAAAATCTCTGTCATTTTCTGAATATTATGCAGGTGCGAGAGTTGCTGATGCTCTATTCATATTACGAATATCCACCTTAAACGAGACCATACCACCTAACTGTTAATTTATAATCTTGTATCAAACAGAGATTGTCCTGTGTTTTTACAATAAATATATATTGCCTCTGCCTTGTGTTTTAGCACTATGTTTGTATATTTAAGTAAGCATGTGCAAATACAACTGGTAATGAATGTGGCACAACAAGAACCTTGACGTATGTGTACTTATTTAGTGCGCGTGCTAACTACCACGTTGATTACACGCGCGTTTATTTCTGCCAGACGATGATTTTTCATAGATTTATTGGATAGAGTGCGACAAATATCTTAGCTGCTTTGTGCTCGATGCAAACACGGGTGCTGTCTGTATGATTTCAATGCGCAATAAACGCGAGAAGTTGAGAATATGACGCATGACCCGCGAGTTACTCGCGAGAGGATCAGTCGCAGGAGATCATGTGGACGGAAAATATAAGCTACTAGCATCTCGCCTATAAAAACCCTTATCAGCTTTAAATTGAACCAAATCATGTACGTGGGATGTGGCAAGTAAAAACTCAAGTTAATGGGAAAAACATAAAATATGACTTGGAAATTACAGCACACGTACACATCTTTTTGTCTTAAGCCAGGAACCTCGACCCCCAACGTCTAAAATTTGAAACTTAACCTAGTTCGCTGTGTCTCTCAGACACGTTCATAACATTTTACCGGGGAGCAACATGATGAGAGGGGAGCGAGAGAACTAACCACATGTCAGTCAGTAGGGTCCGTCCGGATCGCTACTACCATCTTATCCATTAACCACCCGCCTTGGCTGTTGCTTGCAACAGTGTTCGCATTGTTGTGTTCCGGTGTGGGGATAAGACAACTGGTGAAATTATTAGCATAGAGGCATTCCATCATAGTCCTCAGGGTTGGCAACGCATTTGAGGTCTTAGGATTATAGTCTTGAGAATTCAAATGTCTATGGGTCTCAGATTCCACTTACTTAGGTGGCCTGAGTGCCCTTGTGCCTTCTCCTTAACATAAATATATATATATACAAGATCAACTTAACTAATATGCAGATCAACACACGTATAGATAATTCTCAATTTTAAACGAGATTCATCAAAACGTGCATTGATGATATCATTATGAAACGTGACGACCGGCACAATATCAATACACTCATCTCTTTCACTCTAATGTCCATTCATACGTCAAACTGCGTCCCTATTCACTCATCCTACATGTATGTACTTTATAGAGTAACATTACATAATAATGGAATTTATCTTTAAACTATTTCAGTTTCAAAACAGCGTCGCTTCAAGCAATCGTGTCAGTGGAGTAATCGTTTGACGTGCGTTCCCTACGTCAACCCACGGCTGGAATTCTACAAGGTAATAACGATATCGTTTTTGACCTGTTTCCGTATTGTCAACGTTTTGATAACTCTTATGTCATTTACAATAATGGCGACTGTGACATAAACGATTCTTAAACGTGGCAAACACGATATCGTTTTAACGCACCTGAATAGAGGCCCTGTTATATTGTTTCATTACAAAGGCAAAGTTAGGTGCGTAATATCACCAAATGTGAAATATTACCCGAATCAAAACATACAATATAATGTCGCAAAAGCCAGCAAATATAGAAATCCGTTTGACATTGACTCAACACGTGTAACCCGTTTTTGCCAGCTCCCTGGAGTATTGTTTCGTGCTCGAAGCTAATGTAGAAAAAGAAAATCATACGTTTTGGGTCCCTTTTCCCATAGTGGTTGCTCTAAGGTTCAGCTCAAATTTTTGCTACAGGCTAGGTACGTTAATCTCGAAATCTAATAAAACTTTGTTGCTGGGCAGTGACTAACCTTTTAGAAGAGTCTATTTTTTTTCTTTTCTACCCTATAGTGTGGGGTGTCGTTGGATAGGTCTTTCAAAAAATATTATGGGTTTGTGAAAAAAGTTCTTCGATCAAGTAATCCTTTTTGAAATATTAAGCTTTAAAACCCTAATTTTTGTAAGACTCAAGTGTCCCCCCCCCCCCACCCCCCTTACAGTCAAAACTACAAGTACTAAAAATCTGAAAAGAAACGTAAATGAAAAAACATATAACGAATTTTAAAGGAAAACTATCACGACTAAGTACCTAGACATCATTGGTTCTTGAGATACAGGAGATTAAAGTGTTTATACCTACTAAAATTATCTAGGATGGCTACAAAAATACCAACAAACCTAAAAAGACTTGTTGATAATTCTGTAACCACATTTTGCAGAAGTATTCTAAGATAATGAAACGGTACCAAAAATCTACTTTAACCGTTATCAAAACGTGGAATATGTAATTTATAGCCTCCTAAGGCCTACCATTCAACGAAATTGACAATGAAATAAGAACATTATATATTGCAAATGTAACAAAGTAAATTTTCTGTTTGACACAAAAGAAAAAACCTTACTGATTTTGAATTAGATCTTCATTTCAACGACCTCTTATGTAATTTTTTTTGCAAGGGTCTTACAAGGATAAAATAATGTATTATAAATATAATATTTTTTATCAATTACACTTAATAAATGAGGTATAAACATTTAGATAACCATATTTTCGAACTTGATAAAAAATTAACGCTGATATAGTTTTTTTTTAAATGGTCAAACTAAGTAACTCACTCTAGTTCTGACTTAAATAAAGCTAGTATCACCAGGCCTGGGCTGGGATTCAACACGGTAACAACGATATCGTCTTCGACTTGTTTCCGTTTTGTCAACGTTTTCATAGCCCTTATGTCATTTACAATAATGGTGAATGTGACATAAATGATTCTTAAACACGTCATTCGCGATATTTTTTTAACGCAGTAGAATAGAGGCCCTGCAGCATTACACAGCAAGCCACGGCCAACCCTCGCAGTGCGTGTCTCGTGCGATTAACTGGAACAGCGTGTAGTAATCGACATGTTAGCCGGCCGCTTGACAGAAGGCAATTTGTCGTCCAAGAAAGCCTTTTTTCCCGGCCCCGATAGACCGTCCCGGCCCCCGAGGATTACGCAACTCAAAGAACGTAGACCTCGTCCATCATTTTGACGGCTGCCAATAACAGTAACCTTTTCTCACGTTGGAAATTTTAAGACGGTGACGGGGTGCCAAAAGATTCATTATTGAACGGAACTTTATTCATTTAGGGTGGTCAGCTATTGAGCTTATGTCAAAGTTTGGAGAGTTAAGATAGAAAGGATATTGTAAGAGAATTTTATCCGCGTAAAAAGCCTACCATGGATGTTTTATAACAAAGTTTTTTAAAATTTTCTTCTCTACGTATTACCTACTTAAACTTAGTATTTTTCAGGCTTCATTATGGGTTGGGATTAATAGTGCATAGTAACTGAGGGTTCAAAGTACGTGATTTATGTATGTCATATAGTGTAAGAGTACATAAATTGAACTTTTTGTCAAGTGTCAAGGCATAGTGCTTTTTTCATCTTCTGCGAGGAAATAAATCTTATTTTTATCACTTATTTTTGTACTTAAGTAGAATGATACAGGCAAAGAATATTTAAATTTTCTATAAAAAAAAAACATACTTCAGAGCAGTGTTGAGAGTTTTGATTATACTCGATAAATTGACACTACTGTATCCCGAGCACGAAAATTAACCTATTGAGTAAGTAACGTTGTTAGCGTATCGTCATCGAGAAAACGTGTGTGGCGATCGGTTATAGCCCTTGTTTTTTTTTAGCGCGCATTTAGTACTATAATTGGGTAACAAGTTGAAATTGACGTTGACTTTCGTATCGTAATCGAGTAATAAAGGTGAAGTATATGTGAAACATGAGTCTGCCTGAGGAGTTCGTGCTACGGATGGATTCAGAACACGTTTTCGTACAGTAAAGACGATTCGAAAACGTCACGTATGATCGAAAATGTTCGTGCTCCGGCTACAGGCAAAATAGTTAGGATTCGAAGGTCAGTCTCGATAAGCAGCTAATTGACACTGAAATTATTAGTATTTGACTCTCGAAACAATGTATATTTTTTTTAACCTTCTAATTTCTACTAACCATATGGTTTTAGACAAAGTTAAATAGAGATCCAGTACTAAAAGTACTAGAGAAGAGCTTAGTATTTAAAATTATACTGAAATAAAATGTTCCTAAAACTTACTTTTAAAGTGCTACGGCGTAGATTTCTACGGCGGCGTAGCACTTGGTAGCTCTGAAGTTTAATGGAACTCGAGAGGTTAATACAAAAATATTTTGCGGTGGGTGTTCTGTTACTCTGAGAGTTTCAATGAGAAAGCAAATCAAAATCTATATTTACTTTTATGAATTTTAAAGCTATGTTATTCCTCTTTCTTTGTATGGCTAGTAATTTTTCTGGGGCTTTATTCTATTCGGTATAACAATATGGCTTTTGATATATTATCGTATAGTCAAGTAAATAGGAGCTATCGGAACGTTGGCAATACGGTAACATAAAAAACAATATGGTTTACCGAGTGGAATATTGCCCCTGGTATTTCGTCTACGTATCGTATGGCAAAAATCTCGTAACAAAAGTCCCCAGCACCTATTTGATAAAGCGCAATCAAAATAAGGTTAAGATTATTATAGCATCAATCATGATATAAAACCTGGCTTGCCGCTGACATTATTATAAAGCGATTACAGCGCAATGACTGGCGACTTTTTCCTATAAGAATATAATGCTAAATCAAGATAAGAAAAACCTTGCTTGTGTGGATGTGAAGTTTTTTTTTAAGATAAGGGAAAGGCACACGAGCACTCTGGTCACCTGCTGGTAGTGCTGGTTAGTGGAATCTAAGACCCATAGACATTAGAATTCTCAAGTCTATAATCCTAAGACCTCAAATGCGTTGCCATCCCTGAGGACTAAGATGGAATGCCTCTATGCTCGTAATTTCACCGGTTGTCTTATCCCCACACCGGGACACAACAATGCGAACACTGTTGCTTGGCGGGTGGTTAATGGATAAGATGGTGGTAGCGATCCGGACGGTCCCTGCACAGGGCCTTACCACCACTAAACCACTATATATACCTCAGTCTTATTGTGATTAAATTAGATTGTAACTGACTGACATGTGGTTAGTTCTCTCGCTCCCCTCTCATCATGTTGCTCCCCGGTAAAATGATATAAACGAGTGTGAAAGAGACAGCGAACTAGGTTAAGTTTCAAATTTTAGACGTTGGGGGTCGAGGTTCCTGGCTTAAGACAAAAAGATGTGTACGTAATGTGTATGCTGTAATGTCCAAGTCTTATTTTATTATGCTGTTTCCCGTTAACTTGAGTTCACTTGCCACATCCCACGTACATGATTTGGTTCGATTTAAAGCTGATAAGGGTTTTTATAGGCGAGATGCTAGTAGCTTATATTTTCCGTCCACATGATCTCCTGCGACTGATCCTCTCGCGAGTAAATCGCGGGTCATGCGTCATATTCTCAACTTCTCGCGTTTGTTGCGCATTGAAATCATACAGACGGCACCCGTGTTTGCATCGAGCACAAAGCAGCTAAGATATTTATCGCACTCTATCCAATAAATCTATGAAAAAACATCGCCTGGCAGAAACAAACACGCTACCACCACTAAAACTAGTATTTTGTAAAGCTATGTGGCGTTTACTAACTGAACATCTAAATTGCTTTGGCCTTGCGTTCGCCTTTATTTGTGCCAGTATGAACAAATATAAAGCAGTTGCATCTGACAAACAATCTCACGCAAGCACTGAGACGACCTTTGTTCCGCATCTTTCTTGTGCTGGAGTTTTATTCAAGTGCGTAAAACTATATTGCTTTTGTTATGATCTCATTGTGTTTAAATCGGTCGCCATCACTTTCAAATAAATAAAAGCTATCGTAACGTTGTCAATACGATACCAATATAGTTTTACTGATAATAAAGTGAATACTACACTATACTTCGTATTTATCTTTGAATTAGAATAGAATAGAATTTAAAGAAATTACGAAGATGATTCTAAATAACCTTATGGACAATGAACAAATTGTAGAAATATACCAACTATTTTAGTTACGTCAGTAATGGCAAGGTTAACATCCGATCTGACAAGATAATTGACTACCTACCTCTATTTTTTTTAACCTTTCTATTCTATTTCAGTTCCTAAAACAACTTGAAAAAGTTAGAAGACACGTATTTTTTCATTTTCCATTATTTTTAGTTTAAGTCGCTTATTTAAATAATTGAAAACTAAAACATACTAAAAGAGCCAAAGTTTATTTAGAGGAATAGAAACTGTTTATACCTTGGTCCATTGCTGATAAAAAAACAAAAAAAATAAGTTTGAACTTAGAGTCATCCTACAATAATTTTGCACAAAACATACTAAAAGAGCCTAAGTTTATTTAGATGAATAGAAACTGTTTATACCTTGGTCCATTGCTGATGAAAAACAAAAAAAATAAGTTTGAACTTAGTCATCCTACATCCTACAATCAAATGCTATTCCATAAAATACCCTTATAATCTGTGTTCTTTCATGTTTTCAAAATGGGTAAACCTATTAAAAGTGGAGTTAGAGAACTTATTTTCAAGATGATAACTCATTCCTAAAATGTAAAAGAAGAAATGGAGTCCGTCCGTAAGCAGAAGGAGCAATGTTTACAATTCTAAGCACTACGAGTAAGTCCCCAATAAATTCTTGATATTTTATTACTTCTTCCTGTGTTATTTTATATTCATATTTTATGATTCATAAAAATAATGTAAGATTCTAATGGTAAAATAATTTTTGAAATCGGTCCAGTAGATTTTGAGTTTATTCAAAAATACAAATCTTTTATCTTTATAATGTTAGAGTAGAAGTAAGATTCCATATATATAATTAGGATGGTCAGGAAATATATATCGCCACGCGCATAGTACATAATAAGGAAATATAAAATCAAAGCGCGTAGTACTTATTAATTAGAGCTATACTTGTAAGTATCAAAACGTGTTGTGTGACCTAAAACCAGTATTGCTATAAACAAACTTAAGATTTCTACTGTTGTCACCTCATTGCAGAGTTATTGTGGGATGACTCTAGTGACAAATGTCATCAACCACAGACTACTTAAGGATTTTTTTTTTAATATAGTAAGACAATGGAATATCCCTGATTCACCCTTTAAATCCTAATTTTCAACATTTTACCGAATTTTACAACGAAGTGCTAGGTTTTCTCCTTTTCTTAGTTTATTTTAACGACTTTCCAAAGATGCGACTTATTTGCTGACGACATCTCGTTTCTTACAAGTTATAAATGGAAAGAATTTAAATAATTAACAATACTTTGTCAGGTATACACAGGTAAGTGACTGATACATAATAAAACGCAAAATAAAATTGCTTTGTTTTTCAAAGATGTTTGAAATTTGAATGTAATAATTATATCGAATTTGATGTCATTATAAAGCAATAATAACATTTTCACAGATAAGAAATTTGCTCTAACAAAATAGTTTATTTTTATGCTAGTCGTAATATGCGGTTTTTGATCGCATCATAGAAGATTCAAGGTGAAATCAGTTATTTAATCATAATATTAACTGATGAGGGTATGTAAATAACATTTACTCATTTGTTTTATACTTAGAAACTCCACCGTTGTGTAGGGGCAAAAGCACGCAGCCTCTACTTTTTCAATTCTGTGGGTTATATTCTCTTAACGTAATACGATTTTTTAATTATCTAATGAAGGAAGTGAATGAAATAAAAATAATTTTAAAAAATATTATTGAGTATTCGCACGCAATTTAATTAGGTAACCTATTTGCAATGTGTCAAGGTGAATATTATCTATCATTTATATGTTATCGCTAATAAATAACATGAGGGTATATTTCTTATACCGTATCTCGCACTATACATAATATATTAACCTAGCATTAATATTACTTATTATTTATTTAATAAAACAATTATAACAAACGCTCTGCAAAACTGTTAGAACAGTTTTACTGTAGAAATGAGTCCGTGAATAAATCGGAATTTTAAATATAGCTTACAGTAGGTATTTCTAATATGGAAGTGACTCTAATAAAAATATTTTGACTAGCCTCTTAAATTTACTAATATTTGGCTTTTGCCGGATATCCTTGGGTAAATATATGGCACACGTTTGCCTGTCAAATCCTTAGCAGTCACAAAATAAATATTATACGACACTAGAAAATTCAAAAATTCTGATAAATAAAATGGCTGCGCTTTTCACGAGTATTGCCAGCCAGTTAAGCCGCGTCGTACGTGGCTTACGCCCTGGCGACCGCAGACGGACTGTTTATAGCTCGTATTACTCAGCCATACGCATTCATAACTCATTCCGGATTTCTTTTACAGCGACCATTTAATATCAATTCGCCATTTCCCATTAAATATAGTTGTTTTTTCTTCTTACAAATTAATTTCGGTATGCAATATGTTTGTATGCCTTGAAAGGATTCAATTTGTTAATTTACGTCGGTTCACTTTGTGTTAACTTAAATTCAATTAGACGAAATTCGACGTAACAAAAAAATATCTCAAAATTACATTGTTGTAAGGTCAAATAAAATACAAGGCACTTGGTTTAAGTGCTTAATATTCTTTACTTTAAAATAACAGTATAAACATCTACTTATAAATATGCAATTTGCTGCAGCCAAGTTTTGTTCTTGTAAGTATGTTAACAATAACAGGGTACTGGAGGTTCCTTACTTTTGCAGTTGATAACTTAATATGTGCTACGAACAGAAATAAAACATGTACCAATAAACTGAAATGTTCTGAATGTTGTTATATTGTTTGTTTGGACATAATTACCTTTCAACAAAGGTAATTGTCCAAACAAACAAGATAAGGTTTTCTTGCCTTACCTTTCTTACATTACTGATTGGCATTTTCAGTTCTTGTCGTTTAAAAACAGTATACTTAGTTAAGGTACATAATATGCAAAACATTTTTTAACTTATTTCGTTTACAAAATAAGCACCAAACAAAAATCAACGTATCAAATTTTAAAGAATCATCGCTTGTTCTTTTCTTTATGTCTCATAATATGCTAGAGTTAACATTATTTCATTTACTTATTTTTTTCATGATCCCAGAAAAATAATTTAAATGAATTTTAATGCAATATTCGGTTTTGATCAATAGGTAAAATATCTAAATTTCGGGTCGATAACTTATTCTGTCTACAATAGGGCATGAAACTCTAAAACATCATATTCCTTTAAAAAGCTGCCGTTCTAATAATTGAATTACAATTTCATACCTTACCAACGCTCTTACAATTTTACGCCTCTTAGGTGCACTACGAGTAGGTACGTATTATATCTAAAAAAAAAAACATTCTTGTAAGTAAGTATTAAATATTTATTTCAAACGAAACGCAAAAACACTGACGGAGATATAAAAAGTGTGTCCGTTAAAGTGAGAATATTTTGTGTTCCACTTAACATTATTGCATTAGGGAATAATTCAAAACATTCTCATTTCCGCTTCAAGTTACACTAATATAATTCAAGCGAAATGCCAAAAGCAAGACTAAAAGTTAGAAGCTTTAACTTTTACGTAACGAGTCAAGACTATCTAACTGTTCATTCTATTTCAATGCACTTTAATTGGGGTCAGTCAAAGCTCACAAGAAAACAAGCCTTCGCAGGCCTCGTATTAACTTAGTTGTTATAAACACTACACTTCGTATAAGGAAAAATAAATTTGTCTTAAGTAAGACTCCGGCAAACGTACTGGATGTCAGTCTAGCGTAAGCCTTTTGGCTTGTAGCCAATGTAAGCAAACATAACTCCTTCGTTTGACCTATCAGGGTTACCTGATTACTGAAAATAATTAAGGCAGTGCCTTGAAATTCCTTTTTTTTGGGCATGTAGAAGACAAATAAATAAGCAGGCAAGTCACCTGATGGTAAGTGGAATCTGAGAACACATTAAAGCCAAAATCGTCGGTGAAACTGCAATACCGCCTAACTTACAAATTGAATAAGTTGCAAAATACTCCATTATGAGTAAATCAGTAAGGGACATTAAAATAATAAAGGTTTTTACCTAGTAGAAGGCCCAGAGAAACATTGATATTTGCATGCTCAAAACAACATTATCGAGACATACCAGTGAATACCTCTATTAAAAACAAATGTCATTCGCCAAAAAAAGATGTAGGCAGTCTAGAAAAAACAGAAATGGCACAAGATATTAATTATTTAAAAACATTTTCCGTGAATTATACTACTGCTACTTCAGCAACAACGTTTTTTACATTAACATGAAAACAATACAACACCGGTACTAATATTATTCTTAAACCTACATATCCGATACAAAGGAAACCTAATACTGGAATCCGTTTCAGGTACCTTTGTTTTGCAGGTGACGTTTTTATGAAGAAAACCTTTACGAGTGGCGTTGAAAACAATCCGAGAACCGATGCCTTTATTGCTTTACTTCCTTTCCTGTAAACCAGAAGCTGGTGACAAACAAACCAATCGCACCCACCTTTGAGGAACGAAAGCCGATTTCAGACCGTCCACCGACGTGGAACTAAATTGCCCTTTTGCGCTTTTACGCCGTTGCCAAGAGAGTTCAAAATTACGAATTTCTTTTTGAACCGGGTAACCACATGTTGGACGGTTTACACGTGCAGGTGAAAAGCAATTTTGGAGCTTAATTGTTTTCAAAAAGTTTTCCTGCGGCGACTGCAGCGCGTGTTGTATTGTGCGAGTTACCAACATCCAATTGGGTGTAACTTAATATTACCTAAACGTAAAATTAAAAACTCTTTTGTAGATACGGAAACTGTGTTTCATTGTTGCATTTTGAAAACATGTTTATTGAAGGAATGTAGTTCTGAAACGTTTTCGACTCCGACACGTCAAACTGAAATGAACCGACTCCAAATAATAATATACTTAGGTACTTACATTTCATAACATTACGCCTTTATTCCTAGAGAGTGAGGACTTGTTTAAAATTCAATCAGGCCAAGAAGTTTACTAGCGTATTAGTGACTGGTTGCAAGCTCAGCGCCCAACAACAAGCCCTTATTCCCTTCGTCGTCTCTTACGACATCCACGGGAAGACATGGAGTGGCACTATTGTAACACGGCAACCACACACACACACAATGTATAATATTTAATATAAAACATTATAGATCTTGTAGGCAAGTTTATAAGTTTTAATATCTCTAAAAATATGATTACAATATCCAAATAAACGAAGCTTATGTAATGCGGAATAGAGATACTGCTCCTGATAGATAATAGATAAGAATAATTAATGCTATGAGGTAAGTCTTTACTTACGACATACGATTTAGAGTCGAGAAAAAGTCACATACAAGGTTCGGGTATTGCAAAGAGATAGGATGTCGCAACGAGCGCAAGCTACCGACAAAGAGGAATCGAGGTATCAGTGAATGTAAGCGTCAGGGTGTCTATAGATGAATCGTCGGGTGGCGGAGCGTTCTGTGTCAGTATGTCAACAATACTAGGGAATAACAACAAGGGCGGACCCAGAATTCAGTCGAGGGGGTCACAGGTACCTAAAATAAGACAAACACCACCTTTTTATAGTACAAATTAAAAGTTACTAATCGACTAGAATCATGGCAGATGAGAGTATGCCTTCCATGTCCCAATGTTGCTTAGAAGACTCGCATGTAAAGAAGACCTTCCACTTTAGTCAAATAATAACGCCGGAATAAATATTACCTAACTAGGTATTTGTAAAATAGTTAGGTAATTATATTTGATATTAATAATTATCATTAAAAAAATATATATATTGTTTTAATTGCTTAAAAAATGGTGTCATAATTAATTATATTAATTCATCCTTTATACATAAAGGATGAATTAATATAATTAATTATGACACCATTTTTTATATATAATATTATTAATGATAAGTAATGAGGTAAAATTAAAAAAATGCGCTAGCGGTCTTCCTAATATTATGCAGAGGAAGTCTTCTTCATTAAGCTTTGCACAACTGTTAATTACTGAAATACATACATACATACATAACATCACGCCTTCATTCCCAGAGTGGGGTAGGCAGCGCTACAGAAATACCAACAACTTTAAAAGACTTATTGATAATTCTGTAACCATATTTTGCACAATCAGGCCAAGAAGTTTACTAGTGTATTAGTGACAGAATGCAAGCCCATCGCCTAACAGTACTACAAGCCCTTATTCCCTTAGTCACCTGTTACGACATCCACGGGAAGACATGGAGTGGCACTATTCTAACCCGGCCACCACACGGGCTAAAAAACAATCAAACAAACAAATTACAAATAATAACAAATTACTGAAATATTGTGCTTTATGCATTACTGGACAAAAATAGGCCTGCGTTGTTAGTTTAGAACCATCTGCAAGGTTAAATTTCGTTTCGAATTATAAGATGCACGACGTACTACAGAAAATTCGTATTAAATAATGACCATACTATGTTTAATTATGCTTTTGGTTGACTGCACGTCATTAATTATTCAATTTAAAACATACTTACTTAAACAAAATTATAGACTTTATTGTTATTTAGAGCCCAAAATTCTGATATAAGGCATTAAACAAAATAGGTAGGTAGGGTCACTAATTAAACTGGTAAACATCTTGGCCTGAATGTGCAAAATATGGTTACAGAATTGTCAGCAATTCTTTTTAGATTTGTTGGTTTTTCTGTACCTACCCCACTCTCGGAATAAAGGTGCGATGTTATGTATGTAATTAGGTACTTACATTATGCCAGGTGAGCCAGAATTTTTACCAATTTTACAAGCTTTGAAGGTAAATATTTCTGTAATAGTAACTACACTTTTTATTGTAGTCTTTTACATGTTTTATAGGTAACTAGCGACCCACCCTCGCTTCGCTCCGGATTAAAGTATTATACATATAAACCTTCCTCTTCAATCACTCTATCTATTAAAAAAAACCGCATCAAAATCCGTTGCGTAGTTTTCAAGATTTAACCATACATAGGGATATAGGGAAAGAAAAAGCGACATTGTTTTATACTATGTAGTGAAGATGAATAGAAAGCAAATTCGTACCCAAGTCAGAGAAAAACGAAACATTACTAAGCTAATTTCTTGGTATAAAAATGGTCTCGAACAGTCTCTTTTGCAATTATGTAAGAATACAGGGCATTATTTTATTCGCTGGCATGGAGTGCTCCAGGTGCGCAGTTTATAATAAAAATTAAAATAAAGATTGGTATCAAGGTACAATCTACAGTAATGTCGTAAAGAGAAAAGATTTGTATTTTTGTATGTTTAAAACAAATAAACTCAAAAACCACTGAACCGATTTCAAAAATTCTTTTTCAATTATTATGCTACATTATCACAGCGTAACATAAGCTATGTTTTATTTTTCTACGCGGACGAGGTCGTGGGCAACAGTTAGTATACTAGAATATTCCTAAAATTATGGACTTTGAAACTTAGTAAGACTTTACATAATTATTTTCAGGGGTCGCCTTCTTGGCGCCGATGACGTCAAAATTACTGAAAGTTTGCCCTACCTACAGGAAACTAATTTATCGGGTGTTTAGATATCAAACTACGGATCACAGCAGTAGCATTATTCCTTCACGATTAATCACTAAAAGTGGTAAATTGATTAATTATTCTTTTATGCATGTCAACTCGTCGAGTATTGTTCGAAATAATTAATTATAATGCCAGAATAATATTTAATAATACATTTTTTTATTACAACATAACAACAGTTTTTTTGAATGGTAATGTTATCTCGATGATTTTGCTACTGTCCATCAGAATGGCAGTATCGATGAACACGGAAAGTTTCATAAAGGTTTATGCAGAACTGGTTCAGCGATACCCGGATCAAATTTCAAACTTTAATAAGTCTTTAATTTTAATCATTCTATATGCAAATTGACGTCATCGGCATCAAAAGTGTGACCCCTGATTATAATACAGAACTTTGATTATTAGGCCAGAATAGAACACAGCCGCATAAATCCATAGACTTAATTTTGACCTTATTCGACTTCTCGCTTACTTTGACGAATCTCAAATTTAACATAAAACCCAAGGAATGTGCGTTCCTTCTGTATGATTTGATATACGATGGGTTCAAAGCAGGTCAACTAGTTTCTATGAAATTACACCAAATATCAAATTCGTATTTTTTTTGTCTTATAGTGTTTGTCTTAAAGGAAATATAATTACAAAGTATAGGGCCAAGCGTGCACGCGAAAGACTCAATGAGTTTATTTAGTGTGATCCTTACAACTTGTTAGAAGGCTGGCCTCGTTGGATCTCGATCCCGTTCTCTCAGAGGACAAGCCAACGTGTTCAACGTGAGCTTTGTTTGACAAACAATACCTGCCCGCTAAAAGGCTACATTTAGGAGCTCTAGCCGGCCAAGGAAGGTATCATTAAAAAATATTTTAGTATTTCAAAAGTTAACAAGGGTCCAAAAGACTACCGTAGACGAAACTTAGGTAAAGTTTCTTAAAAAAACCCGATGGTTAATTAATTATAAATTATAAAAAAATATAAATTTCAGGGGACAATCTCACACAAATTGACCTAGTCCCAAACTAAGCTCTAGGCTTGTACAGTCGATGACACTGTTAACTGTACATTTACAAACGAACATAAACCTTATCGCAACGTATTAAAGTCTACGGGTGGCCAGTTAACAGTGTCTTCGTGTGTACTATAATAATAATAATAATAATAAAATTTTATTTCAGACCAATGATCCATATTTTGTTAGTAAAGTTTGTGCAGCTTAAAACAAGTGTTAGTGTTACACAATAAAACGTTGAAACAAGGCAATAACAAATACAAAAAAACTAATATTTATTTTAGGGCGTGAAGCCCGATCCACCGCGCCAGTATTGGCGAGTCCCAGCGTTCAACAACAGCGCACAGAAGCGCATTGCGGCTGTCGCGCGCGCGCTGCAGCATGGAGGCGCAGCGCATGCGCATGATGGCGGCGAACCCCGCCATGTTCGTGGACGCGAACATCGCGGAAGCGCTGCAATAGCGCGGCAGCCGCAGCAACGCTCTGTACGCGCTGTTGTATTGAACTCGCAGGTCGCTATATGCCTTCTGCGTATAGTTAACCCATAGGCTGCATGTATGAAATGACTGGCAGTATGCTTTAAACAGTGTGACTTTTACTGGCTCAGTACATTTAGCAAACCTACGGGCCAGCATGTTGCATCGGACGGTCAGCGCCCTGCGCTCTCTCTCAATGTCTGCATTGTCTTTTTGATCCGCGGTGACCCAGTGACCCAAATACTTAAACCTTTCCACTTTTTGTAATTTTACACCGTTGAGTAAAAAGTCAGGAGCATCAGTATAACGAATGTTATCCGGTTTAAAAAACATACACTCGCTCTTCTGAGCGTTGTATTTGAGTCCGTGGGCCACCGCATAGGACTCGCAGACATTGAGCAGCTTCTTCAGCGCGCCACTCGAGGGGCTCAGCAGCACCATGTCGTCTGCGTAGCTGATATTATTTACACAGACTCCATTTATGTGGCAGCCGATACCGGTGCCGCTGAGCTCCTCGATCAGCGCGTCCACGTACAGGTTAAAGAGCGTGGGAGACGTCAGCCCCCCCTGCCTCACCCCGCACTCCAACCCGTACTCATCTGAGAACGAGCGTGCCCATCGTACACAGTTTCTCTGATTATTATACCAGTGCTTGAACAAGGATGTTACTTCTCTAGGTACGCTAGTTTCAGTCTCTAATTTCCTCCAGAGTACATCGTAGGCAACAAGATCGAAGGCTTTCGATAAGTCCAGGAAAATAGCGTACACCGGTGTTTTTCTATTGGTGTAGTACTTCACAGTCTCCTTGAGACACAGGACAGCACTTTCGCAAGAAAGATTCGGTCTAAAACCAAATTGCGCGTCGTGGAGTTTAATGTGCTTATCCAAATGCTTACCAAGGAGACTGTCAAGCACTTTAGCAATGACCGTAGCTAGAGAAATCGGTCTGTAGTTTTTGACATCAGAGGAGTCACCGGTTTTATTCTTCATTATAGGGACCACAATTGTACGCATTAAACTTTCAGGTAGGTATGAGTGGCCCAGACACAAATTGAAAAACATGGATAACACTCTGGGTAGATGTACCCCAGCATGCTGCAGGTGCTCGATGCTGAGGCTGTCATGGCCCGGCGACTTGCCTCGCACCATTCCCTTTATGACTGCACTCACTTCCTTCGCTGTAAACTTTACACTTCGCTCCCTATCGACAGTCTCAGCATCGGGCACCCGCCGCTCCGCCGGCCCTAGTGGAGACTATGGGTACTAGACAACGATAAACGTCCAAGAATCAACAAATATTCGTGCTCATCACACAAATATCTGCCCTTACCGGGATTTTAACCCAGGACCGCTGGCTTCAGAGGCAGGGTCACTCCCATCTAGGTCAACGAGTCATCTAAAAAAATCGTGTAACATTAAACCATTTTACACAAATTTAACAAAACTTTTGGTGAAACAATCACAGATAAAGGCTGATGTACAAACGGTTGTTTAAAAAGTCCCCGTAACGTGGGCCTCGAACATTAAGTCCCGGCCGGGGCTAACGTAGCCTTTGAAACAGGGATTAACAATTTTAAAAGGTTTTTAGGGGTGGGAAAAGATAAACACTTTTGCAGAAAATAATGAACATCAGAAAAGTTAAAAGTTCACTTGGGAATATACATACATTAATTGTTCCGTAATAAAGTTGCTTAATTAAATTACTTCAAATACTATCAATTTCAAAGGGCACCGCATGACGCTGACACAAACCCACACAGCCAAACATATTTAAACTACGGCTTGCAAGTTAACCAAATTCAATTAATTCCATCAAAAATAACCGCAAATCTTTCTATAATAGTGTTATTGCATTATCAGTCTCACTCAGACCCCTGAGGACGTAGCCAACGCGGACTAGCTTTTCTATTCGTTTGGCTTTTAAACGAATTGCTTCACTGGTAGATCACGTGGCTTTTCGTATGACGTGATCTACCAGTGACGCGATTGGTTTAAAAACAAAACGATTAGAAACGCTATTTAGCATACGCGTCTATTCTAGGGCCTCTGTAGTGACGATTTTTTAACAAACGAGTTAATTGTGTCTGAATGCGGCAGTATGTATTGAAGCGCATTATCCTTTATAAATGAATTAATTAGGATCCATGATGCATACACTACTCCTTCATCTCGTCTAGCTGCTAATTGTCTTTCTAATCCGAGCTAGACGGCGAGTAATGGATAGTCGGTCTACTAAAACCTTGTTAACGGCAATAGGTACGTGAGCACTTGGGCTAAGTGTAGTGCTTTCAAAGCCTTGCCCAACTCGTTTAAGCGTCCAAGGGATAGCCCAATTAAAGCGGGGCTCTGTAAACGGTAATTAAATCTCTCTCAGTAAATTGTTATTAGTTATTTGATACCCAAAGTTTCTGAATATTCATTTATTAAACAAATAACTGTCTTGTTTATTGGCATGATAAAGTTTGTTTATAAAGGTAGCGTAATAGCTGAGTGCTTAAGATTTTAAAGTTTACTGTAAAACATTTAAGTAACTTATTATTGCGTTTTAATAATACAATTAATATTGGGAGCGCACAGTGTTATAATTATAGTGATACAATTACGCATTGTCACCACTGGGTCTATACACCAAATATCAGTTAATTTCAACACGGGATTTTCTGTGGTTCATACGTTAAATATAGCAGTTCTAGCAGATAAATTATAATAGGAAGCTTACGCTGTTAGAAAGATCAGACAGCTTACTAATGTTGAGACATCTCGCTTAGTTTATTATAGTTATTTTCATAGTGTTATGTCGTTGAGGTATTCTGGTTTGGGGAAAAGCTGGTGATACGTAGTCTATATTCTATTATTTTTTTATTTATTGTTTTTGTAGTTTGCTTGTTTTTGTTATTTTTTGTCTGTGTCTTACCTGTCTACCTCCATCTCAGGCTCCAGCTGAAATCCAGCGCTGAGACTCTGCCAGGTTCAAGCTGAGCTGGTTAGCCTTTTCGGCTTTAGTACCTAATATTTGTTTCTTTGTTGTTTTTTGATAATTGTGTACCTAGTGCATAGTATAGTTCTTTGTAATTGTATTTTAGCCAAATAAACGTTTATTTCTTTCTTTATATTTGTGTTACTTAAAGGGCCATTCGTTATATACACGGTGCCCGTGAGCATTGCGAGAGATTTAAATAGCATATTCCTGACCACATTTTAAGTTAAAAATGTTAATTAACGTCTGCTAAATTCGGCTCGGTTGTAGAGATATTTCCATTTTTGTGAAAAAAAACTAGTTAGGCCAAGTAAAGTTATCTACAACATTAATCAAATTGACCTGGCACGCCAAAGTCATCCATAACTTCTACATATATGGTTTATATTTGTCTGCAACGTGCCCAGAACGTATTGCCTTATAATACGACACTCACAAGACGAATGAATATGACAAGCATGCTAGTGTCATCGACGTCATCGTCTTTGTTTACATATGAACCGATTGTAAAATATAATATAGCAAAACATGAAAAAGACAATAATTATAGAGAATCAAAAGCATCTACGCATCATTTGCATCAAATCAGTAACTTAACCCTCAGTCAACAATAGTTTCAATAACGGGGATGAGAAGGAAATGGTCAACAACTGGCTTAAATACAAAAACTAACGTGGACATAATGGACGTATAAAATTTATCATTTTTAAATTGGCCCCATACAATAAAATTCAGCATCGCGGCGGATCAAAGTTTGATAAGCGATCGAGAACGTAACCGGGATGAACTGGATAGATACCTTTATTGAAGACTGGAGGGAGAGTCCAAGTAACTAGGAACGGAGACGCTTAATATTACTTAGCACTGATATAGCAACCACATTGCGGACCACGAATACGCAGGACTTCGACACGACGTGAGATACATCCGGAAAACTTAAAGTAGAACCTTTAACGAGTTCTTTAGTTCCGCGAAATACTTTATTAGAACATTGTAGTTGGAGAGCTAATACGAATTGTTATGTGCATTATTTATTCGGCTTCAGCTTACCAATATCTTCATCGGTGCAAAATTATACTAGTTTTTGTTTCTTATGTGATTTTAATAAAGTTCCACAACGAATCTCCTTTTTCGTCGAACTTGGGCGTTGCTCAAAAGAAGAAATATGTTAGAGGACACATTGGCTTGTAGAATACGTTTTTTTTTTTTTTTTTTTTTTTTTTTTTTATGTTAAGGAGAAGGCACACGAGTACTCAGGCCACCTGATGGTAAGTGGAATCTGAGACCCATAGACATTTGAATTCTCAAGACTATAATCCTAAGACCTCAAATGCGTCGCCAACCCTGAGGACTAAGATAGAATGCCTCTATGCTAGCAATTTCACCGGTTGTCTTATCCCCACGCCGGAACACAACAATGCGAACACTGTTGCTTGGCGGGTGGTTAATGGATAAGATGGTGGTATTCTAGTTAATCTGCTTCGAATCAAAGTCTACATACCTACTTGGATTCTCCTACAGTGGCACACGAATAGTTTTTAAAGCAAACAATATGTTCACAGTAGCACCACTATTCATTTATGAGAATATTATATGTTACTAGCTACCCGCCAGCGGCTTCGCCCGCTGCAATTTTTTTTGTTGTTTCTTTCATGTCGCTTAGGGTATGAAAAATATATAGTACCCGATTCTCAGACCTATTGAATATGCATATAAAATTTCATAAAAATCGGTCAAGCCGTTTCGAAGGAGTATGGTATCTAACACTGTGACACGAGAATTTTATATATTAGACTAGCGACCCGCCAGCGGCTTCGCCCACTGCAAATTTTTTTATGTCACTTTGGGGTATGAAAAATAGATGTTGGCCGATTCTCAGACCTACCCGATATGCACACAAAATTTCATAAGAATCGGTCGAGCCGTTTCAGAGGAGTTCAATAACGTACACCGTGACACGAGAATTTTATATATTACTAGCGACCCGCCAGCGGCTTCGTCCGCTGCATTTTTTTTTTATGTCACTTTGGTGTATGAAAAATAGATGTTGGCCGATTCTCAGACCTACTCAATACGCTCACAAAATTTCATGAGAATCGGTCAAGCCGTTTCGGAGGAGTATGGGAACGAAAACTGTGACACGAGAATTTTATATATAAGATTATAGATTAAGAACTAAGACACTTTTATTATCTCCACACCGATTTATTCACATTTCTAAGTTAATCTTTCCAATGTACACACGCTACTCGAAACCGCAAACAGCTTAGTACCTGCATTAAACGTTGAATTTCCAATTAGCTGCGATTAAAGCGGGCTTTCGCTAGAAGATTAAAATGTTAGAATAACAAATTGAGAAAGACTCCGTGCGCGTATTTTGCAAGTCAACGTTTTTTGTGCGCTCCAAATGAAATTGCTGTATTGTTCAGTAGCTTCAGAGGTTATTAACTTTAAATTGATGTAAAAACATCCTGTATTTGTACTGTAAAGTAGCGTTTACCTCGATGTGGTTTTAACGATTAAAATTTCCCATCCATTCAAATAAAATGCTTTGGTCTGATGTTCTATATATACTTCTTTATTAAGATTTGTATTTGTGTCCTTGTAATTAATTATGTTTTTATTTTAATTGTAACATCTCCTACTTTGTGCTGTTGTTTTTGTGTTTTTTGTTCTAAGCGTATTTTTTTACCGCTGGGAAGTAGCCGTAGAACATATAGTTGCAATTGTTTAGTCAATAGTAATGATTAAAAAAACCTAACCTGTATGTTTAACTACTCTTTCCCATGTTTTATGTTTGTGGCGGTTTTATATTGTATTGTTTGCTCGAAAACGTAGAAAAAATGTGATGACTGTGACAATGCATAATATTATTAAAGTAAATTTATTGTAAACAACGAAGTTTCGGTAATTGAATATTAATTAAAGTACATTTTTGATATAATTTTAAATAAGACATTTTTGTAATTTTAGTTTACTATGTATGTTTTGTTAATGCAAAAATAAGCAAGTGTCTTGTTTAGTTGGTCTCGCGATAAATTCACATGATGTTTGTACAAAGTTTGTATGAGTTGAACCGAAGAGATGCTACCCTTCATCATACATACATAGACTAGAAGACGCTCGCGGCTTCATACGCGTATTGTTAAAAAAAGTCTTTTTAGTGCACCCTTAGAGTAATCTAAGCTATGTTTCCTCAAAATGTCAGATTCTCTAGGCGTAGTCTGTTCGTTAGTCCGTCAACCAGCCAGTCACGGAAGAGTTTTAAATTTAACTCTAATAGGTATTAAAAAGAGGAAATATTTTTGTATTAGAATAGACTCAAAAAGTAAAGGACCGATTTCCAAAAAATATTTCACCATTAAATATAATGCTACATTATCACATAGTAACAAAATTATATGGATGGACTATGTTACTAACATATTTGTACCGGGAAATGTCTGGTCACGAATATCTTTCTACTTAACCAACGTGTAAACGTTCACTTGTCACTATGCAGGTACTACGAGTAAGCGATTAGTACTATTGACAAACGCTAAGCCCGTGCAAAACCAGCATAATGGTAATAAGATCTGAGCTTCACAATCGACTTCTAAACCCTTTTCGGTTATTCATTTATTTATTACATAGCTTATGATAGTCCTATTGATGTAGCCAACAAACGTTAATAAATGCTTCTTCAACCGTTGAAACAGACCAAATAATTGTATTTATACTTATCAGAGCAGCTGTCCCATAAATAAATATTACGTCCTCATTCCGTTAAGGTGGTTAATGGTGGTTTTGTGTACGCCATAAATATGGCTGTTAGATATTATTGCGGCGTGCTTGTGGGTGATAAAGGGAAGTAATAATTGCGCGGCCAGCCGTGAAATGTTCAAGGGACGCTAATAATCGATATGCCTGTGTCATAGATGTGATAAACATGTCCAGGATCTAATAATTACTATAAGAAATTTAGTACCAAAGCGGCAAAATAGACGAAAAAAAAGAAAGTCTGGTAAAGCATTTAGTAGAACCAAGTTAGCCTTATTAGGACTGAGAAAGGTTTTGATTGGTGTCAAAATTTAATAGATGATACATATGGGTCATACATAGATTTAGGTTACCGTCTCTCCTGTGGACACACCAAAAGTTAACGTTTTTAAGGCCTAATTTTCTGGCTAAGCCCATACCCGCAAAAACGCCGTCAAGACTGCTTTAGACTTATCATATAAAAAAATAACTTATATGCACACAAGCTTTTAACTATTGACCACAGGAGAGACAACTTTTGTTTTTAAGAGTGTGTATGACCCATATAATACAATATAATTTATTATAAAACAGAGATTTACAATACGAACTTATAATAACAATTTGACATGGTACATGTAAGTAATAAAGGTGTTTCAAAAAATGCTTGTTAGGTAGGTGTAAATGACTGATTTAAACATGAAATATGGAACAAATCTACGATGAATAAGGCAAACATGCAACCCCTTCGCATGAGCGACATACGTACAAATACTTACAAATTGCAGAAAAAACAAAGGTACCTATATGTACATTCAGCATCACATGTATCGTATCAGTTGAAGTTGCCAAATAGTTCGTCACGCCATACAAAATACTCGTATAATTATGGTGTTACGAATTATTTGGTCACTTTGGCTGTTACAATACATTTGATGCTGATTGTGCAAAGAACATGCTTTATAATTATAACTAACTCAGCTATACGAAGTTTACAACAAACTTGAGCCAACTAATATTTTTTAGTGTACTTATACCAGGGCCGAGATTCTACACGGTAAAAAAGATATCGCCTTTGAAGTGTTTCCGTATTGTCAACGTTTTGATAACTCTTATGTCATTGACAATAATGGCGACCAAGTCATAAACGATTCTAAAACACGTTAAACGCGATATCGTTACAACGCAGTAGAATAGAGGCCCTGATTCGTTTTTCACTTCTTAGAAGTGGCGACCAGCTAATCAATACTTTAATAGTCAGAAATAAAACCTTTTTGATTCCGAAACACGAAGCTTTAAGTGTGTTTTTAAAGTAAAAAATAAATCTGGTGTATTATATACGCATGTATTTGTCATATAAATGTTTTTTCATGTGACTAATTTGTTCTTTAATCTTTTATAATTCTTTATAAATGAAATCCTCTAGGATCAAAGAACAAATTGGTCTCGCGTACATTAACTCGATTTATTTCGGTTTATCGGCCTGAAAGGTCCACTGAAACGAACAAAACCGCCAGCTTAGCATCCCGATAGGTATCAAAGTATCAACATCCGGTAGTACTTTGTTGTTGTTTGTTAAGATGTGTTTGTTTGTGGGCGGCTTAGCTATCTTGCACTCCGGGGACCAAATAAGCCGGATCGACGGCTTAAGTAAAAATAAGGTTACTAAAACGATGTCTAAACAAACTCGGGAAATGGGAAAATTGACATGGGGATCTAGAAGAAATAAACATGGAAAGGCTCTTCATTCATACATTAAACAACAATTACAAGTGCCGAAACAAACAAGGTCTCAAAACCAGACTTCTTCTTTTGATATTTATGTCTATACAATATAACGCTTGATTGTTAGTAGGAGGATGTTCCTCTCAGTATATAGCACAGGCTAGCTCAATCAAGGAGTATACAGAAAAGATATATTTTATGTATCGCTTTACAAGCGAAACTCAAAGAGTATACAGAAGAAAGAAGTTATCAAACCTCTATAGCACTTGATGTACTACAGAAAAGCAAGGTTGATTGAAAAGGAAATGAAACTCATCTGTCAATGGTGTGTGGTTCTTTATTCCATTTGTTTTTGTACTTAAAATGACTCACACCATGACAGACAGAGAGACAGGGTCGTGTATCACGATTCGAGTCTTGGTAAATTTAACGTGGATCAGTAAGCGTTATGTACTGAAGGATTAACACTATAGTTTACATAGAACTTACGGGAGGGCCGCTCAAACCTTAACAGTCTGCCACACTGAGGGTTTCCCTTCACACTGGTGTGCAGGTGAACTTGCCTCGACGGCTCCTACTGTTCTATTTCCTAAGTGTTGCAAATAGAAAGCTTCCTGAGCTTTTTTAAGTTGTTATGATATAATCCTATGAGTTGCTTGACATATATAAAAGGTCATGTCTGTGCCATGATGTCTTGTTGTTGTATAAATGTTTAAATGTATTAAAAGTCTTAATGTCAGTCCCACCTGAAAATACAAAGAAGCTTTAGCAGGCGTTCCCTAAAACTCTGGTTAAAAATGTCTAACAGGGATTGTAGAAAGGTTTCAAACACTCACCCGTTGAATCCGGATATTATTCCGTTTCCCAATCCCAATAGAAAAATTGACACGGCGCGTTTGTGCACGTGTCGTGACTGAAATAAAATCATCACTTTAAATATCTAACCTGACAAAACTGGTAAGGAACCAGGAAGACCTTAACAGCACTCACCTGTGTTGCTGTAGTATGCGAGCCTCAGTGATAGTCTGGTATCAACAATATAATAAACTATTTCTTATCCTGCAAAGAAGCACGAGGTTATGACTTTACGAAATTTCCAGCAGCTCACAACTATCCTTTGTTTTCAATCTTACCTAAAGTGGCTGCTCCAAATTTGAGTATAACAAACTCATGGAGGACGGAAAACCTCCGATCTACTCCGATTCAGTTTTGAAAATAAATTGGTATCGCCAGCCATCGCAGACGCTTTACGTTGACTGATAGTTTACAGACGTCAAAACTAAGAACTGTCACCCTTACGGTCACGTTCCAGTTTGCACTAAAACCGCTACTACATACTATCGAAAAAGTGTGGTAGTTTCACACGTACGCAATAGATGTCGCTAAACGTTCCGTTACACATTTTTATTTATTTATTGATACACCAACAGTGTTTACACAGATACATGTTAAATAATATTACATTCATGCTTATTCTTATGGTAACACTAACAACAGGCGTATACAGCACTCATCAGAATAATTTAACTGAATTTACAATAGGTTAATTAATGCTAAAATTAATATAAGTTAACTGTAAATAATACTAACAAACCGCTAGCGGCTTCACCCGCTGCAATATTTTTTTCTTTCATGTCACTTAGGGGTATGAAAAATAGATAGTAGCCGATTCTCAGACCTACTGAATATGCACATAAAATTTCATAAATATCGGACAAGCCGTTTCGGAGGAGTATGGTAACTAACACTGTGACACGAGAATTTTATATATTAGATTAGATAAAGTGCATAAATCTATGAAAGACTTAAAAATTTAGATTATTAGAAAAGTAATGCAAAAGTTTATTTTTAAATACTGTAAAGGAGTCACAGAAGATGTCGATGTTATTTATTTCAAGAGTGATGTATGTAACAATGAGACGATTGAGCGGAGAGAATATACCATGATTGGTTTTGTGGTTTGAAATAGCAAATATGTTTCTAATTGGATATCTCGGAACAGCACGCGGTACCTGTACCCAATATGCATAGGAGCATCTGGGGCAAACATCGTGCCTGCTAGCTTGTGAAGAGTTAATATATCTGTGGGAAGGTAGAGGAAAATTAAGAAACGTTAACTTTTGCCAGTTTTGTGACGGAATTAGCCATATAAATGTATGTATGTTCGTCACAAAACTGACAAAGTTAACGTTTCTTAATTTTCCTTAACTAGGGTACACTTTAGATTGAAAATGCCCATCCACTCAACTAAATCAGCCTTTGCACTACATTATAAGTGGTTGATCCGTCATGCCAACTTATTACCCTAGTTATATAATACAAAGATGTGCGCTTGTCATAACATAATTAGAGTAGAGTAATTGAATTTAAACATATGATATTATTTTATATATATCTAAAGTATTTGTTATTTAAATATTTAGGTTAATGTCGTCAGTATATATAAATAATATAATATAAATCCTACTAATATTATAAACGCGAAAGTTTGTGAGTATGGATGTTTGTTACTCTTTCACGCAAAAATACTGGACGGATTTAGGTGAAATTCTCTTGAAAATCTGTTATAGTTCGACGCTGTTCCAATGTGTTTAATTTAAGATGAGACAGGCGCGTGTGATATGATGCACAATTATAATCCCTGTAAGCCATGAAGCAAGTAAAACTACGTTGCACGTGCTCTAGCCTGTTGACATGCACTTTATTTGAGGAGGGGGGGGGGGGGGAGTTGACACTTGAATGTAGTAAAAATTTGCGCTTTATACCTTAATATTTCATAAAGGGATCCCTTGATCTAAAAATTGTTTCCACAAACCCGTAATATTTTTGAAAGACCTATCCAACGACACCCACGCTACGTGTAGGGGAGGTACACTATAAAAAACTTTTTTCTACCTATAGATTTTGTTTTACTACTTTGTTGGCGTTACTAATATGTATATTCGTGCTAAATTACAGCTTTCTAGTACTAAGAGTCTCTGAGCTAGGCTGCGGACGGACGGATGACATGGCGAAACTATACGGGTTCCTAGATTGACTAATGAACCCTAAAAACGGGACCCTATTACTAAGAGCCCCACTGTCCGTCTAGCTAGACAGTTTCAATTTTCACAGATGATATATTTCTTTCTGTTGCTGCTATAAAAACAAATCCAAAAAAAGAGTAAAATAAATATTTATGTGGGGCTCCCATACAACAAACGTGTTTTATTCTCGATATTAAAAACGGCAATAGGTAGACTCTTGAAATATTCACAGAACATTTAGTCGTATACCTAAAAATAAATAATTTTATTAAAATAAAATTTATATTTAAGGGATAGACGAAATTTAATATGAGTATACAGGACGTCCCACGGCTATGCCACATGGAAGGAAAGTACCTTGAATATTGTACATGGAACATTTTACTGAAAGAAGACATTATTTTAATTTAAAAAACAGTTTAAACTGCATTCATAGATATTTAAATATTTACATGGTTGAACCGGGAATCGAACCCGTTACACGAGAAAAATATTTACCCTGTAGCTTTATCATACCGATCGGAAGGCTTCATCATAAGGATTATTTTTTGTTAATTAACATAGTGTCAGAAATAAAAGGAAGACCATAAATTTTAACATTTGATGTGAAATTTTGTTCAGAAAAATGAAAAGCTGATAGATAGATTTAGATTTTTTTAATGGGGTTATGTCCAAAATTTAGTTTACAAGAACCAGTATGAAAGTGTCCACGAGCTACAAACAGAACTTAGACGTATTACTCTAAATATCCACCACAACAAGATCAAAGAATCGTCAGGGAGCGAAATAATCAAAAGAGTGCGACTTTGTATTCAACAGGAAGGGACTCATTTTGAGCAATTGATAAATTGATTAATTTTGTAAAAAAATGGTAAAATTCACCCTGTATAAGAAACGTGATTTTTTTGCCTTTTTCCAAAGTTTATAATATAGTGTCTAATGTTGTATAGATAATGGTACGGATCCCTTCGTGCACGAGTCCAACTCGCACTTGGCTGGATTTTTTAAACTTAGCGACGTTAAGACGAATCTAGCGGCCGCAATTAGAGTTCAATACCTACCACAAAAGTGAACAGAATTAAAACACCGCTCTTTAATTAGAGCTCGCATTTTGAGTAGTATTAACGTTGCGTTCGAAATAAAACGATCATTTGATCATTTTTAAATCACACCCAATTCACAATTTATTGCTAAAGTACATTACAGGATCGAACTCTACGATACGCTTTACAACAAGCATGTGAGTAAGTGGTTAACTAACCTCCATCTATCCCTGTAAGTCAGTCGTGTGCATTATTCATAGCTCTAACGCGGGAATAGTGTTAGTGTCTGTTCGAAAATTACGTGGTAATCACAGAAACTAGCAAGCTCTCTGATGGCTCGGTTAATTTAATTATTGATTACTGACATGAATACTGTTTGTTTACGATGATATGGATAATCCCTATTAAATAATTACATTACTCCGTCACTAAGACTACGTAAGTAGAAATTAAGATGCTATACCCAATATCGAACCCTATGCCAATTGAATATTGAATGAAGTTTACAAGCATCATGAACATTCTTGAAACATTTCTATGCTTTTAAGAACGATGATTTCTCGATTTTCGTGCGAACATTATTTGAGGAGTCAGTTCGGTTTTATTTATAAAGTTGACGTTGACGAAGCAACCATCAGAAAACCATTAAAGTGGCGGTCCATCTTAGAGTGTTATTTATTCAAAGTGTGTTTGGGTCTTCATCGATTTATTCATTTCCAAGTAGCCGGCCAGCCGACGTAATAATTTAAAACCAACGTGAAGTATACCTTTCATTACGTCAAGTGCAAGCAAAGCTATTGTAGCATACTGACATGATATGAAATGTAAATACCAGGTATTTACCTATGAAAAATATCACGCTATTGGAAAAAATGAAGTGGTGGGAAGAAGACTGTATTGATGAAATAACGATCACTGAAAGTTATTTTTGTTTTTTTAATACACAGACGTACGTAGGTAGTGCATAATCGTACGACGTCGTATTTGCGGGAAAATTTCGCATGGGTTACTAACACTGACTGAGAGAACAATAAGATAAATACGAGCTTTTTCGACCAAATATCTTTGAATATTCTTAGTTGTTTTACGAAATTAGGTCATACATAATGCCCTCAAATGTGTCCCATAACGTTAATAAGTATATAAAAAAAAAAAACAAATTTCGGAAATATGTTACACATACTTCATTGGAGCTTAGAATAAAAACCAGGAGTACCAAAATACTTATTAAGGCCCGTTTTCATACATACATACATACATACATAACATTACGCCTTCATTCCCAGCGTGGGGTAGGCAGAGCTACAGAAATAGCAATAACTGTAAAAATACTCGTTTATAATTCTGTAGCCACTTGTGTATTCTGTTGCCTACTCGAAGCGCAACCTTTCACTTTTCTCAATCTCTCAAGGGTTAGCCGGAAGAGACCCCTTAAAGGGATAAGTTCGCCTTTATACTTTCTGTTTTATCTTCACTGTATTGATTTTGTATTTCCTTTTGTACAATAATGTGCGTACATACATACATGCCACATTTTGCACAATCAGGCCAAGAAGTTAACTAGTATATTAGTGACAGGTTGCAAGCCCATCGCCTAGCGGTACTAAAAGCCCTTATTCCCTTAGTCACCTTTTACGATATCCACGGGAAGACATGGAGTGGCACTATTTATTCAAACCCCGCAACCACACGGGCCCGTTTTCAATTTAGCCCAAATATAGATGACAACAATGAAATTTACCGTCCGATATCGAAATTATAACGGCCCGCGGCGCTCCGCGGTCCCGAACTATCGGCCGGATGATTGAAACAGAAACCAGTAAGGCTTAGCTTGTAAGCCCACCATAATCCGGAAATAGGGCCTCAACACCTCCATTTGCGTATGCTAATTTAACTTCATATGAGGACGCCCTCGAACGTAGTAAATCTATATAATTTCCTAACTGTCAAGACTAGCTTTACAAGTATATATCGTAATAAAAACCTAATAAATTTACGGTAGAAATGGTAGATCTTTCAGAAATTGTAAATCATGTCAACTTATGAATATACTCGTAAGCAATAGAAGTAAGTTTCTGTGACGCACTTAGTATTCATATGAATATAGGTCATAATTAGCTGTTATATTTGAGTTTATTTTTAAATCTTAGAACTACGTTTGTTTAAGCTTAGTTTTCTATTTAATTTTTAGTTATTGTTTTTTACTTGTCTTTATGTATTAAAATAGCCTTAGTAGTTATTAATATACACACATACATTACTTGTAAGTACATTATATTTGTGTCAGTGCTTATTTTATAAAAGAAATAATATGTAGGGATTTAAAACAAAATAAATAAGTAATGAATAAATCATTACATAGTATGGAACAAAGTCGTCGGGCGTCTTTTGGCAGCTGTCTGTCAGTCTGTGTATTTAAATCCGCAAACGCCTCATAAACCAGGCAACAGATTTTGATTAGGTCTCCACAATCAGTTATATGATTTTCCACGAAATGTTAATAATGTGTGATCAATTCTGGTTTATGTACGGGCGTTACAGAAAACACACATGAGCCGAAGCGAAGCGAGGGCGGGTCGCTAGATATTAATAAATATTCCTTGGTTTCAAGTGATAAAAAACAGAATAATTTTGAATAGCAATTAGTAGTGATCGGGGAAAACGGTGCAAAACTTTAACAAAACTTACATTACAGCCATGAAAACATTAATATCCTTATACCAAATCCGACATTCTGATATAGAGTTAAAATAAACACAAATCTGCCAATAATATTATTATTTTTCAATAATTTTCTTATTTTTCTTGGTTGTAAGTTCTCCTTTATGTCAGGTATACAAGTTTTGTTAAAGTTTTGCACCGTTTTCCCCGATCACTGGCAATTAGATATTGCTCTTACGGCATAGGTTTAAAATGAAATAAGCTTACAGAGTATCATTTCAAAATCCAGCCGAAAATCTAATTTCTCTAATGTCATTTATTTCATTTCTAAAAGTGCTTCCTAAGTAGCTATCCGCGTATTTTCCCGAAAAGGACTTTTTCCGTTCCTAATTTAATTATTTGCCCGATGAGTCCCCGTTTAGCGCCTCTTATAAAGCGGGATGTCGATGGGGTAATACGTTCCTCAAGTACGTTAACTCAAGTGAGGCTGCAAATAATTTAATAATTGTATTAACATGACAGTGCACGAGCAAATTAATCTTTCCGCTATTGTTAAAACATGAATCAAGTTATTTTATTTCCTTTTTAAGCATTTATTCAACTGTGCGTAAGGACGTAGATAAAAGCGATAGATCAAGTAACTTATTCAGCTACTCACAAGTCGCATCAATACTTTATCGCTAGGATGAAAACATATATTTTGAACGCGCTGGACCTAATGCTGAATATGGATGTTTCTGGGTTTTAAGATAAATAATAAACACCCAAAATGTTTATTGTTAACTGAGTTTATTTCCTGGTTAATACCATAAAAACATTTAATTTTTAAAAAACTAGCGCCGCGTACACGTTCTATCACTCTTGTTCCTTGTAGTCGTCCTCCTTTTCACTCACTCACGCATCATTCTCAGCCCTTCATTCGATCATCTCAATCATCGGTCTTTCGTCTAATCCGCTCACTCCTACATGTATATCACGTATTTTCTTAGTTTAATTCAAACCGGTGTGAAAAGCTTTTCAAAGACCTTTGCATCATCAACGTACTAAAAACAAAGCTTTTAGTCAAAGGCATATTTATAAATCTGTGACTATTTGATAAACTACCAAGCAATATATATTTAATTGCTGTTTACATATGTGATACATAGCATATAACTAATAACTACTCTCGTGGTCAAAAAATACGGGTCAGAAAGCGTTTTTCATACTACAGAGGCTATTTCGAAGCCTTGGTTCCTCGCCAGGGGATGCTTTTAGTGAAATCTGATGATGATTACCCCGAACATCGATACAGTACTTCCAGAGTTCCTAGGATACTCAACTGATTGAATTTGAGGTTAACGCCGAAATTGTACAAGTTCAGAAAAACATCGAAAATGGTAATAAAATGTAAGAAAATCCAAATGCTGACCCAAACTCTCTCGCTGTGGTGAAAAATGAAACGATTGTGCGATCAGTTAGGTATCTTAACAACTTTTGGCCTCCTCTAATAAACCTCGGAGTATTCACCCTTAAGCCAACCTCAAAACAACCCCTGGCTAGGAACCAAGGCTTCGAAATAGCCTCATTTGTATGAAAAATGCACTCTGACCCGTATTATTTGACCGCGAGTGTATTTGTTTGTAGCCCGTGTGGTTGCCGGATTAGAATAGTACCACTCCATGTCTTCCCGTGGATGTCGTAAGAGGCGACTAGAGGGATAAGGGCTTGTAGTAGTGTTAGGCGATGGGTTTGCAAACTGATACTAATAATACACTGGCAAACATCTTAGCCTGATTGTGCAAAATGTGGTTACAGAATTATCAACAAATCTTTTTTGAGTTTTTGTTATTTCTGTAGCTCTGTCCACTTTGGGAATGAAGGCGTGATGTTATATATGTATGTTACTATTTGTTATATTCCGTTATTTTGTTAATTTGTCATTATCTTGCATTGTCCTTGCTTATTCTATTCCAAGGTTAAAAGTTCGCACAGGGATAAGTTATGTGTATACTATCTATATCGATGCAAACGCGTTTTGTAATTGTTTATGTGCAGTAAACGGTTTACATGCATACATACATTATTTACACCAAAATTAAAACATCAAATCACGCGATTGCGACCAAGCAGTCATCACGTTTATTTTACGCCGCCATTTTGTCGCGATTCGCTGACGAACGGCCCTGGTTCCACGGAATCATGAAATAGGATTACGACTGCTTTGATGGTACATAAAGGGACCCTTGTGGATGCTGACACTGTCTGTCTGTCACATTACAACTCCCTTGCGGAGCGAGCACTGTTAGTCCGGATTAACGCGGTGGCAAAATATCTGCGAGTAACATTGAAAGTTATTTGAAACTTGATGTTACTTTATTAAGGTTGAACTGTCTTTGTAGACTGGAAAATATGTTGCTGTTGTTCTTTTAACACATTTAAGCATTTTTCTCAACATTGCACTATTTGAGGTCAGAAAACATCATTTTTATGTATGACAGGCCGTTTACATTCAAAACAACAATATTCGTGGCCAATCTAATATGTAAAATTCTCGTGTCACGGTGTACGTTATTGAACTCCTCTGAAACGGCTGGACCGATTTTAATAAAATTTTGTGTGTATATCGGGTAGGTCTGAGAATCGGCCAACATCTATTTTTCATACCCCTAAGTGCAAAAAAAAATATTGCAGCAGGCGAAGCCGCTGGCGGGTCGCTAGTTAATAAATAAAATTGTTTTATTTGCACGCAGTATTTGAGAACAGCGCTGTATTTGTATAAGCAGAAAGTGCAATTTATAGACACGTACACACGAAGACACTGTTAACTGACCACCCATAGACTTTAACACGATGTGATAAGGTTTATGTTCGATTGTAAATGTACAGTTAACAGTGTCTTCGACTGTACACTACCTATACAGGGTCTCCTAAGTTTTGGCCTCCATTTGACTTGTCCATTAATCGCGTATTTAGGAAATAATCTCCCTCGCCAACAATGTACTATTGATGGCCCAATTGCTCAAATTAGAAAGGAACATTTTGAGTTAAGAATTCTTAATGAAAAGACATACGGTATTAATCTATCAGATAAGTAGCTCGTCAAAGTAAAACGAAGCACCTAATATAGCTCCTTTACTTAAAAATTTTATTTACCCTTTAATCAAACTCATCTTTAAAGGGAAGACGTACGGGGGGTTATTATGAAATAGATATGCAGTTAATTTTACGACGAGCGTAAAGGGCGCTATGACAGTTATCTCTGTTGTTTTCTCTCAGCGTAAACTGGACTGCATAGCTATGTCATAGTAACCCCCAGGGCTGAGATTCTACACGGTAAAATCGATATCGTCTTTGACGAGTTTCCGTATTTTCAAAGTGTTTCCATAGTTTAACCGACTTCAGAAAAGGAGGAGGTTATCAATTCGACTTTGTTTCTTTTGCGTCTGTTACGCGAGTACTCCGTAAATTGTGGATTGATTTTGAAATATATTCTAAATATATTTCTTTGATAGGTTGTACTCCCATTTGAAAAGAAGTTATAGTTGAAAAATGTGTGGAACGCCGACTTCCGTTTGACTGACCTATGACCATTTGAAAAGAAGTTATTTTTTGGAGTTTTGAAGGCGATTTATTGTTTTTTAAACATTATTTTTTTGGTAACTCTTATGTACTGGACAGACTCTTATGTACTGGACAGTAAAGGCGACCGAGTTAAAAACGATACTAAAACACGTCAAACGCAGTATCGTTTTAACGCAGTAGAATAGAGGCCCTGGGGCCCTAGCCAAGATACAAACGCTCCTAACGTTTTTCTTTTCTATCGCTCAAAATTTATGGGATGACAGTCTACCACGTGGTTTATTGAAACGCACGAGAATGTTATCCCATACATTTTGAGCGATAGAAAAGAAAAACGTTAGGAGCCTTTGTGTCTTGGCTAGGGCCTCTGGGCTGGGATTCTACACGCTAATAACGATATCGTCTTTGACTTGTTTCTGTATACGACGACACGCTAGTCTAGTTGGTAGTGACCCTGCCTTAGAAGCTAGGGGTCCTGGGTTCAAATCCCGGTAAGGGCAGATATTTATGTGCTGAGCACATGTATTTGTTCCTGAGTCTTGGATGTTTTCTATGTATTTAAGTAATTATATTTCTCTATATACGTAAGTTTATCGTTGTCAGTACCCATAGTGCAAGCCTAGAGCTTAATTTGGGACTGGAAGAGATCCCTTAAAGGGATAAGTTCGCCTTTGTACATCTTTTTATTTTTGTTCTTTGTATTGTTTTGGTTTTTCTTTTGTACAATAAAGTGTTTACATACATACATACATACATACTAGGTCAATTTGTGTGACATTGTCCTGTGATTTTATGTTATTGTCAACGTTTTGATAACTCTTATGTCATTGATAATAATGGCGGCCGAATTAAAAACAATGCTAAAACACTTCAAACACGATATCATTTTAACGCACTAGAATAGAGGCGCTGGTGCAATGCTACTTGTAGGTAACTGTGGGTTAATTAAGGTACCTATTTTCCTCCCCTAAAAAGTGTTATTTCTTAGTTAAAATGCATTTAATTCATAAAAACTTATGAAATTAACAAATATAATATTCGTATGTTTAAAACAGAGTAATCTCGTACAAAGTTAGCTAAATAATTGTTTTCGATCCAGTTACTGACTCCAACCATACGAGCGTACACGAGTTGTTCGGTAACTATAATGTTTTGAACACTATCTAAACATACAATTTTACCTAGTTGGATACAATTACAACTTCCACCGGATATTTTAACAAGTTCTACACGGCTAATACGGCAGACATAGGCAGTATTCGAATAATTGAGATACCTCTACGCCTAAACCCAGCAGAACACGTTAATTTCTGTGTTATGAAAACAATTTTATTACTTATTATTTAACGTAACTTACTTACTAGTGAATATTTAGCAACGAAGTAATTCGTTGAAGTCATTCGTGTAAAAAACTACAATCATTGGTCAAACATTAAAGACACATTTGGTTCAATACTTCTAAATTTAATGTAATTACTTATAAATTGAAATCTAAATCTAAATAAGGTGTACGCTTATTCTTCAAAATGGTGTTTAAAGACCAGGAAGTCGATTTGAATCTCTTTGATCATTATATAAGAAATATTAAAATCACGCTGAGAGCACAGGCGTCACACACGTCACAGTTTGAGGTAAGCTTTAGTCATTGAATGAGGTTCACGACTCTCAGGCAAATACGTTCGTCCTTACGTTATATCTAAATGATCATGCGATTATTTACACATGAATAAATAAATTAATTTTGAAATGGGAATAAAACACGAATAAACATAAATAAAACATTTAATAGTAAGTAAAATGATTCATTTCTGGATATTATAAAATTATTTCATCTACCTTATCCACATGTCACCCTTTTCTTCCCTTTAAGGATGATTTTAAAAAATCTTTCTAAGCACTCTTATGTACCCAAGGAATATCCCCTCTAATTTTCAAGTCTCCAGGTTCAGCGGTTTAGGCAGCTTCTATCTTTGCAAATTACGTCATCTATCAGTTATTCAGTCAATTCCGGAACTGTTTTATAATCACGTATGTAGATTTTAGTATCTTATCTTATGTTATCTTATTTGGCCTACAATTTGACCCTATGGAATATTTTGTGCAGTACCCCTCTTTTTTAGCTCTTAGTCCAATTTTCTATTAAATATGAACTTTAATAAAAATGATCATTAATTTATAAGAAGTGTTTCTGCCCTATTTCGTAAACACGCTATAAACTATGTGAGCTCAGTCTTAATGATGCGGATTAAATTTACGAGTCTCAGATACATTTCTAATGACTTCGCTCCGTCAGCCAACGGCTTTAAGGTCCAATTTGGCTTGGGTAAACCTAGATTCGATAAATTAGAAACATGTCTGAACTGCTAGCAAATATTTATTAACAGACTTTGTAAAGCAAAAATTATTCAGCAGAAAGGTTTTTGTTTAAACATGTCTCAACATCAGATAAAAAAAACGGTGAAATGACATGTACCTTATGATATTTAAATTCGGTTCCTATAACTCTTAGGAATACCCTACTACTAGTAGATTCCAAATTCCAAATATCCTTAAATAATACGCGTACGATTAATCCAGTTACAAGTAAACATTAACTAACCGGCATGTACGCCACAATGACACATTTCCATGACCACATGAACGTACCGTCAATACCACACATCGGAATGATGACTGAAATAGATGAGGAAAATGATGCGTTAAATCTATCACAATTTCACATGTTTCAAAGAATACCCCGCGTCATTCATCCTTGTGCGTACACCAAAATTGATTGAGATCATTTCGTAAATTATAGGGGCAAGGGTGCGCTAATGGCTACGGGATCAGGTAGTGAGGATGGGTCGCGAAATCAATTAATAAGCCTTATTCCACCTTTGGCGCTTGGGATCGATCTGCGGCGGGATGGCGGATGAGGGACGCTTTGATTTCAATCGAGCGTTAAACCTTTACTGTCTAATAAATCTGTCGGTTGAGGAACGATACATACAAGACACAGTTAATCACACAAACTTAGACGTGTAGATATTTTTGACGTCATTAAAACGTGTATAATCTAGTATTTAGTTCTTATACGTTTGACGGGAACTTGTTGTATTTGTCATTTGATTCGACTGACTGATTGGATTATTTATCGCGGTGGGAATGATTACATAGCATACCAGATGCTGAATGTTACATTAAGGTGGGCAATCTCTATGGCTTGGTAAAGAGTTAACATTGTACGGTAACACCGGAAGTGGTGAACGATAGGCGTTAAGAATTACTATCAGATTTTTCGATCAGACCGATAGTAATGCTGTGAGTGTATTGTATAATCCGGTTAACTGTTTTTACTGCAGGTTGCTCCAAAAACCGGAGAGTCGTCGCTTTGCTCCGCGTTTTTACATACCAGATAGTAAATCAGCTCTGATGTCAATGGACTATCATCTTGAGATTGCAGATGCTTTGCCAACCCTAAGGACTGAGATGGAATAGATCTATGGTGGTTATTTCACTGGCTGTTTTACTCCCACAATAAAAAAAACAAACAACAGTAAGATTATAGTGGGGCAGATGGATCCTGCAGAAGGTCCTTTTACCATTAAACCGTTTGAGAGGAAACGCACTTGCAAACACAGATGATAATCAAACTGGCAGTCTCAAGTCTAAAATGAAGGCACATATGATAAAAACAAACTCTTGAACTTGAGTAACATTTCGATCTTAAGATATGTTAGAAATGATGGCAGTCTTAAGATGGGCATCTCAATCAGGATCAGTTTATCAATTGTGACCCGTATAACTCTGCTAAACTTGTAAGATTGTCAAAATTCACAGAATTATAATGATGATAAAAAATAGTGATAAACCTATTAATCGATTCAACATTCATATTTTTTTACATTTTGAGCCAAAATGTATGAAAGCATATGGTCTCATTCCGTTTTGTCTCCTTTGACTATTATAACTTGTAATAACTTGATCATTCCAAATTCATTACTTTAATAATGTAATATTATATAATCTCTTGAAACTCAAATTAATTTTAAGCCTTTATTGCGTAAATTATATTGATTTAATATTAACGCGCTGGAACAAAGCAGGCAGGTAGGAACAGCCTTATAATTACATTGCCTATCAGCTTTATATGGGAAATAATGTCTTCAATGTTGGTGCTTTTAAGGATTCCGTATAGTCTCGCCATTTCCATCTGTCCGTGTCCGCGGTTCAACTCAGACATTTTTAGTACTACAAAACAGTAATTTGGCATAGTCATGCATTTTCATTAAATCGAGAAATTTGTAAAATAAAATTTAAAAATAAATAAATCGGGTATCTCTCCCTAAATGCAAAAGCAAAAGTAAAATAATTTATTTTACATTATATCATCAAGTCAGGTATCATAGGATAGCTTTTAAAAAAATATTATGTATATGTTCTTATAGTTTTTTAGATTTGGGGGACCGTTTAGGAAATATTGTACACGAAAAGTAATTTGAGTTGGGTTTCCCGCCTCTACCAAAAATTTAAGTACTGCAAATCTGAAAAATATCTTTAATGAAAGCAAATATAATTAATTCAAAAGAAAAACTATTACTACTAAAGTAGACTTGATTGGTTTATGAGATACTGGCGATTAAATTGTTTATACCTTTTTTTATTGCCAACGACGGACAAACAGGCAGACCTGATGGGGAGTGGTCACCGCCGCCTATGGACATGTCCAACGCCGGAGGCGTCACCAACCTACGTACCTACTAAAAATCATCTAGCACAAAACCGAATTAATAACTTTAAATTAAAAATAGTTCACACTTTTGTTTTTTGACACAGTATATTGTTTTTTTAGTAGGTACTTAACAGCTTCTAAACCCTACACTGAGCATGGTCTGACATGCTCTTGCCCGGTTTTTAATAACTATACTTAATCACTAAAAGATAAGTCGAATATAACTGTTATATCTTAAATACATACATGCCATCATGCTTTCATTCCTAAAGTGTGAAAGGCAGAGCTACAGAAATGGCAACCACTAAATGTATCTTAGCATAATTATTTGCAATATCGTTTTCTCAATGTTGAATAATAGGCCTTGAATGGCTTCTGTAACTTGATTTTCATTTCTGGTTCTCGTTTCTTGCTATCACATTGAGGATGCCTTTCACTTGTCATTCGAGACTAACCAATTTAAAGAACGGGACGGAGATAACGTAACTTCGTGATTTACAGGGTAGTTTCTGCGGGCCTATTATGGTCGCGTTATCGATGGGAATAAACGTGGATAAAGCGGGATCCCTTTGTCACCTATAAAATTGTTGTATCGAATTTTGAAAGTTAGAAATTGTTTTCCGTGGTGCACTGACGTTTCGAGCAAAAAAAATTCCCAAACTGATTCATTTCCCAAAAACATTATTTGGGCAAACGCTACTTTTTCCGAAACTAAAAATATTTCAGGATTTATTTCAGGACCATCGTGTAGAACCCTATAGGTTAGGTTAGGTTAGTTTTATAAAAAAATCAGAATCGTTTTCAGTTTTGGAAAAGTAAGCGTTTGCCCAAATGATATGTTTGGGAAATGACTCAGTTTGGGAAATGTTCTTTGACCAAACATTAGTAAACCGTTTTCCATAGTATTAAAGGTCATAAGTAAATAATTCTAACTTTTATTATCCATAATGTTATACATTATAATATTCTAAAGTTATAAAGATATCTACAACGTTTATAAATATTTTTTGGCATATATTCTTAAGTCATAATTGTTTTATTTGTACCATTTAATTACCTAAAGTTCCAGTGAAGTGAGCGAGCATAGCAAGCGAACAAGTCTGCTCAGTAAAAAACCGACTCTGTCAGGTTATGTTGAGAAGACTTATGTTAGGTTTTTTTTATATACTTACAGAAATATTACTGCTAAATATCCTCGCAAACTTAGGTATTAACATTTTATGTATAACAACTTTAGCCCATATAATTGCTATGACCAGTAATATTAACAATATGAAATGTGATATATTGCGATACCTGTTAAAAGTTATGAACATTCGATGGTGGAAAGGCAAAACGCTTCAAGCTACAAAATGTGTGATATTAAGTTACAGATATATTTGGAATCAGCAGATTTTTCTAATTCATTGTAATCACTTTATTGTGACTTTTCAAAAAATGTCGCTTGAAGCGTTTTGCCTTTCAACCGTCGAATGTTTAATGACTTTCAAAAACTTGCGAAAAACGGAACTGCAAATTATACTTTCTTATAAACTCTTAACATTATGACTAACAATAAATATGATGGAACACGTTATGAACTTTAGAAAATGAAACGTTAATTTTATGACGGACAATATAGACCCGGATAAAACATCTGTCGCTTTCTGACCAGTGTGTTAATGCGAGAGTGACAGATGTTTTAATCACTGCGATAAAAGCGACCACGAGATAAAAAAAACGGCTAGACCATTGCGACAATGCTCAGTGTAGGGCTCTGAAGCCGTTATTACAAACATAAAAAAGTGCACCAGCGCAGTTTTTCGGCAATAGGTAACTCAAAAATGCTATTGAAATTAATTTTGTTCGCAGGTTCGCATTTATTTATTGAGCGTTACCTTTGTAATTTAATTCTCGAGATATGTCCCAGACAATAAGATTTGCTAAAAAAAAGTTTGTGTTCCCCCCTAGAAATATTCTTTTTTGTTATTTAAATACCAAACTAATTGTAAGTAGCAGCTAAGGTATATGTATAATATACATATACTCCAAGTCTCATCAATATACATCTTGTAGTTTTGCGTAAAATGACTATGGCATACGCACAGATGGACGGATATATTGAAACTACAAGGGTTCCGTTTTTACCTTTATGTCTACGGAACCCTAAAAAGGTAAGTTACACCCGCAGCCTACCTAACTTACATCATTTAACTACTAGTTATTGGTATGTTTTCCTTGCCTAAAATTTGGTAGGCTATCGCAACGCATCCACTAAAGCTTTTTATCCTGATTTAATTTATCCGAAGACTTGTTATTTTTGTTGTCCCATGAACATTAAGTCGATTTTTCACTTTACCTTTTGACGTTAGCCCGACATGTCGTTTGTCCGAAAAATCTTTTCACCTCAGCACCTCAAAATGGTGGTTTTGCTGTTTAAAAACAGTGAGCAAAATTCGATTTTGCTGCGAGCGTGAGACAGAGTAACTTTTTAATTTTTGTTCCGTGGCCGTGGTGCGGCGCACGGGCGGCTGAGGGATATCGTTTTATTTTTACCATTTTGTTTTTTTTACCTAATAGTAGTTTATGTGACTGTTACGTAATAAAATCACACGAGTGTTTTAATGCCTAATTATGTATTATAATAAAAAAAAAAAACAAACTAAACTATTTTATGCGACAAGACAACGGAACGTCAAAAATGGCGACACCCGTAGTTTTTTTTTAATTCAGAGAGAAACTAGAGTGGGCCTCTACTATCATATCGTTCGGTATCAACCAAATTAACAGCGATGTAGTAACCAACCGTTTATTATTAAAGTTTGAACAATGCCTAATATGGGCGTAGCATCTTTAGTATGTTTTTTTTTAATCTCTATTGACTATTACGGCTAATAGATCCGGTCTTGAGAGAATTTGGTAAATAAAATAATATAGTTCCCGAGGGAATAACTATAAACGAATTATAAATACGTGGACGAAAGCATGTTTGAAAGAAATATAAATGTCACACCGTATCTTTGATCTGATTGAAAAAGAGGATGCTATGCGACCAAGAACAAATTTTCTTTGGTTCATAGCCTATTCACTATTCAGCCTTTTCACGAAAACTAAAAGACTGCACGGTAAAGTGTTCTTTTTTTGAACCAGCTAGGTGATTCTCTTCAACGCTTCACTCGCTTTAAATACGCCTCCGTTGTATTAACTAGGAGCCTAAATTGATCCGTTAGGTAAGAGCATTATTACATTAACATGTTAGTGCGTGTATTAATTTTAGCCGGGTACTTCGTCGGTCAAATAACTGTGTAGTATCTACTTATCTCCAGTAATCTAAGCTAACCTAAAACTGTCAAATACCTTTTAATAATAGTAGTAATAGTTTGATAAAGGGGTTATTTTTTTTTCTTTCTAATAAGTATTTTCTTGGAAAGGAAAACGCACAGACCTAGTTTTTCGTAAGATCTACAACATATTCAAAAATCCTAAAAACCGGACAACGTTTAAAGGGAGAAAACTTGGTTTTGCTTCACGGTCAAGTTAATAAGAATTAAACTTAGACCCGATTTTGTAAGGACCCGCTGGTAAACATGTCAGGACTGGGATTCTACTAGGTATTAACAATATCGTTTTTGACGTGATTCCGTATTGTCAACGTTTTGATTACTCTTATGTCATTTACAATAATGGCGACTGTGACATAAACGATTCTGAAACACCTCAAACGCGATATCATTATAGCACTGTAGATTAACACCGTAGCTACTGTACATTAACTACAGCATTAGCATTAGCTACTGTAGCTAAAAATTGTTATTGTAACGATTACATATCTTTGGATTAAAGCCCATTGTAATTATAGGAAAAATAAAAAAATATTTTAGGACCGTATGTATACCTGTACGCAGACCTGTAAATGTCAAGACAGTGCTTGTTTATTGATTATCGTTTTGGCAGCGAACTTGCTCGATCATTTAGTTTTAATTAGTTTTAAGTTATGGTTGGAGGCTGAAAATCAGCGATTTCGTCGAGTCTCAATCCCATTTTACTGCATAAACCGTGTTAATTATATATTTTTTATAATGTAACCTTTTCCTGTTTATGTGGGTAAATAAATTTATTTTATTATTATTATTATTATTTATTAATAGAGGCCCAGTCCACAGTGTAGTAACTTCATATCTGTTTAACTTTTGACACTCTTGATCGAAATGCGATCTAGCGGTTCTTTATAAAACCCACCTTCAAAGTGGCCTTTACTCCGAATTCACTGACTACTCGTACTCATAAGCCTCTGTGCCTTTTGTAGTCTCTCATTATTTAAATCTGCGTTACATAATTATGTATTTCATTTGGATCTTTAATGAAAAAAACCGGGCAAAAGCATGTCAGAACATGCTCAGTGTAGGGTTCCGAAGCCGTTAAGTACTACAAACATAAAAATCAACAAGTAATAACTAATTTTCTATTTAAAGCCAATTGGTGCCGTTTTGGATGATTTTACTACTAAAATAACGACTGTGATTAAACTGTTTACACCTACAACACTTTAATCACATGTATCTCAAGAACGAATGATGTGTACTTAGTCGTGATAGTTTTCCTTTAAAATTGTTTATATTTTCTTTCATTTAAGTTTTACTTCAGATTTTTTGTATTTGTAGTTTTGGACGTAGGGCGGGGGATACGTGAGTCTAACAAAAAATAGCGCTTTAAAGCTTAATATTTCATAAACGGATTACTTAATCGAAAAACTGTTTTCACAATCCCATATATTTTTGAAAGACCTATCGAACGACACCCCACACTATAGGGTAGATGACAAAAAAAATACATCCCCAAGTTACGTGTAGAGGAGGTACACAAAAAAAAAAAAATTTTTTACATTTAATTGTACCACTTTGTTGGCGTGACTAATAAGCAAGTTTATGCCAAATTACAGCTTTCTAGTACTTATAGTCTTTGCGCTAGGCTGCGGACGGACGGACGGATGGACATAGCGAAACTATAAGGGTTTCTAGTTCGAAGTACGAACTACGTTCTGGCGTTTATACTATGCCTTGTGGTTTTATTCTTTAATGCAATGGTATTGGCCTGTTACAAAACCATGAGGTATTTTTTTATTAAATTAGAAAAGTGTAGCACTGAATGTGTACGTTTTGTGAGTTTAAACAAACAATAACCTTTTATAAATTCGTATAAGCCGCTACATGGGCGTGAAAAGAATATGAATAGGTTACCTTTAAAATTACTTTAACAAAAATCACATTGGCCTGTAATTTATCTAAGTCGTAAAAATCAATGTAAAAAGAAACGAAACTGTTCGCTTGTATGTACATTAAGGTTCTCATTAGGCTTAGTACGCTAGTTTTTATCCTCCACATAAAGCACCCATTACTTACGCACCATTATGCAAGAAATAGACTAATCTTTATATATCCTGCGTTTTTTTTTAATGATTTCCAAAGTAAGGTACGAGTAACGGTGACGCAACTAAAAGTCTGCTAGCCCTTTACACATTCAAAGTCACATTATTTTGATATTGTGCAATGTATCGCAAAGAAGTACTTTGCAAAATATATCAATAATTTAGAGATATATTTGAACCTAAGACATTTTTGATGTGTATTTACCACTATAACGGAAAGAAAGTTAGGTGTTAACAAAAGTAATAACTTTTTAATGTCAGGTAACATAAAAAGCAAACTAATGTTTATATTCTTCACATATGTTCCTACAGTCCACCTCATGAGTAGCTGCACACCCTTGAACCTTGTCGCTCTAATACCTTTTATGAGATCCGGGTGTTAAAGTGACAAGACATTAAAGTGTGCAGATAAGGTCGGCCGTACAACATACATTCGTTCCTCTATCATTGTTATCTACATACATACATACGAGTAACATAACGCCTTCATTCCCAGAGTGGGGTAGGCAGAGCTACAGAAATACCAACAACCTTTAAATACTTGTTTATAATTCTGTTATCACATTTTGCACGATCAAGCCAAGAAGTTTACTAGTGTTTCATTTTCATTTGTTTGTTAAAATTCAGTCAGTTCTTAATCCAGAACTAATATTAAGTATTAAAATATTAGATTATATGAAATTTTGAGTTCATATTGATAACATAATGATACTTTGATAATATATAATAATAATAAATATCTGGAGACAAGAACTTGAGTTGGAGTCAGGGATTAATTTTGCCCACACGTTTCGATAAATAATAACCCCACAATCTAAAACCTGTTAGCAAAGTGAGCACACCGTGAGCGGGGATTTAATATTTCAATTTAGTGAAGCCATGCGGATAAGCTTCCGAGTAATCTGACTCTACATTTATTTTCACGCTCTCAAGTGTACAAACATAATTTTGGATGCAAAATAATACATCCTGGTTTTTGCTTTATGCCATATACAATTAAGTGGATGTTCAATCCGTCGACTGTGAATGGAGGCATTATGTAATATGTAATAACTGTACTAGGGAGAACTTTTTTAAACGAGATTATATCATGTACGCAGTATTTAAAGTCTATTTTCAGACGACACGGTGGCCTAGCTGGGAGTGACCCTGCCTCCGAAGCCAGAGGTCCTGGGTTCAAATCCCGGTGAAGGCGGATATTTGTGTGATGAGGGCGAATATTTTTTCCTAAATCTTGAATGTTTTCTATTTATTTAAATATGTATTTCTCTATATAAGTATGTTTATCGTTGTCTAGTACCCATAGTACAAGCCTAGAGCTTAGTTTGGGACTAGATAAATTCGTGTGAGATTGTCCCCAGGGCCTCTATTCAGGACTGGGATTCTACACGGTAATAACGATGTCGTATTTGACGTGTTTCCGTATTGTCAACGTTTTGATAACTCTTATGTCATTTACAATAATGGCGACTGTGACATTTATGATTCTAAAACACGTCAAACACGATATCGTTATAACGCAGTAGAATAAAGGCCCAGGTGCGTTAAAACGATATCGTGTTTGACACGTTTAAGAATCGTTTATGTCACAGTCGCCATTATTGTAAATGATATAAGAGTTATCAAAACGTTGACAATACGGAAATACGTTAAATACGATATCGTTATTACCGTGTAGAATCCCAGCTGATATGTATTTATTTATTTACCAAGCCGCGCACAGCAGCTTGAGCGCGGGCGCCTTCCGCAATACGCGATCGTAGCCAAAAGTACGCTGCGACGCGCAATCGGGTCCGTAATAAATAGACAATAATAATTTTAATAGACGCATTCGGCTGTCGCCGATCCTTTCCGATCCGACGCAATGCGAGCTGTTTGGTGGAAATCATCCTTCAAAACACTTCGACTTACCTAGGTAGCCGAACAAGCACAGCAGCGCCGCAACCCTCATCGTGTCCGTTTGTATTTCTTCACATCATTGCACACACACCAAAATCATCACTTCAGTACAGTCACGACACAAACAAACTACCCTTCCCCTCCGAGACCTGAGAACAAAAATACAGAACAATTATGTACAAACAACAAAGAACTTACTAAATAAACAATTCGAAGATGAAATAGGAGACCAAGTTATAACATTGCGTAAACATATTTGACTACTAAATAAATATAGCAATAATAGTTGGAAGGAAACTGCGCAGAGGTTCGCGGCCCGCCCCGGGCCCCTTAATTCGTCGTTAGCAGAAAGTTCCACTAACTTATATTATCACTCACTCGCAAAGAACTAAGAAGAAAAGTTATCTCCGAGCCAATTACGTAGGTAATATTGTATTTTCATTGGAAGTAAAACTGGGAAGATACTTTGAATAAATACAAGAAATCGGCCGTTAAATAGTGTATAAAGACGAGTTGGTTTAAGGAAAATAGGCAATTGAATTATGATTTCAATCGGCTATTATTTTACATTGGCTCAAATTACATTATAAACCACTACCGGGTAAAGAAGAAGACTTTTAGATCTCCATCAGTCATGACACGACAAATCAAGTTTGACACGGTATACCTTATGTTTTTGTTTTACGCATGTCATATCCACGACAATCCTACATCGATGTAAATTGCCTTTTAGAATAGTAAATTCCTTATTTGGAGTAAATCACTTGAGTCCGTTCAACCAGATTGGATACGCTCTAAATCAATCGAGTTGGAATCCTGTTCTAACGTCTCTGATATCCAAGGATGACACAAACTCGGGATGAGATGTTGTAACTGGATTACGAGTACATATGTAGCTAGGTAATGGAAGGTAATGATAACTAAGTACCTCGTTCCGTCATTTTAATTATAATTATAATTCGCAAACATTATGTTACATATAACTTGAGGTATAATCACACCATTGAAAGCTCAAGGGAAAGTACTATAAATACAAAAGTCTAGAAAAAAAAGTACATTATTCTTCTCAAGAAGTAATTTAATACTTCTAAAGCTATTACATTAGTAGCGTTCAATACATTGGAAACTGAAAGAACTGACGAAACATGGATTGTCACTTATAAAAGTTTTCCGAGATACGACCTACTTTTTTTTCACTGAAGCATGCTAAAACATGCAATTATTGATTTGTGAGGACTAAATCATTTTCGCTCTTTTAGTGCAGTGCTCTAATGCTCCTTTTTTTACTCATCTTAATAGATAAGTGAGTACTAGTACAAACAATATTTTTTATTTTTTCAGTCGGTACAATTTCAAATGTTGATTTACAGATGTGTTGAAAAAGAAAGACCTTAAAAATCTTCAGTCGGACAAAAGTCTTTGATCAAAGGCACTCTTTGTGAGCCTACTTCTATACCCGCGTTTGTGCAATCATCGCTTGCGAGGAAATCTGTATCCTGAGCTCTCCTGAGCCGCCTCGGGCCCAGCCTGCTCGCTGGAAGGCTTCCTTCCACACGGAAAATATTGAAACTTCTATTACGTAAATGCCGTACACAAACGCAAACATTCCATTTAGGGATTCTCATACGAACTCTGAATAGACAGTAACTAAGCCGCACAATCAACAGTGAGTAACAATACCTACCACATTGCTATTAAATATTTGCCTAGCACGCAAACGCTACCAAAATCCACTTTAGTTACTTATTGGTTTACAATTTCGCGTCAGTTAAACTTCGTTTGATTTAATGAATTGTTTTAATCCTCCGCTATCATTTTATAATAAATAAATCACAGCGCGCGTCAAATAACCCTTTCAAAATACCGTCCGCCGAAATTAGTCAATCCGGTGCTGTAAATTCAAAACGAATCGAGTTGACTAAATCCCTTGTTTAATTAGAAGTTGAATTAAAGCTTAGTACATACTGTGACTTTAATTTCGAGGCTTGTTAAATCGGAATAGAGTTTATCCGGTTCTATAGGGATGTTATATCGGAGAGGGTTTTTGCGAGTTAGTAGCTTAGAGTTGATAGTCGGCGTCGGCAGTAAAAAATTTACGCCTCGGAAAAAGAGCTTGTGCAATCAGAGCGGATTGTGCGAAGAATGTAAGCTAAGCTGCGCTAAGCAGCGAGGCACCGGGGACCGTTTCACTCCAACGGAATCCCATTATTGATTTAGAAAAACGTTTTAAGAATTCGGAAATACGGCTCGGTAGGCCGATAATGCTGAATAAATTGGAGGGTAACTTCAAAGTCACGAAAAGCGTATTGAATAGCAAGTAAGGAGCGTTAGGTCTCCATAGAACCACTTTGATTTATAAAGTCTGATTTAAGAACCAACAGAGCTGATTGTTTGGTCTTTTTATAGGTCTACTACGAGCTCCAAGTTGGATACAACCTCCTCCAATCTATACTCGCTTTTCTCAAATTAGAATAATGTAACGGTCGAATTCGCAAACGTTTACTTCAATAACGAAGATAACTAAAAAATATTTGACCATCATTGATTGTTTATCCATTTCTTATTTTGACTTCGTATAAGACGAAAACGTAATATAATTGTTAATATAGGTAAGGATTCTAAATTAATGATTATAGTTATAGTCTAGAATTCTTAGATATATAGCTCTGCTGATCTTTAACCATTTTGTAAGGTGTAAGTAACCCTTTTACACAAAATTATTACTCATAACTTAGGTACTATCTAGTTGGATAAAAAAGCAGATTGTTCCGCAAAAATGACTCACTTTCCTAGAATGGATATACCTTGTGGCTGTAGTAATATAATCCTACTTTAATATGTAACATTATAACGTTATATGGACCTTTAACGCCTACTTGGGGATATTATATCCATGACTTGGTCGACGACTGAGAAAAAAATATATTATAATTTGAGTGTTCCATAATAATATCCTAATAACGCAAGAATTTTAATGTATATTGACATTATATATAAGAAATGTTTTTGATGTATATGTAAATATATACATATAAGGCTTTATGAAGTTTTGTTGTATGGATAACTTTTATCCTTGATAAAGGTAATATTAATAAGATTATGTTCGTCTTTTGCATTAGATAGATCTAGAGGAAATAACAATAAAAGAGCCAGTTCTATTTAAATATTAAATTTAATAGCTAGCTATTATATAATATTTTTGCTATTATATTGCTTGGGCTGGAGAGTTTGAACACCGTTAATCCAGATTTATAGTTTTCAAGCGTTGCCATAACAACGGTTTTGGTAAAAAATCAGAAAAAACTAGAAATTTGTCTTGAAGAGAGGCAAACACGTAACTGGGAATATAAAGTATTGTCCATTCTCTCCAAAGACTATTTTGAAAACAGGCAGACAAACCGACACATTATAGTTAAATTCTAATAACAAAATTCACAAATACTTAATACAACTATAATTAGAAGAAAAATGAGCTCATTATTAATTTATCACGCTATGACAGTTCTTCACGCGTATCTTTATAGAAATTCCTTGGTATCATTTATTCTGCCCTCCTAAGCAAAAAAGCAGTATCTCAGATTTAATGGCCAAAGCAGTTTCAATCCTATACCGTTAGTAATAAGGTTACATTTGCTACAGAAATTTTGTCTGAGATACTGTCTTTTATGTTAGCAGGGCAGTATTGTTCTTTCTCCACTATAAATCAAATTTTCTGAATTGAAAAGTATATTACATTCTCACCAGAGGTCCAAAATATTTTCAATACTAACGGAGAGGCCAAACTTTAATATAATTCAAACAGCAAAATCATCTAAATATCTCAAATACTTAACTATTTCAAACAACATAAATTAGCTTTAAAATGTTTTCATTATTGATCTGTTTCACCGTGATAGCTCTTCACGCTAATCTTAATGATGTTTTTGTTTTCGTTTAATGTGCTTTTCTTGTAAAGAATTAAATTTTCTGGCGCAAAAAGTATCCTTCATTACTCAAGATATCTTTAACACAATCGAACTCACAGACAATATAATTCGAATAATAAAGTTGACAAAATATCTCAAATACTTTAAATAAAGGAAGTAACGACAAGAACCGGGCAAGATCATGTCGGACCATGCTCATTGTAGGGTTCCAAAGCCGTCAAATACTACAAACACAGAAAAGAACAAGTAATAACTAATTTTCTATTTAAAGTTATTTAGTGCCCTCTTAGATCATTTTAGTAGGAATAAACACTTCAAGCGACTGTATCTAAAGAACCAATATTTCTTGTACTTAGTCGTCATAGTTTTTTTTTAAATTCTTTAATTACTTGTATGCACTTTTTAGTATTTGTTGATTTGGTTGTAGGGTGGGGGACGGACACTTGACTCTAACAAAAATTAGCACTTTAAAGCTTAGCTTAACCAGATCCCTTAATCGAAAAAATTGATTTTACAAACCTACGATATTTTAAAGCACCAAGGGGTAGACGAGAAAAAAAAACGTCCCACTTACGTGTAGGAGATGTTTCAAGATTTTATTTTACCACTTTTTAGGCATGACTAATATGTATATTTATGTCAGCTTTCTAGTACTGAGAGTCTCTGAGCTAAACTGCGGATGGACAGACGGACGGACGTACGTGGCGAAACTGTAAAAGCTCTTAGTTTAGCTACGAAACCTTACAAATTAGCTCATTATTAATCTGTTTCACCATGACAGCTCTTTACACGTATCTTTATAGAAAATCTTAGGTTTCGTTTACTTAATGTAGTTTTCTTGTAAAAAACTATTTTTCTGAAAAGTATCCTACACTCTTCCAGATTCAAAGTATAGTTCGAAAAATAAGACACGGATAAACGTAAATAAAATTTATGTAACAAAATTTACTAAACAACGGAAATTAGGTCAAAAATGACATTATTAATCTATTTCACTCTGACAGCTCTTCAAGCGTATCCTTACAGAAAATCTTTGGTTTCGCTTCGCGCTGAGGCGGTCGCTATCAATGGGCGGATCAGCTGTCTTCTGCAGCATTAAATCATTTTCCACGTACTCTCGGGCACCAATAGGCCGAATTCAATTACTGCTCAAACTTCAAACGTTCGAATAAACGTCCTCTGTACGGCGTCATCGCTCGGATATTGATAGCTTGATTGGAAAACTTTTGATACAAATTAGTTTATTAGTGTCTTTGTCTAGGCAGATTGTAAATTGTACTTTGATCCGTAAACCGCAAAAAGTAATAACACACATAACATCACGCCCTCATTCCCAAAGTGGAGTAGGTAGAACTACAGAAATACCAGCAATACAAATACCGTAAAATGAATACGAGTTAAATTAGTAAAATTACTGTACCTACTTGCACAATTTCTTAATTTCGTGTTGTAATTTAAAGATAAACAGGGGTCAATCTTACACAAATTGACCTAGTCCCAAACTAAGCTCTAGGCATGTACTCGTACTATGGGTACTAGACAACGATAAACATACTTTGATAGACAAATAAATACTTAAATACATAGAAAACATCCAACCCTCAGGAAAAAATATTCGCGCACCTCACACAAATAGCTGCTCTTACCGGGATTTGAATCAAGGACCACTGGCTTCGGAGGTAGGGTCACTCCCAACCAGGCTAACTTGTCGTCAACGTGTTGTTAATACAATACAAGTATTTGCCACAATCATACATATGTTTTACAGTAATAGAACAATGTGACTAACTTAATAAAATAATGTCAATCATAATTGTTGTATAACGCTTTAAACGGGTTCAGGATTATTTAAAATAGCATTGCATAGAACCCATTAGGTTAGGTTAGGTTTATTTTATAACAATCCTGAAAAGTATACAGTTTCTGAAAAAAAAGACTGTATGCCAAATGATGATTTTGCCAAGTGATGATTATGCCAAAAAAAGTTATGCCAGATGAATGTTAACCGCTTTAAACAACAGAACAATTTTGTATGAAATTAAATAAAAATATTTCAGGTTTTTCTAAACGTATGGCACTTTACTAGGTAATGAAAGCTTGCTAAATAAATTCAGCTTTCCAAGTCACTATAATAAAACTATCAAAAGTAAAGTACATTATAATACACTATACAATATACTTTACTTAACTTAAGCAATTTTAGTTATATCTAGTCTTGGCGTAATAAAAATGCTCAGCGTGGTTACTTGGTTTAGAACTTGGCTTGCTCACTGACATCCATTTTGATTCCGTAGATTAACCCCACTTAAGAAAAAACTTGCACCAAAAATACACAACTGTGGATCGAAAGACTTTATTTTAACTCTTAAAATTAGCCCTTTGTACTTAGTATTAACATTCACGTAGCGTCAGCTACAACACACAACGAGGCTACGCACGGGTGCACGCTTCAATGAAGTCACTCAAACAAAGCGTAGCTGCGTCTACGCGCGTAGCATGATTGTGAGCCGAAGAGACCCAACGAACTCTAGATCCGTTTTTTTATAAAATTCAATTTTAAAATAATATTAATTTTTTTTCAGCTTTCTCTAATTAGATTTTTTTTAAACCCTTTAATGCCAAGTAAGAGGTGAATCATGCTGACGTACTCGGAGGTATCAAATCTGTATCAAATTTATTTTTTCTCCTATACCTACTTACTAATAAATACAGAATTTAATGGCGCGAACATAGAAAATTCTTATTATTATACAGTGTGTGGCCCAGAACCCGGAATAATATTAAAAACAGAGGCTCTATAGGTCACTGGTAATAGAATAATCATGGTCCCACTTCATTAAAAACAAAAAAATATTTCTTGTTTTTTTCTAACAAACTTAATCGTAAATTAAATGTAATGCTAGCAATAGTTCCGCTCAACTTGACCGATTGAGTTCATCCTGCATCGTACTTATTCTACATTTAAAACGACCGCGTGCTGTTATGGCACCCCCAAGACATACCCTGTACCAAGTGACCAGGCGACGATATCGAGACGGAAAAATTCACTACCTATGAGTAGTATTAACTTTATAGGCTGTTTTCTCCAACCTCGGAACTTCGGAACATTGGATTCCTGTGATAGTTACTTGAAATGTTCTAAGGAATCTTCATTAAAAAAAATGCCCCAGATTTGTGTCACCCACTTTTTTCAGTCACAATTAAAAATATTAAAACGTCAATGTAAATGTTGATCATTATCACATAATCATCTTCTTCCCAATTACTTGTGGTCGGCGCAGCACGTTTTTTCTTTTTGACATCCCTATCAGCCGTCATCACACTTTTCAGCAAAATTTAATTTTCATGTATTTATTTATCTTGCTATTCGTAAACAAAATTGTAATTTCTTGTTCGTCATTAAGACTTAATAAGAGCAATTACGAAGGCTAAATTCGTTTGGAGTAATTTGCGAAATGATTAGGTACTCGTTAAGAGAACGAAAGACAGCCTTTAAAATTGATCGGAATAAGTGCCTTAATAAAATTCTCCAAGACATAATGAAAATAACACTTTATTATTGTATTGCCTCTTAACTAATCATCATCGTCATCATCTCAAACTAAAATAAACTATTTTTTCTTTGCCGAAAGCTAAGTTTACTATTTTATGTGAAATGCACAATTGAATTCTTACACGTTGGTTAGATAAGGTTAGGACAAGGGCAAAAATAATTAAAAATAAAAAGCCCATGGCCCAGTATTCAGGTGCGTTAAAACGATATCGTGTTTGACACGTTTAAGAATCGTTTATGTCACAGTCGCCATTATTGTAAATGACATAAGAGTTATCAAAACGTTGACAATACGGAAACAGGTCAAAACTGATATCGTTATTAGCTTGTAGAATTCCAGCCCAGCAGTTGCAGCGTAAAATAGTAAAAGACATATACCCTCACAAACTTTCTCATTTATAATACTAGTGAGATTTAGCAAGACAGAATAAAACCTAAAAGTCACATCCTCCTGACAGAATTCTCTACGAGCATCGCATTGGCTTTATCCGACGCTGAGAGCCGCCTATTATAGGATCTCGATCGAAACATTCTGAAAAACGGAAATAGCGCTACTTTGAAGGCAAAGATAAACACTAGACTGCAGCCATATTCAACAACTAAGGTATATAGAAGACCTTATAGCGAGATATCGCTGCCGATTTAATAAATTTTTACGTCTACTTTTCGAAGTTTTGTAATATATCGATCTATGGTATTATCCATTTAGACTCTAGATAAATAGAACGATAACATTCATAGCAAGTTGCTTTCAAAATCTCTATTTATTAGAACTCATGGAATTACATAGTTGCTACTCCCTAGGCTCTCGGTTGAGAACCATCGATCTTCGAACGTTATGATTGATCAATGATAAGATTTTTCAATTAAAATCAAATAAATAAACATTTATTCGTCACAAACAGATAAACAAAAAGGAACAAAGTATAGACAAAAAGCCTGTTGTCAAGAAATGGACAAAAAATGACTATTGGAAATGGAATTAAACGTTTAAGTAGGCGTAGTTACCAGAAAGCCATCGCATTTGTACGGGTCTATATTGTCTTTTATAAAATGATAGTTCTGTGTTCTAAAATCTATAACATTTTTCATCATAATTATAGTTAGCCAAAATGTTGAAAATACTTATTACTGGTCATAGCAATTATATGAGCTGAACTTGTTATACATAAAAAATTGATAAATACTTAACGGTTGCAAGGATATTATCTTATCACTACATAGTATAAAACAAAGTCGCTTCCCGCTGTCTGTATATATGTATGCTTAGATCTTTAAAACTACACAACGGAATTCGATGCGGTTTTTTTTCGGTAGATAGAGTGATTCAAGAGGAAGGTTTATTATGTATAGTACTTTTAAATATATCGGAGAAATGATGAGTAAAGTCACAAATCGTTATTTGTATAAACATTCGGAAGACCAATTTTATATGAGCCAATATGGACCCGGTGCAAACTCTGAGGACTAAGATGAAATGGTTTGCCAGTCATTCAACAGGTTCATTTATTCCCTCGCCAGAATACAATAATATGAACACTGCTGCTTGAGGGTAGGTGCGGGTTACTCACATCACAAACCTGCTGCAGGGGCAGAAAATTCCGCCTTACCTTTGAACTAAAGAGGATACATATGGGTCATAGACAGATTTAGGTTACCGTCTTTCCTGTGGACACACCGAAAGTTAACGTTTTTAAGGCCTAATTTTCTGGCTAAGCCCATTCCCGCAAAAACATCGTCAGGACTGCTCTAGACCTATCATATCAAAACATAACTTATCTGCACACAAGCTCTTAACTATTGACCATAGGAGAGATAACTTTTGCTTTTAGGAGTGTGTAAAGCTATTAAGGAGGAAACTAAGGGTCGATTTCCAAAATTATTTATTTATTTAATCTTTATTGCACAAAAGAATACACTTAGTATACAAAAGGGGAACTTAATGCCGTAAGGCATTCTCTACTAGTTGACCTTTGGGCAAAGCAGAGATTGTAGTGACGGTGCAACATAAGGTGTAACTAATACACATACACTTACATATCAATAAGCTATAATAACATAAATACATATATTGCGCTAATAAAATAATAACACAAACATATATAATATAAATGTATAATATATAATAATATGAGGATAAACAAAAAATAATTCAGATAAAGCAATCATAATATCAAGATGATGACAATTCTACCTGCTAAGAAATTATCCCTGCAGTAGGTGTGTGATTAGCCCGCTTAAATGATAAAATGGTGGCAGAATCTGGAAGTACTCAATGCAACGTCCTGTGGTCCATATTTGTATACATAATACCTACATTGTCTAAGGCTGTATCTCCTTTGACTGATGAAGGTACATACGCTGAAAATTGGCAAAGACTGATGATCCCCGTCTTACTTACTTTATAATATTGAAAGGAAAAGGGTAGACAAGAAAACAATCCCTCGGGAAAACTAACATCCCTCAAATAGAGAGAAATAATATTATTCTCTAAACAAAACTGACGCAAGCTCAAATAAGATTTAAGAGAGAATTGAGGTTACTCTTTAAAAATACACACTAAAGGAAAAGTCTGAAATCTGATTGGAGGATCGGAGTACCTACTTAGTTGCGAAAGAAAGTGACCCAGTTCTTCAAGTTTTTATTAGAAAAAATTGGCAATTTATGCCAAGAAGCGTATTATTGGAAAACGTGACGAGCGTTAAACTTATATTGTTTGAGGGGGGGGGTGTTTTCGCGCTTAAAATTATCAGATACAAGATACGAACCGATAAGTATATGATAATATTGATCATATATGATTTCATCTCAGCACAATGATTTTAATTTGTAAAATTTATTTAATTTTTTAATAAATTACTACTTCAACATTATTTTGAACTATACAATAAACTTTACTTAACTTAAGCAATTTTAGTTATATCTAGTCTTGGCGTAATAAAAATGCTCAGCGTGGTTACTTGGTTTAAAACTTGGCTTGCTCACTGACATCCATTTTGATTCCGTAGATTAACCCCACTTAAGAAAAAACTTTCACCAAAAATACACAATTGTGGATCGAAAGACTTTATTTTAACTACTTAAAATTAGCCCTTTGTACTTAGTATTAACATTCACGTAGCGTCAGCTACAACACACGACGAGGCTACGCACGGGTGCATGCTTCAATGAAGTCACTCAAACAAAGCGTAGCGGCGTCTACGCGCGTAGCATGATGGTGAGCCGAAGAGAGCCAACGAACTCTAGATCCGTTTTTTTATAAAGTTCAATTTTAAAATAATTATTTTTTTCCTCAGCATTTTTTTATTCGATTTTTTTTAAACCCTTTAATGCCAAGGAAGAGGTGAATCATACTGACGTACTAGGAGGTATCAAATCTGTTTTTTTCAGGCATTCGGCCTAATTTTTCTCCTATACCTACTTACTAATAAATACAGAATTTAATGGCGCGAACATAGAAAATTCTTATTATTATACAGTGTGTGGCCCAGAACCCGGAATAATATTAAAAACAGAGGCTCTATAGGTCACTGGTAATAGAATAATCATGGTCCCACTTCATTAAAAACAAAAAAATATTTCTTGTTTTTTTCTAACAAACTTAATCGTAAATTAAATGTAATGCTAGCAATAGTTCCGCTCAACTTGACCGATTGAGTTCATCCTGCATCGTACTTATTCTACATTTAAAACGACCGCGTGCTGTTATGGCACCCCCAAGACATACCCTGTACCAAGTGACCAGGCGACGATATCGAGACGGAAAAATTCACTACCTATGAGTAGTATTAACTTTATAGGCTGTTTTCTCCAACCTCGGAACTTCGGAACATTGGATTCCTGTGATAGTTACTTGAAATGTTCTAAGGAATCTTCATTAAAAAAAATGCCCCAGATTTGTGTCACCCACTTTTTTCAGTCACAATTAAAAATATTAAAACGTCAATGTAAATGTTGATCATTATCACATAATCATCTTCTTCCCAATTACTTGTGGTCGGCGCAGCACGTTTTTTCTTTTTGACATCCCTATCAGCCGTCATCACACTTTTCAGCAAAATTTAATTTTCATGTATTTATTTATCTTGCTATTCGTAAACAAAATTGTAATTTCTTGTTCGTCATTAAGACTTAATAAGAGCAATTACGAAGGCTAAATTCGTTTGGAGTAATTTGCGAAATGATTAGGTACTCGTTAAGAGAACGAAAGACAGCCTTTAAAATTGATCGGAATAAGTGCCTTAATAAAATTCTCCAAGACATAATGAAAATAACACTTTATTATTGTATTGCCTCTTAACTAATCATCATCGTCATCATCTCAAACTAAAATAAACTATTTTTTCTTTGCCGAAAGCTAAGTTTACTATTTTATGTGAAATGCACAATTGAATTCTTACACGTTGGTTAGATAAGGTTAGGACAAGGGCAAAAATAATTAAAAATAAAAAGCCCATGGCCCAGTATTCAGGTGCGTTAAAACGATATCGTGTTTGACACGTTTAAGAATCGTTTATGTCACAGTCGCCATTATTGTAAATGACATAAGAGTTATCAAAACGTTGACAATACGGAAACAGGTCAAAACTGATATCGTTATTAGCTTGTAGAATTCCAGCCCAGCAGTTGCAGCGTAAAATAGTAAAAGACATATACCCTCACAAACTTTCTCATTTATAATACTAGTGAGATTTAGCAAGACAGAATAAAACCTAAAAGTCACATCCTCCTGACAGAATTCTCTACGAGCATCGCATTGGCTTTATCCGACGCTGAGAGCCGCCTATTATAGGATCTCGATCGAAACATTCTGAAAAACGGAAATAGCGCTACTTTGAAGGCAAAGATAAACACTAGACTGCAGCCATATTCAACAACTAAGGTATATAGAAGACCTTATAGCGAGATATCGCTGCCGATTTAATAAATTTTTACGTCTACTTTTCGAAGTTTTGTAATATATCGATCTATGGTATTATCCATTTAGACTCTAGATAAATAGAACGATAACATTCATAGCAAGTTGCTTTCAAAATCTCTATTTATTAGAACTCATGGAATTACATAGTTGCTACTCCCTAGGCTCTCGGTTGAGAACCATCGATCTTCGAACGTTATGATTGATCAATGATAAGATTTTTCAATTAAAATCAAATAAATAAACATTTATTCGTCACAAACAGATAAACAAAAAGGAACAAAGTATAGACAAAAAGCCTGTTGTCAAGAAATGGACAAAAAATGACTATTGGAAATGGAATTAAACGTTTAAGTAGGCGTAGTTACCAGAAAGCCATCGCATTTGTACGGGTCTATATTGTCTTTTATAAAATGATAGTTCTGTGTTCTAAAATCTATAACATTTTTCATCATAATTATAGTTAGCCAAAATGTTGAAAATACTTATTACTGGTCATAGCAATTATATGAGCTGAACTTGTTATACATAAAAAATTGATAAATACTTAACGGTTGCAAGGATATTATCTTATCACTACATAGTATAAAACAAAGTCGCTTCCCGCTGTCTGTATATATGTATGCTTAGATCTTTAAAACTACACAACGGAATTCGATGCGGTTTTTTTTCGGTAGATAGAGTGATTCAAGAGGAAGGTTTATTATGTATAGTACTTTTAAATATATCGGAGAAATGATGAGTAAAGTCACAAATCGTTATTTGTATAAACATTCGGAAGACCAATTTTATATGAGCCAATATGGACCCGGTGCAAACTCTGAGGACTAAGATGAAATGGTTTGCCAGTCATTCAACAGGTTCATTTATTCCCTCGCCAGAATACAATAATATGAACACTGCTGCTTGAGGGTAGGTGCGGGTTACTCACATCACAAACCTGCTGCAGGGGCAGAAAATTCCGCCTTACCTTTGAACTAAAGAGGATACATATGGGTCATAGACAGATTTAGGTTACCGTCTTTCCTGTGGACACACCGAAAGTTAACGTTTTTAAGGCCTAATTTTCTGGCTAAGCCCATTCCCGCAAAAACATCGTCAGGACTGCTCTAGACCTATCATATCAAAACATAACTTATCTGCACACAAGCTCTTAACTATTGACCATAGGAGAGATAACTTTTGCTTTTAGGAGTGTGTAAAGCTATTAAGGAGGAAACTAAGGGTCGATTTCCAAAATTATTTATTTATTTAATCTTTATTGCACAAAAGAATACACTTAGTATACAAAAGGGGAACTTAATGCCGTAAGGCATTCTCTACTAGTTGACCTTTGGGCAAAGCAGAGATTGTAGTGACGGTGCAACATAAGGTGTAACTAATACACATACACTTACATATCAATAAGCTATAATAACATAAATACATATATTGCGCTAATAAAATAATAACACAAACATATATAATATAAATGTATAATATATAATAATATGAGGATAAACAAAAAATAATTCAGATAAAGCAATCATAATATCAAGATGATGACAATTCTACCTGCTAAGAAATTATCCCTGCAGTAGGTGTGTGATTAGCCCGCTTAAATGATAAAATGGTGGCAGAATCTGGAAGTACTCAATGCAACGTCCTGTGGTCCATATTTGTATACATAATACCTACATTGTCTAAGGCTGTATCTCCTTTGACTGATGAAGGTACATACGCTGAAAATTGGCAAAGACTGATGATCCCCGTCTTACTTACTTTATAATATTGAAAGGAAAAGGGTAGACAAGAAAACAATCCCTCGGGAAAACTAACATCCCTCAAATAGAGAGAAATAATATTATTCTCTAAACAAAACTGACGCAAGCTCAAATAAGATTTAAGAGAGAATTGAGGTTACTCTTTAAAAATACACACTAAAGGAAAAGTCTGAAATCTGATTGGAGGATCGGAGTACCTACTTAGTTGCGAAAGAAAGTGACCCAGTTCTTCAAGTTTTTATTAGAAAAAATTGGCAATTTATGCCAAGAAGCGTATTATTGGAAAACGTGACGAGCGTTAAACTTATATTGTTTGAGGGGGGGGGTGTTTTCGCGCTTAAAATTATCAGATACAAGATACGAACCGATAAGTATATGATAATATTGATCATATATGATTTCATCTCAGCACAATGATTTTAATTTGTAAAATTTATTTAATTTTTTAATAAATTACTACTTCAACATTATTTTGAACTATACAATAAACTTTACTTAACTTAAGCAATTTTAGTTATATCTAGTCTTGGCGTAATAAAAATGCTCAGCGTGGTTACTTGGTTTAAAACTTGGCTTGCTCACTGACATCCATTTTGATTCCGTAGATTAACCCCACTTAAGAAAAAACTTTCACCAAAAATACACAATTGTGGATCGAAAGACTTTATTTTAACTACTTAAAATTAGCCCTTTGTACTTAGTATTAACATTCACGTAGCGTCAGCTACAACACACGACGAGGCTACGCACGGGTGCATGCTTCAATGAAGTCACTCAAACAAAGCGTAGCGGCGTCTACGCGCGTAGCATGATGGTGAGCCGAAGAGAGCCAACGAACTCTAGATCCGTTTTTTTATAAAGTTCAATTTTAAAATAATTATTTTTTTCCTCAGCATTTTTTTATTCGATTTTTTTTAAACCCTTTAATGCCAAGGAAGAGGTGAATCATACTGACGTACTAGGAGGTATCAAATCTGTTTTTTTCAGGCATTCGGCCTAATTTTTCTCCTATACCTACTTACTAATAAATACAGAATTTAATGGCGCGAACATAGAAAATTCTTATTATTATACAGTGTGTGGCCCAGAACCCGGAATAATATTAAAAACAGAGGCTCTATAGGTCACTGGTAATAGAATAATCATGGTCCCACTTCATTAAAAACAAAAAAATATTTCTTGTTTTTTTCTAACAAACTTAATCGTAAATTAAATGTAATGCTAGCAATAGTTCCGCTCAACTTGACCGATTGAGTTCATCCTGCATCGTACTTATTCTACATTTAAAACGACCGCGTGCTGTTATGGCACCCCCAAGACATACCCTGTACCAAGTGACCAGGCGACGATATCGAGACGGAAAAATTCACTACCTATGAGTAGTATTAACTTTATAGGCTGTTTTCTCCAACCTCGGAACTTCGGAACATTGGATTCCTGTGATAGTTACTTGAAATGTTCTAAGGAATCTTCATTAAAAAAAATGCCCCAGATTTGTGTCACCCACTTTTTTCAGTCACAATTAAAAATATTAAAACGTCAATGTAAATGTTGATCATTATCACATAATCATCTTCTTCCCAATTACTTGTGGTCGGCGCAGCACGTTTTTTCTTTTTGACATCCCTATCAGCCGTCATCACACTTTTCAGCAAAATTTAATTTTCATGTATTTATTTATCTTGCTATTCGTAAACAAAATTGTAATTTCTTGTTCGTCATTAAGACTTAATAAGAGCAATTACGAAGGCTAAATTCGTTTGGAGTAATTTGCGAAATGATTAGGTACTCGTTAAGAGAACGAAAGACAGCCTTTAAAATTGATCGGAATAAGTGCCTTAATAAAATTCTCCAAGACATAATGAAAATAACACTTTATTATTGTATTGCCTCTTAACTAATCATCATCGTCATCATCTCAAACTAAAATAAACTATTTTTTCTTTGCCGAAAGCTAAGTTTACTATTTTATGTGAAATGCACAATTGAATTCTTACACGTTGGTTAGATAAGGTTAGGACAAGGGCAAAAATAATTAAAAATAAAAAGCCCATGGCCCAGTATTCAGGTGCGTTAAAACGATATCGTGTTTGACACGTTTAAGAATCGTTTATGTCACAGTCGCCATTATTGTAAATGACATAAGAGTTATCAAAACGTTGACAATACGGAAACAGGTCAAAACTGATATCGTTATTAGCTTGTAGAATTCCAGCCCAGCAGTTGCAGCGTAAAATAGTAAAAGACATATACCCTCACAAACTTTCTCATTTATAATACTAGTGAGATTTAGCAAGACAGAATAAAACCTAAAAGTCACATCCTCCTGACAGAATTCTCTACGAGCATCGCATTGGCTTTATCCGACGCTGAGAGCCGCCTATTATAGGATCTCGATCGAAACATTCTGAAAAACGGAAATAGCGCTACTTTGAAGGCAAAGATAAACACTAGACTGCAGCCATATTCAACAACTAAGGTATATAGAAGACCTTATAGCGAGATATCGCTGCCGATTTAATAAATTTTTACGTCTACTTTTCGAAGTTTTGTAATATATCGATCTATGGTATTATCCATTTAGACTCTAGATAAATAGAACGATAACATTCATAGCAAGTTGCTTTCAAAATCTCTATTTATTAGAACTCATGGAATTACATAGTTGCTACTCCCTAGGCTCTCGGTTGAGAACCATCGATCTTCGAACGTTATGATTGATCAATGATAAGATTTTTCAATTAAAATCAAATAAATAAACATTTATTCGTCACAAACAGATAAACAAAAAGGAACAAAGTATAGACAAAAAGCCTGTTGTCAAGAAATGGACAAAAAATGACTATTGGAAATGGAATTAAACGTTTAAGTAGGCGTAGTTACCAGAAAGCCATCGCATTTGTACGGGTCTATATTGTCTTTTATAAAATGATAGTTCTGTGTTCTAAAATCTATAACATTTTTCATCATAATTATAGTTAGCCAAAATGTTGAAAATACTTATTACTGGTCATAGCAATTATATGAGCTGAACTTGTTATACATAAAAAATTGATAAATACTTAACGGTTGCAAGGATATTATCTTATCACTACATAGTATAAAACAAAGTCGCTTCCCGCTGTCTGTATATATGTATGCTTAGATCTTTAAAACTACACAACGGAATTCGATGCGGTTTTTTTTCGGTAGATAGAGTGATTCAAGAGGAAGGTTTATTATGTATAGTACTTTTAAATATATCGGAGAAATGATGAGTAAAGTCACAAATCGTTATTTGTATAAACATTCGGAAGACCAATTTTATATGAGCCAATATGGACCCGGTGCAAACTCTGAGGACTAAGATGAAATGGTTTGCCAGTCATTCAACAGGTTCATTTATTCCCTCGCCAGAATACAATAATATGAACACTGCTGCTTGAGGGTAGGTGCGGGTTACTCACATCACAAACCTGCTGCAGGGGCAGAAAATTCCGCCTTACCTTTGAACTAAAGAGGATACATATGGGTCATAGACAGATTTAGGTTACCGTCTTTCCTGTGGACACACCGAAAGTTAACGTTTTTAAGGCCTAATTTTCTGGCTAAGCCCATTCCCGCAAAAACATCGTCAGGACTGCTCTAGACCTATCATATCAAAACATAACTTATCTGCACACAAGCTCTTAACTATTGACCATAGGAGAGATAACTTTTGCTTTTAGGAGTGTGTAAAGCTATTAAGGAGGAAACTAAGGGTCGATTTCCAAAATTATTTATTTATTTAATCTTTATTGCACAAAAGAATACACTTAGTATACAAAAGGGGAACTTAATGCCGTAAGGCATTCTCTACTAGTTGACCTTTGGGCAAAGCAGAGATTGTAGTGACGGTGCAACATAAGGTGTAACTAATACACATACACTTACATATCAATAAGCTATAATAACATAAATACATATATTGCGCTAATAAAATAATAACACAAACATATATAATATAAATGTATAATATATAATAATATGAGGATAAACAAAAAATAATTCAGATAAAGCAATCATAATATCAAGATGATGACAATTCTACCTGCTAAGAAATTATCCCTGCAGTAGGTGTGTGATTAGCCCGCTTAAATGATAAAATGGTGGCAGAATCTGGAAGTACTCAATGCAACGTCCTGTGGTCCATATTTGTATACATAATACCTACATTGTCTAAGGCTGTATCTCCTTTGACTGATGAAGGTACATACGCTGAAAATTGGCAAAGACTGATGATCCCCGTCTTACTTACTTTATAATATTGAAAGGAAAAGGGTAGACAAGAAAACAATCCCTCGGGAAAACTAACATCCCTCAAATAGAGAGAAATAATATTATTCTCTAAACAAAACTGACGCAAGCTCAAATAAGATTTAAGAGAGAATTGAGGTTACTCTTTAAAAATACACACTAAAGGAAAAGTCTGAAATCTGATTGGAGGATCGGAGTACCTACTTAGTTGCGAAAGAAAGTGACCCAGTTCTTCAAGTTTTTATTAGAAAAAATTGGCAATTTATGCCAAGAAGCGTATTATTGGAAAACGTGACGAGCGTTAAACTTATATTGTTTGAGGGGGGGGTGTTTTCGCGCTTAAAATTATCAGATACAAGATACGAACCGATAAGTATATGATAATATTGATCATATATGATTTCATCTCAGCACAATGATTTTAATTTGTAAAATTTATTTAATTTTTTAATAAATTACTACTTCAACATTATTTTGAAAATTAGTTTTTCAGGTTGTTTCTTAACGGTTAGGCATAACTTGAACTTCTTTAGTAAATAATAAACCACTAACAGAGACCTAAAGCAGATACATTAATACTAAAACATGCAAAACAAGTTAAAACAGAACATTAAGAATGGTTATCAAACTTACTTATGCTCGCTAACGGATAACTTTAACTTGTTTCTTCCAGCAAAAGTTTTGTTCACTTCTCACGTCACTTAGCAAAACAAAAGAGAAGCGAACTCTTTTTTTAAATATTTTTTTAAGTAATAACGCGCGTGATTGTTCTCAACTTAAATTTTTAATCGAGCCATTCGAACGGTCGTGTTTTGGGTCCGAATCGGGGACATAGCGCTTGTCGTTCGAACGAAGCGCGGCCGGCGAGCAGACTGGAGCCCCGCGGCCGCGGGCCCTACTGCGCATGACACAACCTTTTATTTTATATTTTGACATACCACGCCACCCTGCCTGACATTCCGCGGTAAAACCTACTCGTAAATTATTCAATTTTATTTACTTATCTGCACCCCTCCTCGGTAGGTTATGACAAGGGTAATATGATTCTTTATATTTATTGCATGTAACTAAAATATATTGTTTTTAGAAAAGGGGAACTACCTCAAAACGAATCAGAATCAGAATCAGAATAATCTTTATTCAAGTAGGTTTACAAATAATAAACTCTTTTGAAACGTCACTGTAGGGACTTAGCCTAAATTGACTGCAGGTTCAAATCGCGACCGATCAGAGAAGAACCTATAAGAAACCCTGTCGGATGTCTTTTTTTTTTCGACGTTCGCAACCTTTTGTCGTAAGGACTAAACATTTTATTACAAGCAATTCGACGTCCCTAGGCTTGTATAATAATTGATTTTTTAAATGATTTGGTTTGGATAAACATTATTCTTTTTGCAATAATATTTATGTCGAACTCTCAAAGATTAACACTTAAATAACGGACGCATTAGCGAAATTTGATTGGCCAGTCAAACGTAATATCGCAAATACGAGCGTAGCGAAATTGTCGCGCCATAAACTGATAGAAAATAAAGCGGCCGACGGACGGTTGCGATCGGCTTTGGCAGAATGCCCGCGCCCCTAGCCTGTTCGACTGGACCCATATAAAAACTACAACCAAACTATTCCATTGTCTTTCTGTTAAGTGTAATTTGACCTTCAATTGGGTGAAATATTATTATACAGTTGCTAAGAAATTATTAAGACTATGACACTGTAAAAAATATTTTTATTTAGACAAAAACCAATCCAATAAAATGGTTAATAATAAAGAAAAAAAAGTTTCTTGCTAGTTATTTTGGGTACAAAAATAATGTCATAAGTTACTAGCTTTTAAATTTTATAAAGAAAATATAACTTGACGAATTTCAACCCCGCAGGGTATGATTTTTGGCTGTCAATTATGCGAGACTGGGGAGAAATGGATAGAACTTTATTTCCGTAGCTTGGAAGTGACACGTTTATGCAAAACAGTGCCACCAAGAAGCCAAAAGGCTCGGGGACGAGATACGGCTTGTGCAAAATTAAACACGCCGGTGGGCTGAACGCGGCACACGACCATCGCTTAAGTAGCATACATTTACCCCTCTCGGATGTGAGGTGCACTTTTTAAATTCAGCAATGATGCCTTTAGACTGGAATATTATATACATTTTGAAGAGAGTGCATTTTAACAGCACCTTATGAATCATCTACACTTCGTTTGCCATCGATTATATAGACATTTAAGAGGACTGTGAAGCAAAAAAAAATCCATACAAAATGCGATAACGTTTTTCTCCCCTTAAACGTCCGATTTTTGAATATGTTACGTTTACGTTTACGTTTCCCTTTCGAAGAAAACATTTATTAGGAAGGAAAAAACAAAGAAACAAAAGCGGAAACGTACAGACCTACTTTTTCATAATACTACAAAATCGTCCAGTTATATTCAAAAATCGTGAAATACGGATTAGATTTAGGGGATGAGAAAGGTTATCTCCCGGAGCTAAATTTGTATGGATTATTTTTGACAGCTACGCGATTTAAGCATCGCTTCACTATCCTCATAAGATTAAAATTATTAACGGTTGTTAAAAGTTGGTAGTAAAATTGTATCGGCAAACGATGATTAAGAAATAAAACTTCACATTTAATTTTTATACTCTGCGGACCAATATACGTGCCACTTATCCACGCAATAAAACGTTTTTGTTAGGATCATTGACATTATTATAATTGGTAAATTTTATTTATAGAATCTCAAGTGTGTCTTTGCCCCCATGCTGCAATCTGAAAAAGGAGGAAGAAAAGTACATCGCTCTATTATACTATTTCTTGGTTTCCTTTAAAGTTATTTTGTTCATAAATGTAGTGAATCTACATTTATGAACGTATTCTTCACGAAATACCTAATGATGTGGAGCGAAACCACGCTCATTTATTTTTAAAGTTAGGAATGTTCATAAAAATCTTTCTTTTAAATTTTATGTGTTTCAGTAAGGTGCATGGGTATGGAACAAATATAAATTGGGTTATCTTTATAACCTAAACGAACAGCGGTGAACATTTAAATATTCATAAAAGTTGGTGGCAGTAGTTAAGTTGTCCCAGACATTCGTCTTGCGATAAATTTGTTTGAATTCTATTTGCTTTGTTAAACGGAAGTAAAAGTAAATAAACGATCTCGACAGATGTCAACTTCCGGGGTTGGTGTGGAGTTTGGAAGTGTTTTGCTTGAGTTCTTATTTACTCGACTACCCAAGAAGGAAGGTAATGAGTTTTAGATCTATTTAAAAAATAAAAATAAAATAAATATCAGGGGACAATCTCTCACAAATTGACCTAGTCCCAAACTAAGCTCTAGGCTGGGTACTAGACAACGATAAACATACTTATATAGATAAATAAATACTTAAATACATAGAAAACATCCAAGACTCCGGAACAAATATTCGCGCTCATTACACAAATATCTGCCCTTTCCGGGATTTGAACCCAGGACCGCTGGCTTCGGAGGCAGGGTCACTACCAACTAGGCCACCGTGTCGTCAATCGTATATTTTTTATTTGTTGTTTCTTAGTTCTGTCCTCCTCTAGACGTATCTAAGTACTAACTACTAAGTTATGTGCTATCATTGTCGTAGGCATTTAAAATAATGACTGACTGACTGACTGGTGTTTCCTATCAGCAGTTGTCTCCTCTGGCGATGGTACGTAACGTAATGGCACCAGTACTCGACATAGGACCAATGTTCGACACTGAGTCTGATTCAATTAAGGTAAGAGTTATTAATTTAATATTTTTTATTTATTTTTTATTACGGAACAATCTTACACAAATTGGTCCTAGTCCCAAACTAAGCTCTAGGCTTATACTATGGCTACCAGACAACGACAAACTTACTTATATAGATAAACTAGCGACCCGCCAGCGGCTTCGCCAGCTGCATTTTTTTTCAATATCACTTAGGGGTATGAAATATAGATGCTGGCCGATTCTCAGACCTACCCGATATACACACAAAATTTTATTAAAATTAGTCCTGCCGTTTCGGAGGAGTTCAATAACGTACACCGTGACATGAGAATTTTAAATATTAGATATATACTTAAATACATAGAAAACATGTGTGTAGAAAACGTGTCATTATGTAACAAAACTCTATGAATGTATGATGATCTTTGAATTTAAAGCTTCTGTCGATTATTGGTACATGTCAGCTAAAAGTATTGAACACTGGTACCGTTACGTTATAAAAAAAGCCCGTACGGCCTATTTACTGAATAAATGTATTTTATCTTCTTATTTACGTTTAATGGCTTAATGGATTTCGAAATGCCAGGTATCGATGAATTAATCTTTACTCAAGGAGCGTTATTCTTACCCTCATTCTTGTCCTTATAATATAAGTACCCTGAGGACCGAGCGTCGCTCGGGTTGAAAACGAATTTTCCCGAAGATGACAATTTGACAGATCGAATTTTGCAAATGTGATATACGGAAAGAAACGGACGTGGAGAAACAACAGTTTCAGTCGTTTGACTATTGTACCCTTAAAAAGGCACTTGTATTTGACGACACGTTGGCCTAGTTAACAGTGACTCTGCCTACGAAGCTCGCGGTCCTGAGATCAAATCCCGGTAAGGGCAGATATTTGTGTGATGACTTGATGAGCACGAGTAGTTCCTGAGTCTAGGGTGTTTTCTATGTATTTCAGTATATATTTCTCTATATAAGTAGTTTATCGTTGTCTAGAACCCATAATACGAGCCTAGATCTTTAATTTGGGACTAGGACCATTTGTGTGACATTGTCCTGTGATATTTATTTATTTATTTTATTTAAACCTGTACATTTATTTTGTCCAAATATTACAGGAAATAATTAATGCGTGTCTTTGATTATTTGTTCGTTTGTTCCATACATTCGTTTGAACGCCTACCGATCGTAACACCCTGACACGGGGTACTTTTATCCCTGAAAATGGGTCAGTTCCCGAGGTAATCCCAATAAACTATTTCTACAAGTCGCAGGCAGGGTTTGTAAATTTTAATGTACGTGGAATAGATATTTAGATATATATAAAGATACTTAGAGATATTTTCTAACTTTCTGACTCCTGGTGCAAAACAATGGAGTGAATTGTTGCCTTTAACTATTTTATTGCGTGTTGTTTGTGTTTCTGAGTTTTCGTGGGTTTCGTACACACTGTGATCTGAACTGTGGTATTTTTAGGCTGCGAAAGTCACAGTGCTCGAAAAGATGAAACATATCCGTAAATCTTTAATAATTTCTCATGATAAACCGCCGGTAAAGGTAGGAACTCGGTGATGATAGAAGCTTTGTTTGCTAAAGGTGATATGTGATTTGATCGGGTGGGCTGTTTAGCTATCTCAAAGGGTATGCGTGAACAGCCTGTCTGCGGTGTCGTCACACGTTTAAACTGGCGTTATAACGTAACGCTGTTATGTTATGGCGTAACGCTGGCGGATAGAGGCCATATGCAGAGACATTTTAGAGACAATTAACTTGTTCCATTTTCAAACTAGTGTATGAAAAACGTTAATGAGTGACGTATATAATATGGAGATACGACTTACCTATTAGGGAGCGACCACACCAACGCGTAAAATACGGTGACGTTGCGTAAACAAAAGAATGGGTCATACTAATTATATGGAGTCAATTTTGACGTACCGTAATAAATGACAATTAAATATAGAGATAGATCTCCAACGTTAGTTATGTAGGTACTTCGTCCAATTTGCTATGAATCGTTGTAGTATTGGCTTTTCCACTGTATTAAAAAACTGTATTCCTTGAATAATTTACCTTTTTAACCAAATAATTATATGCGACTACTTAATTGGTCGTTCCCAACATTTTAACCACTGATAGATTTGATTACTTCAGATCAAAAACAATATGTCAATGTTCACAAAGGTGTAAAATATTAAAATGAAGGAACCAAATCTATCCGCGGAATGTTGGGAGTGGATGTGACCACTGAAGTAAGAATAGTCGACTAAAAATTACTTTACCACTTTTGGACATTAATAATGTCCAAAAGTGGTAAAGGTCCCTTTTGTCGACTAATACGAAAATTAACAATAGTGAAGTACGAGTTACCCGTAGTGTTTGGTTTATAAGTAGGCTAATTAACACCCGTATTTATAGACAAGAAAAGTAATTACTTGAGTTAAAGTAATGTCAAAAGTCATACTAAAATAGTTTCTTTAGTCATTGCTTCTGCTTAAGTAATTACTTTTCATGTCTATAATGAAGTGTATTTAGAGTTGCTACTAGTGGTAGTTACTAGTGTCTTTGTTGTAGCAAGACCTCTAGACATTAATTGTGATGGCTCAGCTAACACAAAACAAATATGCTTGTCAAACAAAATATTCTTTTTCCACAGACAATTTAATAAATATAAAAATCAGTATTTTATTGAAATCAAAGCTTTAAAACATTAAACATGTGGCCTTTACACCACATACAAAGTGGTAAGTAACGTAATCATGTTATAATTTTTTTTTCAACAAAATAATCGTACGAGAAAAATGAAATAATAATAACATACTGGGACGACCGTCGTTTTTTTGGCCAGCTGCCTGCGGCTTATAAATATGTTAACGTTATTCTATACACATATATGTTTTAGCTTTATCGTACGTAATGAGATACCAAATAAAGGAGTATTTTTTGAGTTTTGCAGACAATACTTTCCTACAGAGCTGTAATTTAGAATAGTTATAAGTTTTACATTCTACAAATAAACTCTTATAAAAAAAAAAAAAAAAAATAAGATATCAGTCAAAAGCACTATCACAAAAACAGAAAATACTTAAAAAAATCGAGTTCCTAGAATTATACGGGAAAATTACAAAGGTTTCTTATGGCCGATATGAGTTTGACGGAATTTTACTGCCATAATAAAAAAAAAAAACAAATTTAATCATTTATTCAGTAAGTTGGCCACATGGGGGCTTTTTTACACGTCGGTAATATTCAGTAAATCTACTAGCGCTTCGGACAAGACCATCCTTGCGCAGAAGAAGCGCTGCAAGAAATTCCAGCAGATTTTTTTTTCAATTATAGAATATAATGATAATTAACAGTAAGTTACATTACGAAGTAATGAGGTAATAAATAATAATTGAGATTAATCTGTAATTAGCAACATAAAAAACTAAGTGTCTTAATTAAATAATTAACCTATTAGACTACCGATCCTTAATTTCTATCCAATTAGGGATCCCTATTTTTAGTTAAATTCACTTCCATTCTTTGTTACCGCTACACACTCTGAGCCTAGTTTTCTTAATTTTCGCCAATGCCAATCTTGGGTGTATACAACTGCACAATTCATTGAGACACAAATGATTAGACTAAGGGCCTTATTGATAAACTGGTCTCGGCTGTAATGCTCGTCTCAAGATGCATAAAAAATAACAGTTTTGTATTGTAAATAACAGTCTTGACGTTTACATTTACTTATCATGTGACAGGCATTTTGGCCAAGATGAGATTATTAATACAGAACAGCCCTTTAGAGCCCTACTATCTGATCTTTATGATATGTTCGTTTTAAGAAGGGCAATCATCTCACTAAAACTCGAGCTATACTCGTATCAAGACATTTCAAAATAAAAATATCTCGATGACTTATGATGATGAAGGTATAATATCAAAAAACCCTTAGTTTATTGATACCCTTACCCACAATCCCCTGTAGGTATGATTTGTGAACACCCTCTTCAAAAATTATTATACGGAATACTGTAAGAATGTGTTACAAATAAACATTTAATTCTAATTAATCTACCATTAATTCATTCTGGTTCTTTCTTTGCTACAATGAAGACGTTAAAGCCAATTGACTTTTACAGACATGTGTCTTTGAATGTCGCGAGTTTGAAGTATTTCGGCCTATGGTTCTTCATACCTCACTCTATGACGTCAATCACGTTTTGGTGTCATTTGATCATAAAAATAATCTCAGGAGTCTTTGTGTTTATTATACCGCCAATGGGGCAAACAATATACCTTGTAAAATTACTGATGTCCGGAAATTTCCAGATACAGGAGATTGCTTCGACGTAAAACATCGTTTTAGAACCATTATAGCTTTTAATAAAAACATTCAATATGTATTGAACAACAAACGGTATTTTTGTGTTGAAAATTGTGATGATAGAAGCGGCAAATAGATTTTCAATGTCCTTTATTTTTAGATCTGTATTCATCCGAAAAAAATACTCTGTTTCACATCAAATGCAGGAGACATTCAAGTGTAAAAGTATTAGAATTGCGTAAAATTAAATCTTTATCCAGCAAAATACTTTCTTAGAAGTCTTTAATCCAATTTGAATAATTTAAAAATATTTCAAGCTTAAACGCGGATTACACCAGAAGTTACTTTTAAAGACATTAACGATTATCTTCCGCTAACTTCTAAGAAAAAGCAGCAAAACACTAGCACAGAAATTACAACTGCTGCAATTTCGATTGCTACTCAAATCTGAGCTTGAAACTTCACGATATTGTACGATTCAACTTCTTCCTCAGCATTAATCTGATCATGACGGAGATGTTAACTTCCCTGAAGCTGCTGGACATGTTCACTCGCCGAGCCCACCTGTCTCAGCTGATGGATCAGCTCATTAACGGCGATTTCGAGCGCGATGAAGTTCACAGGAGCATTCTGGAAAATTCCATCAGATTATCGCGACGGCTCTTTGTTTGCTTCTATATTGGTTCAGCACTTGACGTCGCAGGTAAGGTTTTTGTAGAATGGGCGAATTTGCGTCAATTTGCGGTGAGAAAATTAGGGTGTTTATGTCAAATTTTATTTTTGTTTTCGAGTCGTTAGGTTCTTGGCAATATACAAAAATAGATGCGACTACGTTCAGCAATTAATTAAGAATAAAGTTCTAGTAATTACTTACTAGTTGTACCTACTAATTAAAAGAAATGCAACCCCTTTTAATCTGTAATTGCCACTTGGCTTTACGGACTTAGTCAAACAATGTTTCACTTTGACGTAGTTCCATAGCGGCCTAGAAATCCATTTGTTTGACAGTACTCAAACTAAAAAAAATTTGGCAGACAAAATCACAGCCATTTAAATTACCTAGTCTCAAAAGTTGGTTAATATTATTTAAAATAATTTGAATGGAAGTCTATACAGGTGTCTCTTTTCAAATAACTGTTTAAAATGTAGAGGTATCCAACAACTGTATTTAACAGACATCGTGGTAACAAAGTTAAATAAAGGTTCTCAAGCGGAATTTTTTGAATTTAACTTTAGATTGAAGTAAAAAACGAATAAGTCACAAGTTGGTAACTTTCAGTTCACGTCGTTGTGGTGCCTGGACTGAAGAGGTTCCAAACTTTGCCAGTGAATATGGATCTAGTATTTATTGACGTCTACCAGCCGGAGTACTTCAACTATGTTGTTATCTATCAGGTATGTTTACTTTGTCCTACGGAATGTGAAATATTTTTTTTTGTTATCACAATTGAATCTATTTGAGTTTTTTATTTAACAGGTAAGTATATAAGTATAGTGTAAGTTAGGCTATATTGTGACAAAAATATAAATTACGTATGTCACCCGGTTCACATTCCACACACTGTATTGGAGTGGAGAATATCGATGGTCTAGAAAACGAGTGTGCTAAGTGCAAAGAAAATAATATGCACTTAGTACATTTGCCTTCTAGACCATCGATGCACTTAGCACGATTGTCTTCTAGACCATCGATGCACTTAGCACGATTGTCTTCTAGACCATCGATATGGTTTCTAATGATTTTGAGGCTCTATCGAACTCGGTATAACCATATTGTTTTTGTTTTTTTTTCGTTTTGTCAACGTTACAATAGCTCTTATTTACTTGATAGTAATGGCGGCCGAGTTAAAAGTAATACCATGACTAGGGTTAGGACTTTTGGTGGCATTTCGTCGTTCAAGAATCCATGGAGTCCCTATTTCCTAATTATTCAATACAAATCACTTTGATTTTGACATTCGGTATTGTCATATTAAAGAATTAATTATATGTATAATGAAACCGCTGAACCAACTTAAATGAATTTTGTTATGGTGGATATTTCCCGATGTGTAAGCATAACAAACAAACAAACGTATTTATTATTAAACCGAACCAAATATGTCTCTAATAGTTTAGTAGTATATTTTGAAATATGATAATACTAAAAATCAAAGTGTTAGGTTAGGTATGCTACCAAAAGTTCTAACCCTAACCATAACATTTCAAAAGCAATATGGTTCTACCTTGTAGAAAATAGGGCCTGTTGGTGAAATGGAATCATTTGAGCCTTTGCTTTTTGAGCATTTTATTTATTTCAATCACAACAGTTACTATAAATTTATTCATAAAACAAGCCCCCGGCGGCTGTCGTCCAAAATACAACCCACCCAGATTTTTGAATTGCTCGTTTTAATAACATTTTTATTAAAATATTTGCAACGAACTTGCTGCCTTAACCAGTCTACTGGTTGATTGAGTTCAATTGAAAATCAGTTTTTCCGAGAATAGTGAATCGGAACGGAAATTTTAACTACAACTTTTGTAAGGTGCTGACAAGTAAATAAATGGATTTAATGAAATGCCTTTTTCGTGAAGATTAATACGCAAGTGCAATCAAACCAATGACATTTCATTACGCATATGACGTGATTCATATGTTTTGACATTAATTATAACGAAACAGGGATTCCCGTGGTCTATACTCGAAAATCTAATTCAAGACCAACATTGATTGCCACTAAAACAAAACATGTTTGCGTAAGTACATTTCCACTTTTTAAAAGACCATAGAATCTTATAAATTGGTAGTTTTAAACCTTATATATAAATAAACAAATTAATTCAAATTACTTACACAAACACAAGATGCCCTGTTAAATATTTAACCATAGAAGATGTTTGGTAGTACAACTGTTATTGCACTTGTAATACTTCAGGTGTTAATAACATTTGGTACTATATATAAACAATAGTTGTGAGCAACGTTAGATGCAATTTAAATATAACATGCGTTTAACTATTCGACAAAATAACAGGCCAAAAGTGTGTAGCCCATTTTATAACTTTATTTTATTTTAATAATTAAAATCATCCGCAACTATGCCAGCCATGATACCATAATCGATAGTTTTAGCTTAAAAACACTCCATTTAACACACATACACGCTATTTAATGACTTTTAACACACTATATCTTAAAATATTTGTTTTGGGATACTTTTAATGTTTTTGAATATTGGATAGAAAAAAACATTGAATGCATAAACTTTTGATATTGAAAATGTTAGTCATACCTACAAATGTTTACAAAGATTTAATTATCAATGTATAAAGGTTGGCTATATCTGAAATATTCGATTGAGAATGACATCGATGACTTTGACACTTTATGACAGTGATATATCTTTCGTAGTTTCTTTGGTCTTAACTTAGATTTTCGAGTATAGTCAAGATGCATAAGCTAAGTTAGCGATTTTCGAAAATCTACAAAATGTATCGGAATGACGTAAGCCAATGGACAACGCGTCAACCGCTATATCAACTCCATACATTTCGAGTCGATAGCAAATAGAAACGTTAGTAGCGCTTGCATCTTGGCTACACCTACAGGGCCTTTCCTAAGCTAATAAGTATCTCAAGTTCAATAGCCAAAGCAGATTCAATCCTATCCTGTTAGCAATAAGGTTGCATTTGCTACAAGAGATTTGACTGAGATACTGCCATTTGTGGCAGCTCTATTTCTACACGGTAAAACCTGGCATCTTTGGCATGTTATCGTATTATCAACGTTATGACAGCTCTAATTTACTTAACAGTAATGGCGGCGAAGTTAAAGACAATACTACGCCACGTTCTACCAAGTATTACGGGGGCCAGACTCGTCGTGAGTCATGATCTTAGATCGTCGAAATATCATAAGTGGCTAAAATTCAAAACCACGTTACCGTGGTAGGGCGTTTTCCAAAAAAAGTGTACATCGTTAAAGACAAAAGTTAAGAAAATTTAACTTTTCCATTTCGTCACGAAAATTAACGTATGGCTAATTCTCGTGACGAAATGGAAAAAGTTAAATTTTCTTAACTTTTGTCCTGTACACTTTTTTTGGAAAACGCCCGGTAACCAATTTCGTTACTATTCGTGTAACACATAAAAAAATATTATTTTTCGAAGGATTTTCTTGAATAACTTGTTTTTATAAATGTTAATGTCGACGTAATAATAGTAGGTATTTTTTATATTTTCAGATTCTGTACAAACCTATGGTTGTTACCGGATACCTAGCATTACAAACATTATCATGGGCTATGTTGTTATTTGCTAGTAAGTAACGCAGCAAAGCATAATTATGTTATAACGTTATAAAAACTAAAATAATGAGCACGATTTATCTGCCTGAAGTTGAGTAAAATGTAGCACGGACGGATTTATCTCTTTCTTAATTTTAAGAGGAAATGCATTCTGCCTTAAAAACAGGACTCTTATTAGGGTTCCGTAGTAAACTAGGAACCCTTATAGTTTCGCCATGTCCGTCCGTCTGTCCGTCCGTCATGGCCGTTTAAGGTTTTTTTTAGATTAAGATAGCAAGGTTTTTTTTTATGGCATCTAGAAGGCAAAAGAGCACACAGGCCACCTGATGGTAAGTGGAAACTGTGACCCATAGACATTCGGATTCACAAGACTGCAATCTTGAGACTGCAAATGCATTGCCAACCCTGAGGACTAAGATGGAATGCCTCTATGCATGTTTAAAGGTAATGTGTCATTATTCAAGGAGAGAACGGAGTTTGTGTTAAGTAAACGACACACGTAAAACAAAAGTGTAAGTATGTACGTACGTAAAAACTTCATTATAAGTACAACCAAAACATTGCAATAATAAGTATAAAAACCGGGCAAGAGCATGTCGGACTATGCTCAGTGTAGGGTTCCGAAGCCGTCAAGTACTACAAACGTAAAAATCAACAAATAATATAACAAATTTTCTATTTAAAGTAAATTGGCGCCGTCTTAAATGATTTTAGTAGGTATAAACACTTTAATCGCCTGTATCTCAAGAATCAATGATGTCTACTAAGTCGTGATAGTTTTCCTTTAAGCTAGGCTGCGAACGGACGGACGGATGGACTGACGGATGGACGGTCTGCCATGGCGAAACTATAAGGCTTCCTAGTTTGACTACGGAACCCTAAAAAGGATGTACAAACACGAACTTACTTCAGGAATCTCTTTTAGGTGCCTAATCTTTAAAAGCTTGAGAAAAACGAAAGGAACCGATACCAACATATCGAGTAAGCAAGTGTACTTTATTTGAGAGAAAATAAAACAAATAAAACCTGTAAAAAATATTAAAATAGAAACATTAATTGATACAAAGATAGATATCAATATACATACTTAAAACTACAGATATAAAACTACATTTATGTAGAGGACAGGAAATACCATATTTAGGCGAGTCAAGCCAGAACTTTTAATGTTCTAACTTTAGCATGTTGCATTAAATTAAATATTAAATAGCCTTTAATGAACTCGCTCTTTTAGTTACTCAATTGGACATTTTAATTAACAACTTTGAGAACATGAAAGAGCTCATTAAGGCGGCCAGGGCGGAGAGGAACTGCAGCGAAAACGAAGCTTTCAAGGAGACGTTTGCACGGCGCGTGCGCCACCACCGCGCCATCATTCGGTGAGTACGCCGCGGGAAATATGGATCTCATCGTGTTTCATAATACATACATAACGTCACGCCTTCATTCCCTGAGTGCGGTAAGCAGAGCTACAGAACACCGACAACTCTAAACTTGTTGGTAATTTATAAAACTTCACTTTGCAGATAATATCAGTCTCTTACCGTAATTTTCTATATATAATTTTCCACTGACACAAAACAAACAAAATCACTTCAAAATACTGTTATCATTGCAACAAAACTAAACTACTACTGCATAGGGTGATCGAACCAGTAATGGACAAGGTCCATTGATGGACACTTGACTCTTATTTTACAGACAATAAAGGTTATTCATTTGTTTTGCAGCAATCAATTTATAACCTGTAAAGTGTCCATTATTGGTGCCTGTCAGCTTAAAGTGTCCAACACTGGTGCGATCACCCTATGTACATACATACATGACGTCACGCCTTTATTCCCAGAGTGGGGTAGGCAGAGCTACAGAAATACCAACAACCCTAAAAGGAGTTGTTGATTATTCTGTAACCACATTTTCCACAATCAGGGTAAAATGTTTAGCAGTGTATCAGTGACAGGTCGGAAGCCCATCGCGAAACAGTACTAGCCCTTATTCCCTTAGTCGCTTCTTACGACATCCATGGGAAGACATGGAGTGGCACTATTCTAACCCGGCAACCACACGGGTGTTTCACATTATTGTTGCATAATCAGCTACATATTTATTTATTTACTCCTAATTGCATAAACTTATAAAAGTTGAGTAAGTACTCGTAATAACTAAAATACCTAAAGTTAAATAGAAGTAGTTAACGTTTAAATTGGTTCAGATTCAGATTATTCATTGCATAATGCAATATCACAGCATAAATAGCACAGCGTGTCAATGTATGTATCATGAATTATTTATTGTAAATATCATATCTGAATGTATCATCAATGTTTCATAACTGAATGGGAAATATGAATTTAGAGCAATTAATTAAGACTAAGACAAAATTAGTAATACTTTTGTCTGTTGTCTGTTGTAATGTTACTAACAATTAAATCGGTACTTAATAATACAATGTGCAGAAATTTGTAGGAACACCACAAATAAAATATCAATTAAAATGACTATAAATGTCAAATAACAATAGTAAAAATAAAATACCTAGATCAATCTGAATCAATACCTACTAATAATAACAGTAAGGGAACAGTATAAATATGAGTAAGTTGGTAAAGGTCCATGACGATGCTTAAATTGGTATTTGGATATTTGTGACTCAATTGCCGCAAGATTAGTTAAAAAGACTTGAAGGAAATTCGCTTCACAGGCCTAAAGATGACATTATATACTGTACTTTGCATTCAACAATTGAACTTATACCTATTATTTCGACGAATTCTTCTAATTTCATTTAGTAAAACAGTGTTGCTTTTGACATGACATGTTATCGTATTACCAACGTTATATAACTGTTATTAATAACTTGTCAGTAATGGCTGTCGGGTAATAAACAGAGCATGGCAAAAGTGATATTGTTTCACTGCGAAGAATAGAGCCCCAGATCATCTCATTTCGGCTGTTGATATAGTATTTATTGATATTACATTCATAATTATTGTACACGTTTTGTTTGCCAATTGCCCATTGAATGCAGCTAACTTTAACCGCCAATGCGCAATGTAAACTGTAAATAAAACGGACTGGACTGAAATCGTATTAAAACGAAACTGTTTTCGAGGTAATTGGGAGTTTCTCGCTCGAAACAATTTAATTGGGGCAGATGTTAACCTTATTTTACTGTAGATTTATGTGTCCAGAGATATCAAGGTCCGAAACATATACCGCAGTATTTTTAAATTTATCTACATACGTATAATAAGTCCTCTATAATGCGTTCAGAACCCGCTGGCAATGTCAAGCATTACAACATTCAATATTGTTATCTGCGGTGGTAGTGGTGGTGGGTGACATGGCTGTAACGTAAGGTTCTTATAACAATATTAAATATGATAAAGTTGTGAGTATAAAATTTGGAACATCTTCTAAAGCCAACTCAAATTAAATAGGCCCCATTTTAGTATCAATTGAAATTAAAATTTGGTCTATACGAAACTTTGCTTAGCACCTATAGATATGTTATAGGTAGCACAGGTACCAATGCAGGTCATTTGCCTTCGGATTATGAACCCATCTTACAGTACTTATAATACGTGTGTAGATCTATCTTTGCAATTGTTCATAATTAAGCCTTAAAACGCTCATGTGATCTTCGGCTCAATTCATAAAATCATATCCGTGTTTTAAGATCCCTCATTATGTATCAGTTACATAAACTACTATAATAGATTCTTTCAAACTTTCGCAATATTCACACATTTTTAGTTAAGTAATCGAAAATCGCGTGAAATCAACATTATTACATTTATTATTTATCTATTACTTGGATGTTTCTATCATGTTGCAACGCTAGTGGCCATGAGAAGACTAAATAGTCGGGCATAATGGGGGCAAGCGGGTGGCCTGTTTAACTATGTATAATGGATGTATTTTGTAATGTACAAAATAAAACTTACTTACAGTTTCAGAACTTGGATCTAATCAAACATCAGGGTTGAATGTCGAGTGACATTGCCTAAGTTAATTTTGTTTTCCATCATTTTCTAAATGTAGTGTTGCCAGTAGAAAAAATAAATTGGTAAATATTCATTACACTCCATTTTTGGGCAGTCGTGAAAAAATCACGCCTCACTACTGTCCACATTTTAATTGGTGGCGGTCTTCGTATATTGGAAACACTATTCCTTTGTTTTCGATTTGTCAAAAAAGGAACAGACAAACGTAATGGGAAATCATGAAGCTCTGAATGTGTTGATTTACCTTAGTTCTTTATAAAAAGTAGGCAAAGGCTAGGTATTCTTTCTACCAATCCACTTTCCTTTAGTAAATTCAATGCTGTTTGAACCAGGGCTCGGATACAGGTTAAATTTTCAAACCGTTATCATGTACTTGCTGGAAAACCTTTTCATTTCGGTTCCGTTCGCATGAACCGGTTTAAATAAACGGTCTTTTTAGAAACCTTTATATAAAGTTCTTTACGAATTAACCGGTATCGAGCAAAAAAACCGATTTAACCAGACGCACGTCACGCACCATAAACATTCGCCGCTGAGTGTTTTTATATTCAGTGCAAAACTTTTGGTTTCTCAACTCGCCGCTTGTGAATTAAACCGGTTAATTAGGGTTAAAATAAAGGTTTCAAAACGTTCGCGTTCCATGGAAAAGTTCGGAGCGAAACCGAAATAAACAGGTATTAACCGGTATTTTTTAAACCGATTCCTAGCCTTGGTTTGAACTGGTATCCGATAATACGTAATTCTGCCTTTATTAGCTATCTGGATACTGCTGAGGCTGCGTTCGGCGGCCAATTCGCGCTCTCGCTGATATTGAACGGGTGTATTATCTGTACCACTGGGGTGCAATTCTTTTCGGTACGTAATTACTTAATAATCTTTTTAATGAGTTAAACAATGTAATTCTCACACACTTTTATCATGTCATATATATATGACATGTTTTATAGGTGCTCTATCATGCGTATGTACATATATTGTTTCTTATGAATCTGAAATATTGTAAGTGTAAAATTTGCAATAAACAATTTCCACCAAAGATGCGCGAGGAACGAATTGTTTTTTTTTAACATACAAATTTTAATTCTTATTTCGCTGGTGTAAATGCGCCTTTAGGGCTTGTAGCAAAAGCTTGTAAAAGTCTTAGGTGTAGATTTAAGATTGACAGTTCCATTTTGATAACGTTCCATGACTCCGTTTTTCAAGCGGAGCTTTTCCAACCAATGAATTTAAGAATACAAACAAGTGATTATATTTAATCATTTCAGATTGAATCGCCATCGAAAGATGTGGTTAACGTATTGTGGGTATTGGCGTATTTACAAATTTTCATCCTCATGCAGTTCTGTGATTGTTATTTTGGAAACGCTGTCTACGTAAAGGTAAACTATTATTAAAATACAATTGTAATATGCCGTAGATACTTGGGATTCATCGATGTACTCTTTGGGCGTCACATCTTGAACATGATGAGAAACATCTTGAGGTTGAACATGATGTTTCATATTGTTGAATCCTTTTTACAACTCGTCTGTTGCAGACAATGAAGATTGTGGCGATATTACAAAGGGCTTCTATTTTACTGGGTTAAAATGATATTGCGTTTGACGTGTTTTAGTATCGTTTTAAACTCGGCTACCTTTACTGTCAAGTAAATACGAGTAATCAATACGTTTACAACACGGAAACAGGGCCTCTATTCTACTGCGTTACAACGATATCTCGTTCGACGTGTTTTAGAATCGTTTATGACTCGGTCGCCATTATTTTAAATGACATAAGAGTTATCAAAACGTTGACAATACGGAAACACGTCAAAGACGATATCGTTATTACCGTGTAGAATCTCAAATTCAATATAGTTTTTACCGTGTACAATCTCAGCCCAGTCCGTGAAACGTATGCGATTCGGTAATCGTACGATCTCGACTATCTCGACGGGAATGTGTAGAGAGAACGTCAGACAGACAGATTTGTCACTGACAAATACGACCGCCTTATTAGGTGATTCGTGATGAAGTGTGAATACAATGGCAGTTTACCGGATTAACGCTACCGCAAAAGGCGATTGCACTATGAGCGATAGTTCTAGACCAAATACGACGTTAATCGGCGGTATCCTTTGATATTGACACGGCCACTTATTAGACGGGTGGAACCACATGGTTCCGTCTGAATGACGTCATACATACATATGTATGACGTCATTCAGACGGATCCCCGTATAATGTGGGTGCAACAATGTTACTGAGCTAATTACTTTAATATCATGGAAAATACTCCAAGTAAAAACGTAGTTTTAAACCGAGTATAACGCATTGAAATCGGTCTATCTGTTGGAAGCCACTAAGTTGCATGACACAGACATACAGACATAGTAAATAGTTATTTTGGCCAAGAGTCGTGGTGGTTTGGTTTGGTGGTGAGTTTGGTGGTGGTGGTTTAAACGTCAAATTTAAATACGTAACCCAATGATGAGTTCTTTTTCAGAGTACCGAAGTAGCAGTAGTTGCTTTCCAATGCCCGTGGCTTAACGTGTCATCTGAATTGAAGAAAGACCTAATCTTGTTTATGGCGAGAGCACAGAAGCCTCTTGTGCTGACTGCATATAATCTCGTGCCTATAACTCTGCCAACATTCACAAAGGTAACATATTTTTATACTCTGTATCATCTAAGATGAAGCCTGTGACATACACACATACATACATAACATCACGCCTTCATTCCCAGGGAGGGGTAGGCAGAGCTACAGAAATACCGACAACTCCAAAAAGACTTGTTGATAATTCTGTAACCAAATTTCGCACGATCAAGTTAAGAAGTTTAGTAGAAGTTAAGTTTAGTTTTTCCTTTAGTCGCCTCTTACCACATCTACGGCAAGACATGGAGTGGCACTATTCTTACCCGGCAACCACACGGGACAGTTTATTTAAATACGTATAACACTTATTTCTTTAACTTTATACTAATAATACTAGTACATTGGTACAAACCTGGCGACACCGTTCCGGTATTTAAATAATTAATCGCCTGTTTTTAAATACTTCGCTTATGAATATAGTAATTTATGCCTTTACCGAAGTCTCTGAATTTCAAGAGTTGAGTGTTAATGTTAAAACACGAAAGCAGCTGACGAATAACTAGTTAACTTTATCAAATTATTGACTTTTCAATTTTATTTCTTTAATAATGTTTTATAGAATTGTTATACTTATTTAAGCACTAAGGAAAGAAATTGTATAAATTAAATAAGATTTGGCTTGTAATATTTTTTTAAGTATTATCAATAAATGAGTATGCGTATGTGTATTGAAATTACAAAATACAGCTGTCACAGGCATCACTTTACATGAAACAGAATGTAGTCTTTTTATGTTCCTAATTTAGTTTGGCTGCAAGGCAACGAATATCTTAACAGGTACGTGGATGTAAACTTGATCACTAAAATTACACAAAGGGATCTCATCTATTCACGAACGCACGAGTTATTGTGCTTAGCTCATGCTTAAATTACGAGACACATGCCCTAATTTCTTAGTTATACAAAGGCTATTATTACACAAAACTAACAAACTATCTCAAGAGATTTATTAATGAGAGTTCATTATTTACCTTTCATTACGAAAGTGTGTGCTTTTGACATAGAAGCTGAGCTCACTACCAGGCCCCTATCCCACAAAACTTTACAAGTGTACAAATCGACAATATTGTCAACTTTTTCTATGGAAAAGCTTACAATTTTGTCAAATTGTACACTTGTAAAGTTTTGTGGGATAGGGGGCAGGTAGTACCTAAATGGGCTCCAAGCCTATGAATATTTCCAAACTAAATATTTCAAAGGCGTAGTTAACCCTAACAACTATAATGGAATGTAGCCGCCATTGTCATTTTTCTCGCAGATATACTTTGACGGCTAAAAGTTAAGATATTATGTTTATATTTTAATAAAGTAGCCGGCAAAGTTCAGGATAATGATTGAAATGAACTTATTTTATTCATGTTACTCTGAATGCTTCATATTCATAATTACACTTTCCTAAACTTGCTTGTGAGCATTCCCGATGTAATTCTTTATATTCTCCTTTCCTGCCATTCAGCGCTCGGAATTAGAATTTTGAAGTATTATCGTAACTTTCAAGAGAAGCTTCTAAGTAATTAATCCAGAACTTTTTCATTCTTTTTAATGAGTAAATTGCGAAGTCTCATCTCGTATCGATTTCCATTGTGAACCAGAGCATTCACTGTACCTTTCAGATTTAGATGCAGATTTTTATTTGATAAATGTAAATATTATTTCATAAATATTGTACACGCCGTTGGTGACGGCGGCATGCAGAAACCACACATATCTCACATTTAAATTTGATACATTTCATTCAAATTCACTTTTTAGCATTATTAAGACTTAAAATGAAATCATTAAACTGGGACACATGTAAATTTAAGCCATAAAGTAGATATTCATCTAGGGAGTAGAATTTGCTCATTTAACCAGTGAAAAAGTTTAGTTTTAAATGTGTGTAGGTACTACTTACTTGAGATTTATAATTTCTTTACTTACGTTGTTATACATTCTTAGATTCTTACTGGGATGTGAGCATAATTACTGCGACCAGTATAAGGGTTGACGTACACATAGCCACTCGGCACCGGATCGGTACCATGTCAACTCGAGCCGTTCAATATTTCTTGTATGAAACTTCATACTGTAACGCACACGTTATCAGCCTTATCTGTCCTTTGCCGAGCGGTTATGCTTATGTGTGCGTCAACCTTAAAGCGACCTTTATTAATTTCTATTCGCCTGTATAGTCCGTTTCAGTAATTCCGTATCGATTCCTTAATTGGTGTGGGCACTTACATAAAGGCAACGTTTCAGGTTCAAACACAACATATAAAGGGCCATTTTGGGCTACATGTCCATTAAATGAGGTTTAGCTATTTTTATAAGCACAGGTTAATAGTGGATAGCATCGTTTTAGTCTTTAAATATTATATTAAACAGGGGGCTATCGGGTGTAGGGGTAATTCTGAACACTTTTGTGCCATTTTATTATTATCTTATCTTACCTTAGTACTGTGCTATATATTGTATATGGTTTTAGAGATATTTGCATATTTTTAAGTCTTTTTTTTGTTTTGTAGCGAATATTAGCCGTCGTTAAAGCAATTATTAATTATTAAACACTCTGTATAACCAGTAATTTTTTTTTTGTATTTTACCTTCGCAATGCCTTGATTCATCAAAATAAATTCAAATTAACGCCTCTTAATGCTAGACTGATTAATACATAGTTATCTGCCAATACCAGCGTTTTATTTTTTTTAAACATGTAAAAATGTTAGTGTTCTTTGTCGTTTTTTTTACTACGCTACTGCAAAACACCCTATATTAGTCAAAGCAGCTAAACTTAAAATAATTTATTTACAGTAGGAAAATATGTTTTTTAAGATATGGAAATCCCGGTCGGTATTTAACTCCGTCCTTTAACCAGTGAGTAATGATTTTAATAACGACATAACGCTTAGGTACTAACGATGACAAATATAGTCAATAACGAAAGTAATTTGTGTTTCAGGTAATGAATTGGACGTACAAAGCTTTTGCAGTAATGAACGAAATGAAGAAATAAACAGTCGCATTCATTCAATTTTAATAAGATGTCACACTTGCACTTTTAAACATTTCTCGCACTCCAACGAAGAGGTCGATGTTTTTTTATAAAGCACAAAAATTATTTAACATGTGTCAACTCAATACAAAATATGTGTTTGTGGCATGTTGGGGATATCTTCTTGGACTGCGTTGACAGCTGTCGAATCGGAACTTTTAGAACGTGACTACAGAAAAGCCACTTATAAGGTAGTTGGTATTTAAGAAGTGTTATAAATAAATAATATTGAATTCCTACTTCGCATTTTATTGAAATCAGAAGAAGCTTTGCGTTTAATTCGAATATCACATCTGTTTGGTAGGCACCGTGGCGCGCATGGTAATAAAAAGTATATTAAAAGGGAAATGAAAGACGTTTGGTTCATAAAAGGAGACTGGCTTTGGTTATATACAAATTTTATAAAATAAATAAGTAAAAAAACATCTTACAAATTGTCCAAGTCCCAAACTAAACTCTATGATTGCACTATGGACAGGGTAGTTCTTCCAGCGTTTCAACCGCTTTGACTTCGGTGTCGCATTTTTAACCATTTCCCTGTACGAGTAGGATAACCATTTTCGGTTATTTTCTAGGAGTCCAGGCATTCTTCAAAATAACCGAAAATGGTTATCCTACTCGTACAGGGAAATGGTTAAAAATGCGACACCGAAGTCAAAGCGGTTGAAACGCTGGAAGAACTACCCGACACTACACGAAGTTTAACACAAACACATATATTTCATATACAGATATGGAAATACTTATAACAAAATTATCATACTCATCAGTCTCATCACGTAATTTTTTGGCATTGTCGGGAATCAAACTTGGCACCGCTAACTTTGCATAGCTCTTTCTTTTGCCTCAAAAAGACCAAATAAACGGCCTATTTTTCAAGTAATATACATTAACATCTCACTTAATAATCTCTTTATCAACCTTAAAGGACAGTCACAGTTAAAGACTAGTAGGCCTAGACGAGATGCAAACGCTGCTTACTTTTTAGTTTTTTATCGAATCAAAATGCATGGACATGTCGACCGACAAGATTTGCCCGATAGAAATTATCGATTTTCGTAAATCGCTACCTTAGCCCCCTACTATCTTATTGGAATCGAGATGGATATCATAGCAGAACCGTGTCATCCATTAGTGACAATTAATGTTTGCTGCAATCAGTGCAACTGCGGCTGGACGCTGCAATTAATCAGCAGTGTGGACTCTGTGCGTAAAGGGGCACATGTTTGATCGGATACGTCAGTGTGTTTATAGATTTATGGATTAACGATTACAGAAATGCGCTACGGCAATTTAGCTATTTTATGGAAGCATGTAGGTGGAGTTGTCCGTATGGTTGCCGGGTTAGAATAGTGCCATTTCATGTCTTCTCGTGGATGTCGTAAGAGACCTAAGGGAATAAGGGCTTATAGCACTGTTAGGCGATGGGCTTGCAACCTGTCACTAACACACTAGTAAACTTCTTAGCCTGTTTGTGCAAAATGTGGTTACAGAATTAGAAACAAGTCTTTTTAGAGTTGTTGGTATTTCTGTAGCTCTGCTACCCCACTCTGGGAATGAAGGCGTGATGTTATGTATGTATGTAGGTAGGTAGTATGTTTTTGTATTCGAGAGGCCACATTATGATAAAGTCGGTAGTGTTCCGCGATCTGGAGATCGCAATAACCATAACGCCTATGTTCTTTGGATTTTCTTGAGACTGCTAAGCGTGAAAATACAATTAGAAACGAAATCCTCGATACGTTCTTCGCATCTTTTTGGTTTAATCTTTGTAACCTTACGATTTTAAACGATGACACTTGATTCAATAGTTGAGAATTTACTTATATTTTTTTAACTCTGGAAAACCACTTTTTTAGTAATGTTGTGGTTTAAAAAAACGGCAATTATTTGAATTTGACGCTGCCATCAAGGCGTACGCAAACTATTCCTATCTCGTGTTTTTTGCGTAGATGTTTGTGTAGGCTTAGTTTTTGGAAATAAATCATCTATCAGTAACACAAATAAACTAAATGCAAAAACTACCAATAGTTATAATTATAGAGAAAATTAACTATTTCTTTTTAGTGGAAACGGTGACTATATACAGGATCGGGGGCCTAAATATCGTTGTGTTTATCAACGCGGATCAAACATCTGTCACTTTCTGACCAGTATATAAGTGCGAGATCGACAAATGTTTTATCTACATCGATAAACTCGACCATAATAAGCCCGCAAACGTTATCATTATACCGTTTGTAGATATATTTAAACCTAAAAATCACGTTGTGAAAACTACCGAATGTTTCCGGGATTTAAGATATCCGTAAACTTTTAATCCTCTGAACTTGAGTTAAGTAGCGAGCAAATGCTAGTTCCTTAAACATGAGCCTCATCCGGAAAGCAGAAACGTGGACGGGCACTCGGATACAGTAAAAGATGGTTGAAATCTTTTAGCGAGTACCTTGACCTTCGAGCATACGAGTAGATTATTAGGAGGTGTAAAATAATTGACACAGGATGTTCGCAAGCAATATACACACGTATACGCATATGCTAAGTAATATGAAATCTCATACGAGCACCACCGTGTCGTTTTGGTCCGAAATCTGAATCATTGTTGAGCCAGCGTTAATTTATTTATAATTTACTTACCCAGGTCCTACACAAAAACGTAACAATGTGTTTTTTATATGTAATTATCACAGTCAGTGCAATCCGCAATTTTCATGAATACGTAAATGTCCTAATTAACACTTTTAAAAGTAAATGTAGTAGAAATGAAATTATTCTAGACAAAAGGCCAATTTTCTTCCCTGCTTTTTGTTTAAATTAAGGTCTTAAAACTTCATAAAATTTATATCACTTTTGTACTCGTTAGTAGTCACCGTGTTTGCTGCTTTTCCACAGTTTTTGTGTCGCTGAAATATACAGACAAACAAAGCAAATTGGTGAGCTCTCTTTATAATTTTATTTTTGTAATGTACATTCTTTAAGTCTTGGTCATAAATGTAACACGACTGAATTCAGGTTACTAGTTTATGGTTTAACATTCACTTGGTGTCTGTACTTCTCGACGTATAGTTATATCACTAGAGTGCGAGTGTGATAGCCATAGCCCGCCGATGGCTATACTATAATCCATCGTATGCTTAGGCGAGGATATGAGCCCGCTCATGAACTGCTTAGTCAAGGGTCCGTTCTAAGGAACTGTGCTCACTTTTATTTGGTTTTAAATTCTTTACCTTACTAATTAAGGTCTAAAATAAATTGTAAGTACCGAACTACCGATTTCCAACGAACGACGAAAACATTCATTCCACAGATGCCTAAGCAATTCAGTTTAGGATGAGTTTCAGGGGCAGAGCTATTGCAGTTACACGGCTCTGTCTCTTTCTCTCACTGTAAACTGAATTGCTTAGCCATGTCATGGTAATCCCCCCTGGGGCCCTAGCCAAGATGCAAACGCACCTAACAGCTGCTTGATGACAATTGACAACGTGATTTATCGAAACGCACAAGAATGTAATACCATACATTTTGAGTCAGAAAATAAAAACGTTAGTAGCGTTTGCACCCTGGCGTTTTAAATTATAAAACCATTTCCGAATATGAACATTGGCAGTAGATATTATTCATGCTTACACAAACGTGTAAAATAAATAAATAAAATGTTTTATAATACCCTTTGTCTCCCATTGTGTTAATATTTAAATGAAGTTATTTTAAATTGGTAAGCGAATATCAATTCCAGTGCTCTTATTCTACTTTGTCTCTACACGCATTGCTGTTGTATTGTTGTTGCTCGGTCCCCAAGTAAATAAGAGCTATCATAACGTTGACAATACGATAACGAAAGAAATTTGGTTTAACCCGATTAGAATAGACTCATCGTGATGCAATTATGATATTTCACAAACAATTATTTTTTGCTACACATTTGGTATTTAACATAATTTAAAAAAGTTGGTTGTATTATTTTTAGTGTATACGTTCAGGTGACTTAAGAAAAAAGAAAATAAAACATTTATTTAAGTACATGAACATGGGAAGTAAGTACATTTTTATTTTTAATATATAACTCCATGGAAAACCAACAGCTTTAAAAACATTTAGAAAGTAGACTAACAACACATAGCATTCTCACATCTATCAATTAAGTATTTTGAAAAATATTAAGCCTAACTTTACACAGTGACAGAAAGAAAATCAATTATTTTATAACATCTTCTACAGGCCACCAAGTATTAATTGTACAACCAGCAGTCAGCACTTGAACCCACACCCGAAACATTTATCGTATACTAAGATTGTAAAACGAATTAAAATAAAACCAAGATGTAATGGATACTATAAATATAACAGTTATATCTTGTACTTATCATGCGGTTGTATGACTAATTTTCGTTACACAAAGGAAAAATAATTTATTTAAATTAAACTTTGTCATCAATTAGGTCCTTAACTATGTACAATATTTTTGCATTTCGCCCACCACTGTAAAAATCTGCCAAAATGTATGGAATTAACATAATAATGTTAGCCAACGCGTCGTACTACTTTCACACAATCCTATGTTTATTATTTTATTCTTGCCATCGTTAGTAGAATGCCACTTACGTTGGCCCGCCAGTGTACCGAGCCATTGAATTCAAACTGGGATTCCGATACTACAGCGAGTACTAACGCTCGTAAAATCTGATTAAATTTAAACTAACAGCTGCACTATTCACCGAATCGTCATTGTACAGCCAGCACTGTTCGGGTTAGAGGGTCGGAAGTGGCGAGTGTCGAAAGCACGCCCTGCGCCACGCCACGCGTGACGTCATGCCACGCTACACCACGGAATGCCACAATTCAATTTGCACTTTACCCCGTCACAATGCCAAATGAAATATTATTTTGACACTTTCTGCTGTAGCAGGAAGTTGTTTAAGACTTTTGTTTTATGGTGTTACTCACACAATTGGGCAAGGTTTACTGGAATGTTTTGTATGAAAGAGTTAGTTTATTTTCCCACAAAAAGGTTTTAAGTTTAAAATTTACTAAATAACCAGTAGTATCAATGGAAAATTAGTCCATTTTGCTTCTAAAATTTGTAATTTTATTAGCTACATAGGTACTACATTAGAATATAAAATGCTAACTCGAGATTGATTACTCTGCTTTCAATCCGTCTCATGTTTTACCTTGCTGAAGTTAAGAAAGGCTACCTAATTTCATTTTACCGTCTCCAAACGTTTCACTTGCCAGAACGTTTTGGAACGACAAAGTTAGTGCAAATGGTAGAGGAGAGCTTTATCTTTAACTGTACGCAAATTGGATACTGGGAACAGACAGTAAACTGCAGTTCCCCTTAAATACTGACGTCCTGACAGTGAATCATAGGTATTTCGAGCGTCGTTGCCAACTTGCACCGAGCGGAGATGTATCAATGTCTACTCAAGACCTCGTACCATCTCGTACCGACACTCCCGGGAATGAAATAATATTTTGGACAATGGGCAGAGATGGAAGACGTTTCAGAAGTTTTGGGGACATAATTTTTAGTGCTTCGTGTTCGAGGTGAGTTTGAAATCGAGATTTAGAAGAGCTTTTTAGATTAGTTAACAAGAAGAAAAAGGCTTGGTTAGCCAAACTGTGGTTCGCAGACGAAAAACAACGCTACTTACTGGTAACGTGTGGCAGAAATTGGCATTATGATCAGTAATTTTATCTAAAGTAATTCGGATTCGGAAATATATGTTTGACTAGCATAAGAGCGCATAAGAGCAAGTAAAAGAGAAAAACTAACTCAGATGTACTTTTAACATCCCCGTAAAATAGCCTTGAGAACATTCTGGAATCAATGGCGTTTGCAAGTAATTGCATTTGCTTAGCGTTGTGAAGAGAATTTCGGCATTGGAACAATTCTACTAAAAAGCTACTACAGTGCGATATCTAATAAAAAGTATTACAGGTTCGGAAAAGTATGTTTGACTAGCATAAGAGCCCAAAAGAGCAAATAGAACAGAAGTAAAAACACAAATGTAGTTTTAAACGTCCCCGCTAAATTATATTAAGAACATTCTGGCGTTTGAAAGTAATTGCATTTGCTTAGCGTTGCGGATAAAATTTCCAATCAATTTCGGCATTGGAAAATTCTACTAACAGCAGTGCAAAAGCTCTTCAAAAGTATTTCGGGCCCGGAAAAGTCTGTTTGACTAGCACAAGCACTTATGAGAGCAAGTGAAAGACAAGATTTTCCACGGTATGACCATACTTGCCTTCGAAGTGATATCGTATTGTTTTTAACTCGGCCGCCATAACTGTCAGGTAAATAAGAGCTATCGTATTGTTGAAAATACGATAACATGTCAAAGGCAATATGGTTTTACCGAGTAGAATAGAGACCCTGTAGTCCAGTTTCGGTGTAAATTTTAAGTAAAAACAAAGTACTCCTGTATATAACCGTATATTATAATAAGCACAGCAAACAAATTGATTGTTAAAAAAAGTCGATCAACCAAACCAAATAATACTTACAATGTAACCTTGTAAGTAACGGACCACGGCGAACCCCTACGAAACAATAACCACCGGCTCCATAATTCGTCTCTCGATAACAAGATCGAGTGGAGTGAGATCAAATTTCGCGTGAGTCCGCAAATTGTCTGTTTGCAGCTATTCGTTAGTAAATAGCTTTTCGCAGCTCACCGCGAACACTTGCCAGGAAAAGTTGCGAACTATACGTGGCCGAAAGGTCGTTTGCCGGAATTGAATCGGATTCTCCACTGGATTGTTTCAGGATAGTTGAGATTTCGCTTAGGTACGCTTTTCGATGTTTACCTGTAAATAGTTAAACGTCCCCGCGAAATTGCCTTGAGAAAATTGTGGAATCAATGGCGTTTGCAAGTAATTGCATTTGTTTGGCATTGAGGAGAGAATTTCCAATCTATTTCGGCATAGAAATAATACCTATTACTAAAATGTGGTTAACCTCTCACAACTAAACCTAACTTTCATTTATAAAACTATTTTGACGGGCAACTACCACGATAAAAAATTTATAGGTTTCGCAGCTTTATAAAAATCGATCAACATTAGCGCTTTGTGGCTTTGACCCTTAATTTTACGTCAAAGTTCGAAATGACAAAGCGAAATGGTGCTAAAGTTTATCGATATTTATGACCTGGCGTATTTCAAAACATCGTTAAAACGAATACAGTTTGCAATGATCTACAACTCCGACATTTCATCCTTTTAACAAAAAAGCATGTAAAAACCTTTTATCCCTGTTCATTTCACAAATTCTTTGAAAGAAACGACGCCAACAAAGTGGTTTGTTAAATGTCGAAGAATATTTGCGCAAGTGTTAAATGAGCAGGAAACACAAATTCTTCCGACGAGATGAAGCTTCGCTTTGCATAGTTAATTCTACAATAACGCTATATCCGGGCGTAAAGGACACCTTTACTTGCGTTTTATGCATCCAACGTGCGAATGCATCCAATTTGCAGTAAAGTAAAAACTTAAGCGTTCACAGGATAATCGACTACTTCATAATAATAACGCTTTCATCGTAAGGTCTAAAATTGCTCGTAAATCTCAGTGGCAGGCTCTTCATCTCTCTAAATGACTCCGACACGTATCAGAGGCTAGGAGGAAAACGAGTGAGTTTCCTGGTACGCATTTAAACTCCAGCAGTGTGTGGTTTTTCTCCTTTCGCATATTTTACCTGTATAAATATTTACCTAAATTCTGGCTTAAATTCTCGGACAACACGAACTTTGTCCCCTGAATAATTTAAGTTAAATTAAGCCTGTTTTTTTATCAAATACCACTATTGTTGTATATATACACGGTATTGTTTAAAAATACTTTTACCTGCAAAATATGATCTACTTCACCGTAACCGGATCAAAACTTGTATAGGATCAAAAAGGTTCCCCCACTTCGCGCTTATTTCACTCTATTAACGTGAAACCGTGAAATAACTCAAACCTGGCACGTTAATTGAGTTAACAGTGTACAAAGGCCTACAGAACTTTTTACAACCCAATCTGAAACTGTCGTTATCCACATAATGCAGTATCATCGTGACTGATTCGAAACGTTGATGAATTTCAATGACTGCGCAATTCCGTTTCATTTTACAAGCTATTTAAGTAATTTGCTGTTGGAGGAGGATTTCTGTTGTGGCAATAAATACGTGATGACCTAATAGACTAAATTTATGGTTATTCGGATTAACAGCTCTTGTTTTTATTGCATATGTTAAATTTTACATAAATGGTTAGTTCCTGTTTTTACTTACTTTGCAACCACAACACAATCGAAGAAATATTCATTTATTGGCTTACCTACAGTTGCTACAATATGACATGGTTATATTATATTGATTACAATTTGACTTGCTAATTGTACAACTAGTTATAGGTAACCCAAATGCGTTGATTTCATATTCGAAAAATAAATCTGAATGCAAATTATGAAATTCTTGACTAGTCTCAGGAAAGTCATTAAGAGACGAACATTCAATTAAATCAATTAAATTTTGAATTTGCTAAAAACTATGGAGCATGCAATCCATTTTGCACGATGTGAATGTAATTATTTTTTTATTAACAAGTGAAGCATCATTTTATGTATCCCTTATTAGGGTTTGAGAAAGTTCTTATTTAACTACTTTGCGGAATCTGAATCTGAATCTGAAAATATGACACTAATCTATTCTTAAAACCGGGCAAGAGCATGTCGGAATATTATTATGCTCAGTGTAGGGTTCCGAAGCCGTTAAGTACTACAAACATAAAAACAACAAGTAATAACAAATTTTCTATTTAAAATCATTTGGTGCCATCTTAGGTGATTTCAGGTACAAACACTTTAATCGCCTGTATCTAGAACCAATGATGTGTTTTTAGTCGTGATAGTTTTCCTTTTAAATTCGTTATAATTATGCGCTTTCATTGATTTTTTTTTTCTTATTTTTAGTATTTGTAGTATTTACACTTGATTTTAAAAAAAAGGCGCTATAATGCTTAATATTTCATAAACGGATCCCTTAATCGTAAAATTGTTTCCACTAACCCGCAATATTTTTGGAATACCTTACCAACGACATCCCACACTATGGGGTGGACGAGAAATAAAAAATACATCCCCATATGTAGGGGATTCACTAAAAAAAGTATTTTCAAGATTTTATTTTACCACTTTGTTGGCGTGACTAATATGAATATTCATGCCAAATTATAGCTTTTTAGTACTAAACGTCTCTGAGCTAGGCTGCGGACGGACAGACGGACGGACGGACATGGAGAAACTATAGTTTTACTAAGGAACCTGTTCCCTTAAAAATATACTTACTTTTAATGAGTACTAAGGAAGTTAATAATATACCAATGTTTTGACTGAAAGTTTTAGCTATTGAATTGGTTTGTACTTACTTGAAGTTCTGCGGATTTTTGTCTCTTTTAAAATCCTAAATGCCAAAAAAAGGAGATGTCGGTATTGACTTAAATGCACCCAATAGGGACGAATGTTGGAATTCAGGGAAGCCCTTTGCTCAGCAGTGGGATATTCAACAATCAATCACGGCTATCCAAGGTAGGTAACGTTTCTCAGGATTGTGTAGGTACGTATGTGTATCAATATGCATGTTTCTTTGTAAACCATTTAAACCATATTCCCAACTCTAAAATATTTATTTATGTCTTGGAATAGGCAAACGAGCACACAGTATACGTGATGGTAAGTGGCAAGTTGGACCTATAAACATTTGCTAAGCTTAAGACTGCAATCAGACTTCAAAGGCGTTTTTCAATAAAAACCCTTAAGCGACGAAAAAATAAATACACGGAAAATTAACACTCGCTTTTAACAAAATTAATAAATAAGCACAAAAATATCAAAGCTTTCGGGTTTAAAACTTATAAGACTTGTTATTAATTAATTATTCAAGCGGATAAACGTCAATTAACCTAATTGCTTTTGCCGAAATAAATAAGCCTATTAAGAGAAAAGCCGTTGAAACGAGTCACTTAAAATAGGTAGCTGAAATATAAACCGAAATTTATCAGTGGGCCTAGACGATAAATTTTAATATTAGAAATGGGGTTACCTTCGTTTCGTCAAAAAGTTTTTGGTCAAATGTTTCATTTTCCATATTTTTATTTGCCAACCCGGTTTGTATTCTGTAACCTTAAATATTTGAGAATTTTATAAAAGTTAACCTAACCTATCCTATAGGGTTCTACACGATGCTAGTAAAATAAATTCTGAAAAAACTATATAACATTGATATGGTTAATAAAAAAATACATTTGACCAAACATATTTTGGCCAAACCGCAGGCTTCCTAGAAATGGTGCTGCAGACGTACACTGAGGTATTTCAGTTTTGTACAATCCCAATCGAGGGCTATAATCACACGTGTGTTTACTCGGGGTACGCCCTAGGGATTTGATATCGATATAAGATGTCGATGTATATATTTATTTATAAATATCTACGCTACTCTTACGATAAAAAGTCCATGTCGATAACTCCAGCATCATTGAGTCACAGTCTTGTAAATGGTGAATAAATCACAATATCGTCCATGAATCAGAAAACGGGTTTTAGTCATTTTAAATATTAAAAAATGCCCAGTTGACTACAGTGGACGTTGAGAGAACATTCAGTAATTTAAAGTGGAAATTTTCATCTAGAAGGCAATCGTTATTAAGGACCAATCTGAAAAAAAACCTGATTGTATACTATGAAAAGCATTTTAAATATAAAAAAGTCTTATTTTAAAATATAAAGATAATAAAGTAATATTTATTCATGTTGAATAACATCCTGATCTTGACATCACTTTAGTATTTGTGCCCCGAGTTGTACACGTATGGCTAAATAATGTACCAGTCTAAGGCAGGCTTGCACCAAAATTTAAACCTAGATTTAAGACTTCATCTAGAGTATGAATCTGACAGGAGTTAAAATCTAACTCTGAGTTAATGATGATAACCCAGCGTGGTGCAAGTGGGGTATCCTATCATTTCATAACCAACGTTTCAAAAATGATTCATTACACAATCATTTTTTGATAACCCGCGTTTTTTTCCCGATACTGTAAATAATTCTGCATTCATTTCAGAACCATCGTGTAGAACCCTATAGGTCAGGTTAGGTTACTTTTATAAATATCATGAAATATTTGTAGTTACAAAAAAAAAACGGGTCGGCAAATGATTAGGTTGCGAAACGATGCATTTGTCAAAGATTTGTCGGCGAATAGGCAGAGAACCGCAAGTGGGCCTAACAGCTTCACCCGCAGACAGTTAATGACGAATTAACCGTATCTTAGTGACGATTTTTTATTGACAAGTTTGAAAAAAAGAACGATTTAGCACGGTAGTAAAAATATCAAAACGATACATAGCCTCTATTCGACTGGGTTTAAACGATATTGCGTTTGACGTGTTAAAGTATTGTATTCAACTCGGCCGCCAACAGTCAAGTAAATAAGAGTAATCAAAACGTTGACATTACGGAAACACGTCGAAAGCAATATCGTTTTTATCGTGTAGAATCACAGCCCAGATTTATTTCAGTCATACCGTAACGTTAAATGGCTGTCAAAATAAACATTTCAATATTTATAATTAGTGAAGCAGTAAAAGGGAAAATGAGATTTATGAACCCTTCTATACAAAGATATTGTAAAAAAAACATTGAGTGGATGTTATTTAAAGGCGTTTAATGTTACCAGATTATTCAAAGAAACCCGAATTGACTATGGTATTAAGTCGTACCCCACTACGTAACTTAACTTACATTCAATGAAAAAAAAAACAGATAACTATGTCACACACATTGACCTAGTCTTAAACTAAACTCTAGGCTTGTACTATGGGTACTATACGACGATAAAATTACTCGTCTTAGTTGTCATTTGCTTGAATAAATTATTTCTATTCTATTTTATGTAAAGATATACATACTAAAATAGGTACCTACATAGAAAATTACCAAGACTCGGGAACAAATACTCGCGCTACACCATTTACAGTAGCGGGGCGCGACTTCGTGCATTAAAAATTTATATTAATCAAGGTAACGCTTACACAATTTTGTAACTTTATTGGTAACTAGTTGTTTCCCTTGACTCCATTTATCGCTATTCCCTCAGGAAGCGTCCAATTTTTCGGGATACAAAGTACTCTATGTCCTTCCCCGGGACTCAAACTATCTCCATACCAAATTTCATCTAAATCGGTTTATCTGTAAACGCGTAATAGATAGACAGACAAGTATACATAGATATGAGTATATGATTTTTTGTAATAACCTTTTCATGCGCATTTTCTCACAGTGCATCGCAGTTATCGGATAATCATAATGTGTTTGTGGCTCCACAAGCATCGTTAAATTGCTTAGTGCACGATGTCTTCCTTAATCGAAAAGTTCTTTATCGCGTCATATGAAACTCCCCTCGCTATATAAGTACCATCTTCCCTAGAGGGGCTTACAGCCGTACTACGAAAGAAGGCGGCTAACTGCAATGTAGACTAGTCATAGTATACTATACTCTATAGGTAACCACATTAAATTTAAAATGCTTGTACCTGCCTTCTTTGGTATCACGCTAGTTTGAACAAAGTTTTTTTGTTCAGGGCTCTATTTTACTGGGCATAACAATATTACTTTTGAAATTTTATCGTAAAGCCAACGATATAATAGCTCTTATTTACACAATACGTCAACATGCAAGCAATATGGTTTTACCAAGATGAACCGGGCCTCTATTCTACTGCGTTATAACGATCTCGTGTTTGACGTATTTTAGGATCGTTTATGTCACAGTCGCCATTATTTTAATTGACATAAGAGTTATCAAAATATTGACATTACGGAAACACGTCAAAGATGATATCGTTATTACCGTGTAGAATCCCAGCCCTGAGCCCTAGAAAAGTTTCATTGCATGCACGTCGTCCGTTTACTTCCTTAACCTCATAACTGATCGAATAGTTTGATAAAAATATAGTCTTTATGCTTCTTGGGACATGAGTGCTTTTCCTACTAATCGATTAGTTACGATACGAGGTTGAGTTAGTGAAGACCACACTGAAATAAAGTAAGCAAAGTTTAGTATAGGGAAATAATGTTATGGTATGTATGGTATGTATAGTGTGATATAAATACAACACACCGCATAATGACGCACTACTCACTTTACATATTCGAAATTATTATGTTTGTCCGATCAAATATTTCTTCATTTGCAACAGTACACGTCGTCGGCAAATGACTCCGCCACACAGGGCGTTTGAGAACTATTCCTCGTCGCATGGCACTTGCAAGTAAGAACCCGCGCGTCATCGGTCCCACCTACTACGAGCGTCTACCCGCCGAACTTAAACGCGAACCATCTGACGAAATGTTTAGGCGCTTAAAAATCTTTTGTTGGATAACCCATTATATTTGGTAAATGAGTATATGGAACTTGACTTGTAAATTAGTTTGACTTTTAATTATTATTATTTTATTTTATTTTATTTTATTTTATTCTATTTTATTCAATTTTGTAAAGTACTTTGTTTTTTGTGTTGACTTTTACTATTTTTACTATTATAATTTAATTCTATTTCTGACGATCTCAATGTAACTGCATATAATTTGACATGTAATGTAATTTATACTGTGTTATATTGAGAAATAAAATCTGAATCTGAATCTGAATCAAATAAAAATCACACGAAAATGTCACACAAATTGACCTATTCCCAAACTAAGCTCTAGGCTTGTACTATGGTTACTAGACCACGATAAACTTACTTATATAGAGAAATATAGACTTAAATGCATAGAAAACATCGAAGACTCGGGAACCGAGATTTGAACCCAGGACCCTAGCTTCGAAGACAGACTCACTACCGATTAAGTAGGCTAGCGTGTCGTCATGTTTATCAACATACACACAGAATTACATACCTTCATGCCTGTCTCCCAATGGGGTAGGCAGAAACTATGGAACGCCAGATTCACCAATCCAAACATAAACATACACTTTCACTTCCTGACCATTCATCAACCGCTGGATGTTTATCACCTCTCTGAAATTCGGTCATACTTACTCGTAAACTGATTTTAAAGCTAATTGACCAACGTGTCAACACGCTGCTAAAAATACTCACACGCGTAATATTTCCACGAAAATAAAACCAGAAAAAACTGTTTACAGACAGTATCGCTCAACAAGTACTAGCAGATGACTATCACAACTACCGCATTTTGAACCGAGGTCAATAAAGGAGGAGGTTCTGTGTTCAACTATATGTATTTTAAACGGGATATTGATCACGATTTTTTTTTTTTTTTATTTAATAATAAATAAATAATAACCCAAGCTAAGCTCTAGGCTTGTACTATGGGTACTAGACAACGATAAACATACGTATATAGAGAAATAAATACTTAAATAAATAGGAAACATCCAAGACTCAGGAACAAATACTCGTGCTCATCACACAAATGTCTGCCTAAGCTAGGTGTCCTGGGTAAGCCCAGGACACCTAGCTTCAAAGGCAGGGTCACTCCCAACCCAACTAGGCTAGCGTGTCGTCAAAAACTATATAACTACATATCGTTCTTTAACACTATCAAATACAGCTAGACAATGTGTATTTGTTTGATAAAAACAATTTGGTTCTATGTTTCTTTACGACCTTTTTTTTTTAATATTCAAAAGCTCTTTTTACTTTTTCCAAAACCGACACCTTGGTTTCTTGGTTACCCTAGTTTTTATAGCTTTCGAATACCCTATTTGGATTGATCGCCTTTTTACAGGTAAGTACTAAAGATAGACTCCCTGACAGAAAATATAGGTCCCGTATTACGGTCGCGTTTATGGTGGTACATATATGTTTTATCTACGTTTATCCACATCGATAAACATGACCATAATGGGCCTGAGGTAGTGGGGAACAATGATAAGATATTTGTAATTTGATCCATCTTATGGAATAAGTAGATAGCAAGCGATAGAGCTGAATATTTTTGCGAAAGTATCATGGTTGCTTACTTAAGTTACTAAAGCTTGAACGTTACGCCATAAAAACCGGTTTTTAAATAGGTTTTTAGGCTATTTGCTAGAGCTTTATTTTGTGGTTGCGGCGAAATTATTTATCTTGACATTAGGCAAGTCTATGAAAAGATGATATACATAGTTAAGTGACGGTCACTAGCTTTTCATTAACGGTTTTTTTTAAATACTTCGTTTTTTTTTAATTAATGTTCTACATATTTTAATATATATTTTATTTAGCTATAAGAAATGGTCTCTGGGTCGGAAATAGTGGCGGTTAAACGGGAGATATCCGCTCCGGCAGCTCGACGGGAAGCTGCCTCAGCGCGGAAGGATGCTCATTTGACATATTGTGTCACTTACAAAAATGTTTCGCTGAGAAAAAGATTGTACTAACGAAACTGTGGTCTAAGGTTTATAATAAAATGTAAATTTGCGACGATCCATTTTATACCAACAGCTGTGGGTTATTATGACAAGACTATGCAGTTAATTTTACGACGAGCGTAAAGGACAGAGGTAAGCAGTTAGATAGCTATGTCCTTTTCACTCAGCTTAAACTGAACTATGTTATATTTGTAAATTATTTAACTGATATTATGTACTTTCGACGTCATAACTACAAACATTAAATCTGTATCGAAAAACAACAAGTCTCAACGAATTTTTTATTAAATGTTATTTGGACACTTTAAACGCCTGTGTTTCAAAAACCCATGAACTTTACATAATCGTGATAGTTTTCCTTTTAAAATCGTTATTATGTGTTTTCGTTTAAGATATATTCCTGATTTTTTGTAATTGTAGTCTTAGATATAGGTGATGAGGACACGGAACTCTAGCGAAAATGCAATTTTAGAGTTCAATATCTCTTAATTGATTCCCAAAATTTAAAAATTGATAATAACATTCATATAGGTAACGGTTTTTTTAATCATCTAATCATAATGACACGCGATGTTTTAAATTAAAAAATATTATTTTTGCCCTCGCTTCACATTTACAGGAGGTAGGTATTTTTTTTACTTATTTCGTCATGGTCTTAGATCGCGGTAAAGATATCTAGTATATGTGTACATCGTTTTAGTTTTGTAACTTTGATAGTTTCTGAGAAAAAGTGAAAAAGGGCCAAGAGACAGACGGAGATGGCCAAACTATAAAGGTTTCAAGATTGACGTCGGAATCCTAAAAACCTGGACTATACTTTAACGAAATCTATCCGTAGTAACTACGAACCCCTATACAGACTTAGCTCTCGTACTACCTTCTCGATGATCATTTAAAAGTCAACGATAATAACCACTTGTGCAGGAAATTGTAGCTCCAAATACGGGCACGGGATGCTGATTCTAAACGCCATAAAAAACAAACATACATACATATATAACATCACGCCTTCATTCCCAAAATGGGCTACGCAGAGCTACAGAAATACCAACAATTGTAAAAAGACTTTTTGGTAATGCTATAACGACATTTTGCACAAACACGCTAAGTTGTTTACCCGTGTATTAGTGACAGGTTGCAAGCCCATCACCTAATAGTACTACAGGCCCTTATTCCATTACTCGCCTCTTACAATATACTTAGGAAGACATGGAGTGACACTATTCTAACCCGGCAACCACACGGGGGTACCATAAAAACATCGATGGTTTAATGTTAAAGTAGAATTAAAAAGTTCGTGCAGGGCTGGGATTCTACAAGGTAATAACGATATGGTTTTTGACCTGATTCCGTATTGTCAACGTTTTGATAACTCTTATGTCATTTACAATAATGGCGACTGTGATATAAACGATTCTTAAACGTGTCAAACACGATATTGTTTTAACGCACCTTAATAGAGGCCCTGGAGGTACAATTTGCGTTATTTTGGTGAACATTCAACGCATCATCTTACAATTGGTAGAAAAGTATTATCTGGCAGGTAATTTTAGCTATTTTCTTCTTTTACAGAACAAAAGAATATTAAAAGCCTATCTTCAACTGACATATAGGTAAAATCAGGCTTAATTTTTTTATTACATAGAAAACTACAAAAAAGATTAGCTACAAATTCGTAGCCAATCTTGAGGACTAAGATAAATAGCTGTATGCTAGTAATTTTACAGGTAGTTAACTCCACACTGGAACACAATAATGTGAACCTGCTTAGCCGTAGGTTAAAGCATGCGACGGTGGTAGTGAACCGAACGAACCTTGCAAAAGGTCCAACCACCACCAAACATACATACATAACATCACGCCTTCACTCCCAGAGTGGGGTAGGCAGAGCTACAAAATACCAACAACTCTAAAAAGACTTGTTGATAGTTCTGTAACCACATTTTGCACAATCAGGCCAAGAAGTTTACTATAGTGTACCACCACCAAAGTAAGTAGGAATTGCGTTAAATAAGTGAAATAAACCACGGCAATAAGCGATATTTCATAAAGCACTCATGCGCTACAGTAATTTTATACTTTCAGCGATAAAAGGGACTTTTGCCGTATTAAAATTGAAACACATTTAATATTGCTTCTCTTAAAAAATATTTTTATTTTTGGTTCAAATTAAAGCCCGAGAATTTGGTTCACTGGTAATTGGCCCTGTACTGGACCGCGTTTAAATAATAAAAAACCGCGAGTTTAAATTTCTGGATTATTTTTGTAACCAGCATTTTCAGTCTGGGACCAATTTCATAGATATCTAAATAGACATCGTGTAAAATATGTCAGTATACATCGTCAATAGCATAAAGAAATGTAGATATTGTTAATGCCTTGAAAATGTAAATCTATTTATGTCCTTGCTATATCACTAACACAAGTAATGATAATTATGATGTATGTGAAGATACTACCTTATGTACTTTAACGCATTAAAATATTTGCCAATCTTGTTGACATTGCTTACATTTGGCGGTAATAGAAAAGGCAAAAGATGTTAAGAAAAACGGACCAAAATACCATTATTACTTCATAACCACGCAGTTTTGGACAATCCGTGAGGTATTTTTATTAGTTTACACGGTTGATCATTGCCTTTATATTCTGTTTAAGTTGAAATAGATGGGAGCCCGTTGTTACCCGTATTTTTTGTAGTCATAATGTGACATAATTATTGATAGTCGTAATTTTTTATATCGCTGAAACCGTTAACTTTTCAGAATTTCTTAAATATCCAACGTGTAGACAAGGTTAGGTTAATTCATCAATTTATTACTAATTTTTAGATCCTAATATTAATATAAAATTGTGCTCGTAACTTCTAAACGAAATTCGATGCAAGTACAATTTCTTAAATGACATCAACACTATACTACGTACTTCTCTAATCTTTGATCGCTATAAAAAACTACGTAAAGTCGTTAGCGAAAGCGAGTACTGCGTGCATCGTCGATAAATTTATATTGCATGTGGCATTCCAGCTTCGGTTACAAGCACGGTTAACGTATATAGTAAGTACTAAACCAGGCTAACGATTTTTCATCCAAATCAGACCCAAAATCAATTCCTTGGGCTTAATGATAACAGTATAATAACTATAACAAGTTAAAAGATAATAATGCTCAAAACAGCAGCGTTGCTAAAAGCAAACACCCAAGAACAATAAAACAGTTATTAAGCTAATGTAAGCAAATTGCGGAGTTTGTCGTGTTCAACCCGACGCCTCCTGAGAAATTACCGCTGTGACAATCAAGGCGCAGGTTGTAATACTAAATTGCTGGTTTGGTAATGAGTGAATTTAAATCTGAATCAGTGCTCATGCTCGGGATTGTAAGACATGAGAGATATATTAGATTATAATCACATGGGAGCTTAATTTCTGGCCGAGGCTATATTGAATTCAGAGTGAATCCTAAAGCGTAACGGGGGGTTTTAACGACACCATGCAACACTAGGTACACTTCGCCTATGAGAAAATGTTATTGTGATCCCTCAAAAAGGCTTCAACTGCCGGAAATCGAGGTTGGTGGCGCCATTTAAACTATAGAAGAGAGATTCCTCTTTTGAAGGATTTAATAAATTTTCCCGTTCAGGCAGATAATGAACATTTACGTTTTCACGATGTCTTCTGTGATCACGATCTGCCCTGATCTTTATCATATTAATGAAATATAAACTTCTTCGTCTTATTGATATGGATATTTTTATTTCTTTTTTTTTATAATCTTTATTTAAAGAGCTGGGTCACTATTATGACCATGTCACTCTATTTTTTAAACGAACTTATCTCATTGATTGATTTCTGTAGCTCTGCCTACCCCATTCTGGGATTGAAGGCGTGACTTTATGTATGTATGTATGAACTTATCTTATCTTCTTCTTAAGCCAATTTATACATTTTCTGGGCGATATCTGATAATGGATGAGACAAACAATAATTACAACCGCCTATTAACAAAAATGACTCGTCAAACATTTGCCTTCTTATGGGCTCGTTCCGGACGCACTCCATTAGAATATGGTACACGTCTTCTGCTACATTGCGTTCCGCACAGTTTGGCGCCGGAACTTTACGCGCTCAGCTAATACAACTTAGTTTAAAAAGGCAGAATTCCTTTAACAAAATATTTACTCTACCACTACGTTATCAACTTAATTTATATCATAAGTCATAACATATAAATGGACCCCGAATGTATGTTGCCACAAACAAAATGCTGAGTTTATTATGTTTACCTTCGTTAACTGTTTTACATCCATCGTTTGATCCCATCTGTAATTTGTTAGAGGAAAACCTCCATGCATTATTATCTTCCATCGTTTTTTCTTTACAGCCCTATTTATTTTCGTTATTCATCTCGTAACCACAATCTCCGTAAATATTTCTTAGAATTTCTTGAATGATTTATCAGTGCAAAGGTTGTGAAGAAGATTAATGGAGAAATTTCAACTATTCTTGAGAAATTGAGATATAAACCGACAGCCATTTGGGTCAAGAGGTCGTCCTCGTTAGGATGAAATAGGTTGGATGCCATTATGGATCTTCGGTTACCGTAAAAAAGCCGGTAATTATCATGGCTCTGAAAACGGTAACGGAGCAACTTTAACAATTAGAATGATTTAGGGATCATTTTGAATCTGACATTTAATATCTAACCGGCCTCAAAGCTTACCTTATTAAAATACAAAAGTGGCAAAGTATGTATATAATAATGTATACCTGTAATAAATGCGGAAAATGAAGAATTAAATGGAATAACAATAAATGTGCTCCTATTGAATTTGGAGCTGCCAGTCGCGTCCACATTGTTGAAAACCAATGCAGCAAACAATTTTGTTAACATTGTGTATTTGAGGTGGATAAAATAGCTTTTTTATAAAAAAAAAACTGGTGTTGCTGCCGCCGCGTCCGAGCGAAAACATGATAAAATTTCCAATACATCGACGTCCATTGTGAGCACTGGAACAAATGTTTTTATGTTTCCGAGAACAGTTTCAACTCGGTCTTGCTTTTTACTTCACGTGACCAGGTTTACTTGGTGAACCAGATGGAAAGTAGCGTTGGGCGCGATTTTCCGTTAAAAAAAATGAGAGCGTTATGTTTGCCTGGTGCTATACAGGGCGTCCCACGGCTATGCCACATGGAGGGAAAGTACCTTGAATATTATAGATGGATCATTTTGCTGACAGAAAACATTATTTTAATTTAAAAAACAGTTTAAAGTGCATTCATAGTTTTTTTAATAATTACATGGTTGAACCAGGAATCAAACCCGATACACGAGAAAAAAAAATACCCTGTAGCTTTGTCATACCGGTCGAAAGGTTTCATCATAAGGATTATTTTTTGCTTAATAACATAGTGTCAGAAATAAAAGGAAGCTACAGGGTATTTTATTTTCTCGTGTAGCGGGTTTGATTCCCGGTTCAACCATGTATTTATTAAAAAATCTATGAATGCAGTTTAAATTGTTTTTTAAATTATAATAATGTCTTCTTTTAGTAAAATGTTCCATCTATAATATTCAAGGTACTTTTCCTCCATGTGGCATAGCCGTGGGACGCCCTGAATAGAGCATGTTATTTTTTCTAAATCACTTGGTTGTAACTAAAGTTTAATTTTAAAGTGCCTCTTTTCTCTCGTCGCAATTTTTATTCCAAACAAATGCGAGGTGGCTGTCTTAGTTTCTCCAAACAGTATTTCAAAGCCCTATGCGGGGAGATAAATTCTCGTTTCGTGTATTTTTAACAAAAAATACGCTGGTAAAATTTATAGTCAAATCTCACGAGATTATGTTATCCTTGTTTGAACGGTAATGGATTTTAGGTAACACTTCCGCTTATTTAAAAGGGGAAACTTCTGAACTCGTTTTGATATTTTAATAGGCTGAAGATTAAGATAATTATGTATCTTCAGCAAAAGGCTTTCAGAAATTGCCAAAGTCAATGATCCCACCGCCCTGATATTTATAATAGCTTGGATATTAAAGTTCAAAGGCGTACAAAAACATTAACCATTATAATTCCATACCTACTTTAAAATGAAAACTGGTGTCTGTTGATGGACGTTTAAGATCTTTAAACTCATAGACGTTTTGTTTTTTTTTATGAATATTTTTATCAAGCTTATAATTTTTTACTTGATTTGTTCGTGCCTTTGTCATTCTAGTTTAAATTTATAAGTCAATTTCTCACCATTTTCCGTTATTGTAATATTTGTCTGATTTCTGGAATAGATGTTAACCCGAAAATAATGCAATGTTATGGTATTATATATACAGGGCGTCCCTCGGCTATGCCACATGGAGGGAAAGTACCATGGATATTGTAGATGGAACATTTTACTGAAAGAAAACATTATTTCAGTTTAATTAACAATTTAAAAAGGACATTCAACTGTCATTATCATTTTAAAGTACTTATTACTAATGAATCATTACCCACTTGAGAAGTGCGTATCATTTCCCTATTATAATTTAAATGCATGATAAAATTATAAAGAGATACGTAATCAGTAGGTACCTGGTTGTATGCAACTAATCGAGTTTCTGTCCAATCAAGTTTCTGCCGTATACTGAATCTGCCGAAAGACGCGTAAATGATTTTGTCTACAAACAGAACTTAACTATTCTAAATATCTACCACAACATGATCAAAAAATTCGACAAGGAGCGAAATAATCAAGAGAATGCGACTTTATATTCAACAGAATGGGACTCATTTTGACTTAATGTGTTAAATCTGTCATAAGTGGTTCAAATTATAGCATCAGCTTTGGGCACAAAATGTTTCCATTGTGAGAGTAATGGTTAAGTATATAAAAAAAAAAACAAAAAAAAAGTTATCCGTTTACGTTCATACAATGTGAGCCGTAATAACCCGTGAGAAATATTATTTATTAGAATATTTACTTTTTTAATGCAGAAAAAATGCTTGAATTATTTTTACACTAATAATGAAAAATCTATTTCACGTCAAGTACTTCATCTATTTACACGTGAATAATTATTTAAAAAATCCATTGTTTTAGGATCACACACCCCTTAGATAAATGAAAAACATTAGCTAAGGAGCAAGTAAGAGATATAAGTGTGGTATAGGAGCTTTAAGAGTCGCACAGTACGAGCAGGTGCGCAAACTTGGTATTCTTGAAGCCAGCTTAGTTTACTTATTAAGAGGTGCCGGGAGACTAAATTAAGGAACTTCTATGACTAAATCTTAAACATAAATAACAAAACTTTATTCAAACTTGTTAAGGAAGTGTTATTACCGTGTTGTCATAGCTAGTTTAAGGTCATTAAACATTTGACTTTATTTACTGCTTGGTTTTGGCACGCCATTTTTAATGCAAAGTAAAGAAAAACGAGTACTAAAGCTACCTTATAGTAAGTGGGATCTGTGACCTGAACCTGTTCACATTCTTAATACTACACTCTTAAGACTGCAATCCTAAGACTGCGAATGCGTTTCCAACCCTGTGTACTAATATGGCTTCAAAGCTAGTAATTTCACAGGTTGTATTTCCACACTGGAACACAACAATGCAGATACTGCTGCTTGGCGGTAGTTTAAAGGCAAGGTATTTCCAACACTAAACATAAACTAAACTAACTAAACTATTAAAAAAAAACCCTATGTCCTTTCTCGGGGTTCAAGCTGTCTCCATACCAAATTTTATCAAGATCGGTTTATCAGTTTAATCGTGAACGCGTAACCAACAGACAAAGTTACTTTCACGTTCGTAATATGTATTACAATATGAATTATCCTAAGTCTAAGTCTCACGTTTAACGTGTTATTCAAACACATAACACAGCAAATAACTTACGAGACGTACAAACCTTTCAGCAGCTTATCTCGACTGTTCCTTAGCGTTCTATTTATGCTTTATAGTGGTGCTCGAAAAAATCGCTCGCATTATTTTGAGATCACTTCGCTAACGTTCGAGCTCCTATTTCTTTCGAATGGTTATCGACAACTTACGTTATTGGATTGTTCAGAGTTTCTCGAGGAAATGCTCGCATTTCCACGTCACATAAATACCTAAACAATATATACACTATTCTGTGACTCAAGGACAAGATTGAGAAAATGCAAAAAAGTCAAAAATGTTTTTATTATAAATTTTGAGTGAAAGGATTAGTTTGCATAGTTTAAGTAAATTAAAAATAGGACGGGGAAAAAGTCTTTTCGCATTTAGTATGTATAAACATGTAATAAAATCTCTTTGGCTGTACTATTTGTATCTGGCTGGTTTTGATGACATTAAAAAGATCACAATTCAAAAAAAAGAAACAAATTAGGAAAATCTTGTTTCCCACTATTTTTCATTTGTTTTTCTTTTTGTCAAAATGAGGAAATCTAATAAGGAAATGCGATACATTTTAAAATTGTATTATAAAAAAGAAATAATGCAACGCTAGCCGCGAAAAAACAGTGTCAGTAAGAGTAGCACAAAGTTGGTTTGAGCATTTTTAATCAGGGAATTTTGATGTCAAAGATGCACCTCGCTCTAACTAAGCACCCTGTTAAGTTTTCATATAAAATGTGAAAATACTTTTTCCCCGACCTAATAATAATAGTAAATGTCTAAATGCCCCTTAAAATATACTGTACTTTTTGGATTCTGAATATCGATTTTTGAGGTAATATTTGTTTGATTATTTTCCTTAAATTCGTGTTATTTCAACTAAAAAACCAAATGTGTACTTTCTTTTAAGATATTTTCCAGTTTTTTAATATTTGTTGTTCAATAAAATGGCACGTTCAGATTTCAGTATATCCTAAACGGTCCCTTTTTTAAATATTGATCATGGCATACACATTTATTATTTTACTTTTTGGGGACAGGGGGTGACTTATTTTTTTTCTTATCTTTCAATTGATATTACAGCGTACACATTTTCTACGATGTGACAGAATACCTAGTTAAGAAAAATAACCTTATATTTTTATTACATTTGCTGTCTGAATCTCTCAGGAAAAATCACACACGGACTTTGTATTACATTGCAACTTTACCCTAGTTCTGAGATTATAGGTACGCCACCGTATCTGTTGGGTACACAAACCTATTCCATTTTGTTGGTGGAACTATCATGTAACTAGTTTCACAGTACCTGCCAACTTGTTCTACGGTAGCGGGATGAAGTTTATTTCGGCTTATCATATGCGTATATTTTGCCGGATGGATTTTATCGCCCCAGGCTATTTCGTAACAGGCGAGCTCGCTTTCGGTGATTGAGTGGATATCACTCTTGGCAACAGTTTTTGGACACGAACATGTAACTCGCGGCTTTTATTGTAAACTATGAGGACTTATTGTAGTCACAGTGTGAGTAGGAATGTCCCCGTGAGGTACCTAAAAGAGTCATTTAAAGCCGCCACTGCAACATACCCTTGATTACTAGCAAGCGTTAAAAATATAATTGTCTGTTTACATCTAAGAGATACAGGGGATACCTTTAGTAAAGTAAAGGAATATTAAATGAAACAATATAAAATAATGTTTCAACTACGCTCTTAGATGCTACTCACATAAAAAAGGGAAAAATAGTTATTTGCGCAACAGAGAGCAAATTTGCTTTTTGCTGCGAGTGTTGATACTGAATCCCGAGCAAGCGAAGGTTCTTGAATTGAATCCCGTGCTACACTCAGGATTCAAAGACACGAAATGCAAATAAATATGGTTATGTTGCACATACTCGTACAACTTTTCAGCAGCGAGAACATATGTTTTCCTTACAGGTAAAAAAGATAACGTGGTAAAAATTAAACGATATGTAACATAATATATTTGTCCCCCAGCCGCCCGCGTGGTGCAACACTACAACCACCTTATAAAATTTAAAATTTACTTTGTCTCATGCTTGCATCAAAATCCAATTTTGGTCACTATTTTTAAAAAGCAAAACCAGCATTTTTTTATGTGCTGAGGTGAAAATATATCCATGTTTAAATTCTACCACTCAGTCCTATGTCGTCGATACTGTGGATAGTTAGCGGTGGAGTATCTCAGCCCACTCCGGTCGGTGTTTGCTCTCCGACCGGCGCCGACCCAATACATCAACGATTCATCTACCCGCGGTAATGGCAAAACATTGTAGTGATTGCACCCAGCTGGTTACGTTGGTAGCTGTACATAATTGAGTGAGCGTGTAAGTTATATGAGGCAGTTATTGGTTGAGTTAACTTTGAACGACAAAATCATGTAATACTTGTCATTTGTTATGCGTTATTGATTTGCATGCAGATGATATGTGTTATTGATTTGAAGCTTTAAGTCACGTTAAACATACGATTATTTTGCACACATTTGTATGGAGAAGTGTATTTAGTGACTTTCAAAATTCAGATTCAAATTCAAATACAATTCGTTTATTTCATTACATTACATTACATTTAAATTTACATCAAATAGAATTTGGCAAGTAAGTATTGGTCATACATGATCGGGAAATAAACCGAGTAGTTTTTTTAAGACATAAAGTACATATTTCGTTTTAATCTGAGAATTTATAGTAAAAGTTATGAGAAACGATTGTTGCATTAGAACTCCATACCTACCAAAAAAACGGTTTTTCTTTACGAAGTAAAAAAAAGACCCATTTGAATTATTTAGCATCCTGTACATGTTTATCATTGGGTCAAGAACGATTAACAACATTATCAAAATTTAACGTATCAATAAACATCACCGTGGGAAAGAGGTCTTTATTTACCATTTTCGTCATGTACACGTGTCGTCTCATAAATTTATCGATAAATAGATTGATATTTTCATGACTAGGCCTGTTATCATATTCCACAAACAAACCTTGACATTCAGCCCTATTGGAAATAAAACTACGCCCTTGGTCGCTTAAGAACTGAATAAACAAAGAAAGACTTATCGATGCCAATATTGCTTTCGCTCCAGCGTATTTTTACCCTTCACTTACCCCGGTTAAGGTTTACCTAATTTTAGGATTTATTTTCTTTAGATCTTAAGCAGGTTACCAAAATAATGTAAGTACCTACCTGCCTAATATCAAAAAACTTTGGAAATATTATTACAATATCCAGAATGAAAGAGATTTTTGGATAACATATTTTGACTAACTGCCGGCCGATAATACTTCCATATGAGTTTGTTATATAACCAACTAACTTTTTGAATCCTAAATTAGATAATGGAACAGTTAATAGACCAGTCATATATATTAAAGTGAAGGCAACTTGACGTTCAGAATTTATAACAAACATTAAAATTAATTTTCTTGTTTCATGGTCAATGGAACCATTAGGTACATTTTATATTTCAAATATATTTATTGTACATGAATATGAGTATACATCAAGTATACCGAAGACTAAATAGGTACATTTCCAAAAGAGCTTACACTGGACCCTAGAGCGAAAGGTTACAAATGGTTGTGTGTGTGCGTGTGTGTGTGTGTGTGCGTCTGCGTGTTTGTGTGTCTGTGTCTGTCAGTGTGTGTGTCAATCTGCGCGTCAATTTGAGTGCGAAATTCAACTCATTAATTACTCTTACAAATTCATCTAATTCTCACTATCCCTTTCATAGCGTTGATATTATATTACTAACTTTTACCCTCAACTTCATCCGTGTTGACCATCCCAAGGGAACAGTAAATAGTCACAAACTTTCGCAGTTATAATAAAAAATTGATGTGATTTACAAATTGTGTTGTATAATAGGTCTAAAACTAAAAACATCTTGCATTTGCTAAGCAGTTTAATACGATCTATAGAAAGGGACGCTCCTAAAATTGCTCTTTTAAAGAAATTACACGGACAAGAAATTTAATTTGGGTTTATCCGTTTCAGTTATTTGTATAAGAACCCTGCGGTATTGAATTGAATATTATTTACTTTAAGATCATAGAGAAAGTTGGACTAGTTGTAAAAGCTTGTTAAAGCGCAAAAAAATCTTGCCCACCCTGTATGTAATGATTCATTTTTCAAATTAATTATAAACATCTCTATAAACGCTACGCGTACCCATAACAGACAAAGCTCTGCGAACATCAAATTAATGGACTTAACACTGCTGTCACATTTCCATCCAATTAGGATTCCAGACCAAGCTTGCAAGCCCTGCTAATGCAGTTTCCAAATCCTGCTAATTATTTTGGTAATTCCATAATTAACAATACGGTACCGGAATTGCTTTAAACCAAATTTTGGTTTATAAACTTTTGGTTAATGAACGTGTCTGCGGGAAATCGTACAGTTAAATTTGATTTATGTACTTACTAAGAGTAACGCCTTACCCTGGATTCCTATATTCAAAACGTCTCGTTAAATTTTGAAATTTTCTGTATACAAAATGTGTGAAATTTTAACGAGACGTCACATTTTAACGAGACGTTTTGAATATAGAAACCACGGGTAAGTGTGCGTTTTTATTCATGATCCAAATGCCGATGTCCTTGTATTTAAGCTCTTCGCTACGCAACTCCATCATGGCACCAGGAAGCGAAGAAGGCATTATTCAAATATATGACACGGTCTGGTCGGCATAGAGAAGGCATACACAGGCCACCTGATGGTAAGGAGACCCCATAGATATTTTTACCTTCAAAATTAGAATCTTTAAACTGATGCCAACCCTGAGGATTAAGATGGAATGCACACCGGAACACAACGATGCGAATGCTGCTGGTAGTGGTAGGTTAGAGGATAATATGGTGGTCCCGTCGGTAGGAAAAAATCAGCTGAAGCAATGCCAGAATTTTCGGACAGCTTTTTACTGGTAACTAGGCTGTTTTTTCTCTTTAAATTGCATGTTTCCACTTTCATTAGTTGGTTGTTTGCATGTATAGGAATTGCTGGTACGATCGATCTTAAAAATTGCTGTAAACTTTAGTGCTTTGTCACTTTAACATCAAGTTTGAACCGCTGCACTAATCTGTCAAAGGCGTTAAAGCGACAAAGTATAAAAGTGTGCAGCTAGTTATAATAAGGCCGACTGTATTCGAAACCACTTCTGAAGGAGGAGTGCCTTAAGGTCAGTCGGATAGACTAAACAGCCTATTCGGGAAGTGACACCAAGTTCTTCTAGTCACACTTATCAAGCTTAATCGTATGAACAAAAAAACCTCATAATTACTTTTGAGGATTTTTGTGTCATTAATGTACACAACCTACCAAACTCCGTAGACAATCTTTTTATAAGTTTTTGTCCCTCTCCTCATACTGACTGGTCTTCTGCTGATACTCAATCAGATAGGGTTACCGAGGTACCCTATGGTTTTATATAAACAGCCATCGCGTCATATTCCAACGTTATTGCTAGTGGTATAAAGGTGTATAGATATTTTTGACGTCTTGGGAACGTTTATATATTTATGCTCTTGACTGTAGGTACCTATTGATAATATGTCCTCCCCTCTAATAAGTGCTCAGGGGGGTTATCATGAGCTAGCTTTGCAGTTCATTTTACGGTCAGCGAAAAGGACAGAGCTACGGCAGTTATATAGCTCTGTCCTTTACGCTGACCGTAAACAGAACTGCAAAGCTAGCTCATGATAACCCCCCAGGGGGGCCTAGTAATATAACGTATGTGATCTTCGAAGATAGGCAATATGACCTATAATTTTTATGGTATTTTGGACGATAGAAAACATAAACATTAACAGCGTTTGCATTCTGGCTTGGCCTACTGAGCGCTTTCAGGTCCGATGTGGCTCCGAGAATGTTTATGGCAATTACTTCCGTGTCCAAATCCTTAGCGCCACTGGTTTATTGATCACAATTTTAAATTAAATTGCACGAAAGTTTTATTTTTAGGTTATAAATATTTAGAGCTGACTTTTATGAGTCATATAAAGTCAGCAACATTCATAGCATTAAAATGCCGTCAAATAAATAAAGCTAACTTTTAAGTTATAAAAATTTGGATGTTGGTCGCTTTGCTTCATACATTAACAAATTAATAAACTCCTGGACGCCCAGACCAAAAATTATTCATATCTTGGTAACCGCAACAGATATTATAGATGTCATATTTTAGGGGTACTTTAATACGGTAGAGAACCGGAAATATTTTGTTTTGGTATAAGCACAGTGGTTTTTCATCCCAAGTCGCTATTTTAATGCTTGGGCTTCCACTGCAAAGTGTTTTTGTTCCAGTATTAGTACTTTGATCCTCAGGAGGTAGTTTCCTAATTTTTGTCCTTAACGATGTACACTTTTTTTGAAAACCGCCCTCTTACGACCTATATCGTACTCCCATCTATCATTATTCCTTTATCAGCTTTAGGACCTAAAGCCACAAACGCACTAAAAGCGGAGGCAGTGCAGTGCGGCGCGTTCCAATACAAAGCACGCCTCCACCGCGCATTCAAAACGCTTTAGCATGGGACCGCGTCGTACCGCGCCGCCTTCGCTCCTAGTGCGTTTGCGGCTTAAAACTTCATGATCGCTCTAGCACTAGCTATAAGTAAGGCTGAAGTTGAACAATATTGCAGGAACTAATGTAGAGGGCGTGTCGCGCCGGATGCTGGCGCGCTCGCCCTCGGGATAAACACCCCGGCTAAAAGCCGCCTCTCAAGAAATGAACCGAATTCCCGCCTCGGAGTTATGGCCGGATGTTTGCCAGGTTGATTGTCGAGTGCGCGACAACGACAAACCAACGAAATTCATTACTTTTTACATTTGACGACCCGTTAAGCCTAGTTGGTTTGGTAGTGACCCTGCTTACGAAGCTATGGTCCTGAGTTCAATTTCCGCTATGGTAAAATATTTCTGTGATGAGCGCGAATACTTATTTCTTGAATCGTTAGGTATTTTTGAATATATTTATCTATCTAAGCATGTGTATCTTTGTGTAATACCCAAAGTAGAGCTTAGTTTAAGACTAAGTCAAGACTAGGATTATTTATTTATTTATTTATTTATGAACATGAATTTTAATCAGGCCAATCATTTAACGGATTATTTTTTATTTGATTGGCCATTCCTTCAGGCAGGTCCTGTATAAATTTGATTAAGAGCTCAAAACTGGCGAATCAAACTCCTTAACGGTCGACAGGAAATTACCTGCTATTAATAATTTCATTCTTAGGGTTCCGTACCTAAAACAAAAAGAAACCCTTCTAGGATCACTCGTTGCCCTGGTGTTGTGCGTGAGGCTGCCGACCCTTGAAGACCCTTTTTCTCAGGTACGTGTAGCCGCCCTGCGCGCCTTTTAAGTATAAATTGAAATCAAATACTTAGGTCTATGGTCACTTGCAGCTGTTGAAAAACAATAAAATTTCAGCGACTAACAATTTTATGCTAAGTAATTTAATAATATTTTAATTGCTTTTTTACTAGGCTAAGTATAATTATACGTATACATACAATCGCGCCTTCATTCCCAAAGTGGGGTAGGCAGAGCTACAGAACATTATGTGTCCCACTAATAACATTTATTAGTGCCATTTTTTGTGACTAACATTAATTTTATTGTTGCTACAGTAACGTCAATGAAACCCAAGAGCTAGCAACTGACTGGTTTATTAGTTTGTACAATATTAATTACTCTACATACAACCGTTACAGCTACCAAATTGTTGATTTAACATTTGTTTGACTTTAAAGTATTTTAGGACTTTACACATAGATAAGTTGTACTTGTACCCAGAAAAAAAATTGAGCTGTCGCTAATATACTACAAAATTAATTATAGTTCTAACAAGCTACAGTTTGAAGCAAGGCAGTGCATGGCAGTGCATTGATGATTGATGTACATTGTAAAAAATTGCTTTCGATATGAGAACTGTCTCAGTTTCCGAGTACTAACTGAAAACCGTAAACTGAGCCCTAACTCTCCAAAATTGGAAAACCATGAAAGTGAAATATTTGCTAACCCAGTTCGGTACCTGCATGTGCAAGCAAACAATGCTCCTGCCGCCCGTTCCCGCCCTTTGTTCGCGTCGTCCGGATCGAAATTACATTCCTGATAACAACATGAAGAATTGTCACCAGTCCACCACATTGGAAATTGAAACTGCACAAGTGTGTTTATACCTACTAAAAATCATCTAAGACCGCCAAATAACTTTAAACAGAACATAGTTCATACTTGGTATTTTTTTGAGATAGGTATTGGAGGTCCGTAGTCAAACTAGGAACCCTTCTCGCCATGTACGTACGTCCGTCCGTTCGTCCGTCCGCAGCGCATATAATGAATTTAAAAGGAAAACTATCATGATTCATTAGACATCAGTAGTTCTTGAGATACAGGCGATGAAAGTGTTTATATGTATAAGGGATGATGATGATTAGATGATGTTAGTAGGTATACCTACTAAAATCATCTAAGATGGCACCAAATGACTTTAAATGGAAAATTAGTCGTTACTGGTTGATTTTTATGTTTGTATTACTTAACCGCTTCGGAACTCTACACTGAGCATGGTCCGACATGCTCTTGCCCGGTTTTTAATTGTTTTGTGGTTACGGCATCGGAACCCTACAGAGCATGGTCCGATACGATCGTGCCCGGTTTTGATTTTTTCTAATATCGAGGCCTTAATTCCACAGAACAGATTAACCTAACTCTTATAGCTTCGATTTCCCAATACTGACATTTGGATGGCTGTATAGAATGAACTAAATTTGTATGCACGAATATATTTGCAATATTTGAAATTTAGACACAGTTTAACTAATTGTCGTGAAAATAAATAAATTAATGTACTCCTGGCGGGATAAACGGATATAAACATACAACGCGGGCAGAAATGGTCGCGAAACGTGTTTAGTAATTAATACTGCTTTTGCTTTTGAGCTTAATTTAGGTTGAAGAGAAAATTGACAAAGTGAATATCTGTGCCGTTGAAATTTCGAGCTCGATTTATACCATCAACGGCAAAATATCCGTGTCACGTTATTGAAAAGGGATTAAACCCTCAACAGAATTCATTACTTCAATTGCCAGACACAATTTATATTTTTCTGTTAAACGATACATTTTTTATTGGGTCATAAGAATACAAAATCGCACTAAAATGGCGAATGGCACCTATCCATTTAATTACTATTAAATTATCTTTTAAATCAATTTAGGAGATATGATTTTGACGACACGTTAGCCTAGTTGGGAGTGACCCTGCCTCCGAAGCCAACGGTCCTGGGTCAAATCCCGGTAAGAGTAGATATCTGTGTGATGAGCGCTAATATTTTTGTTCCTGAGTCTTGGATGTTTTCTATGTATTTAAGTATGTATTTCTTTATCTAAATATGTTTATCGTTGTGTAGTACCCGTAGTACAAGCCTAGAGCTTGGTTTGGGACTCACTACTATTGACTAGAGGTCAATTTTGTGTCAGATTGTCCCTTTTTGCCATTGTGTAACGCATTCTCTGAACATGTACTATGCCATGGCATCAGCTCTTCTGGTGCAAGCAACTCAGACTAATCTTCTCTTTCTAATTCCAGGGCCTAAAGTCCATTTCCGTTGGCGATTTGCGGTATTGACTGTAGGACGTGTTCCTCATTAATCCAAAAAGCACCAGCGGTTACCTACCACTCACGATTTTTGGATGAACATTGAAAATATTGAATTCGATTTTTTTCGAAGTTCGGTCTTGGTGTGACGATGCGGTTTATTTTATACATACTTTCGAGCGTTCGATTATTCAGATATCGAACCGACACGCAATACTTTTATCAAACAAGTACGCAAAAAACGTGAGGCAGGCACTTAGTTTCACGGTTGGTTTCCAGTTTTCGATTTCGACGTAATTTTATTACCCTTTAGGTCGTTGTCGAATAATGACGGTCGTATTCTAAAGCATTGTGCCTGCCAAAAGCGAAAACTCTTTCAATATTCTAATGCCGGCAATAAAAGATTCGTATTAGCATCGGAAACGTTCGGTCAGGAGCCGAGCGGAAGACTGCACCATATATATAAATGCTAAGTAACCACACCGACGAGTCTCGTCATGAATACCTTATTTTGTTGGATTCGGTCAAAAAATGTGTAAAGTGAAAGTCGTTATTTCTAAGAGGGTTCTGCTATTTGGTTGCCATGTGAGATTTGATATAAGAGGATGAGTAAGGCGCAAAGCGTTGGTGGGTAGGTACGTTTTTTGGTTTATCCCTCATGGCTGAGGAATTATTCTGCCTATTAATAAATAACGGACATAAAATGACTAATTAAATATATACCATCCTCATCTAAAATAATCTGAAGTATATTTTACTATAAAAAGTTTGCGTTTGCATTATTTCTTTAGCGACGATATATCATCGATTAAAGTGAAATTCGAAGTCATTCCAAGATGTTTTTTTCAGATTAAACTCAATCAACTCAACACAATTTGTAAACTTGGTGGCTAAAATATTAGAAAACAATACCGTTAAAACCAATATAATAAATATAAACCAATTAAGTTACATTTTACGCAGAAGGAAGCAAAAAAAACAAGAAGCGTGTTAATAATATTTTATATAAAGACGAAATAAGTATAAAAACACAGGCAATTAATAAAATAGGTATAACGAAATAGCACTATCTATGTTTAAAAGTAAAGTTAAATGCTATGTTTTTCTTACGACTATAAATGCGAAGTTTGAAATTTGCCACAGGATTTACATTCATCTGGCATAACTTTTTTTGGCATTTTTTTTTCTGTTAGCGTATACTTTTCAGGATTGTCATAAAATAAACCTAACCTAACCATTTGGGTTCTATGCTAACAAATTTTAAGTAATCCTGAGTAGTATACCAAATGATGATTGTGCCAGATAAATTCGTGTAGTCTGGATTCTGGAATAGCTCATAGGCTACTTTTAGTCCCGAAATAAATCACTGTTCCCGGGAATGGAAAAGTTACGAATTTTACGCGGATGGAGCCGCGGGCAGAAGCTAGTATTTAATAACATATTATTATACACAAAAATCATAATTCCTAACGAAAGTCAGGTCTGCGGTACCTTGAAAGCTTGCCCATCATGAGCTCTCTATACCTATCAAAGATCGATTTCAGATATTTATGGCCTATTACGAAGGTATGGAAAGTGTGTTCTCGTAATACCCGCGTATTCATCAATCCAACTGACTGGAGGTGAATACTAAATTTGTTTATTTTGCAAGACAAGAAACAAAGTAGGGTTGGAGCAAGCGTGAATCTATAAAAGGGGTGGGGATGTGGTCATAAACACTAATAATCATTGATCGGAATAGGTAGCGCAATTTCGGGTGAATTACCTTAAACATTTTACTTAATATGGATGAGACCCGAGATTCCGGACCTCTTATTTTTTTACTAAATATTTTCTTGACATGACCTCAATTGAAGTTTTATGGAAAAATGAGAAAAATAAATGGTTTTGCCATTGTAAGTGTCTACAAATTTCGTCAATGCCATATTCGATACTAGCAAAATAATCGTTAAAATTATAAATTAATTACATTTCTGAACCAAACACAAACTTTAAAACCTTGCAAATGAAATCCCGGTGTTACAAGCTATATCCATGCTAAGCTTACGCACCGAAGTCCCACGAAATTGCACCGTCTATTCCGATTTCTGCTAATAATGTGCGTGTTTAAAATCAAGAGTATAGTTTCATGTTTTTATTTTGGAAATCTGTTAAACGGCCTTAGATAAGATGCTTAAAGCTGGAGTAAACGATTTTCGACAATTGTCAGAATGTATGGAGGTATTTTATCGCAAGTCCGAAGCTTTCTTTCCCCGCTGTTTCATTTGTCTGAATATTGATAAGTTCGAAATGCATTTAAAGAAGAATCTCTAGAACTCATAGGTTATGTTAGGTTTGTTTTTTAACAACCCTGGAAAGCACTTACCTATCGCCAAGCAGCTGTGTTTGTGTTGTTGTGTTCAGTGTGGGGATAAAAACAACCGGTAAAATGACTAGCAAAGAGGCATTCTATCTAGTCCAAAAGACGCATTTGAGGTTTAGGATTGCAGTCTTGAGATTATAGTCTTAAAAATCCAAATGTCTATAGGTCTCGGATCCACTTCCATTCTCTTCCATCAGGTGGCTTGAGTGCTAGTGTGCCGTTTCAGTTAAATCACTACATAGTATAAAACAAAGTCGCTCCCCGCTGTCTGTCCCTATGTATGCTTAGATCTTGAAAACTACGCCACGGATTTTGATGCGGTTTTTTTTAATACATAGAGTGATTCAAGAGGAAGGTTTATATATATAATATTTTAACCCGGAGCGAAGCGAGGGCGGGTCGCTAGTATAGCTATATTTCTAAGTTATGAATATTCGGTCAACTGGAACAGTTGTAAACGAACGCTCTTGCGATTGGTAATCATTGAATTAACATGAGCGGTCGACGGACCGTCCGATAGTTAACTTTAGCTTAGACGTAGGCGTCAATACTACGCTAAAGTTAAACTGTTTCTCATAAAATTTTACATCACTAACGATCGTAACTCCGAAGTAACATAGTGTGTGATAGATTAATATAGTTATCTCTTGATCCAGGAACTTGAAATTCAATGGGACCGTCATCATCATCACTCATTTAGCGAAGAATTGCTGGCTGGAGTTCAGTAAAGTGGTTGGCTGTACAGTCAAGGGCATTAATATCTATACAGCCATCGCATCAAATATGTATACTTACATGAACCTTGTTGCCAGTGGCATAAATGTGAGATATTTTTAACGTCTTTGGAACGTATATATATTTATGCCCTTAACTGTACTACGAAAATGGTCATGCTGCAGTGAGCGAGCCAGATTTATCAGCACGGCTAGCACATGCCGCAAGATAGGCTACCCGTTATTATCTAATTAGAACGGTCAGAAAAAGACAGGTAGTCTATCTCGCGGACGACATAACTCGCGCGCCGTGATGTGCTAGCCGTGCAGGGGCCCTAGCCAAGATGCAAAAGCTCCTAACGTTTTTCTCAAAATGTATGGGAAGGCAGTCGACCACGTGGTTAATCGAAACGCACGAGAATTTCATCCCATACGTTCTGAGCGATAGAAAAGAAAAACGTTAGAAGCGTTTGCATCTTGGCTAGGGCCCCAGGGCAGAAACAACTTGGATATGTTAGGTTAAAAAGCTATGGCGGGACAGGCCAAATTATCTTATTGCTTGAAACGAGTAACAATATTATTACAAAACATATTTTTCATTAACAATTTTATTAAAAACAGCATTATGACATGTGTAAAAACATAATCCAAGTACAATACAATACAATACAAATACTCTTTATTGAACACCAAAAATAAAAAATAAAAACAGAACATGGAACAGTACATTTAAATCATAGGTATACAACAGGCGGTCTTACCGCTAAATAGCGATCTCTTCCAGACAACCTTGTAAGAGAAATAACTGAGGACACATATTCATGGCAGGGGGTGTAAACTAATTCGTTTAGAACTCAAACTAAATAACTACACGAAACAATTAAATTATTTCAATTTTGAAATTAGAACTATTTATAAATATAGGTACTAAATATAAATACATAAAATAAATAATTGAATAAATACATACTAAATACATATAATTATACATCTATATAATATATACATACATACATCCTCCAAAAACAGCCAAACAATGACAACAGACGAAGCATGAGATATAACAAAGAAAAAAAGTAAGGGAGATAATAGAAAAACTACGGAAGTGACAGAAAATGATCCTTTAGCTTGCTTTTAAAAATGGCAACAGACTTAGCACGTCGTACCTCCACAGGCAAAGCATTCCATAACCTTATCGCCTTGATGGTAAAAGAATTTGTGTAAAATTTAGAGGAAGAAAAAGGAACTGACAGGAGAAGGTTTTGGGACGCTCTAATAGATTTAAAATAATTGAACCGCTCTTTTAGGTAGCGCGGGGTTGCAGGGTTGAAAAGAATGCTGAAGAGGAGATTTAAAATGTGAAAGTTACGACGAGCACGGATTGTGAGCCACTTGAGCTGATTGCGAAAAACGGAGACGTGGTCATACTTGCGTAACCCAAATATGAACCGTATGCACAAATTCTGAATACGCTCGAGCTTATCTAGTTGCTCCTCAGTGAGATCCAAATAGCACACGTCAGCATAATCTAGAATAGGAAGCAGTAAACTTTGAGCAAGCGCAATTTTCGTGGCAAGAGGCAGAAAGTTCTGAAGCCGTCTGAGAGAACCTACAGCTGCAAACATCTTCCTGCTAGTCTCACTAACTTGAGGTGCCCATGACAAAGTGCGGTCCATGATGACACCCAGATTCTTAACCTGGAGAGAGTAAGGTATCAGAACACCGTCGAAAAAAACTGGGGGAAGATTCACAAAGTTGACTCTAGAAATTAGTTGGGAGCTGCCAATGACGATCACTTGAGTTTTAGAAGGGTTTACTTTTAGCCCAAACGCATTGCTCCAACTCAAAATTCGTTTCAAATCTTCATTGACAGCGTCAACCACAGAAAAAAGATCGTCAAGCGTACCCTGAGTATAAATTTGAAGGTCGTCAGCATAAAGGTGATAAGAAGAGAGAAGGTTTTGTGTAATGGAATTAATAAAGATAGAAAAAAGAAGCGGAGACAGCACGCCACCTTGCGGAACGCCGGCCAGCGTGCTGCACCATGAAGATCGAGAATCACCTATCTTTATTCGCTGCCGACGACCCATTAAGTAGCTATGAAACCATTCAATTACCGCAGGAGATATGTTAAGGGAGCGTAGAATTCCAAGCATTATGTCAAAATCAACGGTATTAAAAGCATTACTAAAGTCTAGCAGTGTCAAAATCGTTAGTTTCCTGCTATCCATGCCAGCGCGAATGTCGTCCGTGATTTTGACAAGAGCAGTAGCCGTACTATGACCAGGACGGAAACCGGACTGAAAGGGGTTAAGGAGATCATATCTGTTTAAGTAGGACGACAATTGCTGATGAACAAGACGCTCCAGGATCTTAGATAAGAAAGGAAGAATGGATACGGGACGATAATCAGAAAAGGAAGCGGGATTAGGTTTTTTGGGAAGAGGGACAACTTCAGCATCCTTCCATAACGAAGGAAACTCATTACTTATAATGGACCTATTAAGGATACTAGAGATGATAGGAACGAGAAGGTCAAGCAAAGGGAGGATCATATTATGGCTAATGCTATCAACACCAACTGCGTTGGAACTGATGGATAGTATGCTCCTCTTAACATCACTGTCAGAGAATTGAGAAAAGGAAAAAGATGAAGTATCAGGAGTTGATAAGTTAGAAAGAAATTTTAGAGTATTGGCTTTAGCCGGACCATCAAATAAGGTAGAAGAAGAGAAATGCCGATTCAGCTGATTGATTTCAATATCTTTACTATAAGAATTTACTTGAGATTTTCCAACTCCTATAGATTTAAGAAACTTCCACACTTTAGCAGGATCCCCATTTTCCACAGATTTATGTATATGACGAGTTTGTGCATCACGACATATCGTGCCACAGCGGTTACGCAAGGTGTGGTACTTGAACTTATTTTCTTCCGATGAGTCAACTTTGTATCTAGATTTAGCAACATTCTTTTTGTGAATCAGGGCTCTAATTTCATCAGTAAGCCAAGGAGCAGGAAGATGCTTGATTTTGACAGGCCGAACCGGAGCATGGACATCATATAACTGAGTAAGTTGGGAGTTAAACAATGCGACTTGCTCGTCCACGGTATTAGCGTTAGTAATAACACTCCAGTCAACCTTAACTGCGTCCTCACGGAGACTGTCTGCATCCAACCTACTAAAATTGCGCTGGAGGAGAATTTTGGGCCTAGACTTAGGGGGACGGACTTTATAAGATAGGTAAATTAAGTCATGATATGAGAAGGCGTCCGCAGAGTATTGACCGTACTTAGCAACAAGAGTAGAAGAAGAAGTTAAAGCAAGATCTAAGAGTGATGGGGAACAATTGGGAGAACAATGAGTGGCGTTAGAAGGAAGAATACTCATGTTGCAAGCAGTGACGAGAGAAATGAGTGATTTAGAACGATGGTCATTTTTAAGAAGGCAAGTGTTGAAATCACCCATTAAGATATGGTGGCTAAAAGAAGGCATGAGATTTTCGAGAAGCTTTTCAAGGGATTCAAAGTAATTAACATGTAATGAAGGGGAATAAAATACTCCAAGCAGAAGTTTAGAGTGGGAAAAAGTTAAGCTGAGAAAAATATACTCTGCGGCGTCACAAGAGTTTTGCGCTGACGTACTTACAATCGTGAAAGGAATATGAGAACGAAGGTAAATGGCAACCCCGCCACCACCTCTTCCAGTACGATCGTTGCGAATCAAATTAAAACCTGGTAGAGAATAGGAAGAAGTCGATAAACAAGGTTTAAGCCACGACTCTGAAATTAAAATTGCGTGAATGTTTTTTAGGTCAAACGTTAGTATCATGTCATTAAAATGAGCAGGAATGCTTTGAGCGTTTATATGAACGACATTAAAATTTTTAGAAACATCAGAAAATTGAGCATCTAGTAATTCATGGAGAGAAAGAGGGAGACTATGAAAACTATCATCACTTACCGAGCTAGAAGAAAAAGAAACGTAATTATTACTATCATTACTATCAGTCCGGCTGGATGTAGACATATGTATAATTATTTATATAAAAAAATATATATGTTTATAGATATAAATAAAAAATAATTAAAAAGTAGGTTACTAAATATATTTAAACTGTATTTTAGTAAACACTACCTGCCAGCAGTAAAACAAAGAGAAGAACTAACATCATAGTACCAAAAGTTCAACTAAATTAATAATTAAACATTTTTAACGAATAACGGAACGCAACTTAAAGACGGCAACACTGAACAGACACGGAAGTGTCAGTGAGAAACGTCATGTTGTAGTGACAGTTGACTGATAACATTAAACTGCCAAATCGATCGCTCAATAAAAGCAATTAAAGGCATACCGTACTAAAAAATATATCATGCAACCAAAAACAAAAGGTGTAATAACATACGTACAATACTGCAAAATCACGAAGCACGAAGATGAACAACAACACAACAACAACATTACAACTATAACCACTACACAAATAAGTCGCTAATTATAGAGCAAAGTTAGTAAGCTTAAGCCGACGGCTTCACTATATTTCTCCTAGACTTTTTGACCGGCAGCACACTCTGCAAGGCACCACTGGCACCGGCACGAGGGGTCGAGGCAGTAGGGGCCGCTGGCACAACCGGGATGTGTCACGCGACTATTTAAACTCGCGCGACATGCATTGTGTTTTGTTTATTTATTGATCTTAATTCGCGATTATCGGTTTTTTGACGTCTCAGAGATTGATTTTTGCTCTGACAGTTAAGAGGTGATTGTCGAAATGGAACGTTTGCGTATTGTTTTCAAGTGTCTCGATTGGTTTTTCAATTCGAGGATGGCAACACCTGAGCTATACTGGTCAGACAGGGTTGTTTGTCAAGCTCTTTTTTCGATTCGGAGGCCGCGCGTTACCGGCCGGCATTTCGTTTTGTACTGAAGCATTATTAGTTAATCGTCGCTTGTTGCGGTTAAATTCGGCGGGCTTTTGGCGGAGATGTGTCGCCACGTCATTGTTTGACGCTTATTTTCGGGATTCTATCGGTAAGTAGATTTATTTCGATGGATGATTTTCTCAACCCCGAAGCCTTGTGTTCTCGTTGTTTCATAAGATGTTTTATTTCAGTCGGGATGCGACTGTAGCTGTATAAGCCGAGCTTCAGCAGGAAACCGGCGATGGGAACCCGTCTTTTTGAAGAAATGGGTGGTATGTATTTTCATATTCACTTGGTGAAAACATCTTTTGACGCCATGTTGCCTAGTGCAACCTGTCGCTTCTTGAGCACGAGTTTGATGCTATTTCCTTTTCTTGTTGCAGCGATATCGCATCCATTTTTTACACCATTTTTTATACCATTTTATCCCATTTTTTAAGAACCATTTTTTATGACCCATTTTTTTCACTTCACCATTTTTTACCCCATTTTTAACCCATTTTTTACTCCATTTTTGATGGTCCCATTTAGTCTCCCATTAATGCCATTTTATATGGATCTATTTATTCTAACCTCTTAGTGAGCTTTTTGCAAGCATATTTAGGCTGTGGCCTCTTACTCTTAGGGAATTATGATTTAACGCCCTTGAGCATTTCTTTTTCCTTATTTTTTTGAGACATCTGTCTCTTTATTTTGTTCTCTTCGAACGTTTCTCAAGTTAATGTTTTGTAAGGACCCTTCTGGTCCAAGCTTATTTAAATTTCCCCTCTCCTTTGCCCCTACACCACTGGTGCTGGAACTGCGAAGCAGGACTTCTGCGACCGGACGTGGTTGGCGTGAAACGGCCCCGTCTACCTCGAAACTCTGGTGCAGTTGGTGGACTTTAAGTAATTCTGTCTCCGTTAAATTGTAAGTTTTCTTTTCATTTCAATATAAACCTGACCAGGTGAACGACCAAGCTAATTTCAAACCTAATTCACAAGACCTGATTTCTATGTAACCTATAGATCTAAGTTCTAGCTAGGTTACCACCTAAGTATGTAGGTTATCAACTACTGTGTAACCGCCTGAACATAATTTATTGTTTATTAAAAAGCCTTAAAAACTATTGAGTGTTACTAATTTAACTCCAACTTTTACTAAGCCCGCCTTGAGATTAAAGGTTTCCAGTACTCTACCATCTATCTTTGATGCTATCCGTTTTCTTTTTTTGCCTGGCTTAGGACCCTGGCGCCCGATAGTTTTCTTTTCTTTATTATAGCAATTTTGCTAACTTATTTTTATTGGGTTCTAGCCAAGGAACTTTTACAGGGATTGACTCCAGTGTTGAGTAGTCTCAAACTGCTTGTAACAACATAGGTCTACCCACCCATGTTACAAATTTGTCGCTCGCGAACAGGGACTTGATATAGTAACTGTTTTCGTTTTTTTTATTTTTTATTTGGGCTTTTATATCTCAAGCTTGGGTACTTTATTTTTGTCATCTTTTTACTTTGTTGTGTTCAGTGCTAGTAGTGGTCTTTCACCTGCTATATTTATTGTTAACAGTGTATTGTGTAACTGTTTATTATTTTTATATCAGACATAAGACGTTTTCTGCTGGTCTTATGCTGAATGTTATTTTTATAGTGTCAGTGTAATGCTGTTACTATTGTTATCACTGTTAACGTACTTTACGGTCAGTATATGCAGTATTGTTTATTTGTGGTAGTGTATGAAGTTTCTTAATTGACTTATCTTACAGTATCGATACTATTCATTCTTTATATTATTTAAATTTAAAATCATTGTATTTAAATATTTGTTAGATTCATTTCTTAAAAATGGATCAACAAGAACATTTAGTGTCTGCTGGAGGAATTCTTAACCCTTCAGGTGCCGCTCCATCTGAGCAACCAGTAACTAATATGGATCAACCTACTTTTGTTTCCACTGGTACTAGTACAGATTCAGTTAACCTCCCTCAGGGTGATTTGATAACATTATCGGTTTATCAGGACAATTCTCATAATAATAATACTGTTCAATCTCAGTTACCTAACGCTTTAAATCTGACTAATGCTCATAATAACACTATGCTTTTGGATAACCGTTTTAGGTCAAATAATACTTTTGTAAAACAACCAGATTTATCTAAAACTAAAATTAATTTTAATGGGCGCACTTGCGTTCGCGAATTTTTGATGCAAGTTGAGGACTATCAATTCGCTCGTAGCATTGACGAATCTTATTTGTTGAGAGCTTTTTCATCTTTACTTTCCGATCAGGCGTTGAAATGGTTTCGTTCCGTTCGTACTACTATTGCCACTTGGTACGAATTGAAAGTAGCTTTAATGAAACGTTTTGATAAAAATGACTTTGATTATACGCTTGAATATCAACTTCGCACACGTAAACAGAAGCCTAGAGAATCTCTTTCTGATTACATTATTGATATGATGGACATGTCTAGTCAACTGACATTCCCTTTGTCTGAGGCAACCTTGATCGACATTATTAGACACAATATGTCACCGTCTCTCATGGTGCACTTTATAGGTAGACCTATTACAAATTTGGATTCCATAGTTCGTCTTAGCAAGGAAATTGATGCATTTAATTCTGTTAATTTAGTATCTAATCCGCCTACAGCTAGTGTAAGGAAACTTAATCCAATTTCTGTTAATAAGGATCTCTCATGTTTGAAATGCAAAAAGCCTGGTCATCACTATAGAGATTGTAAAACTGTAAAAGGCTTAGTGTGTTTTAAATGTAACAAAAAAGATGTCACTTCTATGACATGTGACAATTGTAATGTAATGGACGTGTCACCTGGTACTAGTGGTTCAAAAAACTTGTAGGCTCCGGTCGAACACCACTTTGCACAAAAGTTACTAGTGTTTCGGCTGGCAATGATAATAAAACTCTCCACTTTAATTTTAAACCTTCCGATACAGATATAAAAAATGATTTTAACTCTTGGCTTGACCACTTAAAAATATTCTTTGGAGTTCATAAAGCTGCCCCGGTGTTGTTTGTTGATAATAGTGACTCTCGGCCTTATTTAAATTTCAGAGTAAGGGATAGAATGTTTTCAGGATTATTGGACAGCGGTGCGAACAGTTGTGTTCTTGGTTCAAATTCTCATTTAACCTTTTTGAAATTCGGTTTGACACTTAGACAGAATTCTAGGCTTGTGGCTAGCACAGCTGACGGCTCTTCAAGAGGTGTTCTTGGTATTCTGGATATCCCAGTTACTGTTGATAATATAACACACACAATTCCATTTTTGGTTATTCCTTCTTTCGAACCTCCTATCATACTAGGATTTAATTTCTGGTTAAAATTTGGCTTAGCTAAAGAATTATTTGATAATATTTCCTATACTGACGTTCAACCTTCAATTTGTTCAGTAACGTCAGCTGCTCTTCTGACTTCATTTCAAAAAACTCAGTTAGAAGCAGTTATTAAAAAATTTGAAGACATTTCTTATGAAAAGAAAGGTTTAGGTTCAACTCATCTAGTTGAACACAAAATTAACACCACAGGTGACCCTATTAAGCAACGTTATTGGCCTCTTAGCCCAGCAAAGCAAAATGAATTGTATGCTGAGGTAGAAGTTCTTCTTAAGGATGGCGTTATACAACCTTCTAAATCACCTTGGTGCTCTCCTGTTATAGCAGTTGCCAAGAAGGATGGTAGTACTAGATTGTGTTTGGATTCTAGGCGTCTCAACTCTGTTACTATTAAGGATTCCTATCCGCTGCCTTATACCTCTAGAATTCTAGATAACCTGCGAGGAGCTAAATATATAACTGCTATAGATTTATCCAAGGCATTTTTACAGATCCCATTGGAGAAATCTTCGCGTGAAAAAACCGCTTTTGTTGTTCCAGGTAGAGGACTTTTTGAGTATGTACGATTGCCCTTCGGGTTAACCAACGCTCCTGCTGAATTACAACGCTTGGTAGACAGATTGTTTGGCCCTGAGTTTGATGATGTTTTGTTTAAATACTTAGATGACTTAATTTTAATTTCCACTGAATTTTCTGAACATATTTCACTCTTAGGTAAAGTTCATGAAATATTAAAAAACGCTGGTTTAACCATAAATTTAAAGAAATGTGAGTTTTGTAAGGATAGACTTCGCTACTTGGGTTATGTTGTGGACAGTCAAGGTTTACATACGGACCCCTCTAAATTAGAATCGATTCAAAATTTCCCTAAGCCCCTTATTGTGAAGGAGCTTCGTGGTTTCATAGGTCTTTGCTCTTACTATAGAAGGTTCATTTCTAATTTTGCTGATATTGCTGCTCCTTTAACTTGTCTTACAGGGGGTAGTAAAAATTCTAAAAAGATTGTTGTCTGGAATGCCGAAGCTGATGATGCTTTTAATAATTTAAAATTGGCTTTAATGTCCGCCCCTGTTTTACTGTGCCCTAACTTTGAAAAGCCATATTTCCTTCACTGCGACGCGAGTTTAGTGGGAATTGGAAGTATGCTGTGCCAGGAGGATGATGCTGGAGACCAGCACCCTATTGCATTTTTCTCTCGCTCCCTTACTCAGTGTGAAAGGAATTATAGTACGACTGAGCGTGAATTGTTAGCTATCTTAGCATCCATAGAACATTTTAGACCTTATATAGAAGGGATGAAATTTACAGTAATTACAGATCATGCAAGTTTAAAATGGTTGTTAGGTCTTTCTAATCCTAGCGGTCGCTTAGCTAGATGGGCTGCTCGGATTTCTCAATATACATTTGACATAATTCATAAAAAAGGTTCTTTACATGTTGTCCCAGATGCTCTTTCTCGCATAGAAATTGCTGCTTTTGTTGGTCCCTCTGACTTTGTTTCCCCAGATGATGAAATTTTGGATCCCTGGTATAAAAGGATATTTATAAATTGTCAAAAATTTCCCACTAAATATAAAAATTACAAAGTGGAAAATAAAACTCTTTACAGATATTGTAAACCCAAATTTAATCAAAATTCTCGTTTAGATTGGAAAATAGTAATTCCCAAAGAAAATATTATGGACACTATCAGAAACAACCATGATGATGTCAATTCTGGTCACTTAGGTATACATAAAACTTTACATAAATTAAAATTACATTATTTTTGGAATAAGATGTTTTTAGATGTTCAGAATTATATTAGACTCTGTGACACCTGTAAAGCTCATAAGTGCTCTAATGCCCCACCTTTCGGTATTTCTGTCAATCCTAAAATTGTTGACAATCCTATGACTATGTTATCCATGGATTTAATTGGAATCTTACCCCGTACTTATTCTGGACACCGTTTCATTTTATCAGTTGTTGATGTTTTTACTAAATATGTTTGGCTTTTTCCCTTAGCAAACGCCACTACTAGAGTCATTTGCAAATTTCTAGAAAAAGATATATTTTTAAAATTTGGTTCTCCTAAAATAATTGTTTGTGATAATGGAACTCAATTTACTTCAAAACATTTTGTAGATTTTCTTAAAGAATTTAATATAAATAAAATATTTTACAATACTTTGTACACCCCACAAAACAACGTTATAGAGCGTTACAACCAGACCGTAGAGACTTGTATTTCTTGTTTTGTAAAGGACGACCATAGGTTGTGGTCAAAGTTCCTGCCTCATATTCAGTTGGCTTTAAATAATTCTATAAATTTTGCTACTGAATTTACACCTAATTTTCTTATGTTTGGAAGAGAACTTATTTTTGATGCTGCTCTCCATCGCTTTAGTAATTCTTTCAATAATTTGGACGACTTAACTATAGACAGTCGCCATTCTTTTGCTAATTCCTTTTTGGTATTAAAACCTATTTTTGAAAAAGTCACTTCTTCCCTATTGAAAGCTTATAAGCGCAATGCGACTTATTATAATAAAGGTCGCAAAGCTGTTTCTTATCATGTAGGTGATGTAGTTTGGAGGCGAAATTTCATTCAATCCAGTGCTGCGCACTATTTTTCGGCTAAATTAGCTCCAAGGTTTGTTAAATGTGAAATTCTTGACAAAATTTCAGATAATGTCTATGTTTTAAAAGACCTTACTAAAGGTACTTCAGGCCGTTATCATGTAAAAGACATTATTAAAACTTAATTTTATTAGGTCTATAACTTCACTGTTTGTGTATTCTGAGTAGGTTAGTGCCCCTGATTGTGTGATGAATGTTAGGTTGTTTGTTAGTGCAGTGTAAGGTAAATTTGTTAGGTAGACTTTTCTCATTAGCACTTTCGTTTGTTGTTATTCTAAAAAGGACTTTGGACATTTTCGGATTGCTAGTTTGCTCTTTGTACATTCCTACATATAAGAGTGTTGTATATTCTATATGTACATTTGTGTTTGCTTGTACATACTTTTGTGTGCGTACTCATAGATAGTTAGTTGAGTGACGTACCTATTCCTAAGTACTTTTTATAAGTATCTATTCTTAAGTACATGTTAGTACCTATTCTTTTGTTAAGTTTACATATAAGGATTTCCCTGGACTTGACTTTTCTTTTCGTACGTACTTATTTTGACTTTAGCCTGTTCAGCTGGCCTCTGACAGTGCCTCTCTTGTTTCAGCTTCCGGTTTGTCTTAGCATCTGCTTTGCGGTCGCTGATTCTCCTGTCTCTGCCCTTGAGTAGAGTCTTTCTTTTTTGTATCACCGATTTGTTGTGATACAAACTCCTCTCTATGTGCATGGAAAGTTGGTGGGGTTGTGCCAGACACATAGTTGAGTCTTTTCAGCGTCCGGCTTTTCGTAGCATCTGCTACGCGGTCGCTGACCCTTTCTTACCCCTCTGTGGGGCATTTTTTTGTTTCACCGCCTTGTTGTGAAACAAATTTCTCTATGTGAATGGAAAGTTGGTGAGGTTGCGCCAGTCACATATGAGACTCTTTATTTTGACATCTGTCAAAATCTTTTTTGCCTCTCCTTGTGCTTGGAAGATTGGTGGAGTTGCGCCAGTCACTTGGTTGAGTTTCTTTTATTTCACTGTGCGAATGGAAGATTGGCAGGGTTGAGCCAGTCGCATAGTTGAATATTATTTTCTTTTTTCCCTTTGTGAATGGAAGATTGGTAGGGATGAGCCAGTCACAAAGTGGATTTGCTATAATGCAATTATTATTCTTTGTTATCACGTTATAACAATTTTTTTTGTTTGGATTTTTGTAAGAGATGAACTCAAACTTCTCATTTTTTGTTTCAGCTTTAGTAGGCTCTCACTTGTTGAAAGTTTCCGAGCCGGAGGCGAGGGTGCCTATCTGTCTTTGTGTGGTTTTCAACTGTGAGTAGGTCTAGCTGATAAATTTAGTTCTGAAGCTATTCTCATTAGCCGGTGGCTAGGTGGCCTAACCGTTCTACGATTTCTATTGATAGCTCTACAGCTAACTTAGCTTCTTTACATTTATTTGTTTCATTTTAGCCGGTGGCTAGGTGGCCCAACCGTACTAACTCTTTTTTAGCTTTACTGCTAACTTTTTTATTTTACTTGTTTCAACTAAGTTGAACTTGTCTTTATCTTTTTGATGTTTTGTTTGTTAGTGATGATTTTCAGGATTCCTGAACTCATTTGGATAACTTTTTCTTGTGAGAGATGTCTCTACACTTGAGACTCTGTTGTTTGTTGTCTCTTTGGGTCTTTACCCTTAGACTTTCGTTTTTCATTATTTTTGTTTTGCTTGTTCTAGGTGGATTAACCTATCGTTTCTCATTCTTCGGTGGTTACTTCTTTGAACTTCTGCGGGTCTTTGGACTTGTAATTTTTTGGCATAAAAAATAGTTTCTATTTTTTATTTTTTCAGGGAAGGGGGTAATGTCACGCGACTATTTAAACTCGCGCGACATGCATTGTGTTTTGTTTATTTATTGATCTTAATTCGCGATTATCGGTTTTTTGACGTCTCAGAGATTGATTTTTGCTCTGACAGTTAAGAGGTGATTGTCGAAATGGAACGTTTGCGTATTGTTTTCAAGTGTCTCGATTGGTTTTTCAATTCGAGGATGGCAACACCTGAGCTATACTGGTCAGACAGGGTTGTTTGTCAAGCTCTTTATTCGATTCGGAGGCCGCGCGTTACCGGCCGGCATTTCGTTTTGTACTGAAGCATTATTAGTTAATCGTCGCTTGTTGCGGTTAAATTCGGCGGGCTTTTGGCGGAGATGTGTCGCCACGTCATTGTTTGACGCTTATTTTCGGGATTCTATCGGTAAGTAGATTTATTTCGATGGATGATTTTCTCAACCCCGAAGCCTTGTGTTCTCGTTGTTTCATAAGATGTTTTATTTCAGTCGGGATGCGACTGTAGCTGTATAAGCCGAGCTTCAGCAGGAAACCGGCGATGGGAACCCGTCTTTTTGAAGAAATGGGTGGTATGTATTTTCATATTCACTTGGTGAAAACATCTTTTGACGCCATGTTGCCTAGTGCAACCTGTCGCTTCTTGAGCACGAGTTTGATGCTATTTCCTTTTCTTGTTGCAGCGATATCGCATCCATTTTTTACACCATTTTTTATACCATTTTATCCCATTTTTTAAGAACCATTTTTTATGACCCATTTTTTTCACTTCACCATTTTTTACCCCATTTTTAACCCATTTTTTACTCCATTTTTGATGGTCCCATTTAGTCTCCCATTAATGCCATTTTATATGGATCTATTTATTCTAACCTCTTAGTGAGCTTTTTGCAAGCATATTTAGGCTGTGGCCTCTTACTCTTAGGGAATTATGATTTAACGCCCTTGAGCATTTCTTTTTCCTTATTTTTTTGAGACATCTGTCTCTTTATTTTGTTCTCTTCGAACGTTTCTCAAGTTAATGTTTTGTAAGGACCCTTCTGGTCCAAGCTTATTTAAATTTCCCCTCTCCTTTGCCCCTACACCACTGGTGCTGGAACTGCGAAGCAGGACTTCTGCGACCGGACGTGGTTGGCGTGAAACGGCCCCGTCTACCTCGAAACTCTGGTGCAGTTGGTGGACTTTAAGTAATTCTGTCTCCGTTAAATTGTAAGTTTTCTTTTCATTTCAATATAAACCTGACCAGGTGAACGACCAAGCTAATTTCAAACCTAATTCACAAGACCTGATTTCTATGTAACCTATAGATCTAAGTTCTAGCTAGGTTACCACCTAAGTATGTAGGTTATCAACTACTGTGTAACCGCCTGAACATAATTTATTGTTTATTAAAAAGCCTTAAAAACTATTGAGTGTTACTAATTTAACTCCAACTTTTACTAAGCCCGCCTTGAGATTAAAGGTTTCCAGTACTCTACCATCTATCTTTGATGCTATCCGTTTTCTTTTTTTGCCTGGCTTAGGACCCTGGCGCCCGATAGTTTTCTTTTCTTTATTATAGCAATTTTGCTAACTTATTTTTATTGGGTTCTAGCCAAGGAACTTTTACAGGGATTGACTCCAGTGTTGAGTAGTCTCAAACTGCTTGTAACAACATAGGTCTACCCACCCATGTTACAGATGGTGCTGACCTCCGCGAGCGAGATAACGCGGTGCCGTACACCGCCTTGAACCAAGTAATGCCATTGAACCATTTTCTAACCGTACTCTGTTATAAACTCCGATAGTAGTAGTACTAATGTATGTTTTCATTTATTATGAAGTTGAAATTCGGAAAAGTGAGGAGTACTGATCGGTAGTTGGAGAAAATTTTGGGTAAACAATTTTATGCAAGCCAGTATAGACAACCTATCCAATACATTTTCGATAATGATTACGTTTATAGCAAAGATCTTATCTAGGGTCACTGAGCCTGAATCTGCACTTGATTTGGAGTAAAGTAGCCGATGACACCAGTTTATTTATTTGTACCCCAGAGAGTTGGTATTATGTAGCAACTAAATATAAGACTTATTATGAATGCCCCGTGTGGTTTCCGGGTTAGAATAGTGCCACTCCATGTCTTCCCGAGGATGTCGTAAGAGGCGACAAAGGGAATAAAGGCTTCTAGTATTGTTAGGCGATGGGCTTGCCACCTGTCACTAATACACTAGTTAATATCTCAGCTTACTTGTGCAAAATGTGGTTACAGAATTATTAACATGTCTTTTTAGAGTTGTTGGTATTTCTGTAGCTCTGCCTACCCCACTCTGGGAATGAAGGCGTGATGTTATGTATGTATTATGAATCAATGTCTGAATAAGTAACTTACGAGTATTAGTTACTTATTCAGACATTGATTCATAATACATACATAACATCACGCCTTCATTCCCAGAGTGGGGAGGCCTATGTCCAGCAGTGGACGTCTTTCGGCTGATATGATGATGATGATGATGATTAGTTGAACCTTTAAATCAGGTCAGAGGTATCATGGTTATTTTATTTATTTGCTAGGTATTGTTCGTATTTTTATAAATAAGTTTTTGTAGTATATTAAGTATCGCAATGGGTTTGAAAAAGCCTTTGGAAAACCAGCCTTGAAGATTATTAAAAAGAGTTTTCCTTCAAATAAAACAGTAACTGTCGTGTCAACTCGTGTCTCAAGAAGAACGTTATTTACTTAATAAGTTTTTCTAAATAATGGCGTTTGCTCTTTAGTGGTGGTAGGACCCTGTGCAGGGTCCGTCCGGATCGCTACCATCATCTTATCTATTAACCACCCGTCAAGCAACAGTGTGTTCGCATTGTTGTATTCCAGTGTGGGGATAAGACAACCGGTGAAATGACTAGCATATATAGGCATTCCATCTTGGTCCTCAGGGTTGGCAACGCATTTGAGGTCTTAGGATTATAGTCTTGAGAATTCAAATGTACCTATATGGGTCTCAGATTCCACTTACCATCAGGTGGCCTGAGTGCTCGTGTGCTTTCTCCTTAACATAAAAAAATAAAACAACTAGACGGATAAATAACGCTGTTTTAAATTATATTTACTAGAGAAGTTACTTCCTAGGTCTTTATAGGTTGGTACCGAATAGATTCTATTTGCGCTTGAAATACTCGTAATTCCATTGTGCAGTATTGAAGCAATCTCAACAAAACGCGATACCTCTATTTGACCTATATAGAAATCGACGAAATAAAAGCGACGTAGCTTTGATTTCACAACAAGAAACAGAATGCAAAATTAAATTTGCAATGTTATTTAAATGTTTGAAATTTTGTTCAGCACTCGAAAAGATTTAGAGTAAAACTATAGTGTGTTGAGCACATGTACTTGCGTATAAAGAGACACTAGTAACTATTCATGGTTTTGTCTATTGATATGTCTTGACTCTTTCTTCTCTATTCTATGGTAGGGCAAAATGTAGCGATAAAGAAAACATATTTAGACAATGTCGAATAAAGATCCAAACTTCCTCTAGTGTCGATGACATAAGCAAAGCTCCTGAATGCATAATTTATATAAAATAGTATATAATTTTGATGATATACTTTTGTGGACATTGTAATAAAATCCAGACAGTTTTAATTTTAATTTAAAAGTATGTATGTTAACTTTTTATTGCACAAACAAAAGAGAACAAGGTAAAAAATGAAACTGAAACATAAAAGGTATGTACAAAGGCGAACTTATCCTTATCTTAAAAGTTATTTGAAATGACTTTTGAAAATGATAAAAAATTACTACTTATCATCAGATAGCATGATCGTTCGGCGTTTTTATGCTAAGACAGTAATTGCAACCGCCTTACAGTCGAACGATAAAAAAGGGTCTGAGTTTTGTGGATTTAAAAGATAACTACAAATACAGCGCTTCTTTTACACGTAAAATATGTAATTACATTTGGGTAAATAACATAAATAAATAAATAAATATGAGGGGACAATGTCACTTACTTTTTTGTAGGCAGGGTCACAGCGCTGGTAATGCTGGTTATAAATGCATTATCTGCGAATCTCTTCCGTAAGAATTAAAAAATAGAAGGAAAGTGGTAACATTTTCTAATTTTACGATGCCACGAACAAAAGTAGAGACACGATATGATACAAAACAAAGCAAAAAAGTATGTTATTTACGAATACAACGATTCTGTTCCATTTAACCTTTCCCATTCTACTTTTCTTCGCTGCTCCTGACAACAAACAATGGTTGCAACAAACCAAATAGTGACGCAACAATTTATCCGCGTCGGCACGGGAGCCAGGTGTTCGCTGAAATTTTCATACCGGTTTAATTTTACGTTTGTCGAAAACAGTTTTAACATATTTGAGTTATGTGCTCATGCTTCGTATTCCCCGTTTTTTGCACGGGATTTATTAAACAAGCCTTTAAAGTATTGTGTTTATGTAGATGTTCGCATTATTTTTTGACGAGTATTTGTTGAACCGGAGGATATTTGCTGTTGTATTTAGTTCCAAGTTTATTTGTTACTTGAACAATTTAAACTATGTTACCGGGGCAGTTGTATGTACCAGCAAAAGAACAGAACCAGTAATATGAAACTTAGTAAGTGCTTATTTTCTCAATGGCATATTCTGTATATTTAAGGTTATGTTCATAAATTTGAAAATTTTAGATATTCCGCCTTAGTTCCAAGGTTGGCAGCGCATTTGCAGTCTTATGATTTAAGTCTTGTGAGAATGCAAATAATGTCTATGGGTTTCATATCACTAACCACCAGGTGTTCTGTCTGTTCGTGTGCCTTCTCCTGTCATAAAAAAAATTGAATACATACAAACATAAAACGCCTTCATTCCCAGAGTGGGATAGCCAGAACTACAGAAATACCAACAACTCTAAAAAGATTTGTTGATAATTCTGTTACCACATTTTGCACAAACAGGCTAATTTGTTTTCCAGTGTATTAGTGACAGGGTGCAAGCCCATCGCCTCGTACATCAAGCCTTTATTCCCTTAGTCGCCTCTTACGACATCCACGGCAAGACATGGAGTGCCAGCACTAATGTAACCCGGCAACCACACGGCAGTGTAAAGAAATGATCATAAAACTGGTTATTTCACCTTTTTCAATACTCAGATACGGTTCAAACATCTCCAGTATTTCCTTTTACCCGTTTTTTTACGTGTTTTTAAACTTTGTCATTAAACGTATTAAAACATATCAAAAAAATCAAAATCAAAATTGTTTTATTTCACTCAAAAAAGTACAATTCATACAGTGGCTGGTGTCTCCTTTCCATATGCAGAGTTTTGGGTGTTTTTTGAAGATGTTAATTAGCAAACAAATTAAAAACGTGTGCAGAACGAAACAGTCAGTAATTACGCCGGGGCCTCGGGGCCGCTTGCCCACCGTACTTACTTAGCACTTAGGTCAGCGCTATAAGTCACGATAAGCTCTTAACGGTTTGACAGGGTCCTTTATGAGCTACACGTAAGATTTAAATTTAAACCTGGTCATTAGTCATGTTGTGATTGAACCACTTTTTATGCTGTTATTTATTTATGATTTTTATTCTGTCAGGGATTGCAATGTATAATTATACCATTATGATATTTCTCTGAAGGAATTTATCCATTAAAACATTGAAACAAAAATAACACATCTACAATAATTCATATTAAATTAAACATTCGCTATACTTTAAGCAATCTATTAACGTAATTTTTTTTAATGTCACGTAAAACAATGATAAAGGTTAGTTAATTCACATTTGCGTAGTATTAATTATATAACGAAATAAAGTTTCAGAGTTTTTAAAGGGGCTAATACCGCATTATTAGAACCATTATATTTTTAGTAAAGAAAATGTTAAACCTAAACGTTTATAGGTGATGATAAGTACGAAAAGATCAGAATATAATGTTCGGGAAAAGATCAGCGTGAAGACGATTCATTAGTTACAATTGCCAACAATTTATTTCTTTTTTGTACTTATACCCGACGTCTTATATCACGGTTCTACATCGAGTGGTACGCTCATTATTTGGTCTCATGTATCGTTCGATTGAATACGGGGTTTTTAATTGAAACTGTTTTTTTAATTTATTACTTAAAACTAACCTGACCTAACTTAACTACTTAGTCTACACAAAATATGTTTATTTAAAATATATTTATTATTTATTATGTTTATTAAATAAGGACAAACAATTTAATGATTTGCAAAGGTATACCCATTTTCACTTTAACGAAACTATTTAAAAGTAGTATGGAAACAGATTCTCAAATAATGACAACGAGGGTAACCATGAACCGGAAAATAGGGAGACAGGTTGTCCGAGCGAAAAGACGACGACACCGACGCCGGGCAATACCGTATTACTTAAAGCTAAAAGGCACTATGCGCATTATTTGCGCACGTATCCCTCTAACACTTATACTCCCTTTTTCTTCTGGATGGACAGTGTAGGGGTAGCTCCCCAAAAGAATATAGCCATAAAACGATTATACGATGCAAGTTCAATAGTGATTTTATTCCGAGCTGTCTCTACCTAGACTCATATGTAGCTGTACATTTTAGTACCTTGAGATACGTATTAGTGAGAATGCAAATGGTTTAAATTTAGTCTATGAATATCTAATAACTATAAAAAATACAGTTATTTATGAGTTTGACCGTATATGACAACGACATAAATACTTATAATAGAGAAATAACTAAATATATAGAAAACATCCAAGACTCGTAAACAAATACTCGAGAGTATCACACAAATATTTGACCATACCGGAAATCAAACCCGGGACCGCTAGCTTCGCAGGCAGGGTCACAACCAACTAGGCCAATGACTCATGTATGCACGTTTACTTTATACTTTGTAATTATTGGGTAGCTATTAAGTATTACAGTGTTTTATTAAATAATCATAGTAAATAGTTATTTATTATTGTAGACCCTGTAACTATTTTCGGCACCCAACAGAAAAAAAAATTCAGAAGAAGTGCCGTATTATTTTTACAATTACCTGTTTCTTGAAATGTGCCTTTATTGTACCTACATAGTTAAGGACCTAATTGATGTCACTGTTTAATTGAAACAAATGCGATTGTATGACTAATTTTCGTTACACAAAGGAAAAATAATTTGTTTCAATTAAACTTTAACATCAATTAGGTCCTTAACTATGTACAATATTTTTGCAATTCACGCCAATAGTAGCAACAGTAAGGCTAAAGATGTTGCATTCTACAAAACAAAAAGTTAAAGTTACGATGCAACAGATTTAAATGCACAGAAAACATGAAAATACGGCAACACAGCGACCACAAAGAACGGGGAAGCGAGTGGGCTCGTAGCTATATTCAAAAGCAGCTCAAACAAAATGCTACTAACCAAGCATGTTCATGTGACAAAAACGGCCGTAAAATGAAGTGCCAAGTGTGAACACTTATGTAATATAAGAGCGCATTTATATCAAGGCTTCGCTAATTACCCACTTATTATATATTCAGCGATAATGTGTTGTGGGTATGGTCGCGCTTGGAATTTATATGCACAACTTGGTTGCAGTTTTACACGTTATTCAATAAAAGGCAAAAATGTTGTTGAAATTTTTATTAGAAAGTAAAAGCGAGTCAAATCATAAGTCTTTTCATTTCTTATTTGCTATATTTAAATAAACATTTAGTTTGGCATTTGGAGAAGTAAGTCTCAAAGTATTTTGATTTATTGCAAGTTATGCAGGCTATTCAGTCTAAATTGTCCCGTATTTTGTGTTTTTAAGGGATTTCACTTTTCACGGCAAAGTTAAATGTGCATACATATATTCTAGAAACTATACATAAATACTAGTTCCACAAACATTACAATATTCATCAAAATATACTGCAAAAAATACGCTGCAGCTACGACGTATCCCACAAACCCTTTCTTACGTTTTTCGAAGTAGCTTTCGTTCTTCGCCGCAATTTATTTATATGTACTTAAGTCCCACTAGAACATATTGCACGTTACAAGCACTTAGTAGCATCTTCACGAACTCGCAGGCTCCCGGCTCACGGCGTGAAATGAAAAATTAAACAAGCAAGTAAGAAATTAACCCGAGGTATGTTTCTCGGTTTCTAAATGTTTCGCGAAAGCCAATGCTTGGAAGGCGGAGTTGCGAGTCAGAAATTTTAAATGGAATTGCACCGGCTTTAAACGTGACTAGGAACCGTTGGCGTGAATTTTCTTTGAATGAACTTTAATTTACGACACCTTTTCGCCTTTAGGCCTTTGAGCACGCGCGGGGTTGAAACGGCAGGGTCGAAAAACAAGGTGTTAAACGAATTTCGTTGTCGTATCGTGTGAATTTATAGCTTGTAAGTGTAACTCCGAGGCTGTAATGCTAATACTACTTACTAAGTTGTCATTATTATCGGGTTCTTATCACAATATACACTATACCATACTTAACTACTATTATAAACGCCTAAGTTTGTGAATTTGTAAGAGTATGTTACAGCCTTCTCCTGGGTGGGATCTTTATATGATGCACAAAATGTTTCCAAAATAAATTTAATAATGGTATCACGACATCAAAATGTGTTGCTTCATTCAAAAGAACTTCATTCAAAAACAAAACTTAGCTAACAAACAGACAAACGAAAACGGTAATTTTGTTTAATGATAATGATTAACAGACAGAAGCTCCTTACTTACCTCCTTAACTTAAACTAGAACAGAAACTTACTTTATAGAATCAATCTATTGATTGTTATTACTTATTAATATAACGAAGCAAGAAATATACCAAACGTATAAACCAGTAATATTTAATAACAAGTACCTACACATAAAGGCAATTCACTCGTTCTTCATCAATCACTCTGTTATTTTTGCATTAACTTTTGCCTAGAGAACCGTAGAGGTATTAAAACTGCGCCAACGCAGGATGGAGACGATAATCAACTTATTTCCTTCACGTCAGTCTAGCTTAGGGTTGCTTCGACCACGACTCAGTTAATGGATGTTCTATTAAAGGCATTAAACAAACTGTGTTTTATTAAACCGTGGTTGTATTAGCTATTTCAAAAGAAAGGAATAAAGAAATGTAATAAACCTTCACTATTGGAGCGTGCGTGTGAACATTATAAATAAATGGTTGCCCGTCTGTAAGTCTAATCTGTCGCCTGGGGTGAACGAGTGGATTGATTTCAATGCGACTTGTTAATCGGGCCTATCAACATCATCGTCATCATCATTTCAGCCAAAAGATTTCTGGAGAAAGGGCTTCCACAAGGTTTGCCACAAGGACCAGTCCTGCACCACTTGCATCCATCGGTTTCCTGCAACCTTAGTCAGGTCGTCGGTCCACCTTGTTGGAGGTCTACCCACGCTGTCTTCCAATATGCGAACGCCACTCCAGAAGTCTTCGACACCACTGGCCATCTATTATGCAAGTGATGTGCCCCGCCCACTGCCCCTTAAAACAACAGTTATTATTTATCACATGAAAAATATATTGTATAATTGGTGTGTTCAATTATTGTATATGCATATTAAGCGTGTGGCTAAAGGTAACTTTTCCCAAACTCTCTTCAAACAACCCGTTGTCATTGCTCTTGAGCATACCGTTACAATGCATGAATTTTAATATGTATACAAACATACTATACAGGGTGTCCCAAAAATCAACGTCAAGCCGGAAAAAGGTGATAGGGCAGCTCATCAGCTATCGATTGACAATCTTTGTGTAATAACACAATTGTCATGAAAAAAAATTTGGCAAGTACCTTTAAAAACATCCTAACTCAATAATTATTCTATCGATGTAAGAAACTACTGAAAAATATATGAACTTAAGGGTTTTTTGTGACATAAGTCCAATTAAAATATTGAATATCTCCGAAAGTACTAAAAATCGCTGAACATACATGGGAGTTAAATTGATAGCTTATGAGCTGCCTTTTTCCGGCTTGACGTCGATTTTTAGGACACCTGTTACATTTGGTAGTTTTATTTAGTTATGGTTTACTTCAGACAAATTAAAAAAAAAACGTGTTAGTAAGCAATATTTCAGGAGAAATGAACTAAGTATATAAACATAATTGATGTCGCTGCCTTTAAGCAGTCAGTCGTCGCGCAAGCGCTGTGAGGTGTGCGCGTGTGTGAGGGTATGCTCTCGCTGCGAATATGACGTCGTCAACTATTGTGAAATGCGCTTCGTGTAATATCGTTATTAATGAAGTGTTAGCTTTTATCTTGAACAAGCTTAATGTGATGGACAATAGCAGTTTAGTGAATATTTGCAGTACGGGTTTCTCTGAAGAGGATGTGGAACAGGCTAAGATATTGCTATATAACTGTATGGATTGCAGTGAAAGATATATAGCGAGAAGAAAAAACAAGGTGGAGCAGGACATTGAAGATATTATTACGCTTATGAGGAATTCAAATACCGATCAGATTCCAATATTTGTCGCAAAGGACTTGCACAAACTGCCACCGGTAAATTTTGAAAATGTAGATGTCACTAGACTATTAAAGGACATCGTAACACTAAAATATGAGGTACGAGTTATTAAAGACAGGTATGCAACAACTGAGCAACTTAATCTGCTCAAAAACGAGATTCAAACTCAATGCAAAACCATGGATTCAGTGAGAAGTCATGAGCCGTACTTAAACATTAATACGAGACGAGGTGCATATTTATACGACAGCGGTCCTATTGGTTTAACTTTAAATGACTTGTCAGTTAACAACTCGGCGTTAGAGGTGACGGAGCCGGCGGTCATTAGGCCGACCGCTGAGTCGATGAGCGCGCCCGCTCGGTTGCCCGAGCCGTCGTGTATACCTGTCTCACCTAAGCACACTGGTAACTTGCCGCCGTCTGCGCCGGTGCAGCTGATTGATAAGGAACCGGTACCTGTTGTTGTTTATAACAATTATAACGCAGAGAGCAACTCGGAAAGGGAATTTGAAGAGCAGATTGGTAATATTAACCTACAATATAGGTCAATTATTACAAATGATTTGGAAAATAAAAATAAGAAAAAGTCGTATGCGGAAAGTACACAAGGTAAAGGAGATTGGAAAGATAAGAAGCCGGATGAGGGATGGATCACGGTTCAAAGAAAGCGACTTAAAAATAAATTCATTAGTGACACCGGTAGTAGGATGAATGCGTCGAATACAAAGTTTAGAGCGGCGCCCGAAATTAAAGTACCGTTATTTATCTCAAATGTAAACAAAGATGTGTCGGAAACTGATATCATGGATTACATACTGGAAAAAACTCAAGAACGAGTGACTTTGTCTAAGATTGCAATGAAACGCGATAAAGGATACCACTCGTATAAAGTGTTTGTGAGTAGATCAAAGCTGGCCATTTTCTTGAACAATAACTTGTGGCCTAGTGACATATCGTTCAGACGCTTCGTAGTTTTTAAAGAAAAGGCGAAAAAAGCCAATCAAGCGAGTTCAAATGAAATTATAATTTAAACTTTTGGATGTATGACGTATGTAAAATGATTACCTTTAATTGTAGGTCATTGAAAAGATCTATAGAGGGAGTTCGGTTAATGTGTGAAAGCGTGGATATAGTTGCTTTGCAAGAGACATGGCTACTACCTTTTGATCTGCCTCTCCTCGGTACAGTTCATAGTGAATTTGGGTGGACTGGTAAATCAGCGGTTGATGTGTCTAAAGGTCTACTGAAGGGGAGACCACATGGTGGTGTTGGTATTCTATGGAGGAAAAGTGCTTTCCAATCGGTGAGTGTGATTGACTGTGCCAGTGACAGAATTGCGGTAGTCAAAATAACTACTCTTGATAAATCTTTCATAGTGTGTTCCGTATACATGCCTACTGATTCGGCAGAAAACTTACCATTGTTTACGGAGTGTATGGGGTTGTTGTCCTCGACTGTCTCGGATCTGAGTGATGTGCAGGCGGTTTATATGCTGGGGGACTATAATGCTCACATTGACCAGCCATTTTATTGTGAGTTAATGGATTTTTGTAGTGAACAACAGTGGATATGTGCGGATATTGACAGACTTGGCTTAGGGTCGAAATCTTACACATATATTAGTGATGTATATGGGTATAGGAGATGGTTGGATCACTGCCTTGTTACTGATTGTGCCTCTAATACTATACGCAATATTTCCATTATGTATGATGTATATTGGTCCGATCATTTTCCTATGCTTATAGAGTGCAATATAAATAAGTTAAAACGTGTTGTCACTGTGTCGAATAGCTGCTTTAGTAAAGGAGTTATGTGGGGGGAACGACAGCCGGCACAAATAGATGTATACCGTCGGTTATGTAATAATAGGCTAAGAGACATAGACTTCCCAGATACTCTTAGGGACTGCTGTGATAGGAAGTGCAATAATCATGAGCATCTCAAAATTATTAATGACATGTACTGTGATATCGTTAAAACCCTTACAGATGCGTCTATCATGACTTTTGAATGTAACAAGCGCAGAAAGGGCGGTTATATTGTAGGTTGGAATAAACACGTTGCGGAAGCTCATAGGGAGGCCAGGTTGCATTTTCAGGTGTGGCAGTTTGCTGGTAAACCGAGGCAGGGCAAAGTGTTTGATCAGATGAATGAGGCCAGGAAGGTTTTCAAGTCGAAGTTGAAGTGGTGCCAGGACAGGCAGGAACAGCTTAAGATGGATAAACTTGCCCTGGCTCACAACAATAAACGATTTGGGGCATTTTGGAAAGGAACTAGACATATGAACGTGAAGCCTGGCCTTCCAGTGAGTGTGGAGGATAAATCTGACCACGGAGAGATCGCGGAGATGTTTAGAAAGCATTTTATGGTCAAGTCGCTGTTAGGTGTACAAGCCGCTCCGGACTCTGTGATCGATGTTGGGGCCGTGGGGGGCAGGCGGGATATTTATTTTAATGCTAAAGAGATTAAATTAGTAATCAATAAAATGCGCAGAGGTAAGTCGCCTGGTCATGACGGCCTCAGCATCGAGCACTTTAGGTATGCAGGGGTGCACCTTCCTAGGGTACTATCTATGCTTTTTAATCTTAGTTTGTGCCATTCTTACCTTCCTGAAGCACTTATGAGGACTGTTGTTGTACCAGTGGTTAAGAATAGGACAGGTGACCTGTCTGACAAAGCGAACTATCGGCCTATCTCACTTGCTACCACCACCGCGAAAGTACTTGACAGTATGTTGGACACTTTACTTGATAAGTACCTACGGCTACACGACGCTCAATTTGGATTTAGACCCGGGCTCTCCACAGAAAGTGCTATACTTTGTCTCAAACACACTGTCAGATATTATGCAGACAGAAAAACGCCAGTTTATGCCTGTTTTCTCGATTTGTCGAAAGCCTTTGACCGAGTTAACTATGACTTGTTATGGCATAAATTGGGGGAAACTGGTCTCCCGGAAGAGTGTGTGGATATCTTTAAATACTGGTACAACAAGCAGACAAATCAGGTTAGGTGGGGTAACGCTCTGTCCGGTGAGTACATGCTTGAATGTGGGGTTAGACAGGGTGGAATCACGTCACCAAAGTTGTTTAATTTGTATGTCAATCAGCTGATAGATGGACTTAGCAGCATGCATGCAGGTTGCTACGTGGGAAGCACTTGTATAAATAACGTGAGCTATGCCGATGATATGGTGCTGCTGGGCCCATCTGTTGGCGCGATTGAGCAAATGTTGGCTACCTGTGAGGCGTATGCGGGGGCTCATGGTCTGGTGTATAACCCTATGAAAAGTGAGGTCATGGTATTTAAGGCAGGAAAAATTAAGCCGTACTATGTGCCACCAATTATGCTGAGCGGTACACCATTGAAGGTTGTGGACAAGGTCAAGTACCTTGGTCATATTGTCACGAGTGACCTGAAGGATGATCAGGACATAGAAAGGGAGCGTAGGGCGTTAGCGGTGCGAAGTAATATGCTTGCCCGGAGGTTTGCTCGTTGCTCAAATGAAGTGAAAATTGCGCTTTTTAAAGCTTATACACAATCCTTCTACACGGGCAGCCTGTGGGTTAAGTATACGAAACGGACCTATAGCGCCCTACGTGTCCAATACAACAATGCCTTCCGAATGCTGATGGGACTACCAAGGAGGTGCAGTGCCTCGGGTATGCTCGCACAAGCTCACACGGATTGTTTTCAGGCCATTTTGAGAAAAAAGATAGTGTCGTTGTTGAGTCGAGTGAGACAAAGCCCCAACAGCATTCTGACCGCGATTGCTGGCAGGTTTGATTGTCCTATACTTAAGTTTTGGGTAGGACAAATCAAGGGCGTAGCCCAAGTTCTGATTTAAAAATAATGTGTACATGTAGCTTAGATACTAACCTATAGTTTTTAAGTATTTACTAACAATACTATGGATTTGTCATGGTCCGAAATAAACAATTTTTATTTTATTTTATTTATTTAAATTATTATTGACAACTAAGGTGTAAATGGTTGCGAGATTATTATGTATCACCGGATGCATTGTAGGGATAAATGGCATTGAGTTTAAGATATTTGGTCATAACATTTCAACGCTCTGACGTCAATGGCCTTTAGAATTTATATTTTACAATGAAGTCGTGAGACTATGTAGACTGAAAGAAACACCCAGTTGTAAGAGGAAAAATATAAATTCAATCAAAACTTATATAAAAATACTTTTTAGAGGCGATTTCGTTGACTTCCGAGGTCGGGGTGGTTGTAACACTTTAAGAGACCCTGTTAGATATAATCGACAGCCCTGGTTGAGCCACGGCCCTCGTCCCTTCCGGTCCAATATCAGTCCCCATTCAGCCAGGGTTATCTAAAGTAATAGTATCAGATATAATTTTCAACTAGATTTTCATAAAGATGAGAAATTGTTTGAGCTGTTTAAACTTCTGAATTTATTTGTAAATCTTTTATTTTCTACTAAATTGCAAGGAAATTTAATACTAGGTAGCATTAGCAACGCATTTGAAGTATTTTCTAGTCTTGAGAATTCAAATGTCTATGGGTCTCAGGTTCCACTTACCATCAGGTGGCCTGAGTGCTCGTGTGCCTTCTCCTTAACATTAAAAAAACCGGCCAAGTGCATGTCGGACCACGCACAGTGAAGGGTTCCGTAGCTGGGATGAACGTTCATCGTTGAAATTCATTTTTTATTTTTTTTTAATCTCAAAAACTACACAGCGTATCGTGTTCAAAACAATTTTGGTTGGAAGTATTTCGTATGTTCTAATACTGTAATTTTTATTAGAATGTTCTATTTAACAGTTCAAAAGCTACCCACCCGGACAGAATTTTTACGAATTTAGAAGCGTATATCTCGCCAACTGTTCACTTACGTAAAAAAGTCACTTAAAAACCTCCTTATCATTTTAGAAGCCCTATGTAAAAATACCTCACACGCTGATGTAAGTCAAAAAATTTATTTTCGTCCCCTCGTTAGATGGGGTCTCCCTCGCGATCCCTAACATCGTTTGTCCTAAAATCACTTGCCCGAACTGCCCGGCATTAGCCCTAATGATCAATTGCCATAACAATCATTTTTCATAATGTAATGATTGCCCTAAAACTCATTTGCCCGAGTATTTTTTACCATAAGTATTAATATTCCTAATGTTATTTGGCATATTCCTCAAAATCCCTATTGTATGTATAATCGATGTATAATATATATGTGTGCATGAGCGAGCAAGACCTTCCTGGGCAAAACCGACTCGGCAAGGTTAGATTAGAAGGCTATGGCGGGAGCGAAGCAGCGAGCTCCCGCCTTAGCCTTCGAGGTTATTTTTTTTTGATATCCCTTGAAAAAACTATGCTAATATTCTCCGTTTTTGGGGCTTAAAATAAGGCAGGGAGTACCTATAGTGCAAGAACAAAACAACTTGAATTTACCTCTGTTTGAAATTTTACATTAATAACTTGAATGCGGTCGTGCCAGACTTAGACGTCACGGATGACACATGACTATTATGGCACATAACGTTAGGATGAAGAATCAATATGGCAAGTGATGTTAGGAAATAAAACATTATGGAAAAAAAAAATCACCCATACGATGTTAGGAATCCTAAAGATAGGCCATGTGAGCGTTAGGACAAGTGATCATTATGACATACAACGTTAGGGAATATAAAAATAGGTTAAAAAACTTTAGGGATTCAGATATAGATCCCGTTAGATGTATAGAGTGCCACCCCTAAATATTTATTTTTTTTCAATTTTACTACATCATTGTATAGCGGTTTATAGAATACATCCATCCTTCAAATTTCATTTATATAGTGCCAATAGGCTCTGAGTAAAATGGCTGTGACATACAGACGGACAGACGGACGGACGGACGGACAGACGGACAGACGGACATGACGAAATTATAAGGGTTCCGTTTTTGCCATTCGGCTCCGGAACCCTAAAACAGATTTATTTGGAACGTATAAATTAACTAATTATTTGGTCTTCTTTTCTTTTTTTTTTTAAACAGATCTGGATTATTAATTTGTTTTTTAATTTATTTAAAATTAACTAAAAATACCTATCTAAATAGAATAGAATAGAATAGTGCCACTTCAAGTCTTCCCGTGGATGTCGTAAGAGGCGACTAAGGGAATAAGGGCTTGTAGCACTGTTAGGCGATGGGCTTGCAACCTGTCACTAATACACTGGTAAACGACTTGGCCCACTTGTGCAAAATGTGGTTACAGAATTATCAAAAAGTCTTTTTAGAGTTGTTGGTATTTTTGAAGCTCTGCCTAACCCACTCTGGGAATGAAGGCGTGTTGTTATGTATGTGTACCTATCTAAAAAGAAAACAATATAATAACAGTTAAATTTAACCTCAAAAATATATAGTTTTTCCAAGAAACATTTCTTAAATAGATCAAAAGGAATTGGCAAAGTTATTGAAAATAGTGTCGCAAAGTCCTTTGAAGTAAGAAAAGCGTAAGTTTCATTTCTATTAAAGTATCGAGAAAAGTAAGACTGAATAAAATGTGACTTCACTTGGAATTCTCGAGAAGGCCCTGAATGGACAGGAATGGGGATAAAATCAATATCAACATAAGAGAAAACATTTCCGGGATGCCAATCCCTCCGGCTATAAAGGGGATGAAAAGGTTGTGGTCAAAATGACACTGCAGCCTGTCACGACTTTTTCTGCGACTCTCCCCATCATTTTAGATTCTTTGTTTTAGGGAGAATGGTTACACCAAATAGCGGGGAGTGTTTGACAAGACACTGTTTAATTTAACGATTTGGAGGATGTCTCGGGCTCTGGTTGTTTTAAAAAACTTTTGATTTAAGGTAGTTATTTAAATAAATTAGAACACTGACGAACTAAGAATAACAATAATATAGGCTCGCATCCAGACTTTGTTCAAGCGAACATAAAACACCCTTGTAATAATAATTTTATTCAGTTCAGCTGAAAACGTTTTATTATAAAATAAAGTAGTACCTATTGGAATCAGTTCTTTGATAAAAGAAGATATTTTTTTTTACGTATTCTACACGTCAAAAACTTTCGTCAATCATGTTTTATGCGTCACGTGTCGTATATGTATCATAATATGAAAAGGCTTTTTATGAGAAAAGCAAGATTATAAATATGTCATATAATTTAAATGAAGACAACTTTCGGAAAGAAAACATTTAGTTTTTAATTTAACATGGTAAGCAATTTGTTGCTCTACTAATATCCCTAAAATATAAATTATGAATAAATAAAAAGAAAATAGAAATAAAAAACTAGTTATTTATCTACATATAAATGAAAAAGCAGCATTTTTTTATGTAAGTAGGACCCATAGACATTTGTACTCTCAAGACTACAATCTTGTGACTACAATCCTAAGACAGAAAATGCGTTACCAACCCTTAGGAATACGATGGAATGCCTGTATAATAGTAATTTCATCGATTTTCTTATCCCCACACCGGAACATAACACTACGCACAATGCTGCTTGATGGTAGATTAAAGGATAAAATGGTGGTAGCATTCCGGACCACCACTAAAAACCGAAATATTTCACTTATAACTCGATGATTTGAAGCAAAGAACCCTCCACGCAAGTTTAAGTCACACTTGACAAGTTTTATATTGACAAATAACAACATATCCAAAGAAATTCATAAAAATATTTATTGAATCCTCATCCATTTTTTATCTCGGTCCCTAACAAAAGCAAAATACATTCTTCGCTAAAAGCAATAAACATGTGCGAAAGAGAAATGCTTTCCATCGATTTGGTACCTAAGGGACACCTCGCGCGTGACAGAGTATTATGCCCGGTATATCCCACGTTCTGTGCGTGCCTGCTTCCGAATGCGTGGTTGCGATAACCACCCACCGCCATCGTAAACAGAAGGGCTGATGTATATGATTTACCTGCTCTTAGTGTTTTCCAAATTGCGGTCGTTTGTTTTGTGTTATATTTATTATTTATATTTGAGACATTTATGTTACAGTAAATAATTTACAGTAATTTACATTTTTTTACAATATTTACGCATACAAACTACAAAACTAATACAAAATAAATATTTGAAAATAGAAAAACGCTTAAAAAACGCATGAAATAATTTATTTTCAAATGGTTTTAGGTCAGTCAGTCTGGAGTCTTCTTTTGGTTTATAATATTGTAGCAGCGACTTCAGTTTGACTGATCTGTTACCATTTGAAAATAAATATTTTAATGTATTTTAAACAACACTAAAGCATAATTCCGATTTAAAAGTTAACCTTACAGACAGACTAAATAAATTAAATGCCATCAAAATATTATCGCTAGTATAAATTCTTCAATAAAATATCTAGACGTTGGCTGGTTTGTGGAATCGTAAACTATGAATTACGCGAATAAATGATGACTGGGAATAATTTTAAAGATAACCGATGAACTGAGCACTAAATGTTTTGACGTTGTTTTGAAAATATGCGTAAATCTTGCATTTTTATTTAAATTATTATGGGGTGCATAACTGATCGACGTGGGTGGGATTCTAGTTAATTCTTTATATTACTACGTATTTAAAACTATGAATAATTAATTTAAACATTGAAAAGCAAATACTTATTGTGTTTTTACCTGTTCATGTTAAGGATCATACAATGTTTTAAGTTTTTCGACTTTACGACACACTAATATAATACGTCCTTTACATTATGTCGCTATATTAAAAACTTTGAGCACATGGACTAAGATTTTATATAAAAAAACTATATTGAGTTTGACGTGTTTCCGTATTGTCAACGTTTTGATAACTCCTATTTACTTGGCAGCAACGGCGGCCAAGTTAAAAGCAATACTAAAACACGTCAAACACAACATCGTTAGTAGAATAGAGATCCTGAAAATTAACTGGGTACTGGCAGCATTAAATCAGGGGTTAGCCAAGATGCAATCGCTACTAACGTTTATGATTTCTATGGACTCGAAATGTATGCAGTAGACTTAAGCGTTTGATGCTATCTGTCTTCAGCTTACGTTAATCCCATACATTTTGTCGACAATTGAAAATCGCTATCTAAACGTTATGTATCTTGACTAGCGCCTCAGATCATTGTACGCTAAACGAAATGTTTAAAAACCGGGCAAGAGCATGTCGGACCATGTTCATTGTAGGGTTTCGAAGCCGTTAAGTATTTCAAAACATAAAAACCAATGAGTTTGGTGCCGTCTTAGATGACCTATATACTTGTGCGCTTTCATTGAAGATATTTTTATGACTTTTAGTATTTGTAGTTTTGACTGTGGTAGGAGGGGACCACACTTGACTTTAACAAAAATTAGCGCTTTTAAGCTTAATATTTCATAAACGGATCCCTTGATCGAAAGATTGTTATCACAAACCCGCAAGCTTTTTCAAAGATCTATTCAAAGACATCCCACACTGTGGGGTAAACGAGAAAAAAAAACATCCCCACGATTCATGGAGATTTTTTTTATTAACATTTAATTTTACTCTTTTGTTGGCGTGACTAATATGTATATTCGTGTCAAATTACGGCTTTCTAGTACACAGTCTCGGAGCTAGGCTGCGGACGGACGGACGGTCATGGCGAAACTATAAGAGCTAGTTTGACTATGGAACTCTAAAAAAGTTAAGAAGTTGTTACGTAGTTAACTTCAGAAGTTAATTGACCTTGTACATTTAGTGAACAACTAGGTACGTCTACTATTTCGTTTTTAATTTAAGAGTCAACCAACCCTACTCACTGGCGGCGGTAAATCGAACGTTGCACCAGCATTCGTTCTTTTTACTATTTCTATCCTGCTTCCGGCAGAATGAATAGACGTAAAAGAGTAAAGTTGGCTTCAGTAACAACGGCCAAATATGTAAACAAAACTAAACGAACCAATTTACCATTATTTCTCTATAGTTGTTGTAAATTTGAGGTACTAATTTGATTATATCTTTAATAGCCATTTCTATTAACGAATTAGAATTTAATACTTTAGCAACCAAATATCACTGAAGTAATCTTGACCTTAAATTACATACTGAACAAGGCACACAAAAAGTCTTATAATATCATTTTTCATCCATCCCTCCGATTCATATTGGATAGTAGAGTTTTGTGCGACGCACCTTAACCTTTGACCTTGACCTTTTCATCGATGTCTGCACAAGTCTTCAGCGTAATTAAATTTTCATTGACGTTCAGTGAAGCCTGGTTCGTCAAAGGGTTAAGTCGACTATATAAATTAAATATGCGACTACCACTGGGATATTTGACAGTGACGAAACGTGGTAAACGTCGTAAAAATGTTTTTTTTTATATAATATCAAAATTTTGTCGGTCACAGTTTTTTTAAGGACCCTGAAATTCAAAGCTCCTTACATTGCTTTATTACGGTTTTTTTTTTAATTAGTAGTATTTCCTTAAAGTCCATGGTCATTCATTAATTATACATCAAAAGTTTCCCACTTTAACGACTTCAAATATAGCAAAAGAGCCTCAAACACCGCACGGGGTGAAAACTTTGCAATTTCCTATTTAGTGTGAAAACTTGCACTAGATGCTTTTAGCTTATTGCCTGCGAAATTCTAAAATAATACTTTGCAACAATAAATTGCTCCTAAATTTGCAAGGAGTGCGCAATTTCCATAATTGAAATATAAAGCGGGTTCCGTACATGATGTAAACAAAAACTTTAAACTAGAATGTCACGTGTTGCACGGAACTCGGAACACGGAATTGCTATACTATTGTTAAGAAATTTTATGCGAATCCCCGAACTAAACATGGATTTATAAACAACAATAACACCAACGTTATTTTTTACTCGTCAGTGTTTTTAAATCTGTCAGTTGCATCCAAACAATATTATACTTACAAACGCAAACTAAATGAAGCAAATTTATACAAATGCACCCTTATTTTACATTTAACGTCGCTGAACGCAAAATCAGACCAGCGTAAAATATTCCATTGAAATTCACAAAAACTAAAACATCGGGTAGGGCGTCCCGTTGAGCAGCTATCCATTAATTAAAACTATTTAAGTAGTTGAGGTCGATGGTTAAGTTTTGTTTCTCAAGCCAAGAATTCCGTCTTTTGCTAATTTGTTTGTGCTGTGGAACGCTTCGTTGAGATTATACATTAATCTGAAAGGACTGGTAAGTTGGAATTCACAAGGCGAGTTTACTTCAAGACAGTATTAAACGTTCGTTATATGAATATGTCTCAAGTTTTCGTTTTTGGAACAATTTGTTGGTAAAATAATTATCTGTGACGCACACGCTTTTCTCTCCTTGTATTTAGTTTTGTTTTGGACCACAATTTTCTCTATAAATTTTTAAATATTACATGTCAATAATTTTCTAAAACCAAGCCTATTTTTAACCGACTTTAAAGAAGGAGGTTATCAATTTGACTATATTTTTTGTGGTTGTTACGTGATTACTTCGTCAATTGTGGATCGATTTGGAAAATTCGTTTTTTGTTTTCAGTGTACCCCCGAGGTGGTCCCATCATCACTAAGTTGGTATTTGATCAGGGGATCCGTGAATAATTGAAATAACTCCTCAAATATTATAGGAATAAATGTACGTGGACGACATAACAGTAGGTATTGATCACAAAATAACTACGTTTAAAATGATAGGTCAGTCCAACTGAAGTCATGGTCCCACTATATTTTTAACCAAAAGCCGAATTCAGTTGGACTGACCACCTTTCATTTTAAAAGAAGTTATTTCTTGCTTTTTGAAGACAAATTTTAGTTTTTTAAAACATTTATTTTATCATTATTCGGTAACATTTAAAAAACCAGGCATAAAGGTACTTCGTGTATTTTCTTACTAATTCTTCCTTTTCACCGATTGTAACTGACTCCTTATAATTTAATTACATTTTCCGTATCCTTCCATAATTTTAGGGTTTCTTTCGTAAAAATATAAAGTTTCTCTAATAACGTATTAATGAAACCTTGTAAAAACAGGGAACGCGTCGCTAATATATTTTTCTGAATGTAAATATCATGGCGGTTAACTGTACTTGGCACGGGACCCAAAAACCAACGTCATTAGCATAAAAATGCAATAATTCTAACGTCCTTTACTGAAATAAAGCTAGTGCCATAAATCGCTAGTTGACTCGTTAATTTGGTTAAATACTACGTTGTTTGTTTAGCCAATAAACAACTACGCTAATTATCGGATAACCATCGCTGGTTGTCGACCGATTCATAAATGACAGAGTTGTTTCAAAGCGTTCTCTACATCCATTTATGTTGCAATAAATATACAAATTAGATTCTGGAATGTTATGGAATGTTTGAAACTAAAAACAAAGAATTCTACAAAGTAGGTATGCATACACGTGACGGAAAACTTCATCTATAAAATTCATGATATAAAATATCTAGCGAGAACTGTAGGTACGGAAAGCTATAATCTGATAAGTGGATGATTTTTATAATAAAAAATATTGACAACGTGGCAACGTTTAATAATGGCATTAAGTATACATAGAAGTTTAATTAAATAAAATTTTGTTATATTCGATTTCTGTCGAAAACTACGCGCTTGGTAAAGTAAATACCTACTCGAACGGGCTGGGTCGATGGATATTTTTATTAGTCGTATTTTCAAAGCTATTTATAAAATAACGTTACTTTTTTTACTTTTAATTTGCCTATCCCAACATTTTCGCCTTTTTTTTATAATTAATTATAAAGAAATTGTACTATCTACTTTATCAAAACAGTAGTTGTACTAGAGGTACTAGACAACGATAAACTTACTTAGGTATAAAGACAAATATATACTTAAATACATAGAAAACATCCAAGACTTAGGAACAAATAGTTTCTCGTGCTCATTACACAAATATCTGCCCTTACTGGGATTTGAACCCAGGACCGCTTGCTTCTTAGGCAGGGGAAATATCGGTCAACAATCATAAACTTACCGAAATAACCAATTATTCATCCCTGAGCTGACTTCATTAATATAATTACAAAAACCGCGTTCAAAATCCTATTACTAGTGATTTTAAATTGATAGCACAATTTACATAAAAGTTAAAACGGCTGACAGCATTTTTATTCCAAAGTGAGTTATTGTGAGTCATAATTTAAAAGGCCCTTTCCCTAACTTCCCCTTTTGCTAAAGTTTCTATTCGCAAAGAAATGAGCTTTGCTCTAATCGATCCGTTTAATTTATCTGATTGCTTTTCTTAGGACCCCAATGAATAATAAATGAAAGTTTTCCCGTTATTCCAGTTAAGGATGTTTTAATAAGCTAATAAGTTTGAAGGTCATTTAACGAAGTTCTTAAGTCGCCCGTTGTTGGGCATGAAAGTTCCGGTTGTCGAGATTTTAATTATTGTATGATTTGGCAACATATGACCGAAGTACACCCGAAAGGACCCCATTAGTGAAAAAGATAACATTATTAGCATTAAACAGCGTCGTATGTAAATAGCTGTTTTGTTTACCTTCGTTTTTTTTTACGTGGAGATGAAGTTGCGGGTACATTTTGTTTTGAATGAGCAATACACCAATACACGACCGCACAGACTTTGAAGTTTGATGTCAATTGCTTGAAAATAGTTTGTTGTAAGAGAGTAAGTTGTTAAGGAATGGATTAATTTTGTCTTCCATCGTTATCTTGTTTTTTAAACTAAAAGAGACACATTTTAAGAGTGCCATAGAGTCAAAAAACCATGTCGTAATATTTTTATGAAAGTACATGTATCAAGCCAACAATAAACACGGTGTTAATAATTTCAAAATAACCTTTACTGACATTAAATAAATCTACTGACATTAAATAAAGTGGAATTTGTATTTTTGTATGATTATAACGAATAAGTAAACTTAAAAACTGTTGGACCGATTTCAATAATTCTTTCACCATTAGAATGCTACATTATCACTGAGTAACATAGGAGATGCTTTATTTTCGCACGCGAACGGAATCGTGAGCAACAGCTAGTATGACATACATAAATAAATAATAAATCAGGACACAATCTCACACAAATTGACCTAGTCCCAAACTAAGCTTATATTATCGTTGTCTATCACCCATAGTACAAGCCTAGGTACTATGTGTGCTAAACATACTTATGTATATAGAGAAATACATACTTAAATAAATAGAAAACATCTGAGACTCAGGAACAAATATTCGCGCTCATCACACAAATATCTGATATAAATTGAATGTTATTGTTATTTTTATTCTACTTGGTTAAAAACTAACAAGAAAACCTAGTCGTGTGTTTCACAAAATCTCTAGTTTGGTAACACTAAACTTAAATAGCACACAGAAAACTGCTCAGTTTATGGAAACCGTTTCACAAACCGTAAATTTCCGCTGCAATTTTGTTGCCAGAATTGGAAAATTGGCGTGCAGTAGTAATGCAATAGCACCGCGGTAGTTTGAAGCTCTGTAATCGAATAAAAGTGTGGTCTTTGAAGGTTTGATTTCACATAAACATTCAATGATTGCGAGTAACAAGATAAAGAGAATAAGTAATGCCTTCTGAGGCTCCGGGCGATGTTAAACTAGACCCGGAAATTGGCCACAGGCCAAAACTTACGTTAAGACATATTTGGCCAAGTAGGCCGAGGACAATTTGTGCGACACCGGACAAGTTTGCGGAAATCCTGTTTTAACTTTTAAAAGGACTTTTACGCGAGACACAGCGGCATTAAGTGAATACAAACGATCGAGTTAATAATTAAAATTTTATGCAATAGTCATTGAAAAATATGATTTAGGTGAGTCGCAGTTTTTACTTCTCCCTTAATGGCTGTTTTATTGTTTTTTACAGTATAGTAAAATAAAGCCCGTGTGGTTGCCGGGTTAGAATAGTGCCACTCCATGTCTTCCCGTCGATGTCGTAAGAGGCGACTCAGGGAATAAGGGCTTGTAGTATTGTTAGGCAATGGGCTTGCACCCTGTCACTAATACACTAGTAAACTTCTTGGCCTGATTGTGCAAAATGTGGTTACAGAATTATCATCAAGTCTTTTTAGAGTTATTATAGGTATTTCTGTAGCTCTGCCTACCCCACTCTGGGAATGAATGATGATGATGATGAATGATGCGTGATGTTATGTATGTATGTATGTAAAATAAAGGAAAATCTACCTGCTCTTTGCAAACATTGCTCCTTTATTACCCTTTCGGGGCAGAAGTCCAACTGCTTTGACCAACTGATCAATAATTTCCATTTGAATATCTAATTATCAGGTTTGACGGAGTTCCGCTCCCGCGGAGCTCGTTTTTCTGAGTGGTTTAGCCCTTCGGGCCTGCTGAAGAACTAACATAACCTAAACCTACATCATATTTATGATGCTACTTTTGATCAGTTGGACCGCTGCCCCGATACTTTTATTACAATAATAATATTAAATTTCAATTTTCATAGACTGGTCTCTAAGTAAACTTTAAATGTTTCATTTATTACTCCGCTACATTTAATGAAATGGCGTTTAGAAAAGGAAATGAAATCTACGGATTTTTGGGTGAAATCTTCTATTTTTCAACTGTTGTTGTTATGTTTTGTTGGATTATAGGCCATAATAATGCATGCTTTATAATCATTTTGACCAGTCGTTAACTATTCAAAAGAAACAGCCCATACAAGGTAGGACAACACGATAGGTAGACACGGACAAACGGACGGCGTAGGTTCACTTATAACGACTGGTTGGATACGGAACTACGACGAATGAAGGAAAAAAACCTTAACAAGTTTTGCGATCTTTCAGTTTTATTAAATGCAGTGGTGGTGAACGAAGCCGTGGACAAAAGATAAATCTATTTCGAATACTGCAAAGCGGAAATATCTTTCAAATACCAATGCCTTTGTTTTTCGGTTTTTCCACTGATAAACCACTGGTACAAAAACTCCAAACGCATTGTTTCTGGCAATGTAGTTTTCAAAAGGCGACTTAGTTCTGTCGAACGCGTTTGAACTTTTTGTCCCTCAAAACGGATACGTTGCGTTTGCATTTTTCCACCCGTGACTAAACTACGAAGGCTTGGCTGGGAGTAAATATTTGCATTGCGGTTAGACGCTTTGAAGCAAAACCAGTCAGGCTGTAAAGGATGTGAGCTGTTAAGGAACAGATCGTTGTTTTTTTATGGCACGGAAAAGGCAAACGAGCACACATGCCACCTGATGGTAAATCGGACATTTGCATTCTCAAAGCTACAATCTAAAAATTGCAATCCTAAGACCGCAAACGCGTTGCCGATCCTGAAGACTAAGATGGAATGGCTCTATGCTAGTAATTTTTCTTTTTGATCTGACTGCAACCTTTCAGTGACGGGACTAAATATGAATGATATGGTTATGTCCTATTGCAAAATGAGGATATGAAATGTAAGAATTTATGAACAATTAGATACTTACGGCCTTAAATTAGAGTGTTCTTGAACTGTAAGCTAATATATATATATTTCCACTAGAGATATGCGAGGAACCTGAGCGTTGAGGGAGGGAAATATATAAATAGAATAGCTGCCCTCCAGTGTAAGGGGACTAGGAAAATTAAGCTATCCTATTGGTGGATTATTTCTTCGTTCACTGCTCTGCTGCCTTGCTCAACTCTATTGAAAATACAGCATTACTCACTTACGGTTACAAATAATACCAATTAAATGTAAAATGTTGTTATAAATATTTTTAAATGATCCTGTGGGTCTATTGTGGTCGAGTTTATCGATGTGGATAAACGTGGATAAAACATCGACCAGTATCCAAGTGCAAGAGTAACAGATGTTTTATTCACCGCGATAAAAGCGACCATAATACGGGCCATGATCGATCAATGATAAAATATATGATGATGATCATTTTTCGTATCTAAATTGTAATGCGTTACGTTTATAAAAATCAACTTGTTATGGGTTTGATCGTTGTAAAACAGTATCATCATAATCATCGATCATTGTCGAAGCTCAGAATTCTACAAGATAAGGAATTAAAATAAAGACAGACGATGTCTATGATACATCCAGAAAAGAAAACGGTACCTTTATCAAACTAGGCAAATAATACAAACTACCTAGAAAATCTGGGCAAACATTACGGCTACCCAATCGCATAGCGTCATCTTCATTCAAACGTCAAAACGGCTAGAAGGTCACGTAATTCATTCAATATTCAACGCTTTGAACCCAAAGTTCCCTTAATGTGGATCGCCCCTTAGTTTGGCGTGATATCGGATAAATGTCACAGCAACTGGGCAGCAGTGGCCGTGGTCGGGAAATATACGATTTAATGGTCTGTATGGTTACATTTTGTGACATGACGTTTCCCTGGATGTCAAAACACCGCGGCTTTTTTTTTTGTTTCCACTAGCTTACAGATACAGGTAGTTGTATAATACCATGCAAGTACTCTTTATTTAACACTATAAAAAACACGGAACAGGGGCTCGATTTTACTCTTAATATTACCGAGATTGAATTAAGCATAAACACTGTAACAGTCAGCTTCCATCATCAGTTGCAAGACTTAAACACCGTAACGGCCATTACGGTGTCCAAATTTGGCATGCTATTCATAAGTATCGTACCGGCCACTTATGGCAATTAAGCTTTGTGACATTCGAAAATTTTCTAGATCAATACAAGATAAGCGCCGTAACAGCTACAATTAATACTGATTGCTAGTTGCATTAACTAAATTTTACCACCCAGTTGGCGTTAAAAACATCAAATTAGTCATTCAATCCCATTTTTACCGATGTAACATCCGTAACAGCAGCTAATACGGTGTTTATGTAATGTGATACAAATATTCCTAACGTCTGCAAGCCATTTCGAGTTAAATTAATATTAATCGTAATAATTTAGGAAAAATAATAATGCCGAAATTTAGTTCAGGTTCGTTTTAATAACATATAATCATCGGATTTTAAATATCCCACAGTATAAAAATAGAAAAAAATATGAAAGCGTTTTTCCCCACTTTTTGGTTTTGTCTGTTTCGGTTGATATGATTTGCGCGGCATGCTTCACAGTAATGGCGGTCGTGTTAAAAGCAATACAATATGTATGTTAAAAGTAACTCAATGTTTAAGAGTAACAGGTATCATTTATTATGGTCACTTACGCTTCATTTTTATCATTAATATAAATAAACTGAATTGGTATTGACTTTCCTATGGTCATTAGTATATGCAGAATCAGAATCGGGGTCTCTGCTATTTGGCAACGTTTTCTGCGTAACAAATTACAAAAATAAATTATCTTATACACTAATATCGCGCCAATTTAATTAATCAATCTATTATAAGTAAATACTCGGGTTCTAGAATATACGGTAAAGCCATGGTAAATTGACACGTTATCGTATTGTCAACGTTACGATAGCTCTTATTTACTTGACAGTAATGCCGGCCGTGTTAACAGGGCGCCAAGCGTCCAGTAGCGCCCTCATTACTTTTATTGTGTTTACTAATAAATTAAAGTATTATCTTTAAATCTAAGAGCGCTTTACTGTTGTACAAAGGAACACGCAATATATACGATGCATGACACAGTTTAATAACCTTTAACCTTCGTGTAGTCAACTGAACGGAAAAAGGTGGCAACTTTTTTCCGTTAAGTTGCTCACTCATAGTTCAATTGTTGTTTAGTTATGTCATATTCTCTATAAATTGTGTATTGATTCGTACAACAGTAAAGCGCTCTTTGATTTTAAGATAATACTTTAGTTTATTAGAAAACACAATAAAAGTAATGAGGGCGCCACTGGACGCCGGCGCCCTCTTAGGGTCTCCCCAAACCTATCGACGCGGAATCGGCGTCAGCTGATCAAAAAACTCTTTATGTCTACGCAATAAGAGCGAAAAGACGTCGAATCGGCTCGGCTGACGTCGGCCGGCGACGGCGGAGCCGGATTTTTTTGACCAGCTAACGCCGATTCCGCGTCAATACGTTTAGGGAGACCCTTAAACGCCCTCTGTCTATAACATACATCAAATCACGCCTATTTCCCAGAGGGCTAGGCAGAGACCACTTCTTTCTACCTGCTACGATCCTGTCAAATTTATTTCGCTTCTTTCAAATTCATACATCGAGTCATGCATGCACGTCGGTTTTGGGTACTTAGTATTCGGCCCTTTTGCAGAATTTCTCCGATTTTATTCGAAAAAGTACGCCTAGGGCGGCTCTTTCCTACCCTTCCACTCACTTTCGCACTATATATCTCTTTCGTCAATCTTCTTTCATCCATCCTCTCCAACGAACTGTCACTATCTTCTTTCAACATGTCAAGTGCAATTAGGTTTTACCCAGTAGATTATTAAGCTAGCCGAACTGGCTTTACCTGAACTGTACACAAGTGTCAGATGTAATTTTCATACCTTCATACATAGAACAACATACCAACGAATTTATACCTATACAACGTTTACACAGTACCAACATCCCGAAAACTCCCGATTTTCGTTTGATTTCAGTAAAAATCTGCTCATATTACATCGCAATTAGAGTGCTACCACTCAGCTGTTATAGGACGTCCCGGTACTCTGTTCCGAGCTCTCCAAAGAGTACACAAAAGCTTCATACCGTGGATCGCTATCGACACGTTGCCTTAATTAAAGAGAAAACCTACCGAGCCTTGCGTTACTTGAGTGAGGTAAAAATAGTTACGGTTTTGCATTCTGGGAAAACGGTATCGAAAAACGTTGGTTGAATAATCTTAGAGCTAAATTGGTATTTACATATGTTTAATTGATAATGAGTTAATATTGCTAAGGTAAATTATAGTGGCATACAAATAAACACCTTTGTCATTTTTCAAATACAAATTCATTTGCATATTTTCTAAAAATATTGTACTTGTCCTACCTCTATCGTTAGGTGGTTTTTAATTATTAATTATTATTTTTGTACGATGACATCATTATCTTGCTTGATACTAACATGCCAAATTGAGTACACACTATTATGTAACTAATTAACAATTAGATAAATTTACTGCTAGTGTTTCCATATCACGGAATTGCACCCCACGACGTTTGACGTTGTTTATAAAAGTTTGTGGGGAGAGTTTTCATAGATTAAAAACACTTGTTCATTTAACCTGCTTCGCTACTTTCAATAAAAAAGTATAACAACTCCACATCCGCGAAGAACAAACTTAATTAAAATCGCAAAAAAGGCACTTAGAGGATGATAGTGTTTTTCATATTCCTATTTTCATTTATGTTATTTGTCGAGTAAACGAACGTGATTTCTTACTGCATTTTCTTTAAACTACAATTTTAAACCTCAGTTTCGCTTTAAAACACTTCGCGTCCGTACAAACGCGTATATTAGTTTCGCAATAGTTATATTAAACCTGTATAATAGCATTCAGAACAAACGGGGTCGTACAGAAATAGCAGCGAAATGACTCCGTCCTAGCACGGAAACCTCTCGGTTTTCAAATGGGATTCACTTTCATGTTTTTTATATGAAATACTTGTGGTGACGACTTCAGTCCCCATTTATTTTAATTATTACCCATAAGTGGAAACTGTTTTGGCTAGTGTGTTAACTTAAATATATTGTTTTGTTCTATTTATAAAATTACTGCTGTTTGTTTCCCTTGAAATAAATAAATAAATTAGTCTATCTGGCAACTTCGCAACCCTTACTGTATTATGACTTGCCGAAACAGCAGCTCTGCGGCAAGGACTCACAGCTGTGTTAATCCACACGTAAGGATGAAGTGACTCAGCAAGGGGGGGGAAATATCAGTGGAAAAAAAAATCTGCAACATAGACGTCGTCTGGGACAACGCTGGTTTATGTGGGATTTTACATACAAACATACATTAATTCATCTGCTACGATCCTGACAAGTTTCTTTCGCTTCTTCGACATTCATACATCGAGTCATGGATGCACATTGGTTCCAGGTACTTATGATTTTAAACCACTAAAATCCCTAGTGACTTGCGTCTGTGCTTATTACGTCGGTGTTTATAAGCGGACTGAGACCAACATACAATATTGATGATAATACTTTCCAAATATCGATAAGGTCTATTATAATCAACACTATTTATTCAGAGTCCGCAGGGACGCTGTTACGCAGTAATGTGTCAATCCTCAACTATTTAGCAATAAAGTGTCAACCCTCAGTGAGATAATTCTGGGATGTCATTTTTTTGCTAAATTATTGTGGGATAACACATTTTTGCGTAACAGCATCCAGTTAACCTTCATACTAATGAAGTATACATTATTTTTCAAAGGCATATTGTGATGATTAACTTGAGTACTTATCCTTTATTACGCCAATGTGTAGTGGTGAGACCGATCTTTCCGTACTTCCAAATGTATTGAAAATCTTTTACCGTTACCGTATGTACGAGATGGATTAGTGGGAGGAAAACTGTCAGGCTATAATGTAACGTCTTATCATCATTAAATATTTCTAGGAATTTATTATTAAAAAGATTTTTCACGGAGCTCGATGTGTATGTGTGACTGAATGATAGGAAGAAAGGTTTGGCAGTTGTTGACAAGATGAAATAAAAATACAGCAATTCGGAAGATTTCAAGAAGTTGATTAGGTTAATATACAACAGCGTGACCGTAGTGCAGAAGTATGAGATGTTTCGAGCGATCAAACTTTTTTTTTGCCTCTCTCAAATTTCAAACTAAAAAGTTTCCATTTCAAATGAGTGAAGCCTTTATTCAATCTGCTGAATCGAAGCAGGGGTGAGAATATCGCAATGGGTCCGCGTCCTTAATATAACTGAAGACAATCAAATTCCTGTGAAGCCAACCATCAGGAAATTGTACAAAGGTAACTGCCAAAGCTAATTTTGGGTATTCAGTTGCAGCTTGGGTGGTAAACCATTATGAAAAGGGCTCCAGGTATTCAGTGTTGTTTTATACATAATCTAAGACAAGGATAATGAATATTCTGTAGAAAAAATTGATAAGCCAATTCTTAATATTGTTTTTTATTGCTATTCCTAGGGTATGAAACGCGATTCATTGTGTCATTTATTTTCAAATTTAATTTTAAATGGTTTGTTGCATATCACATTACGAGTATTAAAAGATGGAATTACAAAAAGGTTTTCATGTGACGCCTTGCAAGGGGATAGCAACATAAGACAGTAGGGCTAATTCTTATAACTTACATATTTATGTTACAATTATGTATTAATTGCATGTCGATTATTTTCATTATTGTCATTTCTAGTTGCATATGCTCCACCTATTAGAGGTGGTTATGTAGCAACAACTTTTACCAAAATGTAATGTTTATTTTAATGTTTACTTTGTTCTCATTTTAATTTTCTGATGGTTACCCAAGATACAGGCTGAGCCTAGTTTGAGAGCCCCTGTTAATTTGTGCCATTTTTTTTTGTGTGCGCACTTTATCTACTTATCGTGTAATAATATGTACCTATTTTAAGTTATGTGCAATAAAGAAACATAATATAATAATATTCAATTGAATATTGCACAAAATAAATTAACTGTTACAAAAGTTCTAATTAAAGTAATAAATACAATAAGAGACAAGTATACTTTAGGTTACACCTATTAATTATTCAGAAACTCAACATCAAATAAATTACCTACCTATTATTTTATTTGTTTAAGATCGACCCCTTCTATATAAATACAATACATATGGATAGTAATGTATCTGTGTAGTTATCCACGATGTATATTGGACCGCGCACCCTAAAACAGCTGACATTACGCGACCCGAGCGCACGCGACCTGAATTAAGACCTGCAAGATTCCGCTGCAGTTGCTGTTTGCCCGTATAAAACATAACAACAATCGTGACTAGTATGTGTCCATTCATATAATTATCGTAAAAGAAAGACAGGAAGTCAATCCTGACATCTGTTATCTTAGTACAATCTAAACCTATTCGTCGGTGTGAGGTTATAATTTTGTAGTGGATTCTTATCTCCCTTGTTCTGTAGTATGTATAGTCGGTGATTTTAGTGCAATACAATAGGGATTGAGAAAACATGGACAAGAGATAATTCTGCTAGTCCTATGAAACTACAAATTTGTGTGAATATCGCGGGATCCGCTTGAATCAACGACGCTATCGAATGTGTCGTTTCACCGAATTAAATTTTATCGACAGCTAATTCCTGCTGAAACCTTATAATTTTTAGGTTATCTTAAGCATGGGTTACGTAGGTTAGGATAGGTTAGACCTTTGACCACCAAAACATTATACTCCTGCACGGGGAAATGCCTGTCGACGAAATGAAAATTCGGCGAAGTATAACATTCTATGAAACAAGAGTCGGTGATTCAAGGGTAAACCGAATATCGCAAAAGTTGAACAAAATGTAAGATAAATCCATTTCAGTAAACTTTTTATACCTATTTCCACATGTGTAAATTATAATGCGGGCCGTGATAAGCTCGGGTTAGCGCGGGGTTTTGGATAAAGCCCCTTTGATGGATCCGCCGAGAAATCAGTCTCAGAAATAATGACGAAGCGCTTAAATAATAGCCATTGCAAAGTAGCTTGTACGTACATATATAGATGGCATAATTTGTATCAAGTATATTGGCTTTCACTTCTGGGGCCCTAGCCAAGGTGCAATCGCTCCTAACGTTTTTCTTTTCTATCGCTCAAAATGTACGGAATGACATTTGACCCCGTGGTTTATCGTAACGCTCGAGAGTGTCATCCCATACATTTTAAGTGATAGAAAAGAAAGACGTTAGTAGCGTTTGCACCTTGGCTAGGGCCCCAGATTACAAACATTTAATATTATTATCCTTATATGTATGTATGCAAATGTGTGTTGTTCGTTTATTTTATCTTTACGATTCAACGCCTCAACGTGAAATTTATTACAAAAACTTTTAGTTTAAGTTTTAATTATGCGAGCGGACAGTAATAACAACTCTAAAAATAATTGTTTATAATCCTGTAACCACATTTTGCACAATCAGGTCAACAAGTTTACTAGTGTATCAGTGACTGGTTGGAAGCCCATCGCCTAAAAGTACTACAAGCCCTTATTCCCTTAGTCGCCTCTTACGAAATCCACGGAAAGACATGGAGTGGCACTATTCTACCAACAAAGGTATTTTTCTCGCAATTGAAAAAGCAAATTAACAAGCATTCACGATGTGGCCCGTCTGCTCGTTTGCCTTTAATGGTAATAAAAAAAGTCTGAGTGGTGGTAAGTTAACTTTTAGGCCCAAAAGGCCCAAGGCTTTTTAGACCGTCCTACTACAAGTAGTAGGTCGGTCTAAGTTGGGACACCTTTAGAAGGTAGACGTTATGTTGGCTATATCGACGGTCCCTACCAACAAAGTCGGATCTGCAAAACTGTTACTTTTCAGTACGATCAATCTAAGACGTTTTTGTCTATATTATGGACATTTTATGTAACATTGACATGAAATTTGGCGAGAATATATATTGATAGGTTACTGTGAATTATGCATAAAAATATACATGTTTTTCTTTTTGGAAGCTGTTGAAACGTGATATGTTGCATTCTTAACCGGAACATCATGAGCAAAATTTGACAGAAGTGACACATACGACAGTTTTGTTGGGGTTTCAAAATGTATAAATTGTCGGTTGTGTCACAAATGACATTTTGAAATGGACATAGTGACCGTATATCTTGTCGGTTGTGTCACAAGCGACATTTTTACACGGGCATAGTGAATATTTTTTGTGGTAACTATGTGTGATCACTTAAATTCTACTTTGTAAAATCAAATTTAAAACAACTACCATGACAGATCTGACAGTACAGTCAAGGGCACCGATATTTGTCTCAAAATATGTACACAGACCTTATTATTTCAGCAATAAAGTTAACGTGCGCATACTTCTGGGACTTTGTGCGGGTATATTTATTTTTACCCTTGACTGTACTATAATAAATACCTATTAGCCATTACGATTTAAATTTAACTTCCAGGTGAAATAAGCATTGTTTTATTAATTTATTACACTAAACGATTTCTGACTTATTATAATAATTCTGGATATTTATTTTAAATCAGTAGGTTACGTTTTTTACAATTAATATTAAGATATAAAAATATAAAAGTAACAATAGTAATGAAAAAAAAACCTTACCTACGAAACCGCCGGCAGCGGGGCCGGGCTCAAGCTACCGGTGGTTAGGGCTGCAGAGAGAGGAACCTCTTCACTAAACGTGCCGTGTCGAGGAGTACTGCTTTCTGTGGCCCTTGATCCAACCATTTAGTGAGAGTCTCTTAAGGTGTTGGTCTCTTCGCTATAAGACCTTTCACCGAAACAACTATCGGGACAATGATCGTCGAGTCAACATCCCACATAGCAGTCACCTCGTGAGCCAAATCAAGGTTCTTGCTGAGCTTGTCCTTGTCAGCCAGATCGAGACCTCGACGAGCACTGCCCGATGTTGACATTGCTCTGTCAATACGTTTTTGGTTTATTTATGTAAACAATTTCTTGCGGACTTACAGCGTCAGCCAAGGCGCCCAGCAAGATAACTTAAGAGCTTAAAAACTTAAGATAATGAATAACATAAACAAAAATAAAATTGGCGACAATAGTCCGTGATGACAAATCGATCCCAATAGAACGTAGCAAGACCATATTCCAGAACAGATACTTATATTACGGTACTTCGGACTCAACATGACCATATTGAAGAGCAAGTTATCCTCGCTACGAGGTTATGTCTGTGCAATTATTCGCCGTTGGCAAAATGAGAACAACCGGAGATGATAATGTTTGAGGGACTCACCAGGACGACGGCACGCTCGACAAATTTCGACGGTACTGACCTTCAGCTTCATTATGACCTCGTCAGCAATTGCACAGACAGAATCTTCGGTTTCTCCAAAGGTGTTACCAAATCGTAGCCAGTTCGCGGACGCTAAAAAGTCTACGTCAGGCCCTGTAGAAGCGCTTATGCAAATCCTTCCTCTTCTATACGTTCTTGCGGTTTTCAGTGCTAAGCACCGTTGACTTGCGCCAGTTCTCGTTTGCCAACGAGAGAGGCGAAAGGCTTCTGTCTACTGAAACCACATGACGATGCGTCCCATACTCATTGCCCAAATAATCCCTGAGATTCCACAGCTCTCAGTTATAGAGATTCTTAGCATTCAAAATACCTCAACCTCCACACTTCCGCGGGTTGTATAATCGCATAAAAGACGAACTGAACGTAGGTGCTACATGCGTTGTGATTTAAACAGTAGACGGACCCTTCTATCCAGGGCGTTCAGCTGAGTCTGAGTCCACCTTAGTGTGCCAAAGGAGTAAGTGAGCAGTGGCATCACCCACCCATTGAAGGCGCGCACCTTGTTGCCATCCGACAAAACACTGTTAAGAACTTTTGTTAAGATGTGATTGAATAATGGTGCTTATATTATTATCTGAAGACATTTGGGGTGATTTTTCTATCAACAATTCCAAGTTTTATCACGCCACTGCGGTCTGGTTACCATCACTTGGTGAAATAAACCCGGAAATCATAGTTAGTCTTCTGGCTCTGGACGTGGACGATTTTCTGGTGTGTCGCATTTAGAAAAAAAGATCGTGTTATAAAGTTATCCAATTCATCTTCATATGGCACGGAAACTTAATTTTCGTTGTTAAAAACATCGCCCAATAAATCTTGTAATTGATTCCTCCTTGTGTTTCAGAATAGCTTTTTCACGGTTACTTTAAACAAGTAACAAAAAATATTTTTAAAATTATTATTAAAGCATGTTCTGAATCGAATCAAAAAATACTCCTAATTAGTTAGTTAATTATCTGTAAATTTAATTTAAAATGTATGTTTAGCCTACACTTGTCAAACAAACAAACATTTTATTGTGATATACATACAAGAATCATTTACTTTTCTTCTTAACAATCAAACTGCATCGGTTAATGCACTTACTACATTTATAAAACAACGTACCTACTAATAAAACTGTTGGTTGTGTCACTTACAACAAAAAAAAAATCCAACATACAATCAAAACTGTGGTATGTTACTCTTACGACATTGACGCAGCAACAAAGCGTCCAATTAAAAAAGTTGGATGTACTACTTACGACGTATTAAACGTATTATCGTGCAATTAATATAGTCATAACTACCACTACCAACATTAGGAACAATATAGTTTCCAAGCAAAAATGTCGGATGTGCCACATCTGACATAAAACACCAATAAATGTATAATCAAAAATGTCGTAACTTCCACATCTGACAGTGTTATTTGGAGATACCCAATAATGAAACCAAAGTAAAGAAAGCCCCTTTTTTAAACAAAATTATAAAATTTGTTATAAGACAATCAGTAATTATTAAAAAAAAATACGAACTCGGTACGTAGAACAATTATTTTACCAAGTAACTCCTTGAACGATCGTTGCGATTGGAATTTAAATGTTGAGATTTTCCTTTTTCCACGGCGTGGAATTCAGGTTTGCAACTTAAGCCGTTCGCAAGATCCTTTTTGACCTATTGCTTGCCATTGTAGAGTATAAACCGCAGTTAAACATTTTTTTTGATGTTGCGTGCAAATCGTCGTCTCCTCCGTGTAACATAGTGGTAACTGGCAGTTCCGCGGCGTCGCTCCCCCTCCGTTCCCCGCGAACAATGTCGCAACGTCACAACCGACTATATAAAATGGAAGCTTTACTAACATCTGACATTTTTACCTTGAATATCATAGAAAGTAAATAGAAAAATATAAAAATTTAAATGTGATATGAAAAAAGACACTTTTAAAATGACTTTACTGTAATAAAACGAAAATGGCAAAAATGCAGATCCGACTTTGTTGGTAGGGACCGTCGATATCATCGTTCACACTAGGGCTGTTATTATACATTTTTTGTGGGTATTATCCCCAAGTATTTTCCCGGAGAAAGACAGAGACGCAAGCCATTACAGAAATGGCTGTACGTCATAAAAACCAAAGCTGGCAAAAGCTGAACGAAAGCTGCGCAAGACAGAATGATGCAAATATGGCAACAGAAAACACTAAGATTACTAAAACTCCGAGGAAGGACACAGGATCGCGGTAAAATACATACTTCTGCGCGGACGGAGACGCGGGCAACATTTAGTAAGTAATATGTTCAAGAATGACTGATTGGCGAGTTTCTTGCAGTGCTTCTTGCAGCCTACTAATTTTATTTATTTAAGTGGATGATCGGTTACATAGGTAAAGGTTACTCAAATATTCGGTATTTATTCAGGTAATATACCCACCACCATCATCATTTATTTGATATATATTACTAAAAGTACACACCGCCTAGCAGTGCCTACGTGAGTTAAAATAAAATATAAGCTGAGTGAGGGTAAGGTCCAACATTTTTTCTACCTGCGGACTTTGTAGAAACTAATTTGGGTGAAAGCCCCTGTCCTCCCGGGAACTAAATTTGTCTAGCCTCAGGGAGCTGCCCTCCGTTATGGAGGTCAATTAATATTTAGAAAAGCAATCTGACAGGTTTGGACTCTGAATATTTTAAAACTGAGACAGTTTATCACCCACGATATCTTAAGGTTTTTTATTTTTTTATTTACAATCTATGTTCTTAATATATAAAAAAGCTTTGATCATAAAATAACCTGATCATGTCAGCGTTTGGCAGCTAATTTAAGTTTGAACGATAGTGTAAAACTGATCTGGAACCGATAATTCTAAAGATAAAATAAATAGATTAAGTAATGTATGTATGTATGTGTAATGTGTGTATGTATGTATTGTAATGTATCTTTAGAGTGACAGATTTCATCAAGTCTACTAAGCTCTTATACCCTACAGTGATATATGCTGTTTGTCCTGTGGTCCGACTGCGTGTTCCGGCTAACCAATATTAGTGTCTTAAATACGAGATAGGTTTAGGTTATGTTAGTTCTTCAGCTGTCCTGGAGGGATAAAACAACCCAGAAATACGAGCTCCGCGCGAACGGAGCTTCGTCGGCTCCGTTAAATTTGATTTTAAAATAGAAAGTGATCAGTCAGACCACGCAGGGCGCAGTCGGACCACAGTTAATGAGTGTGATATATGTACAATATACATTAGCCCAAAAAATAAACTGTTGATTAGAATGATATGATAATAAATAGGTATATTTAATAGGTTTAGTACCAATTTCAACATACGATGTCAAATTTTATCAATGTTAATCGACTGTTAGTTCATACATTTTGACAACTGTCAACACTATAATCGTTTGTTAAGTGGTTGACATCGTACGGTGAAATTGGTACTAAAAGAGAAAAAACTACTCGATATTGTTCCATAATATTAGTTGTAGCGCTCTCAAGAAAATACTGAGAACTTACTCGAATATACTCGTAATTGAGAGCAATAAGGACGTTATTAAAGTATTTTTAGATATTGCGGATTTTGTAATTAAAAGTTTAAAAACAATTGTTCATTGTTTTTCGCTTTTCTGTTGATATTTTTATTGCAGTCGAGTTTTTACTATACACTCGGCGTCAAAAATATCGCCCCTCCTCGGAAAATAATTACAACCGACTTTAAACCCTACTTGATCAAGGACAACAATATGATTGTTAGGTATCATTTGATAGGTAATAAAGTGTTTTTTTAGGAAAATTAAAAAAAAAAAGGATTTTTCCTTGGGGTCAAAAATTAAAGGAAATGACATTGCGAACAGTTGAAAAATGTTTATTCAAGTTTAAATTTACAACAATAAATGGATAACAAAATTTTACAAAAAGTGCCTAAAATTAGCTTAAAACCTAGTGTTACCCCCCCTTGCCCTTATCACTGCCTCTAAACGGTCTTTCATTGATCGCGCCAACTTTATGATGTCTTCTTGTGGAATGTTGCCCCATTCTTCGATGACTGCGTCCTGAAGATCTTGCAGGGTGGTAGGGGCGGCATCTCCTGACCGAACCCGTCGCTTCAGCTCGTCCCAAAGGTGTTCAATCGGGTTAAAGTCAGGACTCCTGGCTGGCCACGGCAAAACGGGAATCCCGACCTCCTCCAGATAATCCCGAACAATTAATGCAGTGTGGGAGCGAGCGTTGTCGTGCATTAATGTGAACCCAGAGCCGACGTAACCCGCATATGGCATCACATGCTCTTCCAGGATCTTGGCAATGTATCGGCGAGCATTCAGGGATCCTTGGCCGCGAGTGCCTCCAGTCCTGGAGACGCAGACAAGGTCGGTTTTGCCGTCTATAGACATGCCCCCCCAGAACATGCAAGAGCCACCTCCGTAGCCCACTGTCTCTTCAATACAGGCTTGAGCAAATCGTTCGCCCGACCTTCTGTAGACTCTGGCCCGCCTGTTGTTGCAATAAAGACAGACTCTCGTCTCATCAGTAAAGAGAACCTGCCTCTATTGCTCAAACGTCCAATCGACGTGGTCGCGGCCAAATTGCAAGCGATCTCTGCGATGCTGTGCGGTCAACATTGGGCCTGTAGCAGCCCTGTGAGCCACGATATCCTTCTCCCGCAGTCTTCTTCTGACCGTAGAGATGCCGACTGATCTTGTCCGAGCTTCTCTGAGGCGTTGTTGCACCTCAACAGCACTAGCGAAGCGATTGCGTAGAGATGATGTCACGATGAAGCGATCATCTCTTTCGGATGTGCAGCGTCGCCAACCAGCCCCACGTCTTCTGATGTAGCTCCCAGTCTCCTGGAACCGCTGAAATACTCGGCGGACAGCATGACGGCTTAAATTGAGTTGCCGAGCGACATCACACTGCCGAACTCCTGCTTGCAGTAGTGCAACCACTTGAGCTGATTCAGCAGCGGTGGTCTCCATGTTCGAGGGTTGTTTTCTTGCTTGAGTTCCTTAGATGTGTTCTCTTCGACGTTTGGATAGTGAATGATTGACATTTGACCTTGTACAGGCATTTTATACCCCTGGAAAAGGGCACAACTCGCGACCCTTCAAACGAGTATTTGTGCACTTTTTTTTCGAAACGCTCTGATTCACAAGCCATTACGTTTTGTTTAAATTAAACATTATTAATTTAAAACACATTAAACGTGCTTTTAATTGATACTAATATTAATTATGTAACATAATTTCGCTAAGGTCTAGATTAGCTTGAATCTGATTTTCGCGGAGGGGCGATATTTTTGACGCCGAGTGTACTTGTTTTTTTTCTAATAATCTAACTCGTGACTAATTCGTGAATTAAATAAGTATAGATGACGTTTATTTCACACTTTTCAGTTTAAATTAATCTTAACATTTATGTACGTATGTACTAGGTCACCATTTACTCAGTGTAGTTTAGTTTTCCTTTGATTTGTAACTCCAAACTGTTTTCAACTATGTAGATTATCTATATTTTCGCACTCGCCTTTTAAAGCTCTTTATTTTGATACCCCACTCGAGGGTCTAAAACAATTGTTTGTTTTAGGCCGCACATTAAACCTCATTAAATCCGTAATTTTAATTTTATTTTCAATTTTATGTACCCAGTGACACTCGCGCCATCCAGACGAATCTAATGATATATCATTTACGGGTATTACAATCGGTTAAGCCGTTGAGTACTTACGAGCCGACATAAAACGTACATACATATGCACATACATACAAGTCAAACTCATTACCTTCGTTTTGGGCATCGCCGCAGTCGGGTAAAAATAGGTCAGGTCGTTAAAAGTAGTATAGTTATTTTTTACTATGCAAATCATTAGCCCGTAATTAACAATCTCCGTAGATACTCCCTTCCCTTGTCATTTTTATTTTAAGATCCCACGAACTTGAACCAATATTACAATTTTCTTTATTAATTAAATAAGGTTTTATGTCTAGTGAATGTTCTTATTTGTTTGAAATGAAACGTTTTTAGTTAAAAGTGGGTAAAGCAGACCTGATAAAAAGTATACATACATTTGTTTATATTAATATTCTTATTAATCAAGCACAGAAACGAAACAAATATTCTCGCTATAATATTCTCGAACCTTAAACGGTACTTACTTGTTATAGAATATCATATTATGCTAACCAATGATTGATTAAATCTATAAGTGACAGCATATTATAATCATTACGATTACGATTACTTCACCGAATAATAATATAACCGGGCTTTTAAAAAACCTAAAATTTTACATTTAAGAGCTTTCATTACAAAACAGGCAACCAAGCTCCAATAACATAAATCATGGGAATCTAGTGATTTTGTAGAAAGAACAAAGATTCCCCGTGTAGTAAGGACGCCGAATGAGCGAAGTTGGTAAAGAATGAGGCATTAAAATAATAAATAACTTTACATCGTGCTCTTCCGGGCTGTTTCGGTATAACTTGATTAACTGCGCATGCCATCGCTTACTTGTACTTGCAGGCTTAAAAATACATCTACATTAATATGATAAATGTGAAAGTGACTATCTGTTTTGTATGCTTTTACGGCTAAACCAATGAACCAATCTCGATGAAATTTGGTGTGGATACGAGTACTAGGATACTTTTTACCATGAGTAGCGAATTACTACTTCTTCGCGTACGGAGTCGCGGGCAACGACTAGCACTCGTATACAGTGGGAGATAGTGATCAACTTTACAGCGAATAGCTCAGCGAAGAAATGTCCATAATTTTGATAAATCTTGTTTGGTAAAAGTCGCACGGAAAACGAGAAATGTATTTCTTTCAACATTTTGTACGCTGTTAAAAAGAGGAAAGAAATACGAGAGGCTTGCCTGTTGAAATTTGATTTAAAATAGAGAAATGGATTGTATTCGTGAATTGAGCGCTATAAGTATGTTTATCGTTGTTTAGTACCCGTAGTGCAAGCCTAGCCTCCTAAGGCCTCTAGTACAAAAAAAAAACATAATACGTTAATCAGTAATGATGATATCCGCAGTAGAACTAAGGTTACCGACATAGCCCGAAGAATAGCGAAACTTAAGTGGCAGTGGGCGGGTCACATTGCTCGCAGAACTGATGGCCGATGGGGCCAGAAAGTTCTCGAATGGCGTCCACGGACCGGGAGACGAGCTGTTGGTAGGCCTCCAACAAGATGGAGCGACGACCTCGTAAGGATGGCGGGATCGCGATGGATGCGGAAGGCACAAGACCGGTCTAAGTGGAGAGCCTTGGGGGAGGCCTATGTCCAGCAGTGGACGTCTTTCGGCTGATATGAATACGTTAATTAGAAAATAGACCTATTACAAAGGAAATAAAATAGGTTTTCCTTTGTTTTTATAAGGGATTATCAAACTAGAAAATTGACTCTATTGCATTTGAAATAGGTTCATATTCCACTGGCAAATTTCGTTGTATGGTGGGTCTTAGGGGACTAGAGCTTAGTTTGGGAATAGGTAATTTTTTTTTAGTTAGTAAATAGGGTTGTACATATCAAATCTCGTGAGTCAATTTGAAAATAGCTAGGTAAGGCAAGTGGCTAGCTAATGACTTTTGTATGCTTGAGACCCAAAGAATGCATTGAATTGGCATAAGTAATATTTATACAATCAGCTGAATGACCGAACATTCGATCGCCCGCCCGCCTGCTTCAGCCAGGCGTCCACACCCATTATCATCATGGAATTGTCACAAGTGCCCGTAGCGGCCGTCCGGTAGCTTTTATGTCAATCCAATACGTTGTCTTTGATATCGTCATGGTCGTTAACGTTTGTAGAATGCATCTTGTCTAGTCCCGCAGTTCCCGTTATTGGAAGCCTTTAAAGCAATACTACGATGTTTAGAAAATTATCTGTGGTCCAAGACAAGTGGCATGTTGGAGGTTGACGTTAGCTGACGTGCGATTGCTAGTTATATTCCATTTACTGGCAGATTTCTATACTGGCATCATAGGCTTACGCATGATGCAACTTTGCTAGACGAGCGTTTTCAAAATAAAGTGTAGCCTAGTTAAGGTAAAAATATTAGAAAACGTTAATTAAGGTACTATCGAACCAACTGAATCATGACCCATCATAAGCTCATTTTGCCAAGTCATCTAAATGCAAGTAGGTTGAAAATCGCTTGTAGATACATTTCCTTGGTAACGATCTTGTTATCATTTTATTAGACACTGACATTTACTGATATGACAGTGTTATTCGGACAACCTCGACTATACCCGTTTGTGAAAAAAGAGAAATACTATCTATTGTCTCTGTCATTATTTCATTATTGTTAGGACGTAGCTTAGCGAAAAGGATCCAACCCATCAATTTAACACGAGTAAAATTTTACTTTATATTGACAGCAATAATATTTAAATTTAAATTTATGTGCATTGTGGGTTGAATCCTTTTCACAAAGCTACGTGTCGAGTCGACACAAGCCAAACAACCGAGTATCAAGTAGTATGTGCTACGCCATTATTGGGATTTTAAGTCCATTTAGGGCCTGGCCCCATTAGTGCGTTGCGTTACGTCGCAACGCGTTTAATGTGGCATGATTATCATAAAAAATATAACATTTAAAACGCAGCGACGATGCAACGCGACACAACACACTAATGGGGCCAGGCCCTAAGGGTTAGCGTTAGCAAAATATTGTAGAAATACCAAAGCAATAAAATAAAACTAGGTAGTAAATAAAATAATAACTTTACTTACACATAATGACGGAAATTGCTTGCAGTCAGACCAAAGTTTGGTTTCAAGAGGAGTTCCGCAGGGGTCTATCTTAGATCCTTTATTATTTATTCTGTACATCTGCTCTGATATTGTTAAGTGCATAAAACATAGTAAATTTCATCTCTATGCTGACGATCTGCAATTGTACTTCTCCTTTCACCCTAATGATGTAGTTTCAGCTTGTCAATTGATAAATGCAGACTTAGAGCGTATTTTTGAATGGTCTACAGCTAACTGTTTGGTGCTAAATCCTACCAAATCCAAATATATGGTACTCGGGTCTTGTAAACAGGTGGAAAAGGTAGTAGCTTCTAACCCATGTATTGTTATCAATAACGTAAAGATCGACTGTGTCGATGAAGCACGCAACTTGGGACTTCTGCTGGACAGAAACTTGCGCTTTGAAAAACATGTCAATGAAACTGTACATAATTGCTTTTACAGACTGAAAGTTGAAATGTGAGAAATTTATTAAGTGTCGACGTGCGGATGAGACTCTGCGACGCACTAATCCTATCCAAATTAAATTACTGTCTTACAGCTTTTGGCCCTTGTCTTCTAGTGCGTTCGCAACGTCTCATTCAGAGGGTTCAAAATGCAGGCGCACGGTTTTGCCTCAAAATTCCACCACGTTCACACGTTACCCCTTTCATTAACAACGCCAACATGCTTAAAATGTCAAATAGGCAGGAACTTTCTCTTGCATGTCTCTTATTTGATACCATTAAGAATCAAGCTCCAAGTTATCTTTACAAAAAGCTAAAGTGGTCTTCAGAAAAGAGGCATTTCGGCATCAGATCCTCGCGTGCTGTAGTACTGAGAGTTGCTCTACATAAAACCGTTGCATTTAGGGGAAGTTTCAGATATCAGGCTACGAAATGCTGGAACAATATTCCTCCACCCATTCGTGACCTTAAACATAGGTCTAGTTTTAAAACAAAATATTGCTTATATTTATTAGAAAAACAAAAAGTTACTTCCTCTTAGTTCGTCCAGTAGTCTCAATAGTATATTCATTTTATAATCTGCTACATTTCTTTATCCCTTTCCTTGTATATAATGTATTTTCGAATTATTGTATAATCCTTCATTATTTAATGTTATATAACGGCCTGTACATCAAACGGCTGCAAGCAGACCTTCCATACTGCGTGTACAAATGCTGCGCGCCTAACAAAAAACGAAATAAAAAATTGGGTTTGTCCCGACTGTTCGGCCAGGGCTAGAAAAGGAGGAGACAACTCACTAACCCCAGTTCGTAACCCCGCAGAAAATGTTACCGTGCGAAAAAAGGCTCCCCCTCAACAGCGACAGACCGACTCAAACAAAGCCGACTCCACAGGGCCCGTCGATGTCCTTCAGTCGCTTTCCACAGAAATTAACCTTTTGCGGAAGAGTGCTACTGACATGTGGGATTTTTTTAGGGCTCGCCTTGATGACTTATGCAGTAAAATCTCGAGCTTTGACGGCAGGATTAAGTCTCTGGAGAATCTAGAGGTAGAAAATGTATTGCTGAAAACTAAGGTCGTAGAACTACAGTGTCAACTAGATCACCAGGCCCAGGCGAACCTTAGAAATGAAGTTGAAATCTCAGGACTTGAGGAGATGACCACAGAGAACCCCTACCATCTGGTGCTAACAACCGCTGTGAAGCTGGGCGTCGAGCTTAACAGTAGTGATTTGGTACACGTATCTCGAGTTGGTTCTAAGCGCCAGGGTGCCATCAACTCTGAGAGAACCAATAATCGCTCGCAGCGTCCCATAGTCGTTGCCTTCGTTCACAGGACCAAACGCGATGAATTTTTAAAACAAGCAAAGGCTCGCCGTAACATCAAGGGCCGGGATATAGTCGAGCAAGGGCCTGACACGACTGTATATGTTAATGAACGCCTAACTGCTTCAAATCGCCGGTTGTTTCGTGCCGCTAGAGTCTTCGCGAGCGAACAAGGATATAAACACTGCTGGGTGCGCAACGGTGCTATCCTCATCAGAAAGCAGGATGCAAGGCATGGAAGCCCTGCAATCCGTATCGGATCTGAGGACATTCTCTTTAGGCTATCCAACGCCACCCTACAGTGCGCGCCTGCCGCGGTCCAGCTTAACACCTCTTCAGAGTAATAGTATACCCGGTTATATTTATAACTTTGTGTTCTTTCTGTTGTTTGTTGGTCTTCTCCATGTGCACTATATTTGTTTTATGTTAGACCTGATATATTTAAACCTAAACCTCATTACACTAACTTCCAGTTATACACAGACACTCCCCACAACTTTTTCTTTTTTGACTTCTTCTAGTCCTGGACGGAACGCGCTTCCCGATAACGCTTGGACATTTTCTGCACTCGGGCGTGAGTATTTTTTCTCGAACATGGCATTTGATGCTTGTGTGATATCCTGCACTTTGTTCACTTTCCCATGGGTACCTTAAATTTGCTGGATGAAATTGACAATACTTTTGAAATTAAGTGCCATTCAATAACCACCCCAGAAAATTGCGCCCAAATCATATCGAAGCATAATTTTAAAATTTTAAGTGTTAATATCCGAAGCATTAATAAGAACTTTGACAGTTTTCTTGTGCTGCTGAAAAGGTTAAACATTGACTTCGATGTGATAGTCCTAAGCGAATGCTGGATCAACGATGACTCAACTATTAACCAACTTCATGGTTACGTTTCTTTTAGTACGAAAAAGTTTATAAATAAGTCCGGGGGTGTGATTGTTTATGTTCTAGACAATTGGTCTCCAGTTTTTTCAGAATTACCCGTGGACGAAGCAAATTGCGTACTTGTTGAGGTACCTAAAGTATTTTCAGTTGTGGGCGTATACAGATCCCCGAGTTTTCACAACCTTGACCCCTTTACTAACTCCCTCAACTCAGCTCTCAAGTCCATCGGTGCTAGCCCTTGTCTTGTTCTTACTGGGGATCTCAATATAGACATCTTAGATACAGCTCAAACCCACGCCCAAACCTCTGAATATATCTGCACTTTAGCTGAACTTGGACTTGTTTCTTGCATAAACACAGTCACTCATCACAAATCGTGTTTGGATCACATGTTTGTACCGGCGCAGTGTCAAGCTGAGTCAATTGTTTGCTCTGCGGATTTAACTGATCACGATATCGCTATGGTGGGAATCGCGCTCCAGTCAGAAAAGCCAAACAAACCAAAACGCTTTAAAACAATTATTGATTTTGACTCGATAAGGCTTGAGTTAAAATCCATGAACTGGACTCCTATTACATGTAGCTCTAATCTTGACTCGGCCACGGATCTATTTTCCACGTCGATCATGAAAGCCGTGTCCAATCACTCCAAAATAGTAAAACTTAGTCGTTCTGAGTGTACTGTCCAGCCTTGGATGACCCCTGGCCTACTGAGGTGCTCCAAACATAAAGATAAGCTGCATCGGGAAGCCCGCAAAGATCCTAAAAATAATTTTAAAAAACTCGTGTATACGCGGTACAGGAATTTTTATATCACCATTTTAAGAAAGTGTATAAATAATACCAACGGCGATGGTTGAAGAGTATAATGTTACAGCTTCTCGTAAAATATAAAATAGGTAAATGATTTAAATAAAGGAGCGTGCGCTCGGCGTGAGTTCTCTCGTCGTAGTACTGGAGGGGCGCGGCCTGGGCCGCTGGCGGCACGCGGGCGGCGCGGGCGGCGCGGGCGGCTTGTCGCGCGGCCCTCTCGTGGCGAAGACTGGCGTTAACATGCTGCCTGCCTTGGAACATCATGTTCCAACAGTGGAACTAGCCTATTGAAGGCTCTCCGCAGCGTCCCGGAACTGGTGAGTACATCGGCGACCCGGGCAACTCCGTCGGTGCCAGGGTACAGGCATGTGACTCGTCCGAGCATCCATCGGTTGGGTGGGAGGCGGTCATCCTTGACAATCACCATTTGGTCAAGGTGTAAGTCTCCATCATCATTGCGCCATTTGTTCCGCTTCTGCAGTTCTGAAATATACTCGGTATAATACCGATTCCAAAAGTGATTTTTTAAACACTCTATTCTTTTGTATCTCGTCAGAGTATTAATACGTGTCTCGGCGTCATCAGCAAGTACCTGGGGAGTGAGCATAATTGTTCGTCCCATTAGAAAATGTGAAGGAGTAAGCGCAATAAGGTCCGAAGGGTCGGAAGAGAGAGGAGTGAGCGGCCTAGAATTCAGTACAGACTCTATCTGCACCAACAATGTCGTCATCTCCTCGTAAGTAAGGTTTGCTAGTCCTAAGACACGTTTCAAGTGAAATTTAATTGATTTTACCGATCCTTCTACTAGACCGTTAAAATGAGGGCTATATGCTGGACTGAATTTAAAGTTAATGTGATTTTCTGCTGCAAAGTTAGACATTTCATCAGAGTTCAAGCTAAGAAATCTGGATAATTCGTTGCAGGCTCCTACAAAGTTTTTTCCGTTATCCGAAAATATGGTCTCCGGTCTACCTCTGCGGGCGACGAATCTATTTAAACAAGCAAGAAAACCGTTAGTACTGAGCTCGGTGACAAGCTCTATGTGAACTGCCCGTATCGCCAGGCACACAAACACACATATGTAAGCCTTAAGAAGCTTGCAACCTCGTCCTTTCCTATCCGCTATCATGATAGGTCCGGCGTAGTCGACGGCTGTATTTTGAAATGGAAAATCAGCATGGAGCCTCTCTTTTGGTAGATTTCCCATTATTGGTTGAATACTTTTATTTGCAAACCTGCAGCAAGTGGTACATTGCCGTGCAGTCTTCCTAACCAAGTTACGTCCACCAACAATCCAAAATTTATGACGTAATGAAGCTAGCATTAGCTGTGGCCCTGCATGAAGTAGCAGTTTATGATAATGTTGAACTAGCAAGCGTGTTATGTGATGATTTGCGTGTATGATAACGGGGTGTTTCGCGTCATATGAGTAATTAGAGTTAGAGAGCCTTCCTCCTACTCTAATAAGGTCATTAGAATCCATAAAAGGGTTAAGTTTTAGTAGCTGATCCTTGGAATTCAACTTATCTTTATTTTTGAGGGTTGAGTATTGTTTCGTGAACATTTCAAATTGTATTATTTTACATAAGGTTTTTTCAGACTTGCTCAATTCAGATATCTGCAGATGATCAATTTCTTTTTTAGGCTTAGGCTTTGTTAGGCTAGATACCTTTTTATGTGACTTACGGCAGTTACGTACGAATCTGTGAATATAAGCATAAATTCGTTGTAATTTAGAATAATTAGAAAATTTTGTGACATGATTATTTGTTATGTTGCCTAGAAGAAAATTAAAATGTAATTTCGTTTCAGGTAGTTTGTTATATGAAGTTATACTTTCTGGTTGTGTTGGTATCACAATATTAATATGCTGAAGAAAACTGGGGCCCGAGAACCACAAAGGACTATTTTTTAGCTGCTGAGCGTTTAGTCCTCGTGATCCTATGTCGGCAGGATTCAGGTCTGTGGGAACATGGTACCAGGCGGATGAATCTGTAGTGTCTGTAATTTCAGTAACTCTATTAAATACATACTGTTTTAATTTTGATTTTGACATTTTTACCCAACCTAATACAATGGTGGAGTCACACCAGTAATGTTCAGACTGGAATTTTAGTCTCATTGAAGTTTTAACCTTTTTTGCAAGTCGAGTAGCTAGCAATGCCCCTTCTAATTCTAGCCGGGGAATTGTCATGTTCTTTTTAAAGGGTGCAACTCGAGATTTTCCGATAAGTAGGTGTACGTGAACCTCGCCTTCCCTGGATACGCTACGCACATACACACACGCTGAGTAAGCATGTTTTGATGCGTCACTGAATGTGTGTAGTTCTATTGTTATAGGAAAATCACATAACACTCGGCGTGGGATTTGAATGCAATTAAGGTGAGGTAAAGTTTCAAGGAATTTATTGAATGAAATTTGGAGTTCCAGTGGTACTTCATCATCCCATGCACATTTATTTTTCCATATTTTTTGAAGTATAATTTTAGTTTGCAATAAGCATGGGTTGATGAGTCCGAGAGGATCAAAGATCTGAGCGATAGTAGATAGTACTAGACGCTTAGTTGGTTTTTTATGTGTGGGTGAGTCTGATATCGACGATGAAAATGAAAGGTAATCATGTTGACAGTTCCAATTTACACCTAATATTTTTGAATTACTTTCGTTATTTATGATTAATAAAGGATCACCTTTCCTCTCATCGTCGTTATGTATGTCGTGCAGTATGTCTGAGTAATTCGAATTCCATTTTCGCAAATTGAAGTGAGCGCCTTTAAGTTGATGGTTAATGCCTTTACTGATGGTCACTAACACATCCCTATCGTCATGACCTGTCACGAGGTCATCGACATAAAAATCGTGTAAGATTGAAGTACCTATCAATTTATAATTTGTATGACTAATACGCTCATCATGAAGTGATGTGGTTCTGTTCATGCAGTCATGTCCCAACTGAGCAAGACATCTTGTAGCCAGGAACGGCGCTGAGGCAGTTCCGTAGGTAACTGTGTTTAAATAGAAGATTTTAATTTTTTCAGTAGGGTCGTCACGCCATAATATTTGCTGTAATGGCCTTTGATCAGAGTTGATAAGTATCATTCTGTACATTTTTTCTATATCAGCAGTTACTACGTATTTATGCTGTCTGAATCGCAACAGTATACTTAAAAGATCGTCTTGGACAGTTGGGCCAATCAGCTGTATATCATTGAGTGATAGTCTCGAGCTGGTAGCCATCGAGGCATCAAAAACAGAGCGAAGTTTAGTTGTTAGACTGTTATCTCGCAGCACACCGTGATGCGGCAAAAAATAAGATATTTCATTATTTTTAAACGTTAAGTTTTCCGACATGTGGCCTAGATTTATATATTCGTTCATGAATTCAATGTACTTATGTTTAAAAATGGAGTTTTGATTAAATTTGCGTTCTAAAGCAAAGAATCTAGCTAGTGCCATATCATATGAATTCCCTAGACACTTGGGAGATTCCTTAAAAGGAATGTTGACCACGAATCTACCGTCAGACTGACGAGTAGTCGTTTCTGTAAATATTTTTTCACATTCCTGCTCGTCCTTAGACGGAACACGCGGGTCGGTAATAGATTCACACTCAAAATAATTGTCTAATTTATGTTGCAGCTCAGTATCAGAAGAGCTGGTGAAATGGCAATGGACTGTATTTTGGCAATTACATGACTGTACTTCTTCGCTTGAACACTGACATGAATGCATATTGCAAGCATGGTTTTTATTATTGAATGATTTTGTGTGTGTGTTCTGAGGCGAGGGTACAGCACCCGAAATTAACCAACCTAACATTGTTTCGGTTAGAGTTGGTTTATTTTTCCCTAAGGAAATATTGTTATTCTTTATTACCTCCCAGAAAAGATCGCTCCCTAATAACATCTGCACCTCAGATGGCATACAAAACGAGGGATCAGCAAGGTGGATGTGGCTAGGGATGTCGAAAGTGGTATAATCGATTTTATGAGTGGGTAATAACTGTGTTATGGCGGGAACAATAAAGCAATTAATATTTTTATTGTATCCGCTTTTTGTAAGTGACGAAATATTCACATTACAACGTTTAGTGATTTGTGAATGTTGGTTATAAAGACCCTGTATTGAGACTTGAGTTTTATGAGCGGGAATATTAAGTTTTGCATATAAACTATCAGTTATAAAACTGGAAGTGCTACCGTTATCAAGTAACGCACGTATTTGATAGATGTTACCAGAACTGTCAGCGACACCTATAATGGCGGTGGACAGCAAGACAGCTGATTGATGTGCACATGACATTGTAACATTTCCTGGTATGGATGTGTGAGTTTCTAATTTAGTTACACTTTCTGACGCGGGTAGAACAATGCATTTAGAAGTCGTCGGCAGACTGCGTGCGCCAGACCTATTATTCTCTTCCATATGTAACAAAGAGTTATGTTTTTTATGACAAATGTTACACGGACCTAACGTGCATGCGCTTACGTCATGACCTTTACGCAAACAGTTAAGGCATAATTTCATTTCCTTTGCCTTCTCTAATCTTATCTCTAGTGGGAATGATTTGAACCTATAACACTGATATAATGAATGGTGTCCTTTGCATAAAAGGCACGAGTATTTCGACACAGTGGGTGACGCAATAAATGTTTTTTGGCGATTATGCGTAATGTCACTGTACCTCCGCGGTGGGTCACGCGAGTTTTGTGATTGTGGCTGTTTGTATCGTGAGTCGTCCATGGTTTCCAATAGATTAGCGCGATCTTTAATGAAAGTGTATAAATTGTCTAAAGTGGGAATTGTTTTAATTCTGTTGCGTTCTTCTTCCCATTCACGAGCAGTGACGGAATCTAATTTACTGGTAACCATGTGTATGATTAAAATATCCCAGTGTTCAGTAGGTAACTTTAAGGTTTTTAATGCTCTAAGATTTTTGGTAAACGTATCCATCATGTTTCGTAGTAACCTTGCCGATTCTCGAGTCAAAGGTTCAATATTAAATAGCGAGTGAATATGATTATTTATAAGTACTCGATCATTGTGATAGCGATCACAAAGCAATTGCCAAGCTATATCATAATTGTCTGCAGAAAAATCAAGAGATTGAATAATTAAGGCTGCACTATCCTTAAGTGACGCACGCAAATAGTGGAATTTATGAATTTTTTGAATGGTTTCATTATTATGAATAAGTGATGTATAGGTATCACGGAACCCTAACCAATCATGATAGTTTCCGGAAAAGGACGGTAAATGGATAGTTGGTAATTTTAACGTTGGCCCACCTTTAGCGATAGCAGTACCAGAGCCCGTCACCTGAGAAGAGTCGTCGCCCTCAGATGCAGCCCGGGTCCTATTCTGGCTCAGCAACTCCTCTGCCACAGCAACTGCAGTGCAGAAGTCGTCGTCAAAGTTGCCCCGTTCCATCAGTTCCTTTGAATCATCATCTGGAAGTTGGCATAATGATTCTATGTCAGTTTGCACGGTATTAAATTCGTCGTATATAGGTTTTATTAGATCCAAGCGCAACGATAATTGTCTTTTCTGCAAACTGCTTAGTCTTTCGCACGATGAAAGCGTATCTAAAAACTGTTTAAATATAGTAACTTTAGATTTAAGCGTGCCTCTCGATCTTTTAAGCACCCTTATATCCATTTCCAAGATGAAACCTGATGAAATGTGGAAAGAATCAAGAAAGAAATAACATAAAAGTGAAGAAAGAAAAAGGTTGAAGGTACTTAAATTTGATTGCAAGCAGAAAATCACGCAAGCAGATCCAGCGCGCAAGCGCAGCGAACAAAGCGCGGCAAAACCTCGCAACTGTAACGGTCGCGTCGGCGCGGTCGTTGACCTCGTCAGCTGAGCGCGCGAGCGCCCGCCGGCCGGGCCGAGCGTCGAACGTTCTGGAATGTAGATAAGTACGCAAATCTAAAGCAAGCGAAATAAGTATGACAAAATTGTTGGGCAGACAAAGCGATAGAAGAAAACTAGGCAACTGAAAATTAATTAGGAGTTTAAACTGAGTAAGTACATAGGAAAAAATAGCGTGGGAAATGAAAATAAAACAGAATAAGTGCACCTATCTATATTTAAAGTGAAATACTAGAATAGCAGGCCCCTGTGGCGAGAACCTGTGAAACTAATGAGATCGTAGGCCCCTATGGCGAGAACCTGTAAAAATGATGGGACCTTGGCTCGCGAAAGGAATTTTAGACCCCTAATGGCCGTTAAAGGATCCTAATTTTAAGAATGTTTGGCCTCTATGGCAAGTGCCCTAAATTAATAATTCGATGGATCGGCGCACCTATGGCGGTTGCCGGTATTTAATTTAAATTATGAGATGGCTCCTATGGCGGTGCCCTCAAGAAAAAAAATTACATTTACGGGGGGAAGAGGGACTACGTAGATAATGGAACGAACTCACCAAAACCTCACTCCCCGTGGTATAAATCTCGTTCGTGACACGGTGCAGTCGATGGAGATAATGTTGTAGATTCGAATAATCGTTAGAAAAGTTCCAAGAAGCCGTCCGGTTTCTCTCTTCTTAAATCTATCGTCGCTGGGTTCTTTGTTCTCGGTGCACGGCGCGGCTTGCCACGTCGCGTCGTCTTGTCGCTAACGGTAACCTCGACGTGTATTTCTCGTCGACTCTGATGGATCCGGCTCGAAGCATGTATAAATAATACCAACGGCGATGGTTGAAGAGTATAATGTTACAGCTTCTCGTAAAAATATAAAATAGGTAAATGATTTAAATAAAGGAGCGTGCGCTCGGCGTGAGTTCTCTCGTCGTAGTACTGGAGGGGCGCGGCCTGGGCCGCTGGCGGCACGCGGGCGGCGCGGGCGGCGCGGGCGGCTTGTCGCGCGGCCCTCTCGTGGCGAAGACTGGCGTTAACAGAAAGCAAAAGTCAGATTATGATAGGAACGACCTGATCCAAAACAAAGATACCCCCCGTAAGCTATGGAATTCCATAAATAAAATCACTCACAAGTCAACCAGAGTCTCTCGTTCAGAAAATCTTCTCAATGATGGGCCTTCACCCAAAGAGGCTTTAGAAAAATGTAATGACTTTTTTGCTTCAGTAGGGTCTGAACTAGCTGGTTCTATTTTATCCCATTTAAATGAAACCCAGGAATCCTTAGCCAGGAGCTTTCACAATAATATTGTTGCACCTGTATCCTTTTTTATTGAACCTACAACACCACAGGAGGTACTTAGCCTAATCAAGATGCTTGATCCACGTAGCGCTTCTGGATCTGATGGTGTAAGCAACCAACTTTTAAAGGAAATTGGTAGCATAATCGCTGAACCCCTTGCAGCCATCTTTAACCTCAGCATCGAGTCAGGCTCTTTCCCGCAGGACTGGAAGATTGCTACAGTTATTCCGATTTATAAGGGGGGGTCGTCACACACCCCAAATAACTTCCGGCCCATCTCTCTTTTGGGCGCCTTCTCTAAACTACTTGAGCGTGTGATAAATAAACGTCTCATTACATACCTAGAACGGAACCACCTTTTATCGGACCGCCAGTTTGGTTTTCGTAAGGGTAAGTCCACCGAGGACGCAGTCAAAATGTTAATAGATATTACCGTATCTCATCTTGATGCTGGTCGAAGCTGTGTCGGCGTCTTCCTTGACTTGGCAAAGGCATTTGACACGGTTTCGACTCCCATACTTCTCAGAAAGCTGGAATCCTTTGGCATTCGCGGAATTGCGCTGGATTGGTTTACTAGCTATCTATCAAATAGAAGTCAGCGGGTCAGAATCGGTGAAAAAATAAGTAATCCGAAAGCTGTGTCATTTGGCGTACCACAGGGGAGTATCTTGGGTCCCACGCTTTTTATTGCTTACATAAATGACATTATGTCACTAAAACTTGAAAATGGTGAAATTTTGTGTTACGCTGACGACACAGCTCTTTTGTTTTATGGTCGTTCGTGGCGAGATGCCCGTGATGGAGCATTGGCGGGTTTGAAGAGTGTTACTTCCTGGTTAAATCTGAATCTCCTCACGCTTAATGCGTCCAAAACTCAATTTCTATGCTTCCATAAAACGGCTTCGTCTCGTCCCACTATTTCGTTGACAAGCCTTAAAATTCACGCACCTAACTGTATTACTCCGCCGACCCTCGAGCCTAGCTGTAGTTGTAGTAATATTGGTAGAGTTAGTTCCATAAGGTACCTGGGTGTCATGTTGGACGAAAATCTTAATTTCAAGATGCATATTGTGATGGCAGCTGCCAGAGTGCGTAAACTCATTTACACGATGAAGTTATTAAGAAATTCCGCCGACTGGCAACTGATGAAACTGGTCTATCTCGCACTTTGCCAGCCTATCTTAAACTACTGCATCCTCGCTTGGGGAGCCTGCTCAAAATCGGCAATGATACCCCTGGAGAGAGCACAAAGAGCGGTATTAAAGGTATTCCTTCGGAAACCCCGGCGGTTCTCTACAGAGGATCTGTTTAAGGAAGCACAAGTCTTAAGTGTCCGTAGACTATTTCTGATGCGAGTACCTTTATGCATAGGCAGACTTTGAATTTGCCGACTTATCCTGACATGCTTAAAAAAAGAGTATTTAAAGTACCTACTCCAGCATTTAAAACCTCATTTGCTAAACGCTATAAAGCTTTCATTTTCCCCCACATTTATAATGTAATTCTAAGTAAATGCGACATAAAGCGCTGCCGTGTTGCCGAGGCTACTAATAAAATACGGAGTCTCTTGCTATCTTGGAATTACAATCAGGTCGAAGAAGCGTTGAGGTAAGCGTCAGTGGTCGGCATCTATAGCTGCCGACTGATCCCAAGAGTTGATCTCTCGCGCAGGGCTGCCGCCTCTCCTACTCCTTCTCTTTCCCACTTATACATACTTATTACACATTTACACTTACACTATCCCCTACCTACACTCCACACACAATAATAACTAATATTAATTATAGTTTGTAATAAAATGAAATTTCCTGTTTTGTACTTTCTAAAGAAGAATACCTACTTAAGTTTTTCTTTTTTGTCGTGTTTTATACTGCATGTTTTTGTTATTTTTGCCGCACTGTCCTCGATACTCTCGTAATGTTTGGATTCCCACGATACAGGCTACGCCTAGTGTGGGAGTCACTGCTATACTGTAAAACCTGCATTAACTGTGTTTTTTGGTAAATAAATATATTTTGTTTTTTGTTTGTTTTTTTGTTATAATACGTATATATATATATATATCTGCTTTATTTTGATAATCTTTTTTTTTTCCCCACATTTTTATAACGCAGCGTTTAAATGGTTCGGCACATTTTCGGCTCATGCGGCCGCCGCAGACTTGCCCTCTTTCTTGGTTCTGGCAGAATACCAGCGCTGCAGTTTCTGCAGCATTATGCTGAGTCAGCGCCTTTTCATCTCACGACACATGGCTCCTATATGGTGACTTCCTATACGGTTATTTTATTATTATTATTATTATTTTACTTTGTTTAGCATGTTTTTGCTTATTGTCATGTTATTTTGGTTTGCTATTTTATTGTTTTGGTTTACTTTACTTTTTTATTATTATTTTTTCTCGCCTACTTCTACGACTACCATCCAGGCCCACATATTCACTGAAATTCGGCCGGATAATTGATTAGGCACAACGTGATCCTCAATGAAACGTGTATTATTGTAACGCCATAAAGTTAATCGACCGTGTTGAGAAGATCGAAATGTTTTTTCGTCTGAAAAGATGGAGTTAGTCCAATCAAAGTCTAAATACTTAAGTTCGTGAAAAATTAAATCTCGCAGTTTTTTGTGCATCTGTTAAGACTACTTTTTCAGCATAATGTCTATAATGCAGTCCAGTGCCGTGCAAATCATTTCTTATAGTTTGTAGACAAACATCATGACGTGCCGCAAAATACCGGGTGGGAGTAAAAGAATGCTCCTCATAGTGGTGTTGCATGTCCATTATTTGTTGGTTCGTTAATCGGCGAACGCCATGATTATGTCGTCGCCTGTCTTCAAGGATGCCCTCTTCAGCGTGCCGTCTGATCCAAGTTCATACTGTGTTCCGACTTATATTCAATTCTCGAGATATTTCTCGTATGCCATAGCCTTCCTCATTGAGCACTACAATCCGAGCTCTTTGTTCTGCCAAATCTGTCATTATACAAAATGCTTAATTATTTAATTTTAAGTTTTAATTCTTTCACATTAACTGACAACTTCACATCTGACAAACCTTTAGAACATTTAATTTTTGAAACTAAATTATTTTTCCGTGATGAAAAAAGTTACGATTACAAGCGAGAGCTTATTCCAGATTCAAAACATTACTGTTTTATCTGAAATATATATCTATTGCAATGATAACAAAGGTTGAATTGCATAGATCTCTGACCCGTAGTGACGCAATTTTATTAGTGTTTAACACGTCTTAAGTGCATCATACATGATAGACCCTACAACTTTGACAGTTTTAATCGAATTATCAGCAAAGTGGGTCATGATTCAGTTGGTTCGATAGTACAACTTATTTTAAATCACTCAGACCTTCATTAAATGTAGATAATTCACTGGTCGCTCTGTAGCATGGGGTAATTTTTCTTTCATAAGCCTGAAAATTGGAGCAATCCCTAGTGGACAGCTGCTCAACTAATATTACGCGGATGAACTCACAGACTGCAAATATTTTGTTTTACGACGCGTTTAGCCTAGTAAAGTTGGTGGTGACCCCGCAAAGCTAGCGGTTCTGGGTTCGATTCCAGATATGAGCAAATTGCTAGCTGTGATATTCGCAAATATTCATTCCTGAGACTTGGATGTTTTGTATGTATGTAGATATTGTTATTCATATAGGTATTTTTGTCCTTGTCTAGTTAGTACCTACAGTGAAAGCCTAAATTTTAGTAAAACTACTCGTAGTAGATCAATTTATCCGGGATTGTTTTCTGATATTCATTTTTATTTATTTTATTTTGTAAACGTACGTACGGTACGTTACAAACTGTTTATTTTGATGTTGGTCTTGTATAAAAAAAACAGGTATAATATCAAATAGAGTAAAGACATTTCCCCTGAATCATGTACAACGAAACATATTTGCCTTGAGATATGTTTATTCGAGAAAACATGAAATTATAAATTATATTCTTCCTTTCCAAGAACTTGGTATCGTCAACGTTACATACGAATCTTTATGCTTCAAATAACTTATTCACCAACAATTTGGTTTCTTTTATTTGTTCATTCTTTTTGTGTAAGGAAGAATTGTGAATTCTGAAATTGTCTGGAAATTTGTAAATATTTCCATGACGACAGATTGAGGAAGTTGTTTTCTCATTTTAGTAATAAGAATAAATTAATTATGTAGACAGGCATGTTTTCACTTAAGTTACTATTCAAATTATTTTTCAGGAGTTTGGTAGGACTTGTCAGAAGCGCTTGGAGCTAACCCCATGAGCTTCTGTTTTGTCCACAAGAGGAAATACTCTTCTACCTAACGATTGCCTTGTCAATAACTTGACTCGTGTCCATAAATACCTCGACATTGGCGAAATACATTGGTTAAGCCATTAAATAAAATAAGAATTAGATTTAGAGGGGAGTTTAATTACCAAAATCCAATTTAGGCAAAATACCGCATCGGATTTTACGAAAGTAAAGAGCTGATGTTGTCATATACGTTGAACGAATATTCAAAGCAAATATTATTGAAAGAATCTATCGGAGGTGAGGCAAACAGACGAAGTCTATCTCCGGCCGCACGAGGAATTACTTTCATCTTATTTCATCGAACAAATACAAATAAAGTATACGAGTATTTGCTATGTACTTTTAATTACGTACTCGTTCGCTTAAACAAATTAATAAATACATCACTCCACAGACATCTACACCCGTGGTCTTGGGTACGACGTGTGTGTCGTGCGTGGGTATTTCTGTTTTTTGTGCGTGAACCAAATTTACATAAATTTACCTTTTTTATAGTTATGAAGAAGGGGAATGAGCACACAGGCCACCTGATGGTAAGTGAGATCTAAGACCCATAGAGATTTGTATTCTCAAAACTAACAGTCTTAAGACTGCAATCCTGACCGTAGATGCGTTATCAACCATGAGGACAGCATTTTTTCAGTGGATTTATTACATCGATAGAATCATTCAAATTCAAATTTAAATTAAGTTTCACAATTTTCGTGGTCGAAACTTCCTTTTAAGTTTACACCTGTATTAGGAGGTATTCGCTCTTTCTCATTATGAACTTAGGATGTTTTTAAAGCTTTGCTTGCCAATTATTTTTTATGACAACTTTTTACAACATATCTCCGAAAGTAGTACTAAAAATCGCTGAACAGATATGGGGGTTAAACCGAACCTATTTCCGTCTTGACGTCAATTTTTGGGACACCCTGTATAAAATATCCAAGACTAAAGTGTAAATACTGCTCTTCACACAAATAAGTATTTGCATATATCGGGAATTGTTTGGCTTTGTAGGCAGGCAGAGTGCACTATCTAATTACCAACATGGCTAACTGCGTCGTCCGTATTCCGTGTGGTTGCCGGGAGAGAATAGTGCCACTTCATATCTTCCCATGGAGGTCGTAAGAGGCGACTAAGGAAATAAAGGCTTGTAGTACTGTTAGGCGATGAGCTTGCAACCTATCACTAATACACGGGTTTATGAAGTTACCTACCGAACAGTAGTTTCTTTTCGCATAAAACGTTAGAATATAATAGAATAGAATAGAAAAAAAGCTTTATTCACCTTAATAAGTATGCCGTGGACATGAAAATATAACAAAATCACAAAAAGTCTAAGATAAACTCACACAAAACTATAAAATGTGAAATACAATTGTGCAACATCTTAAAAAAAAAATTAATACCACGGCATCTCCGTGAAAGGGCGCCGGCTCAGCATGTGCTGCAGCATTACTGCTGCAGCGCTGATATTCTGCCGGAGACCATGGGTGCGGCAGGGGAACGCACTTTAAAAGTCACTTTCGTACGTGTGTACGTTTGCAAAGCGTACCTTTGATCAAATAAACGGATCCATGTAGCTCGCCTTCCTCAACGCTACTTCTACGACTATTCCAATTGAAATATAAAATATTGTGCACTCAGATTGTAAATATTATTCAAATCTAAATTGTTAGCTAATCTAGAAGTTTTTGCGGCTGTTAAACCATAGTATAATTCCTAAATACACCAACTAAGTTTTTAGTAACTTTTGACAGCCCCCAGTATTCGTGCACGACTCTGACTTCGCCGACGGATTCAGATATGTCCACCGCAGCGGTTAGCGAAGCACTATACCCACTTTGCCGGGAAAACTTTACCCGTCCACCGAACAGATTGTATCGCTGCGAATGGTCTAAAGTTTTAACTTATGTTTTGTTTGTTTCTCGACTGTTCAAAAACAGGTTTTTAGGCTTTAAAAAAGTTTTAAAAATTGTATTTGTTCTGATGCTCAGTTGAACATTAGGTACATTATAGAACTACCTACAACTTAATTGGAAGCCGGGGTAGGCATGAGGTGCGGTGATTAAAGCTCATATATTCACCATTGCCCTCTCCCCGCATTTCACGCATATCCCCGCTCTCAATTAATTTGTGCACCTGTAAATAGTCATTATAAGCACACACCAAAAACAACGATATACAAGTACGTTTGTTTTGTTACTTTAAACGTGTAAATTACGGTACAAATATAGTTAGGTATGCTTAGTACCTGCTACTTTTCATACTGTGTTAATTTAAGTAATAAAAAAATACTGTCATTTTTGATCACAAAAACATCCATGAAAGACAACTCTACTAGCTTAAAATTTGTAATCATTTCTTCTGAGTGGCCAGTAAGCTAAAGTAACACGTATGGTGAGAAACTGACAGTTTGTTGGAGATTATATCACCGTTTTATTTTATCTCCGTATTCATCTTGTTAGCCGCGTTGAAACAGTCCATACGAGAAGTTTAATATAATCTTTAAATAATTATGAAAGTTAAAAACTGAACTTAAAAAACAGTAAAATTAATCAGAAGAACATGAATACTTCTTTTCTACTTAATATGTTAGTTTTTCTTTTTAGGATGTAACTTTTTCCCGTGACAGGAAAATATACAATAGTAGTTAATTCACCAAGGGGAGTAAGGCACGGATTACTAAACGAGTGTATATACACAACACAAGTTTAGTAATCATTACTTACCCTCGAATGATATATACTGATTTATACTACACTAACTAAGAAATAAAAAAACAAAAGTAACAAATAAATTGTTTCAAGGAAGAAGGAGTGTGCCATCAACCTGCAAGAAAAGTATTTTTAATTGCTATTTTTTGCGCGTCTTACAGTTAGCGCGCCAAAATAATTTACAGAAGGGGAAGTCGCCCCGATTCGCAGGGTCCAGCTTGCGTGCGCGTTAAAGCGGGTTGATGGACAACGTCACCAAGAATATAAGGAAAACAAAACAGTGTAATAATGTGTTTCCATATGATATTTCTACCCAGTGGTGCTAGACAAGTTGCATTCGACAATCGTTAGCGATTATGTTTCGATTGATAAATGTATGGAGTAAGCCACCGAGATAGTAACGTGACACTTAAAAGTCAATTCCATATATTTTTCAATCGAACCATAATCGCTAGCAAGTTTCGAATACATCTTGTCTAGCCCCACTGATAAGATAACCGAGTAGTAATGAAATTCTATTAAATTTTCTTCTACTACCTAGGTTTTTTAAGAAAGTTATGAACGACTTTTACGCCTTTTATTAGGGTAGTAATTGTACACTTTTTATTTAAGTGTAGTATGAAATCTATTAAGACATTTTTCTACATCCTTTTTATCAACAACCTTTTTACTTACTCATTTAACTTCTACTTTTTGTTGACTTTATCTTAAATCTTTGCGTTTCGCGGTAAAGTAATTTATCTTACACAGTGTTAATAACTGAGACATGTACAAGGTATTTACAGTAGAATTATCTCGGATCTTAAGTCTGCGGTGGTCGTTACTAATTGCGGCTACAACTGCGTTATGAAGACGTTCAACTATACAATTTAGGAAGTTGTTTGTTGTAAAGTTAAAACTTGCAAGTCTTGTTTATGCACGCAAGTCTTAATTGTTTTCAACCATGAATATCGATAACTAGAATTAGTTTCTTAAAAATCGTTTCTTAGTCTACCCCATACCTCATAAGGAACCTACGTGCCAAATTTGTAATCTCTAGACCCAGTGGTCTGCGCTGTGCGTTGATATGTCAGTCAATCAGTCATTTTCGCCTTTAATATCATTAATATTGTGGTTTACTCTCCCTAAAGTGAATTATCATTATCAATGTACTTGACTTTTATTTCAGCCCCGCTTTGGATTCGGACAAATCTAGCTATAAATACTTACATATATTAAATCACGCCTGTTTCCCACTTCTTTCCACCTGCCACGATCCTGACAAATTTCTTTCGATTCTTCCACATTCATAAATCGAGTCTTGCATGCACGTTGGTTTCAATACCACACAATATGACAGTATAATACTAAATTCGGAGTTAACAATCCAAACTATCAATTCCATCATATCATATCAGCTAAAAGACGTTGCTTTTCAACGGGTCGTTGGTCAACTTTGCCTAACTACGCTGCGCCTTACGGGTTTTAGGGTTCCATACCAAAAATGGAACCCTTTTTAGATAATTTTGTCCGTCTGTCCATCTATACATCTGTCCGCCTCTCTGTCCGTCTGTCTATCAAAACCATTTTCTCTAAAATGGTTAAATCCATCGGGCTGAAATTTAGAATATTTGTGGTCTGAACTAAGTCTGATCATTACATATTTGATTCGCAATTATTTAATTATCCCATCTGAGCCCTATTTTTTTTTTTTTATGTTACGGAGAAGGCACACGAGAACCTGAGACCCATAGACATTTGAAATCTCAAGACTATAATCCTAAGACCTCAAATGCGCTGCCAACCCTGAGGACTAAGATGGAATGCCTCTATGCTAGTAATTTCACCGGTTGTCTTATCCCCACGCCGGAACACAATAACGCGAACACTGTTGCTTGGCGGGTGGTTAATGGATAAGAGGGTGGTAGCGATCCGGACGGACTCTGCACAGGGTCCTACCACCACTATGGCCCTATCTGCCATATCCATCCTTCGAGCAATGATAGCCATTTATCATTACACGACGTGATAAAATAGTGGCTATAACTATTTCGACAGCTCAGTTCAAGCCTGTTTACAAGATACAAATAGAATTCCAGTGATGCTGCAGCTTATCGCGGCTACTATCTGGTTAATCCGGCTCAAGTAAGATACTTATTCGATTTAGTTCGGTTCAAATTGAATTTGAATGTAAAGCTGTTTATGAACGGAGCGAGTCGAGTGCGTTAAGTGAAGTGGCGATTGAATAAAGCATTTAAGCGAGAAATTAAAATCTAAAATTCGATCTAAAATATAATCTTAAAATTAAATATTTATTTTTGATAAGCTTTGTTCATTGAACTCATGCCCTCCAAAATAATACCAAATTTTAATAACCATTTTTTTTGGCATCGATATTTTACATACTCGTACATGTGGGGAACTTTATTTTTTGCAAATTTTCGACAGTTAACCAAAACTATCACAATCAAACCAATAACCTTTCATTATAATACCCCACCGACGGAGTCGTTTCACTTTCAAAATTTAACCTCCATTTCGGACTCTTTTTTTTATGGCAAGCCCATATTGAGGCTTGCTATACGACTACCGGAGGTATCACTTCTGTGCGGGTCATACACACTCTTAAAAACAAAAGTTATCTCTCCTGTGGTCAATAGTTAAGAGCTTGTGTGCATATAAGTTATGTTTTTATATGATAGGTCTAAAGCAGTCCTGAAGGTGTTTTTGCGAGAATGGGCTTAGCCAGAAAATTAGGCCTTATAAACGTTAACTTTCGGTGTGCCGACAGGAAAGACGGTAACCTAAATCTGTGTAAGACTCGCATCAGACGCGGCACTCGACACTTTGAACCGACCTTACTAATCGAAACCGTGGACTATATTTTTACCGAATCTATCCGTATGTCTCTTTAATACACTAAATACTGACACGGCGCTGATTCCAAACGCCACAAATCTTGATAACCTTACATTATCGTTACTGTTACTACATAGAAGGAAAGCGTTTGTGCTCGATAGATATTAATTTCGGTGGCGGTATTTATAGTTTAATTCTTGGACACACTGTCCAACTCCTGGCAATTGGAAAGCATTTTACTGATGCCTTAAACTCAATTAAGCTCGACACAAATAGCTGGCTCCACAACAGACTCGACGTCTGCTCTAAAGGCGTAGCCAAGATATGAACGCTGTTAACGTTTCTATTTTCGGTCGAATCGAAATGGAGTTGACATAAGCGTTTGACAATCTATCATCAGCTTACATCAATCCTATACATTTTGTTGATTTTCTAAAATCACTTAATTAGCGTTAAATGTATCTTGTCTGTAGCCGCAGTGTTATATCCTAAGTTTTGATTTCAATACTAGCTGCTGTTTGCGACTCCTTTGCGTATATATCGTTACTCTATTTTCCCTCGGGAGCTGTCCAATTTTCAAGTCCCTTAAGCTAATCCATAAAAGTGTCCTTTTGGCTAATCTCGCAAGCCAGCAATGTTAAATAGAAATTGCCGTTGTTAATAATGTATGAAACGAGTTTTATTAGCTCCAAATAGACATTTTACATGCGCTGTTCACAACATTTTCATTGGAGGAGGAAGAAAATTAGGTTGCCACCCGTAAAAATGTAGTACGTCGTTGACGCAATAGCGTTTAAATGATAGAGCGGTGCGACACGCAGTGTCGATGTCACGCAAGTGCAGATTGATATTAATATCTTAATTTAAGTATCAGTAATGCCACTAATTCGATTGCGAGAATGTTTATCTAGTCATCACGCATGAACGGTTAAGGGGATTTGGATGAAATTTAGCACACACATAGTTACTCGTAATTTCTTAATATGCACTAAGGCTTATTTTTACCCTGGCAAAGTTTAAAGTGCTGGATGGAATAACGAAAACCATCAGGTGTTTGTAACGGACGATCGAGCGGCAGGAGCAAGGCGCAATTCATACGAGCGGGCTCACTCGACGGGTAACGCTACTTACTTAAGGATGCTAGTCTGGCCCGAAACTTAAACTCGCCAGTTATATACCGCCGTCGAGTTTAAGAGTGATTTATTTAAGAGAATAATCTACACGGGGCTGTATTTATCGTAAAATCATATTAGTTTTAGGATTATTGTGTTGTTTTTAAACTCGGCGGCCATTATTGTCAAGTAAATAAGAGCTATCATAACGTTGACAATACGATAACGTGTCAAAAGCAATACGGTTTTACCAAGTAGAATAGAGCCTCTATTCTACATGGATAATGTCGCTGGCAATGCTTAATGTATTTTTTTTCACCTTAGCACCTCACAAAGGCAGGTTGGTGTTTGAAACCAGGGAGCAAAATTTAATTTTCCTCTAGCGTCAGGCAAAGTAACTTTTTAATTATTTTACACAATACAAATGTAGTGTTGGTGGTGGGGAGTGGTTGGCTGGATGGCAAATATACCTACTAGCCCAGGTCACTTACGATTTTTTGCAAACATTTAGCCTGATATCTTACTTTATTATAGAATCCACCAAAACATTATACCGGAAGTTGCTAAAAAAAAGTTGTACTCCAAAAAGAGCTGGATTTTTTCAGCAAAAATGCTATAGCTATTTTTATTTTGAAAATGAATTGCTTGATATCAGAGAGGAACATAAAAATATTTAACAGAAATGGGTTAATTATTTTCATAGTTAAAATCATTTTCAATTATCCTGTTCATTTTCTGTTCAATTCAGTTCAATATACAGCGTGTAAATTTAATACGGGCATATATTTTATCAACAGTTCTTATACACACTATTTAACGTAAAAAATTGTGCAACTGCAACATTAGTTGTACTTTATTTTTTCTCACTAATTAATTCAGCAAGCAATGTATCAAACATTACGTCAATTAAATTAAATCATCTACGTAATTATCGTTTTGTAGTAGGAAGTTGCACGCATTACATTGCTCCTAAGACAAACTTCAAAAAATGAACTGCGCCTTAATATAAAAGTTAGTAAGATCGTTAACTACGCCTGCATAAAATATATTATGCCCGTATGAAATGTACACGCTGCATGACAAGAAACGCGTATAAAAAATAATCGATATGATTTAATTTACTCGAGTTTTACAATTAATTTCTAATCAATATTTTTTTTGTTACGTAGGATTCTCTATGTACATGAAAGAAAGTGAGTAAATCTAGATATTTCCAAAGTAAATATACTTATTGCATATTTCTCTATTTTAACAAAACGAAAACAGGATAAGTTTCTTTTTTTTTACTGTCGCGGTTTAGGTTTAATAAATAAATAAATATCAGGAGACAATCTCACTCAAATTGACCTAGTCCCAAACTAAGCTCTAGGCTTGTACTATGGGCACTAGACAACGGTAAACATACTTAAATAGAGAAATATATACTTAAATATATATAGAAAACATCCAAGACTCAGGAACAAATATTTGCGCTCATCACACAAATATTTGCCCTTACCGGGATTTGAACCCAGGACCGATGGCTTCGGAGGCAGAGTCACTCCCAACTAGGCCACCGTGTCGTCATAATAATAACAATTAATATGGTAATGAACTAGACAAACTATTTTTTGATGTAATAAAATTACTGTTATAGATATATTGTTGAGTCTCCTTACAAAAAATCCCTGACTTTCTTGGGGTATACATGTATTCTCGCTGCTGAGGTGAAAAATTGTATTTGCAACACGAGACCAAAGTTATTTACATCTTGTGCCTTTAAATCTCTCGCTGCACTCAAGATTACCGCTAACCTAGAATCCTTTGCTTACAATTCAAAATCAACACTCGCAGCAAAATAAACTTTGCACTTTTGTTGCACAAAAATCTATTTAGAGACAGAGCTAGGCAGGGTAGGCAGAGCTACAGAAATACGACCAACTCTAAAAAAGACATGTTTATAATAAAATTCTATAACCACATTTTGCACAAACAGGCCAAGAAGTTTACTAGTGTACTAGTGACAGGTTGCAAGCCCAGCGCCTAAGACTAGCACAAAGTCTTATTCCCTTAATACGATATCAACGGGAAGATACCTTTCCTTTAAATCAAAAACCAATCACATAGCTGTCAATATAGCTAGGTATTCGAAAAAAAACCAAACCTTTTTTAACATACATACATAAAATCACGCCTTCATTCCCAGAGTGGGGTAGGCAGAGCTACAGAAATACCAATAACCCCAAAAAGACTTGTATGAATTCTGTAACCACATTTTGCACAATCAGGCCAAGAAGTTTACCAGTGTATTAGTGACAGGTTGCAAGCCCATCGCCTAACAGTACTACAAGCCTTTATTCCCTTAGTCGCCTCTTACGACATACACGGGAAGATATGGAGTGGCACTATTCTAACCCGGCAACCACACGGGAAAAACATCAACCAACCTCAACAACCTTTCAACCTTTTTTAAAACATCTCATAACAGAACGTTGTCTATGAAAAGAACACGCGGCATTAGACAAAGCACATTCAATTGATCCGCTCGTTTAGTTCACAATAGTGACTTTAAAGTCCCCATTAAGACTTCCCCGCAACCTAACGATCTATCCCGACACACGATGGGTTTTTAGCACTCCACCAGTTATCCTGTCTGTTCTACAATGGAATATTTCCCATTGAGCTGCTCCAATGAAGCGTGAACTGGATAACACGAATGGCTTCGGATCCGACAATGGCTGACGCTTGCGGTTGGTGCACACGTTACGGATTTTAATTGATCCTCTAACACATATTTTGGATCGGGAACGTTCATCGATCTACGTGTTAGGATTGATTTGTTTCGATGAACTGAAGCTTTTGTGAGTTAATTTGACGTTTTGGACTTTCCTTTGAAATTAGCCAAAACTAGTCCAACAGAGCTAAGTGTTGGTGTCATATTTACACAGATTTAGGTCACCGTCTTTCCAGTGGACACACCGAAAGTTAACGTTTTTAAGACGAAATTTTCTGGATAAGCCGATATGCACACAAGCTTTTAACTATTGGCCACAGGAGAGACAAAATTTGTTTTTAAGAGTGTGTATGACCCGTTTAGGTAATAATAAGTTATAAATAGGTTGAGGCGGGCTCTTTTCCGCAACTTGACGACTTATTATGTCGCCTATTATTATTTTTTGAGGCAATTTAATAGGGTAAGTGTACATCTTGTCTTGGCAAACTGTCCCCTATCCGCCAATAACATAGTATAAAATGCATTAAAGCGATAAAATTTAGAATGGCAATCAAACTAGTTTTAATAGTGAGCCTATTATTATAAGATGCCGTCTGGTCATCTAGCGACACGATGACGAATCCACAGTTAATACACAAGTAGGTACAAATGGCGGACTTAATGCCTTAAGGCATTCTCAACCAATCAACCAATGAGCCAAACAGATACAATATAAGGCTGCTAAAGGTAAATTGTGCTAGGATACATCCTAAACTGATCAATTAATGCCAAACTTTCTGATATCGCACAGCTCAATCTTGTAAAGATAAAGACATCAATTAAGAGTAGATCGATATAGTATTTTAGTTTACAAAGACGAGCAAAAGTTGAATTGACTCGGCGGTGCTCGCTAGGTATTCTGCGGTATTTTGCTGTGATCTTATTGATGTAGTTTAAATTACACATTAAGATCACAATAATATTGTTATTACAATCATAGAGCACTAAATAACTGACGGTAGGTAATTATTTAGCACCGTATGTGGTACCGTATGATTGCAATACCAGTATAGTCAACATCTAATTAGCAGCTGAACCGACAATACCGCAAAATGTAATTAGATCCAAACAGATGGACAGTGACCACGCGTATTTTAGTCTATACGCGAAAATAGACTAGCAATATGGCTGTCTATGAAAACAAAACCCAATTAAGCAGCGCTTTCGTTTTGCTTTTAATAACAATCAAGAAGAAACAAACGCGTTACCAAGTCTATTTGTTATTAAAACATCTTATAACGCAATAGACTCAAGTAATTACTGTGTACTAACGACTTACATGGCATCTTAAAATTTGAACCTACAACCTCAATATTACAGAAGCGCGCATGAAGTGGCAATACCGCGACCCTAAGACCACGATCTTAATAGTAGAAGCGATAGCGAGAGCAGAGCGATGTCAAGGAGATCTATTATTCTTGAAAGGCCTAGTGAAGGCTAACGAGCCTACAACCCACTGGAAAGTGGGCCCTGACGTGCGTGGTATTTTTTTTTATAAAAGTGGAGGCAAAGAGCATGCGGGTTACCTGTTGGGAATCACCAGCGCCGATGAACATCGGCCTTTAACGAAAATAAAAGTTATTTTCTTGAAGGAGCCCATGCCATAACTGGCTGGAAATACTGACACTACCAGAAATAGAGTTCGTTCCACAGTTTCACCCTACGAGGTAAGAAGTGTCTAGGGAAACGCATGGTGGAAGAACGCCATTCATCATTTAGTGGTGGTAGGACCCTGTGCAGGGTCCATGCGGATCGCTACCACCATCTTATCCATTAACCACCCGCCAAGCAACAGTGTTTGCATTGTTGTATTCCGGAGTGGGGATAAGACAACCGGTGAAATTACTACTATAGAGGCATTCCATCGTAGTCCTCAGGGTTGGCAATGCATTTGAGGTCTTAGGATTATAGTCTTGAGAATTCAAATGTCTATGGGTTTCAGATTCCACTTATTATCAGGTGGCCTGAGAACTTATGTGCCTTCTTAACATAAAAAAATGAAAAATATCAAGGTGGTTCAATGTTGATGGAACCTGGCCTTACGACGGGTGGGGACTATCCTAATATGTCAAATGCACTAGGATGGAATGTCTTTATGCTAGTAATTACACAGGCTATCAATTATTGAGTGCAGGTGGACCTGCCAACGAAAGCAGCCCATAACACTGTACATTTATCGTTCTCGACTTGCTGCCCCGTGTCCTCTGTTCATACTTGTGGCTCCCACCATTGCTGCCTTCGTCCTGCCCACCACTACTATCATCCACTCTGCGCTCACTAACACTGTCGCGTATACCAATTCCTCGTCGTCGCCACCTTCCCCTCCCGATACCTTGAATCATCTAACATTTTCATTCTGTTAATATCTATCTCAGCACCAACCTTATATTGTTTCTGTTTGGCCCATCGGTTGACTGGTAAAGAATGCCTTAGGGCATTAAGTCCGCCGTTTGTACTTAATTTGTGTATAGTTCAATAAAGTTAAAATAAATAAAATAACGCATCATTCAGTCGCCACCGCCTCTGCCGCAGCCTGTCACCAAGCTCGCACCCTAAAGCAGTCTTACTTAATTTTGCTCTTTAATTTTAATTACTTTCGTTCCGCCAGTGAGCACACGGCTTGGGGAGAATCACATAGGGGCTGCCTCATTTCGCACGTAGGTACAATTAGACCAAGATTTTTCATGACAATTTAATTTCATCATTTTAAACTCTCATTAGAAAGTAGACGTTAAAACGTCGCAAAATGGTCTAGTAGGAATTATTCTTTAATATGTGAAACTTTTTCATCAGTTGATAAAGTTAAAGCAATTCTGCAATTTAATATTTTTATTTCCGTAGCTAAAGGATGAAATAACGAACTCAATTCCCATATTGTTGTGCTACAATCGTTCGTTTCATAAAATGCTATTAATGAAAACGTTATTTTGATTCTTTTGTAACTTTTTTCACTTTATTTTCGTTTCATTTTTCATGTATTTACATATTTAGCTAAGTTGGTACGTTTTATTTAAATTTTGTCAGCTTCGCGTATCATAGTGTGGCTGTTGTTTCAATGTCGATACCTTAAACGAAACTTTTGCTAATTTCGAACCTAGACTTCTAATTAGTTTTAGCTAACGAGCGCTGAAGTTGCCTGAGTGTTATGAAAAGGCTCATGTGCTTCAATACATTAAAGCCATGAACGTTTAACGTAACATGATTTTGAATTTCTTTACCCATTTCAATGAGATGTAAATTGAAGGCAATAAATAGTCAGGTCGTGACGTCGAATTTTAATTAAATAATGTTTAAATCTATAAAGACGCGTCCCACAACTTTTAATGACGTATTGCTCGGAAATTGAAAATCCAACTCAGAAACAGTACCCTATATCCGATTTCACTGTGATACGCTATTTGTATGCCGAATTTTACGTCCATCGGTTGAGTTCTTAAATCTTAAGCATTTGCAATAATTATTATAATAAGTAAGGATAAAGAAAACAAGGATTCACAAACTAAAAAACCCTCATTATTTTTAAATGGGTTTGCTCTTGACTAACTCCTGCCCGTGGAGGACGAAGATTTAGCTTACGATGAAACGAGCTCACCCACCCCTACTACTAGGTAAAACAATATCGCTTTTAACACGTTATGATATTGTTTTTAAATCGGCTATTCTACATGATGATATCTAATTGTTTTTGACATTTCATCGTCTTGTCAATTAACATTAATAGCTCTTATTTACTTAACAGTAATGGCAGCAGAGTTAAAAGCAATACGACAACATGTAGAAAGCAATTCGATTTAAAGGTCATAGAGCCCTTGGACTGATGGGCCAATCATAAAGTAAAACATTACCGCGATGAAAACCCGCCATCACTCAATAATACGTATTTAACTTGTATCTGTTAACTCGAATCAGTTTCAATCAACAGCAAATCATGATTCCGATTTTATTTGATTTGGTCCCAATATGCATTTTGTTTACTCGTCATCCGCATCTATCCTGTTAGTACAGTGAGCGGGGAAATAAATACGACTTGTACAGTCAGTTACCAGTGTAGTCTGAATGTTTATTGTCAGTGTGATTATGATCAACATGTTGGACATTAATCTTAATATTCATTTAAGGTTCTAATTGGAATGGAAGCCACTTAAATGACCTAATGAGCATGATAAAAGAAAAAAATACCTTTGGTGCGTTTTCCCTGACTATTAAGTAAATTAATAAAGAAAACACGCTGCAGCGCAACATCTCTAAATTCCCTACTTTTATCGGAATATCTGTATGCTCTCCTTTTACCTTTTAGTTTTTTCTGTCAACATTTTTGATGATATTTATTGTGTTGCAGTACACACACAGTACACATCTTAGCCTTTTTATGCAAAATGTGGTTACATTGTTGGTATTTCTGTAGTTCTGCCTACCACACTCTGGGAATAAAGGCGTGATATTATGTTAGTATGTATGTTTTGAAGTTTTCTTGTCAAATAAATGTTTTCAGTTTGACGCAGAATTTTCATATCATCGAAAGGCAATTCTCGCCACATGAGTTTTTTTTGGTAGTCACAGGTGGAACCTAACCTTACCTACGTAATTATTTTTTCAAAAAGGTATCCTGAAAACATCATTGTTTTCGCAAAAGATAGCAACCAATTAAATTAAATTTTATGAAAGCATACAACCGATGTAGTGAAATTCAATAAAATGATGAATGATGGGATGGGAGATGGGATACCTATAAAACCGATTGAACTAACATTGTTACACAAACTACGAAAGGATAATAAACATCTTTAAAGCAGGACGGTACAATCTGCCAAATGCCTAACTTAGTACTGAGTCATTAATAAACTCGTCTTGACTGAAATACCCTTCTCGAGACACGACGAAGTAAACGTCAACCCATAGAAAACGGTCATTTTTGATGCATCTTGTGATGGAAATCTCACCCAAGATTAGTGTAATAGGGCGCTAAGGGCCGTATTAATAAACTGATCTCGACTGTAAGGCTCGTCTCAAGATGCGTAAAAAACGAGAGTTTTGTATAGCTGGACGGTTACTTTGACGTTTCTTGTGACGGGCATCATAGCCAAGATGAATAAAATGATATAAAAATAAATAAATATCACAGGACAATTTCGCACAAATTGACCTAGTCCCAAACTAAGCTCTAGGCTTGTACTATGGGTACTAGACAACGATAAACTTACTTATATAGAGAAATATATACTTATATACACAGAAAACATCCAAGACTCAGGAATAAATACTCGTTGCTCATCACACAAATATCTGCCCTTACCGGGATTTGAACCCCTAGCTTCGAAGGCAGGGTCACTACCAACTAGGCTAGCGTGTCGTGTGGCATGAGTTTATTTATACGGCCTTCAGAGTCTCAACACATCACAAATTACATTTTTCTATGAGTTGACGGCTCTAACAAGTGCAAACTATAGAATTTATTATGTAACTAATACATAATGTGTGTAATACATAACTCAGATGTGTTCAGAATCTGAAGGCAAATGACCTGCATTGCTACGAGTAGCTTCTAAGCTAAGTATCGTATTAACTGCATTTTAATTTTAATTGGTACTAGAAGATGTTCCAAATTTGAAAACCATAACTCTATTATATTAGATATCGTTGTAAGAAAATTACGTCACAGCCGCCAGCATACCTACCAGCACCACTAAATCACTGCAGGTAGCAATATTGAATGTTGTAATGCTGGTCATTGGCAACGCGGATTCTCAACGCATTATAGAAGACTTGTTTATGATACCGTGTGTAGATACTTAATTCATAAATTCATAAACAATTCCACAGCTAATGGACGTAATTTGTAAATATTCCCGAACGTTTTATTCACTGGATCTGCGACGCGTGAGTGACACTGGCAAAATACAGGCGCAGACAGAATGACGCATGACGTGACAAATCCATCTGCCGAAAATACACAAATTGAATAGGCCTTCGGTTACGCCAATATTTTGTTTTTTATGGCTTCATATTTTTCATGGAAGGGGTGCGGGAAACGTTGTGTAGTGGCCACTTCACTTCGTATAAACAAACACAAGAACTCTTCAGCGCCTCGTTTTATTTGGGTAATGGGGTCCTTTGAACCAGTAAAATAACTTACATAGGGTAATGAAGCAAATCAATGAAGGAAAATAAAATGATGCAAGTTCATTTACCTTGAGATAAGTTGTAATCGCAATTTATAAAACCGGGCAAGAGCGTAAGAATAAAAAAGTATGTTTCCTACGAGTATTGTATACCGATCAGAGACCGAGCATCGAATTAATTAATTGAAGTGAATTGGTGAACGTTCATTACCATGAGAGATAAAGTCTCGGAGTCTCTGGCATATATTAAATTATTTACTTGCTTATTTTACCTCCTTTATTATTTCTGTAATTATGATACTTTTACTATATCATCCGAGAATTCTTAAGAAATCGGTGGAACCTTTGATGCGTAAAAACGAAACAAATCAACCAAAGACATATTATTTGCCACGATATTAATTAGTACACGACCTAATTCACTGCGAGTTCGAATTTTAATTATTATTATTATTATTAATAAGTAACTTTAATTGTGCAATTCCAGGGCAGAGAGTGACGTAAGTTACCAATTTTAGGAATGATTAATTTCATGATGTTTTTAAAAATCGATTCACATAAATACATGTAGTCCTTACTAATGTAATAAATGGGAAGCGTATTTATTTGATGCTTTTGTTCCGAGATTCTCAACCGACTGTCATTAAAGTTGGTACAAAGATAGTGAAGATAGTATAGCTAATGAGACGGACGTAGGGGAATAGCGATTAACGTCTTATACGCGGATAAAGTATCTTATTTCAATTAATTTCTGTTTAACCGTAAGGGCAACTAGTTTGAAACAGACCCTTACAGATTCTGAACTCCTGGTGACCATCGGAATGATTGTCAAATTAGAACAGCTTAATGAACTGGAATCCTTTAAGGAGGCTTGACTGGAAAAAGCTCGGCTGACTTGAGTTAAGTACTACAAACATAAAAATCAACAAGTAATAACTAATTCTCTATTTAAAGTCAATTGGTGCCGTCTTAGACAGATATAAACACTTTAATCGCCTGTCTCTCAAGAACCAAGGATGTCTACTTAGTCGTGATAGTTTTTCTTCAAAATTCGTTATATTATTATGTTCATTCATTTAAGATTTTTTTCAGGTATTTAGTATTTGTAGTTTTGGCTGTAGGGGGGGACACGAGTCTAACAAAACTTAGCGCTTTAAAGCTTAATATTTCATAAATGGATTACGTCATCGAAAAACTGTTTACACAAACCCATAATATTTTTTTCACACCACCTGCTCGACAATGCCAAATTACATATCATGCAAACCTTACGCAAACCAACTCATTAAAGCCCTTGGCTTTAGCCGGGGTGTAATGTTGTACTGAATCTCATTATAACTCGCTGGGTTGTAATATTTTCACTTTTCATAGTTCTTATTACAATAAAGCCTTAAAGCCTTAAAGTCTAATTTCGTAATAAAAGATCAACTAATACTCGAAGGCCGGGCGCGGCGCCGCCGCCACCGCCGCGTCGAACCTAATTTGAAAATCGAACATTTTCTAAAATCGAGCTGGCCACGGCAAGCTGAATGGAACACATTTGAAATTAAACAAAAGCCGCGAGTATTGTAAGACGCTGCAATAAAATACATTGGTGATAACTGCAAAGCTTAAAATAAATATTGTCTTTCCACAACTGGACTAATGTCTCAAATATCAATTTTCACTTTTAATTTTAATTTACTATAATAAAACGCTGTTTTTAGTAGACTCGCTTTTTTATTGTCTCGCAAAAGGTGAGAAAAGTAGAGTACACTCCTCGGGGATAAAGCTGTTTTCGTCTTGGGCGCGCTTGAACCCCTCACTGCGCTCAGGACTCTTCTTAATTCCCTCGCTTCGCTCGGGAATTAACTCGTAACACCCTCGCTGCGCTCGGGAGTTAAATCTGGAGTCCTTCATTACGTTCAGGATTCAATATCGCGCCCGTGACATAAAACTGTGCTTTATCCCCTCGGTGTATAATCTACTATTAAAAGACCTATCCAACGACACCCCACACTATTATAGGGTAGACGAGAAAAAAAATACATCCCCACGATACAAGTACGGTAATTTTTTATTTATATATTTTATTGTACCACTTTGTTGGCGTGACTAATATGCATATTCATGTCCAATTACAGCTTTCTATTACTAATAGTCTCTGCGCTAGGCTGCGGACGGACGGACGGATGGACATGGCGAAACTATAAGGGTTCCTAGTTTGACTACAAAACCCTAAAAAGTAGGAACTCCAAAATATGAAATACAAATTTAAAAATTTTCTACTACACATATGTCGACTTCAGGAAGTTAAAAGGCGGACGTGAAACTAGGTCAGGAGGCAGTTAAGACGTTCTACGATTTGAAACTATGGTGAGACTCCGGGGCAAGTTTGGACACGTGCAGAGTTCAAATAGAACGCATGTTTGCTGGAAGAGTGAGCCTCTAACTCCATAAGTCTACACCCTTTGCAGGGTAGAGCAAACAATCCCCGTTATAATAAACCTATGCTTATACATAGAAGTGGACTTCGTGTGTGTGTACATTATTACGAAAATAAACTATTTTATTCGTGCAAATAATAAAAAAAAAACCCTAAGTTATACTCGTACGTGCAAATGGTAACCATAGACTGGTTCATTTTCCCTTTAACAATTACCTACATATATAAATATTAAATAAATATATCAGGGGACAATCTCACACAAATTGACCTAGTCCCAAACTAAGCTAATGATAAAGCTAATGATAAACATACTTAAATGGAGAAATACATACTTAAAAATATATAGAAAACATCCAAGACTCAGGAACAAATATTCGCGCACATCACACAAATATCTGCCCTTACCGGGATTTGAATCCAGGACCGCTGGCTTCGGAGGCAGGGTCACTCCCAACTAGGCCAACGTGTCGTCAAATATATCGGCATTTTTGGTAACAGTTGGCAAAATGTGTATTTTACTAATTCGGACCGGATGTTGGCACTCTCGAACTTCGACCGGAAGCTCTGAATTCAAGATGGTGGACGTTTTCTTGGACGATTTTTTAACCCAACGAATAGTGATCCAGTCTAGCATATTAAAATGTTTATTGGTTTGGCATTGGAATCGGTCCCTCTTGGTTATTTTATTCCGTATAGTATTGTTTGTGTTATAGTTGGGTTTTTATAAATGTAAACCACAATATCGAATTGAATGTTATATAAAATAAAGGCGGTAGCCTGAGAGCACCCTGCAGTTTTAGCCTACATTGCTTATTCCATGCACGTTTTAAATTTTACTAAAATGTCGGTTATAAAGCCGCGCCCCACTTCTACCTTTTGCATGCATTTACGCAAGCCTGTATCAAGAAATTAAGGGGTTTGCGCGTCTTCGTATACTGAAAACACTAACAGTTCGCTACGTCGTAGCAGCTCTACGACTTCATTTTTCGTAGCACTGCCATCAGATCGATGTGCTTAAGCGGCGAATGAAAAAATGCTGCCTAGAGCAACGTTTTCCTCAAACCGATCAGAGTCCATCCACTCTGATCGGTTTGAGGCACACAGGATAATACCAGTGTCCAATACTAAGGCCCGTATTAATAAACTGATCTCAGTTTATAGTATGCCCGTCTCAAGATACGTCAAAAATGATAGTTATCTGTGGTTTGACGTTTGACGTTGGGATGGGCGTTTAAACTGAAAACTGGTCGCTAAATGGGACGAATTAAAAGCCCGACCACCCGCGGCAATCAATTATAACTATGTGCTCACGTGCTCACCCTGTGGGAAAGCTTTTTCCAAAAACTTTAGCCGCATGCGAGATCGACCCATTTCACGGATTTGAAGCTGTCGCCTTGGTCAAAATCAGCTGGATAGCATCATCATTTTAAAATCAACCTCCTAATTTTTTTTGCGTTCTTACGTAGTTACAAGCAAAGCTAAAAGTATGTTAAAAATAGACTAGGAAAATATCAAAAACGCCTTCCCAATATAAAACAAATATCCTCGTAATGACACTAAGTGAATTATTAATAGGATAATAAGCGATACGTTATGGAAACGTTATTACGCCCGCTAATAGCGCTTACGCCCCATTGATTCGTATCGGAGAACAAACGCGCCACCAGGAATCAATTATTATTAATCGATAATAGTAGCAGATAATAGTATGTCGCTGGTAATATCATTCCCTATATTGTTGTTGGTATCATGATTGCAGAGAACATGAATATTATTACTGTACATTTTGTGCTTTAAATATCAAATAATATCTTGTTTATGCTACATATTAAAAAGGGGAGAGGGTGCTATGGGGGGTTTTGTAACTTTACTCATCATTTCTCCGAAAAAAAAAATGCTTATAATTTTTTAGTTCATTATTTGTTATTCATAATCATCGCAACTCCTAGAGTGAATCATAATGAAACCGTTCTGATTTTAGGTCGTTTATAAAACAAACCTAACCTAACCTTATTTACCAGTTGGATATTTTTAAATCCTGAAAATAAACAGGGGTATGATTGATATTGATAATGAACAGTGATCATTATGATTTAAAATGGTATGAGATACATTTTCGGACTTCCATTAATCTAACTTGCAATTTTATATGATCTTTGGCGCACCCTGCTATGGGTACTGTCAAAAGTATCTGACGGCTCTACACGCCAAATATATGTATACCTTATTGTAATTGGCGTAGATATTTTTGACGTCTTGGGAACGTGTCAGTATATGAATTCGATTGTACTAGATATCGAAAAACACTAGATATTAGAAAAAATCAAGATTCAGAAACACTTACCCCTTCTGGGAATCATACCCAGGACCGGTAGCTTCTTAAGCTGGGTCACTATCAACTAGGCTTACTGTGTAGGTAACTATACAATACGATTGCAATAGAGGTTCATCAAAGTAAAATATAGACCGTGATTAATTTCCTTATTCAAAATGAATTACATGTAGCTATTTATAAACGTCAGTATCAGATCGTTAATTAATATGATTCTGTATTTCTTGCAATATCGCGACAGCTTAAATTAATGTAAGAGCAATCAGGCATGCCATGATTTCCGATGCGTACATTTAATATGAATTCAAGTTAATATGACTTGTATTTATAGTAAATATCGTTCGCATGCTTAATTAAAATTACTTATTTATCTCCCGCCTCAAGCACACTGCACATTTATTTTTGAGTTCGTATAACGTTTTTTCTTACTTCTCCGTTACATGTACCTACAATATCTTATGTTATTATGGTTATTTCACTGTTTTACGTTAACTGCCTACTTCTCTAATGCTTTTTGCTAATAATCAAATCGGAGAAACTTTTTACGCAACAAACTAAACAACAACTTGACTGTGCCCCTGGCATTGCTGATGTTTATGGGTGAAGGTGACTACTTACTGGGTGGTCCGTCTGCTCATTTGCCTATTATGTCAATTAAAAACAACTACTCTTTATCCTTCCTCGGGACTTGAACTATCTTCGTACCAAATTTTATCTAAATCGGTTCAACGGTTTATCCGTGAAAGCGTAACAAACAGACAGACAGAGTTACTTATAGTATTAGTACAGAGTATAGATTGGGGTTCTGTTCCATTCGGTTAAACCTGCTTTAGCCACGTATTGTTTTTACTCGGCCACCATTGCTGTAACTTAAGTAGATAAGAGCTATCATAACGTTAACAATACGATAATATGTCAAAAGCAATATAGATTTACCGAGTGGGATTGAGCCCCAGATTGTATTAGACTAAAAAAATATGAAGAAAACTGATCGTCTTACAGGTTTATATAACCATTTACATTATACAACTTTCATACACATTCCATACAATCAAGTTGAGGTAATCATAAAAGTACTCAGTTTACACTTTACCCTAAGTATTGGCAGGAAATAATTGCATATAATTATTGCCGATTCTTATACAATAAAGTTGTATTATGTAAATGGGCCGTAAGCCCTATTACGATTTTATAGTTAAATAAGTTAGTACATATTTTACTATCAAATCGTAGTAGATCCTAGATAGTATCGTCGTATCATCGTGTTGTAGATATTATAGGACCAAATAGTTGAACCATAGTTAAGAGTATTTAACCATACGAAAAACAAAAGTGTAAAAAAGTTCCGTTGTGTGACGAAAAGTATCCTTAAAAATGTATGGCTAATTTTTGTCGTACATCGGAAAATTATCATAGAAAATTTAATTGAGTGAGCTAGCGTGGCCTACTTTTTGGACCTTACCCATATTCATATCATATATTTCATACTTTTGAACCGCCATGTTGCCACTATCAGAATGGACTGGCATAATTATCTAAACCCGATGACATATTCAAATTATCGTGTCTTAGTGGTGATCCGATGATGGAGTGTGCCACCGCATCTCCGCTGTAATTAACATAAACCTACCGAGATTGAACTCAATATAGTATGTACGTGTGTAAAGGCCCATTAACATTTTACAACTTTCTTGTTACAAGAGTCGGCAATAATTGTATGCAATTATTTGCTTGCCAATACTTGGTAAGGTTTAGACTGAGCAATTTTATGATATCTTAAATTTTATTGTATTGAATTTGCAAGTAAGTTGTACAATGTAAATGGGTCTTTAGATAAAGATAAAGATATATTTACAGTTAGACGTTTTTATGTAATGTATGTATGTATTCAAGCTATTTATGGCTCTAAAATATAACAATTACAACGCTTAATTAAATTAATATATTTACAAAGGTTAACTTTTAGCTAAATAGGATCTCAAATCTCTTCTCTACAGCGTCGGCGAGAACAGATATGGTTTAATTTCTACCTTATTACAAGAAACCAGATTTATCGATGCAGTATAATACAGCACACAAAATCGATAAGATTAAAAGTAGGGGTAAATTACAAGTGGTTTTATCGCTCAAAAACGATTTTTTCCAAAAAATTCTTTGGGTAGCCGGAATGTAAAAGTTAAATGGAAAACAATAAATTTTTATTCATTTTGGCATTTAAAAACGAGTATACTCGTATAATCAAATAATGACTAAGTACCAAAAATTTCGGAAATAATGCAACTGTGAATAAGCCGAGGCTTCCCGATAGCCAGTGTAGGTGCCTACTTAGTGTGTATCTAGTTTCGCTTCAGCAAGAACAAACACTAGGTACTTAGTCTATTTTTAGGGTCCCGTAGTAAAACTAGGAACCCTTATAGTTTTTCTATGTCCGTCCATCCGCAGCCTAGCTCAGAGAGTCTTGGTACTAGAAAGCTGTAATTTGGCATGAATATACATATTAGTCACGCCAAAAAATTGGTGAAATAAAATCTTGTAAAAAAACTTTTTTTAGGTTACCTCCCCTACACGTAATGGATGTATTTTTTTTTCTCTTCTACCCGTCTTTCAAAAATATTACGGATTAGTGGAAACAATTTTTAATTTTTGTTAGAGCCAAGTGTACTAAAAATTGGAAAAAAAAATACATGAAAGAGGATATAACGAATTTAAAAGGAAAACTATGACGACTAAGTAGACATCATTGGTTCTTGAGACACAGATAATTAAAGTGTTTATACCTACTAAAATCATCTAAGACGGCACCAATTGACTTTAAATAGAAAATTAGTTATTATTACTTGTTGATTTTTATGTTTATAGTACTTAACGGCTTCGGAACGCTACACACTTGCCCGGTTTTTTAAAATAACGCTTCGCTTCATCTCTTCAATAGGCACCTAGTGGATAGTGTATTTATGCGAGACTCCCCGAAGTCACTACAGTGTACTATAAATAAAGTGGGCACAGTGTTCGCGGCGACGCGCTCTCCATTTTTTGCTCGTTACTCACCCTTTCTGTCGCCGGTATTATTTATCGCCAATGATGCTGGAAAGCTACCATTTATACACGAAATATTTTATACACGAAACCAGATTTGTGCAACCTAATTTGTTTAACGGCTTTGCTTGGGTGGCTGCTAAAGGCTTAGTGCAAAGTGTTCTAGACATTTGCAGAGGGATTGTTGCGCGAAATAAAAAGTGTTCCATAAAACACTTATGTAGATTACGTAAATCTTTAGCCGTTGAGAACTAAACGGATCAGTTTTGGTCTTAAAAACGCAACATAAGTATACATTGTTTTTCACATTTGGCGTTTCATCTATAGGCAATAATCATAATTATAACTATTAGTCTTTACTAGACGTGAAACAAAAACACCGATACCTATACAGAAAATGCAAAGAATATTAATTTAGAGTCAGGGACACATGCGTGAATGAATATAATCGTAAGCATTGTTTTTTTAAATATCTTTATTTTTACATACATTTGATACATTTTTGTAATATAAAATTGACAAAAAAAACGCAACCTTCGGTTGTGACATGGGAATTTCCACGTACTAATCATTTTAGAGGTTATAGTATGTTTTTGTTTAACTTTTATGTGTGTTTGTTAATTTCTTACGCGATTACTCCGTCAATTGTGGATCCATTTTGGAAATTATATTTTTGTTGATAGAGTGTACTCCCGAGGTGATCCCATTGGCACCAAGTTGGTACCTGATAAGGAGAACTGTCAGGAATTGAGATAACTCCTCAAATGTTATACGTGGACGACATAATAGTATTAGTATGATGACTAAAATGTATGAAATAAAATAAACGTTTTAAAAAACTAAAAATCTTCTTCAATAAGCAAGAAATTACTTCTTTTAAAATGATAAATTAAAAGGTCAGTCCAACTGAAGTCGGCGTCCCACTATACATATTTTTAACCAAAATCCGAATTCAGTTGAACTGACCTATTTACCTAGTCATCTTAAAAGTAGTTATTTCTTGCTTCTTGAAGTCGGTTTTCAGATTTTAAATCATTTATCTTTCGATCCTGTAAATATCAAGCTTCGTTCGATTACAAAACTTGAGCTGGTATTCTGCGTGTCTAATTGCCGACGGATTTACAAATTCATCAAATTAAGTTACTCCGCCCATTCTCTCTAATCCCTTCGGACCCATGTTTAGCTGCGAGATAAGCCCAATCCCGTCTAGTTGTTTCAACAACAACATCATTTGTTACAACAGTCAGGGCACGTATCTGTATGCAATCCATTTTTATGATGTCGACCCCTCAGGGCCCAAATATTCATGCTGGGAATATTGCACGGTTTGTTGCCAGCCGTTTAGTACGCATGCAGCGAATACTGCTTGATTAATGGCAGTGGGTTGTAGACGGAATTTAGTTGCGTAAAAAGTAATATGCAATTCGGTGCTATTTATTTCGACTGGTGTATTCAATTTCATAATATAAAGTTAAATAATATGTACAGAAAACAACAAAACTTACACTTATCACACAAATATATGCCCTTGCCGGGATTTGAACCCGGGACCGCAAGCTTCGTTGCCAGGGTTACTACCAACGAGGCTTACGTGTCGTCTAAAGTTAAAGGACGCATTTATAGTAATTTAATTATTGTTATACAATTGAGATCGTTTTTTTATGAAAAACGAGTGACAAATACTGCCACTTGTAAGTGCAAAGTTTGATAGTGATTATAGAGCCAGTCGAATGCTTTTAACAAGATAGGAGGGGGACAACTGTATAGTTCAAACATCTGTTGGCGGGACTATTTATTCATTTGTATGCGTGGGGCCCATTTATCAAAATCTTGTAACTTGTATACAAGTGGAAGTCTCTTTTTACTACATATTAAAAGTAAAGACATTTCCGCTTGTAATACAACTTACAAGCGTTCTATAAACGGACCCCAGGTAGCGTAGTATTTAAAACAACCATTCCACATGTCCCGCAGGAAACAAATTAAACTTAGAGTAAAGCTTCTATGTCCTTGTGTCTTAAGAACTGTGCTAGAAAAACATCGGGGTTTTCAAATTAGAACTGTACAAAAAATCGCGTGAATTACAGCCCTCTTGCAATGCCAATTGTGACAAACCATTTTCGGCCTTCTCGGTTGTTATAAATTAGTAACTTTATATGAATTCTCTGACGATATGCTGAAAATTGGGACAAATGGTGCCCCAATCTAGGGAAATTTGGACATGTCCATAGACCGCTGCAAATCGGGACGTCCCGTAGAAATCGGAACGCCTGGCAACACTAGTCTGTTCAAAGAGTTTAAACCAGCATTATACAAGTGGACACGATTATTATCCTCACTAGTATTGTGAAGGAGAAAGTGTGTATTTTTTTCAGTCTTTTCTTTGTTATAGTTTATAGCCTAGATGGTAGACTAGACTGACAATCATTAAGTTTGCATGAGTTAGCTTCTGTGCGGAAGAATCCGTGGTAAAACTGGTTATTATTTGAAATGTGACATTTTGTAATGACCATTGAATGTTATAAGGTTTGTACCAACTACACTTTACTAGCTGAACAGATTTGGCAGTATTTTTTTACTGGGAAAATTGCATAGTTCTTGAAAAAATAATAATAAACGGCTGCAATGCGAACAAGGTTGCAGCCGAAAACTAGATTGAATTATAAAAGGATAGGGTAGCCATTTGTATTTTTCTAAGGAAACAAAATGTAACTACAACACTTAGATATTATCAGCTAACAATAAGTATTACGCGAGGCCTTTTAAACTGGTTCTGTCACACGGCAGAAGTTCCAACTAAAGTTTACACTTACCTTCTTCCTAACTGGATCGGTACCGTCCCGTTACAGCACTTAGGTACGTCTTAACTCCAACTTTTTAACAAACTAAATTCAATTGCTGAACTTTGTAAAACAACTAGAAAAGGTTCTTTATTTGTAAATTCATCCTTAGAAAGTCTAAAGGTATAGGACGCCCGCGACACCGTGCGCGTAGAATTAGTTCCCTATTTAAACTTCTTAGGGGATGTACTTATTTCCAAAAATCCTTTCTGAGTAATATCCAAGGAATATTCCCTCCAAAATTCAGCTCCTAAGTTCTAGCGGTTACGGTTGTGCGTTGTCCGTCAGTTAGTTTGTCAGTCACGGTACTTTTTGTTTTATGTACACATATATACATAATCACCCAAACATACTTGCAGTGCAGTTAATGAAAAGTGATTCGAAATTCTCGCGATTGAAAAGAAAAGCTCCTAGAGATCTATAACAGATAATTTATATACATATAGGGCACATGTTATTGGACTGTCACCCTCCAAGTCGATGCGCACTTTCATGACCAATTGCTAAATGTCTCTGAGACAGCATTGCAAAAAAAAAAATAAAAAAAAAAAAAAAAAATGTACACATACATACATAACATCACGCCTTCATTCCCAAAGTGGGGTAGGCAGAGCTACAGAAATACCAACCACTCTAAAAAGACTTGTTTATAATTCTGTAACCACATTTTGCATAATCAGGCCAAGAAGTTTACTAGTGTGTATTATTGTTTTAATTTATGTAGTCCCCATTAACCTACCGCCTAACAGCAGTGTTCGCATTGTTGTGTTCCGGTTTGGGGATAAGACAGCCGGTGAAATAACTAGCATAGAGGCATTCCATCTTAGTCCTCAGGGTTGGCAACGCATTTGCAGTCTTAGGATTGCAGTCTTGTGAATGCGAATGTCTATGGGTCACAGTTACCACTTACCATCAGGTGGCCTGTGTGCTCGTGTGCCTTCTCAAAGCCATAAAAAAATGTATTTAGAATATAATGTATATAAGATTTGACTGGCTCCCTGAAAATGCTAAGAGAAAGCGTGGCCGCTCCAGGAAGAGATGGAGTGATGATTTGGGATCATGGGACAAGAAATGGAGGGAAACCGCTCAAGATCAGGTTAAGTGGACGAGGGAGCGAGAGGCCTTTGCCCGGCAGCGGGACATTCTGGGCTCATAATATTAATAATAATAGATTTGACTGACTCAATGGTGATATTTCCGCCTAAGTATTAGGTACTATATTCAAAATATCAATATTTCACATCATTACATACACTACAAAATTAAATACACTTCACATTTATAATGCACCTAATAAAAGGTAATGAGGTTACGACAGTGGTTACAAGTGTCCAATTTAGTGAATAACTCGACTGTATTAAAATTAAACGAAATCATTATCCCTCATGCTAACCCTTCGAGTAATCAATATGTTAAAGGATAACCAGTGTAACGTATCGCATTTTCCCCATTCTCTTCAAATCTGTAATGGTGATTTGGGTATCAGTTAACCCTTCGAAACGGCTAAGGGCAGGAACACAAGGCAATGATCCACGGCCCTGTTTGGAAATATGATGGGATTAGTATCGACTTTCAACAAAATTTAACAGCACTCTGATTTACCGTTTAAATAAATGAATGTTAGACGCGGATATTCTAAGCGCATTTTGTTTTACAAAATCTGGTTATGTTGCACTACTTATATTGAACTAGCTGTTTTCCGCGACTCCGTCCGCGTAAAAGTAGTTTTTCACTATTCCCTCAGGAACCGTCTAATTTTTCGGGATCAAAAATACCCTATGTCCTTTTCCGGGACTAAAACTTTCTTCATACCAAATTTCATTTCACAGTTACTTTCACATGTATAATATTACTAGCTTACTCCATTTTTTGAGAAAGAAGAGAGAAACTGAGAAACAGTCTAATTTTTCGGAATAATTAAATAAGTAAATCTCGCGGGACAGACAGACGGAGAGACTTAGGTACTTTAACTCTTATAATATTAGTATAGATTATTGGGTAAGGACCAAAAAGTTGGCCACGCTAACTTACTATTTTTTTTCTATGAAACTTTTCCGTTGTGACACGAAAATTATCTCTACAAATGTATGGCTAATTTTCGTGTCACAACGTAACTTTTTTCACTTTTGTTGTTTGTATGGTTAACTACTCTTAACTATGGTCCAACTATTTGGTCCTTACCCTATTATGTTATATTATATTATATTGAATGTATGACTTGTTTATGTTTGCATAAAAGGTCTTAATAAACATCTTTATCGATGTTTTACAAATCATTATTCTAATAGTATGAGACCAGGGTTGACATGGAATATTTTTATTTAAATATAAATATTTTATTATCTATTTACATTAACCAAGGAAGTGACCATAAACATGCAGGCAAAGGCTAGTTAATAAAACGTAGTTATTCTATTAATATAACTGATTTTAAATTACTTAACTAACATCAACCTTTGTGTCCAAAACCAGCGGTAAATAAACAGTAAGGTGGTATCAAAAAACGGCAAAGCTTTAAAAAATAAGCAGCATTTATGAGATTTTATTTATAAAGATTACGCCCAATAACAGCTTAATGGAAAGGAATTGTTATTCAAGTCAGAGGCTTGGCCTGATACCTAACTTCGGCCGGCGATGACGCAATTAATATTCAACTAGACCCCCGGCCATTCCTCTTTTATTAGACAGTTTTCCACTCAAAGACTGGCTGGAGGCTTTGTCGCTTGAATATGTACAATTGAAAGGTAGGATCAAGGAATTAATAAAATATTTTGTTTTTTTGTTACGGTTTACCTACGTTAGTTGTGGCGCAAAGCAAGGTTACTGCTAATAACTGCTGATTAATCTTTAAACTGTTCGACGGGAAAATATCGATTGGGAACATCACTAACTTTAGAACGTATCCCTATTGCGTTTGACAGATAAAAGTCGCTCTCAGGGTTTCTTTTGGCGGCATTGTGTGCTCTTTATACTATATTTATTTTTCCTAATAATATTTGAAAACCATTTTGTGTGTAATAATTAGTAATTAATTATATTCCTTGCTGCTAATAGAAAAGGTTAAGTAACAAAGAATATAATTATTACACTTAAGAGGCCGTATACGAAATTTTGCCGGTTTTGCTTATTGTCATGATTTTACAGTTAAAATACTGCTTTTCTATAAGTTTTAATGCACATCATGATTACAGTTATGATCGAATAAATGAGTTACGAATGAATGAGCTAGTTTTTTATTTTTGTCGAGTGTCATAATGCGAAATTTAGGTTGTTTTAAAACATTAAATATTACAATGTTTTCTTAATTTTTTGGATGTTTTTTTAAGCTACTGGATTCATTTTGAACTGAAGTTTATTACTCTTGTTTTCATTATATGAACGAGAGTTTTAAGTAGCCGAAATCAGAAACAATTTTTTGCTCATTTTCTATAAAATTTTACCAAGTTGGTTATTTTTTTACACAAACAAGTTATATAAAGGTGGTAAAAAGTATTTCATAAATTTTTAGACGACAGTTACAGCAATAAATTTTAATTTTTTCATACCTTGTAGACGTTAAACGATTTGTGCATATGCGATATTCTAAACCTCTTACAGCAAAATTCACAAAACAGTCGCCGGTTTCAGGTCGATTAATCAAAATCAAATAATAAAAACAAAAAAGTAGCTCATACATTCGTTGAAAATTTAAATTATCTTTCGTGATGCGCATTCAATTTGTAGAAATAAAGTATTTCAACTGTAAAATCACGTCTGTAAAATTAATTTACGTAATTTCGAATCGAAGCGAAATCGGCAAAATTTCGTATACGACCTCTTAACGAAGATCTGAATTTTCTAAGGTCTTTTGTTCTACAATAAAACAATTAAAAGCTGTAGTTTTCCGTTACACTTTTAGAAGGGTTTCTTTGCGCAGCGTTAATTAAGCAAATCTGTATCTACGTCATGAAGCTGTGTAAGTTTCAAACGTAATTTAAAATTTAAAATTCTTAAGCAAGTTAAACTCGTTAAATTTCAATGGTAACTAAATAAAATCTTAGTCAAAGAGAAACTCAATACTTTTCATATATTTAAAGTTTCTTATTTCAACAGAAAACAATAAGCCTACAAGTTTTAATTAAATCGTAGGTATCTTTGAGTTGAAATTAACTGAGATTCCTCAATCAATTTAAATTAATAATAATGAAACTCTAAATGTAATATTAATCGGGGTGTGAATAGTAAATAAGTTCTACCAAAGTTTGCCAACGTCCATGAATGAGACAAGAGATAACACATTATTGCTATCAATTTGACGACACGCTAGCCTAGTTGGGAGTGACCCTGCCTTCGAAGCTAGGGGTCCTGGGTTCAAATCCCGGTAAGGGCAGATATTTGTGTGATGAGCACGAGTATTTGTTCCTGAGTCTTGGATGTTTCCTATGTATATATTTCCATATATAAGTAAGTTTATCGTTGTCTAGTACCCATAGTACAAGCCTAGAGCTTAGTTTGGGACTAGGTCAATTTGTGTGACAATGTCCTGTGATTTATATTATTATTTATAATAAAAAAACTGTGTTTTTTGCAGAGTACGTCTCAAACAAATACAAAAGCTAAAACCTACGATAAAATTACATACGACTTTGGTGAAGAAGTTGATGAATTGGCTATTTATAAAGTTAAATAATAATGCGAATGGTTATGATATTGGTATAATATTTTCGATTTAGGATTAAGACGCGCCCCGCCTCTCAAATTGACGTTGCACGTTTGAGTTAATGCAAAATAGTCGTAGGCCCCTTAGGAACTGTAAACACTACACAAACTTGTACCTGTATTAGTAAAAAAATGGAGGGTTAAAGATTAAAGATTTTTATTGAACATAATAACATGCATATTTTACCAATTATGATCGTAAGCAGCTGCATCAGTATAAACTGATGAGTATAAACGCAGCTGTTTACGCCTACCTCGGGACATAGAGGAAAAATGTTCTACATGATTATTCTCGTACAGGTATGTATGACTATCACTAATATTACATGAGAATAGGAGATTTTGTGTAATCCATAGTAAAAATAGGTAGGTAAGTAGTAAAATATTGCTAGTTATCTCATGCGAGTTTTAACAATACGAAATAAGTTGATTAGTTACGATTAACAAGTGTCTCAATCTCACCATGAAAAAGGTTTTGTAAAAACTTGGTCACTTTTTACTTACATTCCCAGTATGTAAGTAGGTACATGAATGGAATGAAATGAAATAATTTTATTCCCGAAACAGTTTCCATAAAATAATAACAATACAAAAAACGGCACAATGTAAACTAAACTAAGAAATCAGAAATAAAACTTGAAATTTATATCAGCTACGACATAGGCGGGGCGCCACGGGTCACCCTGATCCCGCAATGACAGGCTTGTGGTAGCCCCTCCATAGCTCGTGAAGCGGGCTCGCGTTTCACTCCCTCATCACCGGAAGAGTATTGGAGGAGGTGCAGATGGCCTTTCAAGCGGTAGCGGTCCTTGCGCGCAGCAGCGCCGGCCAGCCTGGAGCGCCCTTCCGCGAACATGCCGCTTGCGCGGCAGCCGGAACTTGGCACGCCACGCGTCGTTGTACTGCACGCGCATATCTATCGCTGCAGCACAGGTATAGTGAGACCACAATTCCACTGTGTAGACGCTAGTGCAATAACTTATAAACAGTTGCCTTCTGACACCTTCGCTGCACTTGGCGAACCTTCTGGCAGGACCATATTATCATCCGCATACGACAAGTGGTTCGCCATTGTACCATTAATGGAGCAGTCCACCCCGGGAATTAAGTACTATTTGTTTATTAAGGTGCCTAAAAAATATCATCATTCATTTTTGTGGCCGGCTGTATTACCTAAACGTTAAACTTCTCTCTTAGCAATAAAATCGTACATGTATGTACATAGTTAGGCAACTTCTTCCACTGTCCATTACTTTTGCTACTGACTGTACAATGACAAGGTTCCACCTAAGCATGGTAACTTTTTTAATAGCCGACTGTACGACAAACAAAACAAATCACAGGCCCCTTACCAAAAGTAAACAACGTAGAAACGTCAGCCACTGACCCTCGTGGAATACCCAAAGACCTATTCAAACATTATAATGGAAATTCGACGATCTCCCTCCATATCGCTTTTTCATTAAAGTTCTTAAAAGTTAAACTCTGTTTTAACATCGCTGTAAATTAAACGTAAAGGTTGTTTTGTTTTGAAATTGATTCCAGCGTCAGTGATCCCGAGGTCTAGTGAAAAGTATGAATATGATGCTTAGTGGTATTTGTTTTTCTCTTGACAATTCTTCATTGTTAGAAATTGTTTTAATGGTTGATTTGAATTATCAAATTCTTTTACCCTGTTTATTTTTTATTAAGTAATTTAATTTCTAATCATATTTAAATTAGATCCGTTGTTTTTTTTATCACGTCAAGTCTGAACCAAAAAAAGTATTAAAACATTTAAATTTTAATTAAACTAGTAAAGATAAATAATTTTTAATAAATAATTTAATTTAAAGCAAATAAAGTAAAACAAAAGCGAAATTGAGTTTCGCGTTTGAGAATTATTTTGTAGCGATGTTATAAAATTTATTAATGTAGCAATTTTTACAAGCCCTCTTAAATGTTCATGAATATCACATCTTTAAGAAATTAGAGAACAGACAAAGCAATTCTACTTTTAAACACCATTTAGATTTTATGGAAACATGAGAGTTTGTCAACTTGTTATTCACGTTTCTTACTTCTTAGTTATTTAAAAATTAGCGATATTTTACAAAATCGGCACATTTCAACCTTTTTTTAGTCGGACTTTCTTCTTCTACGTTAATAATTATACTGTTGACGTTCTTAAATCTTACATACAAGTGGGTAAGAGTACAACATACCATTACCATAGTAATAGCGTTGCCATATCGTAACAGGATGAGCTAAGCTAAATTAGAGCAAAAGCCTAGTCTGGGCTTCTATTTCAATTGGTCTGTAACCATATTGATATCATCTTATTAATGATGCGGTTGCCTTTATTTATTTATTTATTCAATATAGTACATTCGACATGCATTACTATGCCTTTACTGACATTATATGAAAACAATCGTTCCATAAACAACTGACGTGCCCATCATACTATTTACGATATCGTAACCCCATACTCGTAGTTGACGTTGTGAGGGCTCTAACTGTCAAGTAAATAAGAGATGTCGTTACGAGCTAATACAAGTTGAAATAGAGTGTGGTAGTGATAATAAAAAGTCCAAATCTAATCTCCGAATCGTAAACACGATCCCAAAACAAAAAAACTTCCCTACTTGACAACACTTAGCGAACTCCGTTCGATGAGCCATCGAGCAAGTCTCTGAACGTTCGTCACCGCGTCAACTGCCTCTCAATCAGAACAAGTTTCCGTACGTCACGTCCACACGAATGGCGCAATTAATATAGGAAGGTCACCGCTCTGTTTGCGCCTACCCTTGTAATCGAGTTTGGAGCGCACGCTTCGATGCTATAAATCACTAAATTAAATTCCGAACGTTTGCAGTTTAGGGCAGACCTGACTGCACTTGTGTTCGATAGAGTTGCTAAGCGGAAAGAAAGTGTAGTAAATGGCTTGCAAATTCACTGGCAAATTATTATTATTGCCAAAAAGCAGAGCACGATTTCTTGTAGTTTATTCCTTCATTATTTTACTGCAAAGTGCGAATTAAGTACTTAGTAAGTACTCAAATATCTGTTTAAACCTACCTAAGGTAATAAAACATCGGCAAATAAATACCTACCCACTAAGTTTACTGTTCCATTATAAGATAACCGTTTTGCTGAATTGCGAAAGTATGTATGTATGTTAACTCTTTATTACACATAAACAATTACAAGACATATTTTACATCAATATAGATAATGTACATAGGCGAAATTATACCATAAAAGTTAAAGTTGTTTTAACTGAAGTATTAAGAGGAGGTCTTTAAACAGAAACTCGTTAATTTATTTCGTTTTCTCAACCTTTGATAAAGTAAAATATTCTATTACAATCCTCACAGTAACAACGCAAAAGATGTTATTTGCGAATGCTAAGCTTTTCGTTTATTTTGGCAGATAACCTCTTTTAATTTTTTTACCTTCGGGGCTGTTCACCGCGGACATTTTAGTTTAATAATCTAGTTAGAATGTCGTAAGAAGCAGCCGTACCCTTCATAACGAGGGACCCGATTTGACGTGAGTAGGGTCTTCTGTCCTGAGAATTCTCGATCTCGATTTCACGGCTCTAAAATTTTGATCCCTGGCGTACACAGGGGCTTCAATTCGCAAAAGCCACTGCGTACACCTGCCCGTTAACCTTGACTTAATTATTAATTATGTATATAATTCGTTGCTTTATGAACAAATTTCCACAAAAAATGGAAAGTAAAAAAATTGGATTGGGGATGGGTTAAATGAGTCTTACCTGCTGCGGTGGCCTGTGGGCTCGTGTGCCTTCCCATTGCTATTCAAAAAAGTCCTCCATCGTACTTTGTCCAAGCACATCTTGCTTTAATATCATACTGTTGTCAGTGAGAGCATGAACAAGATAAGCTAAAACAAATTGAAATAGAGACCGTGGTCGGACATAAATCGCCCTGACTCCCGCTGAAAAAATAGGGAAATGTAAAATGGTGTCCGTTAAGAATAAATTTACATATCAAGGGGTCTCCTGCTACACAAATTGACCTAGTCCCGAATTAAGCTCTAGGATTGTTGCTTTATGAGTTTAGTACTCACTCAAAGGCAATATGGTTTTTTACCCCAGGAGAAAAGAGGCCCCTATATACTTAGGTACAAAAATAAAAACCCAAGACCTAAACAAAAAAACATTCGTACTCGTCGCAGAAAACTGGAACAAATGAAATTCAAACATAATTCCCGCTGAGTAGGAAGCAATATATTGGAGTCACGCGTTTAGGTCCTTAGTGTAGTACAAAAAATGATCGAGAAATCATACGTGCGCGATCGCCGGCGCAGCAACTCAGGCGGCCGGTCACGTTCGCGCCCGACGCGAGCCGTGGCGAGTTTACACTGTGCAGCTGTTCAAGTTATAAACGTTCAATTCTTTTTTATACTCGTATTACTTGCTATTTTATAGAAAGTGGACTCTGAAGCTCTACATTTTGAAATTTTACGATGACAATCTAACTGCTGCACTCAAAGACGTCAATTAAATTAAATGCTTGTTTAATGACGTGTTGTCTTACTATTCTATTGCTAAAGCAAAGTGACAGCAGCAACTTTAATCAAGCATTAAGGCACCAGTAGTTAACTAAACTAATGGTTAAAACTAAATAAATAAAATAAAATAAATAAATAACAGGGGACAATCCAATTTCATACCAATTGACCTAGTCCCAAACTAAGCTCTAGGCTTGTAATATGGGTACTAGGCAACGATAAACATACTTAAATAGAGAAATACATACTTAAATATATATATATAGAAAACATCCAAGACTCAGGAAAAAATATTCGCGCTCACGACACAAATATCTGCCCTTACCAGGATTTGAACCCAGGACCGCTGGCTTCGGAGGCAGAGTCACTCCCAACTAGGCCAACGTGTCGTCAACTCTAAAAAGGAATCGAAAATTTTACTCATTTCCTTGAGATTTAACCATTAGTTACGATTTTTAACAATTCTATAGTTTAACTACTGATCAAACAACAGGCCCTAAGTTTAATTGTCGTCTCTGAGTGCGGCAGTTAGTGAGGATGAGATGGATTGCATTCAAGTAAGCCAGTAATTTCATTGTCATCCATATCCCCCCTTGTCCCTAAAATCGTAATCTAATTTGTCTTGTAACTTTTTCATTGGTAGAATAAAATACTTACATATAAGCTTCGGTTAACTAAACATGTGTTAAAAAAAAACAAGTAAACAAAATAAACATTTGCGATTATTTTTTTGTCTTCTTCTTCTTTAATACATATACAGGGTGACTTCAAATTGGTAATACAAAACGCTTGATTGTGGCTTAGTTAATGCCACACAGTATAATACATTAACCCCTTTGTTAAAATTAACTGTATTTAATTAATGCTAATAATCGAACAAAACAAATAATTAAAGTCCCAAAGTGTGGTTACACTACATTTACAATACAATCTTATTTTCTTTGATAAGTGACAATTACTAATCAAAACACGTTTTCTTCATAAATTGTGACAGGTGACGGATAACCAAAGAGGAAAGTGTTCATTTGAAATTCTTTAAACTTATTAAAATGGGATATTTTAAAAATTAAAAAAAAAATCTTCTGATTAGGTATTTTAAAAGTATGAGACTTAATTGAGGGGCTAAGTTTAGGGGAAATGTGTGTAAAACATTGATTTTGTATTACCAATTTGAAGTCACCCTGTATTAATGGCTGTCCACCGCGATATTCCGCAGTGATTTCGCCAATGTCCAGTGAAGAGAGTAAATCAATAAAGATAATAAATCAAAAATAAAAGCCGGACATCTTTCAATCGGCCATCTTCCCTCTCCGAAGGTTACCGGAAAACCTTGTTTTTTTGTAAAACATTAATTGATCCTTAAACCTATTGTTCCAAAAGCAATCGAATAGTATTCTCGCGGTTACGTCTAACTTGTACCACAGCATAATCCTTCTTGCTGGTTAGCGCTATTGACTTACTTACCTAACAAGTATGATTGGAGGACGTTAATTAATCCTTTTTATACACTTTGGGCATCATTAATTAATTAAACCATTAGTATAAATGTTTTAAAACCTACATCTGATTTATAGTCGCACCGTTCTAAAGGTTTGATTTGACAGTTGTCAACACTGTACAGTTGAAGGCATTAAATATATATACAGCCATCGGAATCTTATGGTCAGAGGCATGGAGACGTGTAGATATTTTTGGAATCCTGGGAACGTATATCCTAATTATGACTTTGACTGTACAAAATATGGGTTTGAGACCTGTTTGAGGTTATATTTTGTACTGCATTGACAGCTGTCAAACCGGGCTTAGAACGGCGCCAATATAATTTAATTGAAGTGTTTTAGTTATTTTCATCTAAGTCCTCAGGGCTGGCAAACCATTTGCAGTTAACATCGTAAGATTGCAGTATTGAGATTGCAAATGGACTTGACAGAAGCGAGTGGAACTAACCCCATGTGTTTCTTTTTAGTCCACTAGAGAAAATACACTTTTCATCACACTTGCTCGGAAAGGGTGTTGTTACGTACATGCAGGCATAGAGCATAGAAAGGGTATAGAGCAGTTATTGCCAATTTACCTCCCGCGGTAGTTATGGAATTATTATTACTCCCGAGTGAGTAATGAGTTAAGTTTTAAAATATAGAACCCATCCACTCATACCTAAGTCATTTCAGATAAAGGAGGTTTAAAATCAGCCAAGGTTTATTTCCTACATTCAAATCATGGCTACAAATCAATTTTACTGTATATATCCCTTATACGGTACATTTAATTGCATTATATTAATGTTTTATATTATTTCAGAGACATTTGCAATTATTTTATTGAATTTCATTTTGTTTATCGGCACAACCTGGCAGTATGGCCTGTCAAGTTTGAAAACTAAATACAGTCCTTAGCATTATATGTGAAAAACAAAATTAAAAAAATTACAATCTCTTTTACCGAGTCGAATGCCATAAATTTGCTTGATTGTTTTCTTTAATAGTAAAATTTTCAAATCCCCTTCTTACGTCCCTTGATGCACGATGTACCATTTACAGAACAATTTGTCGTCGCATGTGATATCCATGGACTTATTTCTCTAATTCTCGATATTGGCGAATTACATACAAATTAAGATTAGATTACAACTACCTTCTATAAAGTTCTAAACTATTTTGACACTTGTCCCGAAGATATTTGGGCCTTATGATATTAGACGCCTTTATTCCGAGAGTAGGGTAGGCAGCGCAACAGAAATAGCAACAGCACTAAAAAAATGTTTTTAATTCTGTAACCACATTTTGTACAATCAGGCCAAGAAGTTTACTAGTGCATTAGTGACAGGTTGCAAGCCCATCGCCTAATAGTACTACAAGCCCTTATTTTAGTCGCCTCTTACAACACCCACGCCAAGACATGGAGTGGCATTATTCCTACCCGGGAACCACACGGACGTAATCACGAAGTAAAGTAAAGTAATTAATGTATTTGCAATTTCTTCATCCGCACTTTTTTAATGTTTATAAAATTGTAATTAAGAGCTGACGCAACGAATTCACAACAACCTTCGAAGTTGTGAATAGGTCTTTAAAATTGGTTATTACATTTTTTAATGAGGTCTTGTAAACAAAGGGTTGAGTGTTTTCCCCGGACTTGACCGTTGAACTAGCGGAGTCCGAGGCAGTCTGCATTGCAAAATAGTGCGACCTAGATTCGCGATTAAATTCCGTTTCTTAATAGTTATACGACCTATTCACTGCGTTAAGGGGGTTTGAAAAACGTTTATATGCAAGTTGGATTAAAAAGGCGATAATTCAATACGAGTATAGTATCCTTATCTTTACTAAGAAGGTAATTAGTGTGTCGCTTCCACCGTCTTATTAGCTACAGCCATCTTATCAGTGGTGGTGAGGTTACTAGTATAGAGACATTCTATCTTAGTTCTCAGGGTTGGGGAGGAATTTGGGGACTTAAAATTGCAGTCTTCAGATTGTAGGCTTGAGAGTGTGAATGACACAGATCCCACGTACCATCAGCCCCTATTTCACTACCCTGTCAATGATTCATATTCATTTATTTTGTTTGCATACAAATGACATGTTACTTACAAACTATTCACATACAAATAAGCAAGTTAAACACATGACATGACGACACGCTAGCCTAGTTGGGAGTGACCCTGCCTTCGAAGCTATGGGTCCTGGGTTCAAATCCCGGTAAGGGCAGATATTTGTGTGATGAGCACGAGTATTTGTTCCTGAGTCTTGGATGTTTTTCATGTATTTAAGTATATATTTCTCTATATAAGTATGTTTATCGTTGTCTAGTACCCATTGTACAAGCCTAGAGCTTAGTTTGGGACTAGGTCAATTTGTGTGACATTGTCCTGTGATATTATTATTATTATTATTATTATTATGTACACCAAAATGTCACCTGTCACCTGTAATAGTCAGGATGGTGCAATAGGGGGCAGGTGGTCTGTTTGCTCTTTTGCCTTCTCCACTCCATAAAAATTACCAATTTATTCGATATTATAAATTCGTGTTGTTTGTTCGTCGTGAATCGTGAAAAGTACAGTAGACATAGACAAGATGCTTAACTCTAACGAAAACGATTGTCGAAAACCGACTACGAGTTTATGTATGAAGTTGACATAAGCGTTCGATGCGACCGTCAATCATAAGCTTTGTCCACATTTGTATCATTTTTCCTTGACGTATCTCCGTCGCGTATTATGATCGTTAGTGTAATCTGATCCGTATCTAATAAGCTCGTAGCAACATGAATCGCGAGCGATCAGATACGGCACGAAGCATGATCGAGGTCTATTTGCGTCTATGGCAAATCACGTATCAAAATATGTGATACGCCACTATCCACCTCGAGTCGGTTTTGTCCAACGCACTTTTTCACACTTGCTAGTGATTCAGTATGCCCAAAGTGAGCGTCCATACTTAGATACGCGTGCTCGATACGATACGCATGATCGTGATGGCCAAAATGATTTAAATGTGGACCCAGCTTTATATATTTTCGATAGCGATAACGTTCTCGCAAAGCATCTTGTCTAGGATCACAGAGATAATTCATAACCCGTAGACTAGGAGTCTATGGATCGCTACAGTTATTTTACGAACTATTTTTATTTTGTACACGTTAAATATTTAGCCATACTCGTATATTTATTGATTGTCGCCGCCCACCAACAGAAGTGAAACAAGTCTCGGTTAATATAGATCTTGGCAACATGATGTTTTTTTACTACGACGATGATCGCCCTATGTATAGGATTTTCATAGAAAATCGTATTGTAAAGAATTGGTTCAAAAATAAAACACATTTCTGCTGAAGACTTTATATGATCTCCATCTAGTTTGCAACTGAAATAGGATTTTTTTTTTTTTTTTGGCATGCTTCCCATGGGTGTGTATGGACCCCGTCCATACCTATATATATATATAAAATCCCCATCACCCTTTACTAGAGACCAAATTTAAATATAGCATTAAATTCGACTTATTCGTTCGGCTCCACGTTACAGATAGATCCAGTCTGGATAAAAGAGGTACTAGTTACTAGTGCATGGAATTTGATCAATTGTAGTGATCACCTCCGTAAAAAAAAAAAAAAAGTTATTTATTCAGTAAGAAGGCCGCACAGGCACTTTTACACGTCGAAATTCTACCAGCGCTTGCCAAAAGACCACTGCTAAGAAGAAACGCCGCAAGAAACTCAACCGTCAGTATTTTTTTAGAGTTCCGTAGTCTGTCCATCCGTCCGTCCGTCCGTCCGTCCGTCCGTCCGTCCGTCCGTCCGTCCGTCCGTCCGTCCGTCCGTCTGTCAGCGGCTTAGCTCGGAGACTCTCAGTACTAGAAAGCTGTTATTTAGCATGAATATTCTTGTTGTTTATAACAAACTAGTCGGAGTTGGTTTTTATTTAAGTTTCATGACTATGTAGGGATTTCTTATATATTTTAATTTAATAACAAGTTTTATATAACCTTATGTTTGTTTGCCTCAGTTTTAACGAGAGCGTACTCGTTAACTTACTCCGGTTAAAGTTTTGCAATGCATTCGTTTCGTAGAATTTTTGTTTCGCCAAACGCAGTTTTCGCTAGAGATGTTTTAGTAAATTATAAATCATAATTAATTTATTCATTGGGTTTTATTTATAGTTAGAAGGACTTAATCACGTTAAAAATCTTCACGACGGTTGATTTTAGGATATTTAATTTACATATAAACAGTCCCATATCCACATATCCCACAAAATGAAATGTGAAAAAATCTAAGCCCTAGGTTTTGTTCATAGGTGACTTTTAATCGGTGATTAGCAGTGGTAGCATTTTAAGATATCTAAAGAGATATTATACTGCGTGTATGTATGTAAATAAATAAATGTTAGGGGAGAATCTCACACAAATTGACCGAGACCCAAAATAAGCTCTAGGCTTGTACTATGGGTACTAGACAACGATAAACAAACTTATATAGAGAAATAAATACTTAAATACACAGAAATCTCACAATAAGTAATAAATATCACAGGACAATATTACACAAATTGACCTAGTCCCAAACTAAGCTCTAGGCTTGTACTATGGGTACTAGACAACGATAAACATACTTATATAGAGAAATATATACTTAAATACATAGAAAACATCCAAGACTCGGGAACAAATACTCGTGCTCATCACACAAATATCTGCCCTTACCGGGATTTGAACCCAGGCCCCTAGCTTCGAAGGCAGGGTCACTACCGACGTACCTAGCGTGTCGTCAAACGACAAATACCTGCCCTTACCGGGATTTGAACCCAGGACCGCTGACTTCGGAGGCAGGGTCACACCCAACTAGGCCAACAAACGTATCGTCAAATGAAATTAACTAGGTACCTTAATCCGTCCACTTTTTTCAAAACATTCAACTAAAAAAACAATCTACTGCATTGTTACCCTACATTGAGTGTCAAATGCAAAAATATCTGACGGAGGTACGTGGTCTAAGTTGTCTGTCTGTATGTTCACAAATGTCTTTTTAAATATATGTTAAAAATTATTACCTAAATGATATCTAACATTATAACGTTATAAGCCAGGCGTAGTGACAATAATTTAACAAAAAAAATGTTAATCTAATATACTTAACGTAAGTATTTTAATAAATATTAACTCACTACTTATCAACTAAACTAACCAAGTCATTTATTTAATTTTTAAATGTACTCAGCACATTTGGATGATACCAAAACCTACACATCCATGTAATAGAATTCCAAGCAATCATTCGTACTCATATCGCGTGACTTTTCTCAAGGGTTAAACGACGTGAGGCGAGGGCAACGGGGCACGAAATTAAACAGCCTGCAACTTGTTAATCGCCTGGACACTTGCCAGCGCCTTATTTAAAAAAAAAATACTGACCAGAAATAGTTTGTCCATACGAGTTATAGTAGCCCTAAGTATTGTTAGTTCTAAAATATTGGTGTCCTATCGTTAATTACCCTAAATATTTTTAGTAATTTTGTAATAGGCGATGGGTAGGGCAATCGTCTTCCCATACTATCTAACTTTATGTAAGTTTAACTTTTTTCAATCGATGTTACCATCACGGATATATTTTAATGAATGCGTCTACCTGAATTTAGGATTTTAATATGTTATTTTATTTTATTTGTATATAAAAAACCATACAATTAGGTTGACGCCCTAATTTAATCAAAAATTAACATGATATGCGTTTTTTTAATTACAAATAAACCTGCACCAAATTAGTATGGAAAAATATTGCCCTATCCGACGCCTTGAGGCCTTTTCGCTTCTCGTTCGATTTGGATTACATTATAATAATCTATCCCTTTATCGACAGTAGTAGATACAGGTTAATTATTTTCACAACACTGCTCGGATATATTGCCAAATATAGGCTGGTTTGGGGATACAAATCATCAGTTATATGGACTGGCCAACAATGTTTTCGCCTGTTTGCTGATTGGTCAACAACATTGTTGCAGAGCCTTGAGAATTAACGAAAATCAATCATTTTTTATTGTATTAGACATAATTAATAAAAGAATGAAATCGACCAATCCGAAGACACCATTCTGATTCGTAAAATATAAGGTGTATTATTGGTATAAAGTAAACGAAGGTACCATAAAAAAAATATTACTTTTTGTGATGAAATTTGAATTTAGCCAAAATTCTCGAGATTAAATTACAAGAGAGTTACGTCAAAACGTACAATAATGTATGTATATGCAGAGGTTATATTTATTTTTAACGAAAGCTCTTCACTATTGCAACGAGAACAAATACTTTAAAAGTTGGAATAAAAAAAAACAAATCACAACAACAACAACTACTTTAAAATTAAAATATTGCTATATATGCTATGAATTTTAAAACGAAAACCGAATAATCCGCAATGTTTGGCGGTAGTAGGTGAGTGAGTTAGTAGTTCATATAACTTCAGACATAAAAAATGGTAGAAGTTTATTTAAGAAGTGTGTTAAAGATAAAAGTGTGCCATACCATACAAGAGCGTGCGATAGTTTGCTGCTTTGAGAAAGCTGGAAGCTTCGTAAGCATTAAACTCTATCCTTAGAGATCAAGTTGAGCTTTTGCAGTTTATGTTTGAGATTGAAACCAGCGAGTTTTTTCTGGAGCGTTGCGTTAAAAAACTGATAATGATGCTTAAATATTTAGACAGTCACGATAAAGCTTTAGAGTGACACTATCCTATATAAGGATTTATAACGACAAAAATAATTAACTAGTTTTGTTTGTAAGTTTATCGTTGTCTAGTACCCATAGTACAAGCCTAGAGCTTAATTTGGGACTAGGTCAATTTGTGTGACATTGTTCTGTGATTATTTATTTATTTTATTTATTTATTGGCTGGTTTATTCTGAATCTTTAGTTCTGTTCCTCCATAATTCACCCATGTTTTTAGCCCGTAGAGAAATCTACCTATTTTATGTAATATAAATCTTATTTGTAATTGGAACGCAACTACACATTATAAAATCAATAACTGGTTAGGTACTAATACTTAAACGCGAATTAATAAAAAAGTGCTGTCATTTCAATGTCGGTATGCTTATGCTATATTTACACCTCATTATATTATAGGTTCGGTACTGAATTGATCCAAAGATATAAAGAAAAATTAAAAAGCTTAATGTTATTTTATTTTCTACTCTAGCATGCATTAATAATTACTTTTCAAACAATTTCTTTGAACCAATTAAGCTCTCGGGCTCGCTCGACATCAAGCATATTTTTTTGATTACATTACACATAGTGCAATGATCACATTATATGTAAATAAACAAACATTTGTCAAAAAATATACCTAGAGGTAAAGCCTGACAAGATTCTATTTGGCCCTATTTCAATACACGTGTATTGAAATAGGGCCAAATAGAATCTTGTCAGGCTTTACATAATTATAATACTTTTTAATGTGAGTAGGTAATAAGTAGTAAATTTTGGTCTTTATTCGTTTTTTTGTCATTACAAATGGGTTTTATATAAATAAATACTATGCAAAATCTGTGGCCCTAGCCAAGATGCAAACGCTCCTAACGTTTTTCTTTTCTTTAGCTCAAAATGTATGGGATGACATTCTCGTGCGTTTCGATAAACCACGTGGTCGACTGTCATCCCATACATTTTGAGCGATAGAAAAGAAAAACGTTAGGAGCGTTTGCATCTTGGCTAGGGACCCTGTGGGGCTAGTCAAGTTGCATTCGATAATCGTTAGCGATTATGTTTCGATTGAATAATGTATGGAATTGACGCAAGTCACTGAGTACCAAGTGACCATCTCGGTGGCTCACGTCAATTCCATACACTTTTCAATCGAAACATAAGCGCTAACGATTGTCGAATGCAACTTGACTAGCCCCACTGGTTACAAAACTATAAACGAGTCTTTTTAAAGTTGTTGGTATTTCTGTAGCTCTGCCTACCCCACTCTGGGAGTGAAGGCGTGATGTTATATACGTATGTAATATTAAGCAAACATTTATTTTAATATCAAGGTACTTGTATGAATGTATATGTAATCTATGTTTTACTGAACTATGTGAACTAACTAAGCTTATTAATAGTTAATGAACCAGAATTGTAATGGTTTATGACGGCGTAGAATTAATGACTACGCGGTAATCTGTCCGTGTTTATTTTGGTCAATATTATTCACGATTTAGTGCAGTTAATGCTCAATATATTACAATGCTGAATTGGTAGGTACGAGTAAATACCGCGGATTTGAAACTTGTTATTAATGCAATGTGGCCTGATTATATCAGCAAAAATAATAACATGCAAGCATAAAGGTAAGAATAGGAAAACATAATAATTTATTATAGTAGCGTGGTATTGTAATTATTTACACCACAACTCATTGTAACTTATATGGGGTGCAATTAAAAAAATAGCAACATAAAAGCACTTAATCCTGATCAAATAAAGCTTTTACTTACGCATGGATATTGCAAATGTAAAATCGTAAACTTAGCCCAAATTCAATCCTGAACAATGCAAAATAAGTTGGATAAAATTGCAAAAGAACAAAACAAAAGACAGCGGATCTGTATAAATCTAAAAAGTTACCGAACCGTCTTACCTTGTTCAATATTCAACAAATTTATTTCAACCACACGTGAAGAAATATTCACTTTAACTTTACTCGAGAACTCAATTCAAACATTCAAGTTACTGTGTTAAGTGCGTGGGAATTTGCCAAGGATCCTCAAAAAGAAATTTACATAACGGTCATATGTCCCGAGCCCTCTTTGAATGTCATCCTCTCACTTATGTAGGATTAGGTGAAGGCGTGCTTAAGAGTCCTCTGAGGTAGGAATATACCTACATATACTTTAATATTATAGGTACTATCAATTTAAACACTAACTAGCTGTCGCCCGCGGCTCCTTCCACGTAGAAGTCGTTTATCGCTTTTACCTCTGGAACCGTCCCGTTTTTCGAAATAAAAAGTAACCAATGTTCTTCCTCAGAACTCAAACTATCTCTATACCAAATTTCATCTAAATGAGTTCAGCGGTTTATGCGTGAAAGCGTATCAAACAGATCGACAGACAGAGTTATTTTCACATTAATAATATTAGTATGTATAATAATAATATAACACTGATACGCTTATGAGTAGGTACTTACTGCCCATGAGGGAAATTTATTGTAACAACTGTGTGTGTATGCTTCCTTGTTCCCTTGGCTGAACTGTTAACCCGATTTCGACCAACGAGGTATCGTGAATAAAATGTCACCAGATCGGGTCGTGTCGCCGGCCGCGATCGCTAACATCGGAATCATGCGTTTAGGGTCGCAAATGTCGCTGAGAACTTTAATTTGGGTGAATCAACTTTTAAGGTACTCCCCAATTTTCTACATGTCTCACTATGTCACCTTAATTTGGTAGAATGCAATATTTTTTTTTGATGTGGTCAATATATTGAATAAATCAGACAATTAAACTTACTTTCTAGCTGAAAATTTTAAAAATTCTTCTATGATTTACACAAATATATCAGGCAACGCAGGGGACGACGTTGTCCCCGGGTTTTGTATGAAAAACGTGCTTTTTCCACTGCGTTACCATGTTTTTACAAAATTATAGAATTGGTTTATGATTATGAATAGTGAAATCCGAAAATCTGATTATCTAATTTTAACACGTGTAAACCATTATCAATCTCACATATTCTAGTAAGTTTTTATTAGCGTGTAGAAAAGGAGGACTTTAAAAGTTGATTCACCCATTTACCTAACTTCCTTCTTAAATGTGTGTCTCCGCTCCCTCAAGTGAAGTCACGATAAAGAAGAGTTTACATTTTTAGTTAAATATTAGATAAATAAATAATACGGGACAATGTCATATAATTAAATTAACCTTGTCCCAGGCTTGTACTATAGGTACAAGACAACGATATACTTACTTATATAGAGAAATATATACTCAAATACGTAGCAAATATCCAAGACTCAGGAACAAATACTCGTGCTCATCACACAAATATCTGCCCTTACCGGGATCTGAGCCCTGGACCGCTAACTTCGAAGGCAGGGTCACTACCAACTAGGCCAACGTGTCGTTACAATATGGTTTTTTGGTAGCTAATGAAATAAAATCACTTTGGGAGAGCATTCGTAAATGTAGTGACCCACACGATAATTTATCCAGAAAAATACTAGAGCAAATCCAAGCATTCTTATTTTTTTCGAGTGGGGAGAATTAGTCCAAGGGGCGCCTGAAAAGATACTGGTATAAAAAAAGCAAAAGGTCTCAAAAAAAAGCAAAGGGATCTGGATCTCGCTCCGTTCTAAAATTTACCTCGTCGTTATTGCGTACTTGTTTTATATAAAATGGATCTTATTTGTAGTCTTGTGTATGTCACATAATTAATCAGGCTTGTTGCACTCATACGGACCTATTTGTATGAAATTGATGATGGTGAGGCTGAAATTTTGTTTCCAACCGTTTCATTTCTTCGAAATTTCAAATGTCACAAATGCATTTACCGAGAACGTTATAAAAATAAACCTATCATAGCTATAGGCTCTCTCTGTCTTTAAACATTTTGAAAAGTTTATAAGTTCAGAAAAAAATGCATCTGTAACTTATGACTATTCGGAAAAATTAAACAGTTCGCAAAAAAACTTCGGAATTGTGATAGGTAACCCACAATGCATTCCCAAAGAGATTCAGCTATTTAAACAACTGTACCAAATCTCAAGAACAAAGAGCTCTAATTTATGAGCATTTCAAGCATTTATTCAATCCACCATAGCTGAGAATGGCCAAGGCTTTTGAGAAAACACTTGATGTAGAATTAGACACGCCTTTTACATTAAGCTGGCTTCGGGCAAGCTATTGTGGGAACATAAAACGAACTGTACGCCTGAGCTAATTGCGTGGCAGACGTGGCAAGAATAATGTATTTTTGCAAAGAAATTGCTTCCTCGGTTCTTCTAGTTCACTTGTTTATTTCCATGCTATTATCTAGACCACATACGATTTAAGCTTGCTTTTGCAACCAATTGTTTTGTTAGACAGCCATAGAGTAGCGTTTTAGTACAGTGGCGGAGATTTTTGCAAAATTTGGCACTTTAGAGTTATATAGCGCGAACGAACTCAAGATGATGTAAATAAGCGGTCTTAATGCTACAAGCATTCTTTACTAGTTAACCTTTTAAGGTGAAACAAAATCAAATCACAACCTTTTGCAAGCTATTGTACTAAATTTAATATTGCCTTGGTACTAAAATGCACATTTATTTCTGACTTCAACTGTACTGATAAAGCCATTGTATAACTAGTTAATTACTAGCTTTAACCCGCAACTCCATTTACGTAGAATTCGTATCATAACTTTTCCCTCGAGAACTGTCCTTTTTCCGGGATAAAAAGTACCTAAATACCTACTCTTTCTTCAGGACAAAAAGTACCTAAGTACTCTTTTTCCGGGATAAAATTTCACATCGATGATACGCATATTAGTACATACTTAATGATAATAATATTAATGATAATAGGTAATGAAACGGTAAAGTACCTACTACCTTCCTATCCTAAGGACCATCGCTAGTCTCAAATCAAACTACGAAACAAAACGACACAAACTAAATAGCGGTGAAGTCACGAACCGAGCTCCACCGATCCACGCATACCTAACTTGTTAAACTTAGATCACTTACTACGAGTTAACCGTCTGCATAATGCACGTTCTATTAATTTAGTTCCAACAAGTACTACATAGAGGTTTAAGCGAACTTTTACGTTTAAGTTGAACGACATTCAAATATGAATGTGTTCTCGAGGAATGTTCATGCGGGCGGCGCCAAGTTACAAAGTCGTAAAGTCAGAAGTGGTAAATAAATCTTAGTTTCACGCGAACTAGACTTGAATTGAAATTAAAGTAGACGGAAGAGTACCATACACTGAACTGAGGTAACTTGGTACTGGTGATGTTTAATGACATACATACATAGCATCACGCCTTCATACCCAGAGTGGGTAGGCAGAGCTACAGAAATACCAACAACTCTAAAAAGACTTGTTGATAATTCAGTAACCACATTTTGCACAATCAGGCCAAGAAGTTTACTAGTGTTAGTGACAGGTTGCAAGCCCATCGTCTAAAAATACTACAAGCCCTTATTCCCTTAGTCGCCTCTTACGAAATCCACGGGAAGACATGGAGTGGCACTATTCTAACCCGGCAACTACACGGGGGAATATTTAATTAAGTTCTAAAAAAAAAGTCTTCCGATGAAATTATTATTTTATAGGGGAATAACCGGTCAAGTGACGAGTTCCATAGGACTGGCGTTAACCTAGCGGCCACTACCAGCCCGGGGGCGGTGAAGGAGCCCCTTCTATAGGTGCTAGCCGTAATGCTCTCAGCTCTTTCCATTTTTCCAGAAGTAAGCGGGTCCTCTGGTGGTAAATGATCACCACGACCCATAAACACCCGCAACACCAGAGAAGTCGCAAGTGCTCTACAGGCCTTTGAGAAAAGAGTACCTAGGCTCGTTTTTTAAAAGCCCCAAAGATATCCGTTCGGAAATACAGACACCGAGAACTGATTCCACTTAGATTACTTCCTAAAATACAAATAATCTTTACGCTCATCATTCCATTCCACAGTCAACTGCTTGTATTTCTAAAAGCCACTGAGTTATTCGGATCACACAGTAGCTTCCTATTTTACTTAGACCTATCTCCGGCTAACCTAATTTGCTTTTAGTTTTCTAGTTTTGCATAGATCATTCATCTCAGTTTGCCATCACAAAAGAACTTAGGTTAATCATGGTTTCAATGATCATTTGGCCAATTCAAATCGATATTTATAGAAAGCTAAATCAATTTTCGAAATAGATTTAGAGAATAGCGCGTTAAGGTTGCATATGTCCCGATGTAACAATTTAGAGCCGAGGCCTGGACGGTAATGGTATAAGTTTTCAGCCTGGAAACGGACATAGGTAATTATACCCCTTTAAACCAGCCTGTTCTCGAAATAATAGATATGGGTCATACACACTCTTAAAAACAAAAGTTGTCTCTCCTGTGGTCAATAGTTAAGAACTTGTGTGCATATAAGTTATGTTTTTATACAGGGTGGAAAGGGACGACGGCCTTTCCGGTAAATTCAAGATTAGGCATCTTTAGTACTATATTTTTCTCCAAGAAACTATGCTAATCTTTTTAGCCGTTTTCGAGTTACAGCTCGTTAAAGTTTATGTATGTATGTATGTATGTATGTAAACACTTTATTGTACAAAAGAAAAACCAAAACAATACAAAAAATAAAAATAAAAAGATGTACAAAGGCGAACTTATCCCTTTAAGGGATCTCTTCCAGCTAACCCTTGAGAGATTGAGAGAAGTGAAAGGTTGTGCATCGAGTAAACAGGTGTACAAATTTATTTAGAGCACCCAAAAAACAAAAACAAACCAAAAAGACTATAAAAACAAAAAAAAAGAACCATAGAATAAAAACAAAACTAATACATTCAAATACTTACATAAATAGATAGAAAGATATGTAATTATACATAAATAAACATACTTAAACTTACATATACTAAATATATGTATATATCAACATTTGGATAATTGATACAATATTTAGGAAATAGAGTCAAGCCAGAACTTTTTTAATTTGCCTTTCAGGGAATCTACCGATTGTGATTGCCTAATACCCGCTGGTAGCCGATTCCACAACCTGACAGATGACGTTTTTAATACAAAAAACGTGTAGTTTCAACCCTAACAGCTGATAAGGTCAATGATCCTACCTTGACCTAACTTGTAAACATTAACTTTGTCCCTTTCCACCCTGTATACTATCATATAAAAACATAACTTATATGCACACAAGCTCTTAACTATTGACCACAGGAGTGACAACTTTGGTTTTTAAGAGTGTGTATGACCCATATCTATTACCCGCAAAAACGCCGTCAGGACTGCTTTAGACCTATGTCTAAAGCAGTCCTGACGGCGTTTTTGCGGGTATGGGCTTAGCCAGAAAATTAGACCTTAAAAACGTTAACTTCCGGTGTGTCCACAGGAAAGACGGTAACCTAAATCTGTGTAAGACCCATATCAACAAATTCAGACCCCGTATTGCTGTCGTCTTTATTGCGGTGAATAAAGCATCTACATATAACTCTCTCACTTTATCTGTCACTCAATCTTACTATCCAAATCGTAAGACACGACCATAATAGGTCCACGGGTAAAACAAGTATAAAACAAGAATAATAAAAAGCAAGCTTTAAAACCCAGACCACATTTTTAGGGTTCCGTAGACAAACTAGGAATCCTTATAGTTTCGCCATGTCCGTCCGTCCGCAGCCTAGCTCAGAGACTCTTAGTACTAGAAAGCTGTAATTTGGCATGAATATACATATTAGTCACGTCACGCCAACAAAGTAGTAGATTAAAAATTTGTAAAAAAAAAAATGTATCTCCCCTACACGTAACTTGGGGATGTATCTTTTTTTCTCGTGTACCCCATAGTGTGGGGTATCGTTGGATAGGTCTTTGAAAATTTTGGTGGGTTTATTAAACAATTTTTTTTGACTGAAAAATCCGTTTAGGAAATATTAAGCTTTAAAGCGCTAATTTTTGTTAGACTCAAGTCTCAAGTCAGAATAATATACACTTTTCCCTTTTCATATTATAAATATAATGCATTAACATAAAGCTTGATTAACGGCAGTAAAACTCCGAACACTTTATCAGTCCGCTTGTAATTACAGAGGCAACAAAAATGCAAGTGCAGCATTTTCCGCAATACGGCGGCGGTTAGGCGCTGGCTGCAATCCTGCAGAAACGGAAACCGGTGGCGAGGTGGGACCTAACTGCTCAACTAGTAAGGAAGCCTACTGTGCAACTTCGGGGTAATAACACTCCATCTGTCTTTTTAAATGGAGAACTTAAGCTGCGACAGAGCGGCCAACTTATCTTTGAAATGGCAAATGCAGCGCATGCTGCTAAAATAACGGAATTAAAAAGATTCACTGTTGATTTTGTTGAAGATAATTTATTTCGGCTAGATTTTAAACTATCACTATAACTTGGTAAAAGGTTGATTCATTGCCAGGTGAAACAACAATGTTTTCCAGTGGCAACCAACAACGCTATAGGCACGTAGAGTCGTAGACAGTTTAGGCAGCAGCGATTGAGTCAAAATTGGATAATGTTAAAAAAACCTCTTGTAACTTGGAATCTATGCCATAGTATAAATGCCAAAGTTTACGTCACTATTTTTCATGCCAATATTTTTTCCCTGCTCTCATGAGCTATTTCTACAGAGCCTTGTGAGTAGTCAACTTTTCATGTTATTCCAGAATTGTTTATAATTTCAAATTTGTAGCCTAACTACTAACTAACTAGCTTTTGCTCGCGGCTTCGTCCGCATAGACGACTTCATCGCTATCCCCTCGAGACTATCGATTTTTTGGGGAAGAAGTACTGTCTTTAGCCGGGATATAAAAAACATCCGTACCCAGTTACGCGCAGAGCGTTTGAGACGTTGAATCGTGAAACGGAACGAACAAACAAACACTTTTTCACATTAAAGTATTAGTAAGGATGGAATGAGAAGTAACTCATTCTTATGATTGGTATGGAAACTACCTCAGTTTTTTACTAAAAAAAAAAACTCAGAATTTTTCATAACGACAGTTAAGAGAGCGCCGAGAGTCCAGTGGCGCCCTCGTTAATATAATTGTGTTTTCTTAAGAATTAAATAAAATACATACATACATACATACATTCATAACATCACGCCTCCATTCCCAGAGTGGGGTAGGCAGAGCTACAGAAATACCAACAACTCTAAAAATACTTGTTGATAATTCTGTAACCACAAATTGCACGATCAGGCCAAGAAATTTTACTAGTAGTGACAGGTTGCAAACCCATCGCCTAACAGTACTAGAAGCCCTTATTCCCTTGGTCGCCAGCTTAGTAGTAATAAATTATTATCTTGAAACTAAAGATTGTTTTTTTGTTGTACAAATTAATATACAATTTATAGGGTATACATAACGTAATAACTATAACGAGTGACTGAGTTACTTAATGGAAAAAAGTGACCACCTTTTCCCTTTAAGTTGAATACACGATTATTAAACTTTGTCTAATATGCATTGTGTTTTCATTTATACAACAATATGCAATACTTTGATTTCAAGATAATGCTTTACTTTATTATAAAGTACAAAGGGCGCCACTGGACGCTCAGCTCCCTCACCGCCTAAACGCCTTTTTTATAAAAATTCGCAATGACGGCTGTTTAATAAAAACGCCCATAAGTTTCATTAAGCTACCCATCATTATTTAAATGATGTTGTTAGCGTTCAACTATAGACTTCAAATAAATTGGGTAAGTCTAGATCCCCGCTTGTCTCGTAATTTGCATTTTAAAGCCTTAGATTCACTAAAAGATGTCTGTAACCATAAATTTTAAGCAGCGTGCCTTAATTGCTCAATCTTATGAATACTTACGAGATCTGGAGGCAAGTCATAAAGTAGGGCAAGAGCATAATTAAAAAAAAACAGTTTTTAATTAAAGCTCACTGACAGAACGGCTGAAGTTATACATATACCCATTTATAGGTAAATAGCTCCTGCATTTTTATACTATATAAGTGTAATGTTTTTGCTTAGCTATAATTGAATAACTGCAAGAAGCGCTAGCGGGTTATTATTACATGGAACGTTTAAATGTAATTTGTTTAAGAAAAAACTTTTCTGAGAAGCGCCAGTGTGCGAACGCTTGATTAAAAACTTTAAGCAATCAGAATTTTAATGAAGTTGACGTAATATTTAAAACGGCTAAAATGTAGGGCATAGAATAGGTGCATACCTACTGTAAAATTAACGCTTTGAAAATTACTCGCTGTTCATTTTGTTACTTCACCACGTTCTACAATGTGCTGACTAAGGATGACCTTTTGTCATGTTTTGTTTGCGATGCCAATAGGTACTCGTACCTACTATGCGATTTATTAGTGTTCGTTTATAAGGTTTTTTACATTATTAAACATTATATTTGATTCTGCATTTTGGATGTGCAATCGCCCAAATTCTTGCCCTAAATTTGTTTTTGGAGCGTAAATTGTTCTACCCCCATGGAGAAATTAAATGGGAGTCGTTGGGTTTACCTGCATCAGTTCAATTAACCTTCAAGTAAATTGCGACTAAAGATTACTTTCAGCCAAAGTAACAGGTAATTTCGGTACAACGTAAGGAACTGCATTATGTTTTTGCTCGTGAGTATTAAACTAAACAAATACTTAGGGGTCATACGGTACCTTTGAGTACCTAATTTTACGACCTTAAAAATATCTATTTGTAATGGGTACAAAGGGAGAATGACATTAATGAACTTATATTACAAAAATATTGTGATTAAAGGTTTGGTGCACTATGCTACGAGTATTTTATGGAAGTTACCTTTGAGACGTTTGAATTAAAACAGAAAAAACAGATGAACACAAAGGTAAAAACTGAAACAAATAATAATCGTGATTTAAGTTCTTTTGGTCTTTTATCAATAACTACTACTAATGGGATACTAATCATAAATGTTTTTGGATATATTTATAAAATCGAAATGGCTCTTTTTTACAACTTTAGTAAATGCTATAAACCTATTCAAAATATGTTATTTGAATGGGGTAGGCAGGCATACAGAAATACCAACCACTCCAAAAACTTAGTTGATAATTCTGTAACTACATTTTGCACAGGCTAAGATGTTTACCGGTGTATTTATTAGTGACAGGTTGCAAGCCCATCGCCTAACATCGCGGGAAGACAAGTAGTGGCACTATTCTAACCCGGCAACCACACGGGGTCATAAATGAATTATTAAAGTATCTTACTAGGCAAGAAATTTATTTAATTAAATAATTTATTTTTGTTAAGAAATTTAAACTTACTTTATTTATAGTTAGGCAAAATACTAATTATACATCGCTAAAGACAAAAGTTAAGAAAATTTAACTTTTCCATTTCGTCACGAAAATTAACGTATGTAAATGTATGGCTAATTTTCGTGACGAAATGGAAAAAGTTAAATTTTCTTAACTTTTGTCCTTGTATACCATTAAAGTGTACGATGTACACTTTTTTTGGTAACGCCCAAATATTAATAGGCATGCATATAGAAACGGCCAAGTCCGAGTCGGACTCGCGCACGAAGGGTCCCGTACCATTATCTACAAAAACGGAAAAAAAACATATCTGTTGTACGGAAGCGGATCTGTTGTTCAATGGTTGTTTTATTTAAATTTAATTATTTATTTTTAAAGTTAATATATAACTAAATATTCTGTGATGTTTTCAAGCGTCTACCTGTTGCCGTTGTCAATTTCGAGCAAAAATTGCAAAAAAACACGTTTGCTGTATGGGAGCCCCCTTAAATATGTTTTTTTTTTTAGTATTTCTTGTTATGGCACGGCAACAGAAATACATCATGGTGGAAATTTCAACTGTCTAACTATCTCGATTTATGAGATACAGTCTGGTGACAGACGGACAGACAGAAGGACGGACGGACGGACAGAGGAATCTTAAAAATACTACTTATCAAATGGTAATATAGGTCAGTCAAACTGAAGTCGGCGTCCCACGATATTTTTATCAAAACCGACTTCAGTTTGACAAGAAAAGTATTACAGTATTTATTATTTTATTTTACTGGTCGAACAATCTTTTACAATAACGCAAAACATTAGCATGTGGTTCGGCTGTATGCGTTTCCGAACGAAAACGTCAGTAACGTCAATGTCAAAGTCCTGTCAAGTTCGTGTGAATGTTTCAGTCCTTGGTCAACATTGTGCAATTTAATCTCTCATTTTAACGTGTTATCATTTAAATTCTCACATAAAATCGTCAGTGTAATTGTGTCACAACACACTGTAAATTCTTATTGTTAGTCTGGGTCAGTATCTTCATCATGCGGCTAGTAGACGGTTCAAAACTTTTAGAACTTCAAAACACACCTGTGAATATTCGGAATATATGCATCGTGGCGCACGTGGATCATGGGAAAACTACTTTGGCAGACTCCTTGATATCCAGCAATGGCATTATATCACAGAGGATGTCAGGAAAGCTGCGCTATATGGACAGCAGGCCTGATGAACAGGAGAGGGGAATAACTATGAAAAGTAGCAGTATAGCGCTGTATCATGCTGTAAACAAGGAAGAATTCCTCGTAAATCTAATAGATTCCCCCGGTCATGTTGATTTCTCGAGCGAAGTGTCAACTGCAGTTAGATTGTGTGATGGTGCTATTGTTGTGGTGAGTAAATACTTTTTGTTTGATCACTTTAATTCATGGAGAAGTAATAATTTGTTAGGTTTTTTTTTATAAAGAGGTAAATCAAGCCCTTACATGTCATATAAATACCAACCCTTTACCAAAATGTGCAACATATATTTAACTTAAAAATCAAATTATGTTTTTGTCATTGAAATTGTAACTTTACATAATAATATGCTGTTGTTGAAAAGTTCTACCAGTCATATAGTTTTTTCTTTCTCAATTTCAGGTAGATGTAGTAGAAGGAGTATGTCCTCAAACAAGGCTAGCCTTAAAGCAGGCATACTCGGAGAACATCAAAGCTGTGTTAGTGCTTAACAAAATTGATCGCCTCATATTGGAAATGCAGATGACACCTTTAGACGCTTATGTCCACCTTACTCAAGTGATGGAACAAGTCAACGCTGTGATGGGAGAGCTATTCGCAACAGGAGTGTTTGAGAATGAAGAAACTAAAATTGATAAGCAGGTAGGCCTCTTACTCTATATTATTTCTAGCAAAATTGCATAAAGTTCTTTGCTATAAGTAAGTTGCAACTGATTACTTGGTTGGAATGAATCTCATAATTAGTAAATGCCATGCAGTTATGCATTCAATATTGTATAATGTTGCATCGTAAATACTGTTTAATTTTGGTAAATTATAACTATTGAAGTAGCAATATCCATTTATATTATATTTTATAGGTTTCCTATTTGAAAATGATTTTCTTTTTCTTATTTTGAATATTGAGGTAAGTTATGAACTTTGTTGTGATTTGCAAAACGCCCAAGAGTTGCAAAAATGATTTGTACTTAATCTTTTTTTAACATCTCTTAGACAGTACTAAGTTCCCTATTAGAATAAAAAAAAAACACAATTACAATATTTTACACAATTCTGTGCCTAGTAATGAATGCAAATAACCGGTTAAAACTGGTTAATAACTATGTTTTGCATACTAAATTTGCCTAGGCATGTAAAAGGAACCAATAATGTTTAAGCATAAGATGATGTGGTGTCTTCTACATGGTAGATAAACTTGCACAAATGTTTAAGACTACCTTACACTATGTTCCAGGAGGTGAAGGAGAAACCGAATGAAGATAACAATTTCTATGATTGGACCTCTGCCTTGGAAGATTCCGATGACTCCAACCTGTATTTTTCACCAGAACAGGGCAATGTGGTGTTTGCAAGTGCTATAGATGGTTGGGGTTTTACAGTGCATACATTTGCTGCCCTTTTCTCTGAAAAACTTGGTAAACAAATATTTTACTAAAGTGTTTTTTATTATGATAATATCACTACATATGACGACACGCTAGCCTAGTTTGTAGCGACCCTGCCTTCGAAGCTAAGGGTCCTGGGTTCAAATCCCAGTACTACACTTTGATACTACACTTTGATGTTAGCCAAAAGGCCGAGAAGCGATCAAATCCCAGTAAGGGCAGATATTTGTGTGATGAGCACGAGTATTTATTCCTGAGTATTGGGTGTTGGTTGGGTGTTGGGTGTTTTCTATGTATTTAAGTATATATTTCTATATATGAGTAAGTTTATTGTTGTCTAGTACCCATAGTACAAGCCAAGAGCTTAGTTTGGGACTAGGTCAATTTGTATGATAATGTCCTGTGATTTATTTATTTATATTTTAAATCATGAACAAAGGCAGTTCTATAGTCACATTATTTTCATATGTAAAATGTTATTTTAAAATGCAATTATACCAGACTCAGTAGCTCAGTTGGATAGTGCAGGTTGCTATGAACTGCAATAGTAATAAGGGTAGGTTTTTATAATGCTTATTTTTAGTACAAATGTATTTTTAATTTACTTTTATATGTTAACATTGTAAAAGACTTAGCTTACAGAGAATTAATTGGTGTCCAAATTATAATTTAACGTTCTGCTATTAATTTCAGGAGTAAAGGAAGAGTTGCTAAGAAAAGTACTATGGGGAGATTTTTATTTAAATTCTAAAACAAAACGGTTCATGAAAGGTGCACAGGAAAAAGCCAAGAAACCTCTCTTTGTTCAAGTCGTCCTGGACAACTTGTGGAATGTTTACGAGACTATTGTATTGAGGCATGAAAAGGAGAAAGTCCCTGTTATCTGCGAAAAACTGGGAGTCAAACTTACCACCAGGGACTTGAGGCATACTGACAGTAGAATTCAACTCCAGTCACTCATGATACAGTGGCTACCTTTGTCACAAACTGTATTAAATATGGTCTGTACAAAACTACCTTCGCCTAAAGAAATTGAATTAGAAAAAGTTGAAAAGCTGATGTGTACAAAAATAAATGACTTTGAGTCTCTTCATCCTGATACACAAAAGCTGAGAAGTGATTTTTTGGCCTGTGATAGTGGTTCAGAAAGGCCTCTTATAGTGTATATATCGAAAATGTTTAGTGTAGACAAAAGTGTTCTTCCAGAGAATAAGCCTAAGGCATTAACGGCAGAAGAAATGGCTGTAAGAAGGGAAAAAGCAAGGCAAATGCGTGAGCAATTGAAAGCAAATGAATTTAACACAGAAGCCACTCCTATTACAGAAGATAAACAAATTGAAATAGATTTAGAAAAATCTAAAATAGAGGATAAAGAGAAAGAAGACGATCAACCTGCCTTTATAGCATTTGCTAGAGTTTTTAGCGGTAAATTAAAAAAAGGCGATAAAGTGTTTGTGTTAGGCCCGAAACATGATCCGTCCAGAATTCTTAGCATAAAGGACTACAAAGTTGATCCTAACAAAAAGTTGAAAGATCTACAAAGTGATGAACATGTCACATATACAGAGTGAGTGCTTAGCATCCATTTAATTTCCTATTAGATTACCAATAAAACCATTGTTTTTTTGTTTAGGATCTGAAAATGCATAACCACGTTATTTTATATTTCAGGATCAAATCTTTGTATATTTTAATGGGAAGGGAACTAGAGGAAATTGGAGAAGCAGTAGCTGGCAATATTATAGGTAGGTTTATCAAGATCCCAAATTCTTAATGTTATTTAAAATTTAACGAAAATAAATTAGAATTTAAATAAATATTAAATTTTTTGTTCTTTCTTCCTGTAAGAAATCTTTAAGTGAGTATTTCAGAACATTATGCATTATGACTTACCATTCATGTTTTTAAGGTATTGGTGGTCTAGAAGACCACGTCCTTAAAACTGCGACTTTAAGCACTACAGTCGCTTGCCCTGCATTTAGTGAACTGCAGTCAGCTGCAGTGCCCATCCTGAGGGTGGCTTTGGAACCCGCCAACCCTTCGCAGTTGTCACAATTAGTTAAAGGTAAATGTTTCCATAATGGGAATTGGGGCCTGAATGACGTTGTTTAAATTGATGTTGAATTTTTAATGTCACTGTATGTGTACCTTTAATTTTTGGTTTGACAGTTTATCTTACACTTATTATTTGACGATGATACAACCAATTTGGTCAAGCCAGGGTAGACAAGGACGAAACTCAGACTAATTGCTAAAATTGTGGTGAATCAATTTTAGTGTAAAGTAAACTCAGTTCATGTTCTGAATCGATCGTTTTCTTTCAGGCTTAAAACTACTAAATCAGTCGGATTCTTGCGTTCAAGTGCTTTTACAGGAAACTGGTGAACATGTCATAGTGACTGCTGGTGAGGTCCATTTGGAGAGATGTCTTGAGGATTTAAAGTAAGTGTAAAGCAACTGAAATTTACCCTTTTGTATACTTTACTAGAATTAATTTAATCCAAAATGTTTATTTTTCAGAAACAATTACGCAAAAATTCCAATCTCAGTATCAGAACCTATCGTGCCGTTCAGGGAAACTATAATTGTACCTCCTAAAATTGACATGGCTAATGAAGAGATAGACTCTCAGAATATCGACAAAGGCGATACAGAAGCCGATCCGGTGGTTACCGTGCACACCAATAACAAACAAAGTAGAATTAGAATAAAAGCCAAGCCTTTACCAAACGAAATAACAGCTCTCTTAGATAGGTCTACAGATTTACTCAAAGCTGTCTCTCAACACATCAAATCTTTACAAGGTTCATCCAAAAATGAAAATATTGAAGGTAAACTCGATGGTTTGCATATAAACGGTACCCATGAGCTCTCTGAACGCATGGTGAAACTTATAGAAGCATTCATTGAAGAACTGAAGCAAGTGTGCTCTAAATTAGCACCCGAGTGGAGTAATGTTGCAGAACAAATTTGGTCTGTAGGTCCAAGGAATTGTGGCCCAAATTTGCTGCTTAATCAGACGTCCGATTACAGTACGAAGTTTTTATACCATAAGAAAGAATTAAAAGAGGATCCGAGGTTCGAATATGAAGGTAGTTTCGTGAATGGATTTCAACTAGCTAGTTTTTCGGGTCCGTTGTGTGAAGAGCCTATGATGGGAGTTGCATTTTGCGTCGAAGAGTGGGCGTTGGATAAAAGTGAAGGCGAAGATGCCGGGCACACGTTTGGACCCTTATCAGGTATCAACTTTTATTCTTTACTGTTATATTTGCTAGTTGTTTGAAAGATCGGAAAATTTGTCTTTGGAATTGTAGTTTTGTTCCACCACAAAAGATGCCCTTCGGTAATTCTCGGGACATGGTATTCGGAAATGCGAACAAAATTCTGCTGTAAATTTGGGCGGTAGGATCTGGAATAAGGGTGTGTTTCCATTCGATCAGAGAAGAAATAGAAATACATATAACAACGATTTGATTTATCTTTTTTTATCCAATCCGCTCTGTTTTTAAGCTCATCTTCGCTTCTTTAAAAGCGGTGAGTCTAAATTAATTAATTACCTAAACAGCTTAACCAATTTAAATTAATTTTGGTACGGAGTATGTATAAAATAATTAGGGAATTGCGACTCCATGGATTCTTGAACCACGATTTGCCACCAAAGGTCCCCCTAAAGGTAACCCTAATTATAACAATCAGTGTGTTCAAATTACATGTCCTTTATGCTATTATGCTGAGCATAATCATAAGTCCAAAGCGATTATTCGACAAGCAAGAATAGCGTAGCAGAACAAGGGTTTAATGATAGGTACTTGTTAAAACAGGTCAAATCATGTCAGCGGTCAAAGACGGATGCAGAAAAGCCTTCCAATTGCAACCTCAGAGACTCATGGCCGCCATGTACTCCTGCGACATTGTCGTCGACCAGAAAGTATTAGGTAAGTTTTTTTTTTAATTTCGTTATTTCAGCTATCGTAAATCGTTATAATTCTAATAATTAGATAGCTAGGGTTTTCTAATTTGAGAACTCATCACTATTGCATTGAGAATCCATTACTATTGCATGGCCCAACTAATTTCCATGAAATGTAACTAAATACCACCTCGGCAAAATTTGTAACGTCACATCTATACTCTATACTAATATTATGAAGAAGAAAAATGTGTATGTAACGAATAAACTCAAAACTAATGGACCGATTTCAAAAATTCTTTCATTATTGAATGCTTCAATATTCCAGATTACCATAGGCTATGTTTTATTTTTCTACGCGGACGGAGTGGAAGATAAGTTGAATTAATGTGTAACGCTCGTGGTGCATTTTTAGGTGGCTGAATTATATGCAGCAGTGAGTATATATTTTTGGTAGTTTTGTTGGTAAATAAGTTTGACGATGACATAAACTAAAAATAATTCCTGTTTTAATTTAATTTTCGTAATTACAATTATTTCATTAACGCTACTATTTACATCTGAGTTTTCTAAGTATGGTTTTCTTAAATAAATAATTCTTAATTAACTAAAACCTTACAATTATAAATGCATTGACGTTACACAAAAAATATCTGAATATTGATTATCACATCGTTTTGTGTAAGTACATATTAAATATAGGCAGGTAATATGAACGTGTCAAATATCCTTGTTTTGTTCAGTTGTCACCCTTGTATTGGCGTCATGGTGGGGCAATTTTTGTTTCTATACCTTCTATTTTAATTACTTTATTCTTTTAGTGGTTACTTCTATGTCAGGCAAACAAACATGTTTTGTATTATGTCATAAATAAGTTACACGCATGCACTATAAAGGGCGGCTCACACGTAACGGAACGCGTCGAAACATGTCGGCAATTTATACATAAATTTACCTCCCGCGGAATGCGCTCGGCTTCCACGGAAGGTATACAAATGTCGGTCGGAGCGTTTCAGCGTGATCCCTTACGTTTAAATCGTACTTTAACACATATTTCTAAAATAGTACAGATACTGAAATAAATAATGGATTCTAAGACAAACTGGTTACAGGTCTTGCATCGCGTCAAAAACGCATAACGCACTGAGTATTAAATAGGCTTCTGATAAGAACTTTCATCAGACTAAACTCGAGTTTAGAATGGGAAAATTAGTTACAAATTTCGGCTGTGACTAAGACGGCATTACAAGAAAGCGTTCTACCTTAATTTAAAGTCTTCGTTGAATTCAAAGAGGCGGGAGTTTTGGAATGATTACAAGCGTAGCCTGGATGAATCCAACATACTTTTGTTACATATTTTAAGTCTAATCGATCCAATGTAGCGATCGGGCGAGCTCTCTGACTTTGTACCACGGGAAGGGGGGGTATTCGGGTGCCATTCGTCTGACTCTTGCCACTCGGGACCGTCGGTTGTAGTAGTTGGGCGGCAAGTAGCTAGGAGACTGGTACCGGTTGTAGACAGGTTTGTCGGGGTAGGCGTGCGGTTGTGAGTAGTCGACTTTGTAGGCGCTCGTGGTGCTCTGAACTCCGGTAAATCGGTTAGGGGTGTATCCTGAAAAAAAGTAATTTGTACATTTACTATCAGTTTGCCTGTGTGGTTGCTGGGTTAGAATAGTGCCACTCCGTATCTTCCCGTGGATGTCGTAAGATACGACTAAGGGAAGAAGGGCTTGTAGTACCGTTAGGTATTTGGCTTGCAACCTGTCACTTAATACACTGGAAAACATCTTAACTTGTACAAGTAGGTTAAGATGTTTACCAGTACAAGTAGGTTAAGATGTATTAGTGACAGGTTGCAAGCCCATCGCCTAACAGTACTACCTACAAACCGTTATTTCCTAAACCTACCAACCTAAAACCTAATTAAGTAGTCATGCTATATTTGTTCTGATCTCTAATGTCACATACGAGTATTTGCTCGGTTAGGTAACACGATTTCTAGCTTCACAAGAAAAATATGTCGCCACATTAACTACGAAAATATGTTTTGCAATCTAAAGTAAACAATGTAGGTAGTCGTATCAAAGGCTCAGCGTAATACTGTTGTTTGCGCGGGTTTGTCCAGGCGGAAACATTATAAACTCACTAAAGCCCTTATTTTTTTATGTATCTATGTTTCGTACATAGATATGTTTTTGAATATTAATTAAAACTGGCATCAAATGGACATGTAAGTCCATTACCCTGGGTTCCTATATTCAAAACGTCTCGTTATAATATGACGTTTCGTTAAAACTTGAATTTTGCTGCATAAAAATCTGTCAAATTTGAACGAGACTTAGAGAAGAAATCAGAAGAGTCAACTATGTAGATGACAATATTATTTTGTCACTTTAACGTTGTGTGGATGATATATGAAATCTCTAAATAATTACAGCGACAAGGAAAATCGTGTGTATGAAATCTAAACATTTTCTTTAGTTCCATATCAACTCTGACAAGTTTTTCTATGTAAAAAGATGTTTTTGTTTGCCAACAGCCAGTTAGTAATAGGGAATTATATAATTAGTTTTATTAACTCCCGACGCAAAATTAGGGTCGTTATAAGTTTGACTTTTGTATCTGTGTCTTTGGCATGGTAGCTCCTAAACGAATGGACTGATTTAGATTTAGTATTTTTTTTTAAAGGTGGCTTATGTAAAAAGATAAAAGAAGTTTTTCTTAGATTTGTTCGATGAAAATCCGTTAAGGCGTTTTAAAATTATGACCTCTGATCCCCATTTTGTTAAGAGTTTTATATAATACTTGAAATTAGTAAGTAAGAAAAATTTCGTGGTCGAAGCCCATTAAAGTTTTTGCTCGTTGCTCAGTGGTTTTTATTAGGCGCTGATCAAATCGGTTGGACCGTTTAAGAGTCAGCTCTGAAAGTAGGGGTCGCCATCATACGTCTTGGGTTTTTATCTATTTTTCACTTCTCACGCTCTACAGTGACTCATAATATTGGCGGACTAAAGTGATGCATTTAATTTTACTTTTTCTTTTTAATTGAAAGCCAAATACATGTTTCCATTTGATGATGTTATTCTTGTCGTCGGAGTGCGCGGTGGACGGCAGGCTGGGCAAACAAAATCCACCGCCTCAGTCTTCATTTCGGAAAGGTCATATATGGACTATTTTATGTTTTAACCCCAAAAAAAACCTTGTTCTTGTCTATTTCTGCATTACAGTGACGAATTGAGATTTAAATTATAGAGCTATTGAGTCTTTGTTAAAACTATCATAATTTAAGATTTATTTATCTCGCAATTGAAGTAAAAAGTAAACTCGAGACTAAAAAGCCATAATGACACTCGAACGTCATCCACCCGCTTTGCTCAGGTCGATAAATATCTCTTGTCATAGTTACTTACTTTAGTTCTTTGTTAAACAATCTATTATTCATTGTTTAAACATCTGGGGGGTTATTATGCGCGTATTGAGCGTAAAGGACAGAGCTATAGCAGTTATGTAGCTCTGTCCTTTTCTCTGAGCGTAAACAGAACTGCATAGTTATGTCATAATAACCTCCCTGTACGTACTTATTAAAATTAACGCTAGAGTTATCAAAGTAAGGAAATTTTCGATGGCGAGTTACTAATGATGCCTTTGCCTACGTTTACCCCACTAAAAACAATGTTAAATTTGCGATGTATTACCTGCGTAAGCTGGATTGTGGCGGACGCACATCATCCCGTATACCCTGATGCCGGGCACGGAGGCGTAGGTGGGTTGGTCGTGAGACATCGGCCCTTCTGGAACAAACAATAGAATTAACATTGATTGATTTGACGACACGTTAGCCTAGTTGGGAGTGACCCTGCCTTCGAAGCCAGCTTGCTATCAAATCCCGGTAAGGGCAGATATTTTAATGATGAACGCGAATGTTTGTTCCTGTGTCTGAGATGTTTATAATGTATTAATCTATATAAGTACCTATGTTTGTTTATCGTTGTACCTATGATAGTACCTATGAACAAGGGTAACTCATCACTTCATCGAATGTATCATTTCGTCGAAACTTTTTTCTGCTGAAACTTCAGTGTTTTCAGGGTATATTAAACATTAATTACGTAGGTTAGGTTAGATGTTTAAGATACCCAGAAAATATTATGGTCTCAGCTGAAAATAGCGTTCGATGAAATGATACATTCAATGAAAGGTGTTTCGATGAAATGATAGACACCCATGTACAAGCCTAGAGCTTAGTTTGGGACTAGGTCAATTTGTGTGAGATTGACCCCTGATATTTATTTATTTATTATTTAACTTATGATTGATTATGAATAGTTGTATGTCCATCTGTCTATAGCGCCTGATAAAAATGTTAGCGCAAACACCTTAGGACCGGCGCACATATAGCGATGCGCAGCGCAGAGACTTACACAGAGAAAGCACCATCGTCTTTGGACGTGTTGAAATAAGATCGAAATTAACTAACACCACAAATAATCTCCGCAAGAGTCTCATGGGCACGAATGTTCATTAATTATGTATGTGCACCGACCCTTAGTCAAACTAATTTACAAACAAACGCTTAGATGTACGAGTAAGTACGAGGTTATTTGGGATGAGAAAAGAGTTTATAAAAGAGCTATGTTACTGAAGCCATTTTTGATCATATGCATGACTTAATAGCTTTACGTAGAGGTTAGGCTTGAACTATAATTAAGTCTTCAATAACAATACGAGTTATGAAAATTCTGGATTTTATACGGTGTATTATGTAGTGTAGGCAGATGTTTTATCCGTATCGATAAACATGACCATAATAGCCCGCAGACATGATTTATCTGCAATTGGCATCAAATAAATCCCAATTCTGAGATTTTATACAAATTCGATATCCCACTTACTATAAGCCCCCTATATCATCATCTTCACAATGACACGTGACAGGGGACATTTTGGTATAGATTGCAAAGTTAACACGCTGATACATCACTGTGTTTCATATAAGCTGCGCCATGTACATTTAAATGTTATCTGTGACGTGTCATTGTCAAGATGGTGAATAAGGGGGCTGGTGGCCTGAGTATTCGCCTTCACCATGAAATATAAAATGTCTTACCCAGTATATGGTTCTCGGGGCACCGGCAGATCACCAGATAGTGAGATTTGCCAGTGCGGATGTTTTGCAGCGCCAGCAGAGACCAGTCGCGCGGCGCGCGACATTCGCGCATCTCCGATACCGCCTCGCACGTCTTCACTAGAGTCACTGCTTTGTTGGCGTACTGGAATGATTAATTGATTCAATTAAGTCTCCATTCCTCACTGTGCTCGTGATAGGACACGGGCCATTTACACGTTCTTCTTCATATGCCTCCCCAAGTGGTGATGGTCGGCTATCAGATCCTCGCATCTGTCTTTGTCTTTTGCAATGCGAAAGAGTGTGGATGCGCTTGAAATCCCTTTCCACTCTCGCATGTCGCGGAGCCAAGTTAAAAAGTACAGAAAAAGTATGGGTAAATTGTGGCCAGATACGTCGCTAGGCGTACAAGAGATTAAGAGCTAGAAGCTTTAACATGAAGAAGGTGATAACGAAGGCTTTTTTTTAGTACAGTTTACATCGTAGAATTCTTTTAACGGTTTTCGTTGATAATCTATTAAAATATTCCGGCACAAAACGTTTGTTAATGTCCCAATCTAGGGCATAAAGCTCATCTCACGTTGGCAAATAGTAAACAACTCCAAGCTTTTAATAATCCTCGTACCAGTTTACTTCTTTTTCCGTTACATTTATGATGATGATTTTGTTACATTTGTTTATTTTTCAAATCATATCTTAAAATCCGCCACGAAGCGGCATTCATCAAACGTACCTTCTTCTTAGAATCAGTAGTGAGCCTGGTGGTATGCAGGTCGTCAGCGTTGAGGCTCGCGGAGCACGGGTCTCGGTACCTCGACGGACACGCGCACAGAGGTTGTGTGTAGTTGAGACGCACATACACTGCGTTACATACCTGGAATCACGAGAATGTAGGGATGTATGTTACTAATTGCAGTATGTGCGAGCTTAGGCGTTTTATGTTGGTTAAGACCATAAATTGACCGGTGAGCGTGTAACCGTTTATGTGGTGATACGTGTGGTGTGGTGGTATTGGTACAGTCGAATAAGCCAAGGTCAGAAAAATATCAGTCAGGGACGACTTGCGCTTCAAGAGTAGCAATAACAGTCTTGGCCACACGTAAACAGTCACCTTTGCCTACACTAATCACTTTAAACACTGACCGGATGAATCGACGGTGCTTTGTCGGTCGTCAATAAATGATAGAGAGGGTAAGGGAATCTGAACTTCCGATGTTCTCACTGTTGTATTGAATACCGATACCAATGTTTTATAAAAAGTTGTTACTACCTTCGATCGATCTTTATATACCTATGAATGTATTCCTACTGCAACCAGTGTGTCGTCACAGCAGTGGTTGGACTACTCACTCTGAAAAATTCTTGATAGTTTTCGCAGAGTCGCCATGGCCTATTTTTCAGTCATCAAATCGTCAGATTTGTGTGTTCCAAGATTAAAACTTACGTCGTTTTATTTTGTAAACAACACTAAACCTGGGTCTCATTCTACGCGGTAAAACAATAATTGCTGCCATTACTATCAATTTAATAAGAGCTATCGTAACGTTGACAATACGTTACAAGGCATTGCCATATTGATGGCCCTGTACAGTTTGTAGTTTGATCTTGAGAATAGTTATTGATGGGTGATTATAAGTGTACTATAGTCCAATAGTAATGTAAACCGGCCACTTAGTACAGAGTGTCCATAGAAAGTGACCCGTTTTCATTGCTCCTGAGTGTAGTATACTCGATTTCTTTTAATAAAGCCTGCCTAGGCGTTAAGATCGATGTCATGTTGTGGATACAAATAGTGTTAACCTTATTTTATTAAGCCTATTGAAACATCCGCTAGCTTTCTAGTTTTCTATAAAACTAATTTATTTTGGCAATTCCACGAACGGTTTAAAGTCTGCGAGATTAAATATACTCTTATGGCCTATCTACAGACGACATAAAGTTTTCTCTACCACAAAATGGGTTCTTTAATAGTGCCACTTTTACAGCGTTTAAATTATTCTGTAATTTCAGTTAATAATTTCATAGTAGTTTTATACGTGGGTAATTATTACCTGTTGTATTGCACATTCCGGCAGCAGATATATGTGCTGGTTGTGGGGGTAGTAATGATACTTGGTGGGTTTCGCCAGCACTGACGTCGAGCCCGCCGGTAGAGGCACCGTCTGAAAAAAAAGGTTAAATTGTTTAGGCAATATAAAAACAAATATTGTTCTCAATTTGAATGATTAGGCTACTATACTGTTTACAATCCACGAAGTCACGCCTCACTATTTTACGTACTCACGTTTGACGCTACCGTGGAACGTCAATTTAACTTCGGGTGTTAACACTATTTTATCAGCTAATTGTCTTCATTACCAGTATAAAAAAATTTCTAACTATAATGAATCAACTATTTGAAATAAATTGTCGAAGAGAGCTAATTTATAGTATACATTATCATGAACCTGAAATCAATATGACACCGTTCTCGCTTCAACACGGATATTAAGCCTCTATTCTACTTGGTAAAATCATATTGCTTTTGACATGCAATTTTTGTCAATAATTGCCAGCCATCATTATCTCTCTTACTCTAATTTGGTGTAATAGAATGAGACGTACGTACTCTTGACGGAATTATTACCTACCCAATTTATTGCCCGTGTAGGTGCACCGTTAACAGCCACGGGCTTTGTTCCACTCGATAAAACCTTATTGCTTTGACGGGTTATCATATTGTCAACGTTACGGTAGCTCTTATTTACTTGACAGTACTGTCTGCCGAGTTCAAATCCATACGATAACATGTCAAAAACTATTAGGTTTTATAAAATATCCCGAAACCGACGTGCATGCATGACTCGATGTATGAATGTGGAAGAAGCGAAAGAGCTTTGTCAGGATCGTAGCAGGTGGAAAGAAGTAGTCTCTGCCTACCCCTCTGGGAAACAGGCGTGATGTATGTATGTATGTATGTATGTAAAGTATTACCAACCCGCCAGCGGCTTTGCCCGCTGCAATTTTTTTTTTATTATTTCATGTTGTTTTTAAAAATAGATAGTAGCCGATTCTCAGACCTACTGAATATGCACATAAAATTTCATAAAAATCGGTCAAGCTGTTTCGGAGGAGTATGGTAACTAACACTGTGACACGAGAATTTTATATATTAGAGCCCCTGTAAATGGTAGCGTTGTCATGACAACATTTGAAGTTAATAAGTCGGAAGATGTCACATCACATGATTTTCTCTCAGGAGTGTCCTAGTTAGACACTTTGATATTTCCGGGCCGTTATACCCGAAAACATCAAAGATGAACTATTTCACGTCAGAAGTTTGCTCGAATTTCGCGGTCACCTGTGAATATCGCCCTATTGAATAGCAAGTAGCAACATCCAATTTGCTACGACCGTCTGTCACAATGATGAGAACGCTGCAAGGTAGGTCCCGCCGTGGTCCCATTTATCTGTGGCTTCTGTGTCAACGATCTCGTATTATAACTCTCTTATTGAGCTTCACTTTGCTTTTAACTACGATTCTTTTCGCACGAAGAATAAGACAATGGCATTTGCGGACGAGTGAGCAGATATTTTTCAATGAGTAGTTATCGGGTCCGTATCTCGACAATTCAAATTTGAACTATCTGTTAAATAGTGAGATTTTAATTGATAGTTTATTTTCTTGTATTGCTCGGTGTTCGTTTCAATAGAGTCAACGGATAACAGTGTAATTATGCTGTCTTCCCTAAACAGCAGAAATATTTCAAAAATCTTGACATAAACTTTGCAATGAGAGATAAATGAAGAAAATACTCGCGGGAAATACCAATAAAAGACGTATAAGGTAACAAACACGGAAGGGAACAAATTGTAGCGCCCGAGCGGTGTACAACTTGTCTGATGTCTTACAAAAACTCACTCCGATTGATGTTCACAATACTTCACGGTCAGGTACATTGCGATTTTCTGCCAATTGCGTTGTCACGTTACTTCTAGATCAGGTTAATAAACCTATTTAGTTTACGAGTTACTTATTAGGGTCCCGTATCCAAAGGGTGCCAACGGGACCCTACTTATAATTATCTGCTGTCCGTCTGTTTGTCTGTCAGCGGGCTGTATCTTATGAACCAAAAAAGTGTGTAACTACAGCCGTTATAACAACAAATAATAGATATGAAATAAAGTTGAAAATTAGGGGACCCAACTACAAAAAACGTCTAGTTTTCCGCGTTTCTTGCTCGACCCAATCAATCGCGTTATGTCGAGACATAACAGGTAGAAATATTAAATTGTACAAAATAGAGAAAAAAATCTTTAACAAGAAATAAAAAAAATACATTAATTAAAAAAAAAAAACACATGTAGGGCGCCTAATGGCACGGAACCTCGTGTGCGAGTCCGACTCTTACTTGGCAGGTTTTTATTTCTTTCGCCCATCTTTGACATAGTCGAGAAACTACACACTTAAATGATATCAAACGAGATTTGTTCATTTATTTCTGTAAGTTTCTTAAGATATTTGAACCTCTTCAATAGGCACGTGTACAAGTTAAAGACCGTGTAAAAAATAAATTTCACAGAACACCGTTACGCTTCCAAGGTCTTGTTAGTATATTGTCCCGGGTCACAATGTTCACCTGCTGTGAGATTTAATTCTGATAACTATCGGACCCTTGTCGATCGCTTCATCTAGTCCAGTAACCTGTATTTTGACGTCAGATGTACGCTGACAATACATTTTTTGTGTAGTGCTCGACATCAGAAAATATTATTTTAGTTAGAAACAGCGTCATTTTATCGAGGAAACTTTTGAATGTGGAACCTCATATGGCCTTCTGATTAACTTAACTTTTTAAATTTTATTTTTTTGCTTGCTGTCCATCACAAACATTCGAATAAAGGAAACAAACAATGTTTGTAATCACGGTAAGACGCACGTTGCGCCTAGCTGTGCTCTCTGCCGACCTCACGGCTTCACTATCAACGGCAACATTTTCCAAATCACGCTTTTTACGTTTTTCTTTATCACCGTCGTCAACTTTCACTGGTTTCTGTGCAGCGCCCTACCTTATCCATCAATTTAGTAAATTCCATATTAAAAACTAATTATCTGCCCTTTAGGGCTTTGTTTTCTGCGCGAACGCCCTGCTTTCACTTTATGATCGATAGGACTCGGTACTTCACCGATTAAGCACTTAATTATTTTATCGGTTAAGATGTGCTCATGCTTGCAATAATAAACAGAGCAATTCGTTTGTAAGTACCTATAATGCGCCGCCATTAAAAATAGAAGGGTTATCGTTTCGGTTGTATCGAGTAGGTTGGCGCTCCTTGCCGCGAATACCGTTCTTGTGATGCTTCGATAACAGCGTTCGGCGCTGGGGAAGATCGAGTGACTCATCTATCAGGAAAATTAAACAGCGAAATGAAGTTGACCCTCAGAGCGTAAACACAACTTTTAAGAGCGTGTATTCTCAGCTTCCCCGCTTTATCCGTCGAACCAGCGCGCTCGTATGACTTTGCTCACTCGATAGACCGTACCACAGCTGCACAGAGAGCCGTTTTTAAGAGAATAACAACTCAGGAGGGCAAGCGGTTACATCCTCCTTGATCTTAGTGAGAACGCCGGACGTCACGTCCAAGTTGAACGATCTGATTGGTCATCTCTATGGTTTTGGGTCTTTTACCTTTTTGCTGGTTATGTTCTCTAATAATAATTTTAGTGATAGGATTGTACAAAATAGAAAAATAAAAAGCTTTAGTTGCTTGATAACAAACTGGTGAACACTAAACTAGGCTGAGCCGGTATCTTGACACCCTTAGAGTGCAATGTGTCAAACAAATTTAATGAATTTATACAATACTACGAGTAAGTATGAATTTGGAGCCCTCTTTACATAATCATTTAAAAGCATAATTTTACTGTCTAAAACCGTTATCTTAACAAAATTTCAATAATATATGTAGACAAAGGTAGTTTTGTATTTTTATAACAATCCTTAAAAATACTTTATGACTAGCGATAATTATGACTTAAAATACTAACCCGTATAATGAATTCTCTGCTTAAACGTGAAAGAATTTCACGTTTAAGCAGAGAATTTATGAACTTACTACCGTGATACTAAAGAAGGCAGCTTAAAGCATAGTAATAGTACCTACAAGCATTTTAAATTTAAAATGTAATAGCTAATACAGAACAGAACAGAATGCTTCGATAAATACATTGCAGTTTGCCGCCTTCTTTGGTAGGTATTACGGCAGCTTACAAGTTATTGTTAAATTGTATTTACATATTTAACTTTGCAAAATAAATATTACCATCGCGTTTGATTTCGTGACTGAATAGGTAAATGTTGAAGTAAAAGATTGCACGATGTGTTTACCTTAAAAGTAAAACCATAGGTATAGCTATGGTTCACAATCATGATCCGAACTTCGCCGAACGGGCCGGGTCGCGATTACATCGAGGTTGGCGAACTACGAAATGGCAATAATAAGTTGGTATCTTAATTTTGTGGTTGTCAAAGAAGAAAAAGAAATGTCGGTACGATCTCGCAAGTAAGGCTGTCTACTTTTTAAATTGCTTCATTGTTAAGTTGATGTTAAGATGTAGGTTTTTTATAATTTCCGTTCTCGTAGTGCCGGATATTACAAAAAGCAGTAACTATTTTTTTAACGTACTCTTTTAGTACAATATTTTGTGTTCTAAATTATCATATAATTGTAATTGAGTAATTATGATTAGAGCTATTTAATTCAGTTATAATCCTTAAATCTTTATCCAAGCGCGTTAATTAATTTCCAGCAGCGTTGTAAACTAAACAAGTTATCTAGAATATATAAAAATATTTTCTCTTAGCAGACCGCAACATCTTGATACTAAGTAACATAATTACCGCCACTTATTAATTTTATTATGTTAGCACCTTTATTGTTTACCATCGACCGATATATTTCCCGCAGTTTGACGTGAACTGGGTCTGTCTGTATACTCTCGATAGACAATTATCTACAGTTCAATTTGTATTTAAGATCTTATCTGTTCATAGGTACAGTTATATAACGTGTATAAAAATAAAATTATAAGTATACTTAATATGACGTAAATTATATTTTTGTAATTTTATGAACGGAAATGTCAATGAACGAAAGGAGTCGTCAACTTGGACAAAACTAAGAAACAGTCATCAAATCAAGCTGCTTGTTGACTGGGGTCGTATTTGCCTGATGTCGAAGGCCTGAGCACTTTATAAATAAAACCAGATCCTTAACGACCTGACAACATCCATTTAAGGATCCTTAAGCATATTTTCTAACTACATTACCGATTGCGCACTAAATGCTCGTATAAGTTGCAAACCCGTAAGTTAAATCCACTTAAAAGCTGAAACTAAAAGAGAGTAGTTTATAGTTTATAAGCCTTATTGGCATGTTGTACCATTATAAAAAAAACATGATCTTTCATACAAAAAATATTCTCATACCTTTACCACGTGATAATGTATTTTGTTGTTTAACCCAAATGTAGCTATAAATCTCAAACGTGACAATCTTCCAATTCCCCTGAATTACAGATAGGTCGTCACGCGCGAAACTTTCCGAGCCCCTTCGTTTGCACACAGGGCGTACTTGGCGTCGATTCGCGAACGATCAGCTAGGGTTGCCAGTTTAAAAATGAATTGTATTACATCCAACCCATGCAAACAAGTATACAAAATGTAAACGCCGAACAGGTTTTTGCTGTATTTTTTGCCTTTGCATCAAATTAGTAATAATAGTATCATGTGAATTTTATAGGTTAATTTAAGCGTACTGCCGTGCAAAAGAGAAACTCATTACCTATAAGAGTATGAAGGGTAGGCCTAGCGTGGATTTGTCTGAATATGCAGCCTCTTTTGGGATCTTGAGAAACGCCCATACAATCCATGTAACCTTATTAGGTTATTTGTACCTACTTCTCTTTCTTATAAAGTAAAGGTGATAAAAAAAGGTCCAGTGGGAAAAATGAGAGATGTATAAACTTTCTTTTTTGAACCCCATACATTATTTCGATAGTTAACAGTGTTTGCTCGTGACCTCTGTTACTTCCCGTTCGATTCTTCGACGTAGTTTTGAAATAGAACTTGTATTTGAGTTGAGATATACCGAGTGACTACGAAGCTTTAAGAATTATATGTAATACCCAGCTATTTGAACCCAAATATGCAAGCTGGCAACCCTGAAGCTGAACGCAATCATCGTCCGTTGGCCGCGACCAGCCTCAACACAGGTTCAGGGTTGCCTTACGTAACCGACGCGCGACGTAACGGCTTCGATGTGTGCGTATTAACATATCCGCTCAGCGTCGCATTTCTCAGAATAAATCATTCAACTGATTAATGACGTGGATCGATTAGATTTATTTATAGGTGGCGCCTGTCGCGTTTTTTTTTGAGCCACGGAAGTATTTTTCGGAACCAGTTCAGATGATAGCGATTATCCTGATCATTTTTGTAATGGTTCGGTTTTGAAAACATGATGTATAGTTACGAGTATTTCATCTTTCATCTACTCTAACCTTTTCTTTATTCGCAGAGTTTGTTAATACGAAGGGTGATCCGTAAGTTTTGATAATCGGTATGAACCATCCCCATAATGATATTCTTTTAATGAGAAATATACACTGGCACTAATCAACCTTAAATTAGAGAAAAAATATATTTGTACATAATTGATTGGTTTTTCTGACAGCTAAACAAAAAACATATGTATGAACAATTTTACAAGTCGGAAAAATTAGAGTAAGTTTTGTAATTATTTGGAGCGGTGTGGAGGAAGTCCTGATGCATTATTAAAAAATATTCACTGAAAATGAAACCTTGGTTTATCTTTATGATTAAGGACAAATAAGTCAACTTTGTAGTATTTTTTTTTGTCTCCAGCTCTGTCAACAAAATTTAGGGTTTATTTAGGTTTTTCGGCCTTTTTCAGGATTATTGAGGCCTACAAATAACAACTGTGTGTGTGTAGCTTTTACTAATGAAGTTCAAATAATCTACGAGAGTTATTTAACATTATTCTTTCAAAGTTATGTAAATTTATTAAAAAAAGCTAAAGAAAAAAAATACGAATATGCGGCAGGAATTGTGCTTCAGAGCCTTCTAATTGACAAGGGTGTGCTGGTCTTCGACCAAATTTCAGAACTGATAACCTTCCCCTGTTATGTAGCCCTTACTTTTGACTCCTACTTCTCATTCAGTAATATCCAAAACTACTACTTGTATAAAAATCAATAGCTGATGATGACTTAGTGAAGGTGCAAAATTCGACCACCAAAAGTAAAAAGATTTTTAAAGGGTTAAAATAAAACAGTTGAATGACGTTATTTTGCAAACACAGAAAGTGTGCATGCATATTCCAATAAAAGAAATAACGATTTAATTATCTCCCATTTTTTATACCGATTATCAAAACTTATGGATCACCCCTCGCAGTATCGTGACAAAGTAACTGCAACCGTAAGCGTTTGTATATCCGATGATGGATGCGGAATTGAGCACTTTATAAGCTAGTCACAGAAATAAGATTATGTACTAGATTGTTACACGAGACTTGTTTAGTTAGTAAGACGTGTTCGTAAACTTTATTTACTGCAGCAATTTTTGCATGTAGCCATCCATCATGTTACATTGCCGCTAAGATTTAGTTGATGTGCAAAGTTTTTACTGGCGCTATAATGTTGTCGACAATCGCCTTTCCCTATAATTATTGTAGCAGTCTTGACCATTTGCTTCCTTATTCGATGTAAGCACTGGGTTGATTTTTTCTCCATTTTCACTTGATTGATTAATAGTCCCTTATTACGTAACTCAATCGTAGCTTTATCTGGATAGAAATTAATCAAGATAACGGATTCGTAAAATAACGGTGAATAGACTTTCTAGACCTTTTGACTAAACGGTACTTACTTATTAAGGGCTATCCTGTTCCAATTAAAGAGTTTTAATAACGCAATAACGTCAGTATTAGCATGAAAATTTTATATTACTTACTTCATTTTAGTGATATCATACTTAACGGTGTTTTACACAGTTATCTTACTGAAAAAGAAGGTGAATTTAAACTAGGTGATTACTTAAATGTTATTAGCTTTATTTATTTCGCCATACCTTTTTTTTTTACTAGGCTCGACTCACTCGAGTTGAGTTCACCTACTTTATAGCACCTTATATATTCTGACATTTTGATGGCAACTATAAACACGTCCTGTAGAAACAGTCTTCGTAAGATAATTATAGATTTTGTCCAACTTTTTATCATTATAAATTTGACATTTGATTCACGTTAATGCTTGATGGGATAATGAGACAGTCTATCATAATTGTTACCCCTATTTTCTAATCAACCGCTTCTTGTATTTCATTGCAAAAAGCAGAAAAGGAATATATAAGACGTCACTGCATAGAACCTTCATATTCTTGTCACGTTGTGCCACAATAACCCAATGCAATTATACTATACGAGGACCAGTGAACCAGTAAGCTGTCGGTTTAGCTAATAAGCACAATCAACCGAACAAGACAAACATTAGCGGTCGTAATGATCCGCCTTTGCTCATTAGTCCTTATTTCTCGGCAAAAGTTACACAGAACGACAATCTACCCTTCAAAACCAGAAAGACGCTTTAGCAATTCAATAACTCAGGCAGAATGAGCCCTTGTTAGTTGTTAGGTGGTACCTTGATGGAACAAAGGTAGTATACGAGTTATGCAGCATATGCGCTGTTTTGGAATTAAGGGCATAACTAGCGAAGATGTATTACGAGTAACAGGAGAAGCTTTTAGTGATGTAACTTGTTGCATTGGCTTACCTCACCTCTGTTTACAGAGGTCACTTAAATAACTTTTAGGTAGAACTTTGACACTTGTATTTAGTTTTCCTTGCTTTTAGATGCAGATATCTTTAAAATGTTGTTTCTAAAATACCTCAGTCGAAAGATTGAAACAAAAATATGTCGCATCTCCCGGCACATAGTAATTCGTCGCTCTTTGATTCCCGCTATCATTTTTATTTGTTGATACTAGTCCGTACAATTTTATGCATATTTTGTCAATTGCATAATATAATGATCGATAGAGAGCTAGTTTTCGAGGCGTACTATCTTGTAAAACTACTTCAAACGTCTTGAATATGCATCATATATGTTCAAGCAATAATATTAAATTTCGTTTGCCGTTTGAATAGGCTTCCATGTACAAGTACAGGTTTACAACAGGATAGCGGTCCAGTCATTCAATACTTCAGTTTCTCGTTCCGCACTGTTTGGACGCTGCGACTTGCACTCGTGTATCACTACTGGTCTATTTATAGGTCTATAACTGGTGTATTATTCAAATATGAAGACCTAGTTGTTGTATTGTCGATAGAATTATTAGATTTGTTTGTAAGCTTAGATTAACGGTTCGGAAATAAAAGTTAATCGTGTTAAAACCCGCTTAGCTGTTTTTAACTACAGGTTTAAAATCTAAAAACTTTAGATTCATTAAGTTATTTTTTTTGGTCCTTGATGAGACATGAGAACTAGCTAGATAAAAACTTTGTAAATTCTTTAGCTTAGCATGTCCCAGTAATTTAAGCATAATTTATTGAATACTTATAAGGTTGGAACACCATTACAAGGCGGCATGTACACAGGCGTTACCCCGTAACTCGTTAGTCATGTAATCAATGTCGATAACCGCCGCTTATGGACGTGAAAATTCAGTCTTAGCGCTTTTAACTAGAAATGAGCACTCAAACATAACTGAAGTGAGCTGGCTGCATTGGAGTTGTTTTGTAAAAGATATCTATTATCTTTCAAAATAAAGAGACGTACTATGTCCGTGAGTGTTAAGGTACCTCAAGCAATCCTGTGTAAATATACCATTCGCCACAAGCTGTACCAGTAAACCAGAAAATACGACAGTATAGTGGCCTTAGACAAGATGTGTTCTCGTAATCGAATATATATAGGATTGAAGAGAACCTGCTGGACGGTCACGTCGAGCGCTCAAGTCAGTTCCACACATTTTTACAGTTTTCGAAAATCGTTTATGTTAACGTCAACCATTTTCCAATACTGAGGTGATTTTGACCTATTTAGATTTAGTTACAATAGCATATAAACGTTTTCGGACAAGTTTTGTATCACAAACGGTCGTCATAAGCAGTTGTACAATAGAATACAATTGAATACAAATACTCTTTACAGAATATAATAAAAGCAAAACACAGTACAGTAGAATGGCTGGTTCAAAATACAGACTAGATGACCAAGAAACGTGCAAGCAAGTTTCTGCTAATTTCAGTGTACAGTTTTTTTTATCGTTTAGTACAAAGCCGCGTCACTCTATCGACTTGCTAGCTATCCACCGGTTACTTCGTCCGCGTAGTAGTCGTTTATCAAATTTCCCTCGGGAACTATCTAATTTTCCGAATTAAGTAGTATTTTACATGTTAATCCATGATGTGGGTGTTTTTTTCTCTGTGACAAATGTTGTCCAAATCCATTCAGCCATTTATGTGTAATTAATTGGGACAAAAATATATAACTCACAAAACTTCTGCTCTACATATAAAGACGCTGCTCAAATCGTCTATAGAGTTTTAAACGCTGATGATGACGTTTCAAAAGGAAACAGTTTTCTCGAATAGTGCCGTAAATAATTTAATGCGAAAGTCAAGCCAATAAGGTTCAAGATACACAATGCGACAATTGCGGCATGCGCACAGGTGATACTCCGTAACGTGTGATTAGTTAGCGATGGTTAGGCGTCATTTACCGACCAGAGAATTCTGACTTCGTGCCGACGGCTCGGGGCAAGCACACAGATCAGAAAACAGTGCGAATAGTGGTTTTCACTTGTTTTAGGTGGCCCGTAAACAGACCAAACTTACAATTTTGAAGTTGTTTTTTAAAGTTCCGTAGTAATCAAGGAACCCTTATCGTTTCGCCATGTCCGTCCACGGTTTAACTCGGAGGCTCTCGGTACTACAAAACTACATATTGACATAATTATACATTAATATTGCATCAACAAAGTTGTAAAAAAAACATGCCTTTTTAAACAAAACATGCCTAAAAAAACCACGGGACAATGTCACACAAATTGACCTAGTCCCAAACTAAGCTCTAGGTTTGTACTATGGGTACTAGACAACGATAAACATACTTAGATAGAGAAATAAATACTTAAATACATATAAAACATCCAAGACTAACAAATACTCGGGCTCATCACACAAATATCTGCCCTTACCGGGATTTGAACCAGGGACCACTGGCTTTGGAGGCAGGGTCACTCCCAACTAGGCCAACGTGTCGTCATTTTAGTTTTGTCCTGCTGTTTTAAATTTTAAACTGTGTGCACAGCTATCTTGATTCTCGATGGAGATTACCGTGTGCTTCTCGCTTATTGACAATTAATTATTTATCGCAACAGCCCGTTGCACTGGTATTTTAATAAGCCAGCCAAGTTTGTTGCTCACTTAATGCTAGTTTTAGTACAACGTAGGTATTTCATTAGAATGCGAAGTATTTGCATCTCTCCAATTAAAGTTTATGCTAAAGTTTTGCCCAGACACCTAACTGATCAGTAGGCTGATCTAGCACTAACTTCCGCAGCCAGAGATGCGCATTTAAATAAATTCCTGCAAATGTATTGAAAATTGACTGTGATGGCGGCCAATTTAAGAACAATACGTGTAGAAACGAAATAGAGGAAGGCCCGTTAAACCTACGCTCATAATAATATAACAATACGAATATTATGAATAAAAAAAAACTATCATACTAAAAATCTTCTTAGCTATAATGCAGACTTTGAAAAGGCATTTCTGAGACAAAAGTCGTCGTGGGATTGTTATCGTCTCACGAGCGCTCCACCCGCGCCGCTTCGACTATTGCGGGCCGTTACAAACTGAACTCTGGATAATAAATAATTTTGATGTGTATGACTGAATAAAGTGAACGTTTTTAAACTTTGCATAAACATACAGAAGCGTCAGTAAAGACGTATATTTATTCATGTATTCACAAACGTAATCCTTAAAAACCATTTTAAAGAACAATAGATCATCGACAAAAAATGTCTACAGTTAACATAACAAACAATAATTAACAGTCCGCCTAGCCTACTGAGTTAGGGTGCTAAATAGTCGAATACTGACGTGTAAAATATTAAAAAGAACTTAACTGCACTTTATTGTGGCACAGTATTTATAGGTAAAATACTTCAGGGCCTCTATTCAACTGCGTTATAACGAATTCGTTTTTGACCTGTTTCCGTATTGTCAACGTTTTGATAACTCTTATGTCATTTACAATAATGGCGACTGTGACATAAACGATTCTTAAACGTGTCAAACACGATATCGTTTTAACGCACCTGAATAGAGGCCCAGGCCCCTCTTGCATGTCGTTGTATACAAAACGAATATGGCGTTCAAATTTCAAATATAGAATGTCAAACAGTCTATACAAATGTGTCACAACTAAATGGAGGAAGCTTTTGTACCTATTATTTAATGAAGCTGCCTATAATGTAAATGCTGTGTAAATCCATCAGGTGACAGTAAACCGCGACTTTTTTTTTTACGTTCTCTGTATTAAACTGGTCACAGGTAAAGAGCTTTAGATAGGAGTATATTTCTTTATTAATTTTTATTATTCTGCTCAGTTTTTACCGGCCATTTAATAGCTGCAATTAGCTGAATCCAAATAGCACCAGTCACTTCTAAGGTTTTCCGTCTGGCGTATGCTAATAATATATATTTATCTATCAGTAATTAGAGGACGGCTGCGACTTCGTTCGCGTAAAATTAGTTTCCTGTTACTCCCCCTATTTCTTCCCGTGGGGGTCGATTTTAAATATCCTTTCTTAAAAGTTGTAGAGTAGTTTAGGCTGTGCCTTGTTCGTCGGTCAGTCACGTAAGAATTTTATATGTATAGATAACCTAGCCTTGCGTTAGCCTAGGTTCGATTCCCGGTACGGACAAATGATTGTGTTATTGTGATTGCGCGAGTATTTGTTCTGGGTCTTGGGTGTTTTCTATGTATTTAAGTATTTATATATCTATGTTAATATCTCTATTGTTGTCTAAATGGAACCTATTGTACAAGCTTAGAGCTTAGTTTGGGACTAGGTCAATTTGTGTGAGATTGTCTCTTGTTGTTATGTGTTTACAAACTAATTGTATTGTCTGGGGCATTGCATTGTTTTTTGCTATTTTTGGCAGTTTATAAAATCAAATATCATTTATTATTAGTAAACAAGTAAGTATTTATATGAGATGCATTTATGATAAACTAGCCGCCTGTCAGCGGCTTCGCCCCATATTTCTGACTTTCCTGTTGGTTTTTTTTCTGTATACTAACCAATCACAACAACAACAATCCTGACAATAACGAAGACTACAAAAATAGAGTTATCCAATTTGGCGGAGTCGTTCGGAAGTTATGCGCGTACATACATTTGGGCGAATCATTTTTATTTATATAGAAGATAAGGTAAATGATAAAGTTTATCTGGTTCAACAGTAGGGGTGCACATTACATTAAGTTTGCAATCTCCTATTAAGTATTTAAATACTTGTATCAGGAGAACCTGCCCGAATTATAATAGATACCCATCCTAACTTATTAGCTTTTCTGCCCACGACCGTCCGCTTTTAATTCATTTATCACTAATCCCTTGGCAAAGGTCCAATGTTCCTCATGGACGAAAGTACTCTACGAGTCTCCGACTATCCAACTAACTAAGATTGTGCTAAACAACAAGATTGGATAAGGGGTGCTAATGTTAAGGCACCTTTTTCTGCTAGCTGTTTATGACACGGCTATATTGAAACGGAAATTATACCTAATTCCCAAATGTCTATCTTTAGAATCATTTTTCCATCCGCCATAGTCCTAAATAAAAGATGCATAGTCCTAAATAATTTCCAACCATTCGCCATAGTAAAAGTGTAAGTGCTTACACTCTTAATTAGGTTTAGCTAGAGTTTCATCTGGCTGCAGCTGGAAGGCAAAACCGCCTTAGCTAGCACACATGCCAAGGTCTCCCCGGTCGTATTCATTTTGTTTGTTAACCGGGAAGCGTGGCACTAAATGTATTAACTCGTTCACCGCCAATGACATTTACGGTATGTAAAATCGATTTAATAAATAAATATCACAGGACAATGTCAAACAAATTGACCTAGTCCCAAACTAAGCTCTAGGCTTGTACTATGGGTACTAGACAACGATACACTTACTTATATAGATAAATAAATACATTCATAGAAAACATCCAAGCATCAGGAATAAATACTTGTGTTCATCACACATATATCTATCCTTACCGGGATTTGAACCCAGGACAATTAGCTTCGAAGGCAGGGTCATCTAAAAAGAGGGGATCTGAATGACAATAATGGGCGATTCCACAGATAGATAATCTCATAGAAATTGCACATTTGCACACAGAACTGACATCTTATAACTATCCTATTAATTAGTGTATAATATATATGTATGTATGTGATGTATTTTCTCTTAAAATGCTATCGTTCGTACAATATTGCACCAATATTTATGCAATAAGGATTAAACAAATAAATAAATAAATCATCGTCGCTCATTATATGCCTGATTTCGCCCGAGAATCATTACTTAACCCCGAGCTGGCAGGAATTATTTCGCGGTAGGTACGAATGACTTATTTTTTAGCGTCGATATACAATCAAGGCACACACAAACATGCATTTTAAGCACACTGCTGAGTCAAGTTACGCCTTGTCTATTCCTTGACGAACTCGCATACAAGTAATTTAAAAGAAACATGGCTGGTTTCCAGCCTACACCGTTGAACATTTGCATGAAATATAGTTATAAACGTCATTGCCTGACCATTGCAAATCGTTAGATCATTTGCAGATGTCGTTTACTATACTAACGTCGACTTTGATGAGTATGATGACGTGTCGTGAGTAGAACTAATAAAAATATGGTAATTTAACATGCGCATGAGACACGTCAAGTCATTAACAGGCGTTGAAATCGCTTCGACAATCACTTCCTTGCATTAAACGTTTATTTACGGAATTACAAATGAATGAAAGAAATATTTTGCTGTAAAGTTACTGGTTACTTTCTGTGCATTCTTCATTTTTTTGATTTCGCTATCCTCGTTTCATTTCCGTAATGATAATCAGGTTATTAGAGACGATCCGTTAATAAACTCTCATTGTAGAAAAAATATTAAAAAAAAAAAATATTGTGTACATATAACGTCGTATTCAGATACATTTTGGAGACAGTAACTTGTTTCTTTTTAAACGTTTGTATAAATTACCGTTCCTATGCTTCGCGATAGTCGAGTAAAAAACACACAGACGAATTGAGAACCTTTACTCTTTTTTTAAAGTCGGTTAAAATTCCTTACTAATGAACGACTTAATCGTCATTAACTGATTTTTTGTGCGGCAGATAGTGGTTTCACTCCGAATGAATACAAATACAAGTCCCATTACGTTTCTTTACGTTCCGCGATTGCATACATTTAAGCGTCAAATTAAGTAGCGGCAAAATACCGTTCCTGGTCGAACAATTATCATATGACTGAGATACGATATTCTTGTCTTGCGTGACGACAGCTTTGAAAAGCTCGGCCGTTTGATTTTTGCCTTTGTTATGGCATAAATCTAGAAAAATACTAACTGATTGGCTTGTAATGCCTATTTATATATAGCCTGTCTGTGTAATAGTTACTTTACGCAGTGTTCCGTTCTAGCGTTAAAATTGTTTTGTTAGTGTAACACGTTGTAAATAACGGTTAATTTATATTTACCATGCGCCTCTAATAACGTCAACAGCTGAACCAATCTTAATTAAATGTACCTATAAACGTGTTTTTCATTCGGATTATATCACGTGAGCAAGAAGTTTTCGCTAATAGAAATAGAAGAGTTGTAAGCATGCGAGTACGAGAGAGGTTATTACTTATCTTACCTTTTCCCAATATTTGCCACGGGTAAAATAAAAAAAAAATACGTGGCAAATGTCAATAAATCTATTCGCAGTATAATTTTTAGGAACGAGTCATAAAGACACGATCATCTAACTTGACCAGTGATTTGAATTACTTGCGTGTTTTTGCGTATCTCGATCTGAGACATTTGGAAGTCCGAAGGTACTTTCGATGCAGCTGGCAAGGCCGTAGATACCTACTACCGCATCAATCTTACCAGCTCACGGCTCTAGTTATGTTGGCCGCCGAGTTGATCGCCGAACGAGCGAGTAAGCGGATAACATCCCAGGATCGGCTCGTAGATTGTCGTGTCTGCGACTCTGTGCTAAGGGAGAGTTTCTTCCCTGCTAAATAATAGGAGCACAAATGCAATCTAATAGCCAAACAATGTTAAACCCTCCAGGGTTATAAATAAAGTTGCGTACGGAATACGATACCTAAAACGGATGCGCTTGTTTTGCCAAGCGGCTAGATTTGTTACGGCTGGTATCTCAGGAGGCTACTAACAAGCGCCAAATAAGGCTCGGACAAAAACAAACAAACAGCAAACGGACTGTGAAGTGTTATAAACAAATTATTGAGGAGGCGGGAACGGGAAATCCAAGACGACGAGTGCCTTTCCAGGCTCTTACTTTGTAAGAGACATTTCTGTATATTTAAGATAATATGATTCCGTATGAATCTACTAGTCTACTTTTACCAGTGTATTTTTAAAGACGCCTCACAATGTATGCCATACATTTGATAGTGACGCTATTTTTTTTATTAAAATGAATAGGCAAGGCTGGAGGCTTTTGATCAAGAACAGAGACATAAAATGTAAAATTAGTAAAACAATATAGTTTGTTACACTCGACCACATAGTCCCTTGAAATTATTTAGCTTCATCATGACAAATGGGCTGATTGATCGGTTTTTAGGGTTCCGTAGTCAAACTAGGAACCCTTATAGTTTCGCCATGTCCGTCCGTCCGTCCGTCCGCAGCCTAGCAGGGATCGTTACCGGTATTCTGACTACCGGTTTTAAATGAGGTGTAACCGGTTACAATTGCATTTCGCTATTTATACCGCTAAAGCTCTGATGACTGGTATAATGAATACCGGTATTCAAGTATATTATCGGTTTAGCCAATTGAGAACAATACCTCTTTTTGATACTTTACCTCTAAAAACCATTAGCAGTAATACCTGTCTGTGTCAATATTCTCGTTTATTCGTATTTGTATATGTTTTCGTTGCTCTTACAAAAAACTTAGACTCGCCTTAGACAAGTCTGAAATTGCAATTAATTAGTCTTTTTTTTTTTTTTTTTTTTTTTATGTTAAGGAGAAGGCACACGAGCACTCAGGCCACCTGATGGTAAGTGGAATCTGAGACCCATAGACATTTGAATTCTCAAGACTATAATCCCAAGACCTCAAATGCGTTGCCAACCCTGAGAACTAAGATGGAATGCCTCTATGCTAGTAATTTCACCGGTTGTCTTATCCCCACACCGGAACACAACAATGCGAACACTGTTGCTTGGCGGGTGGTTAATGGATAAGATGGTAGTAGCGATCCGGACGGACCCTGCACAGTGTCCTACCACCACTAAAACTACCACTAGTCTAATTCACATCACACTTATCAGGTGCAATAAATAGCGGTATTGAATACAGGTATTTAATACTGTAAATAGTGTATACATAGCGATAAAAACAAAAGCGGAATGACAACAACACCTCTAATTTGAATATAGGTATTATTTTTTAGCGGTAATAATTTGACAATGTAAATACATGTATTGAATAAAACCGGTTTTACAATCCCTGCAGCCTAGTTCAGAGACTCAAAGATTAGTACTAGAAAGCTGAAATTTGGCAGGGATATGCATATTAGCCACGCCAACAAAGTGGTACAATAAAATGTAAAAAGGGTATTTTTTTAGGGTACCTCCCCTACACGTAACGTGGGGATGTATTTTTTTTCTCGCCTATCCTATAGTATTGGGTGTCGTTGGATAGGTCTTTCAAAAATATTATGGGTTTGTGAAAACAGTTTTTCGATTAAGTAATCCGTTTATGAAATGTTAAACTTTAAAGTGCTAATTTTTGTTAGACTCAAGTGTCGTTCCCTCTACAGTCAAAACTACAAATACAAAAAATCTGAAAAAAAAATCTTAAGTGAAAGAACATATAACGAATTTTAAAGGAAAGCTATCAAGACTAAGTAGACATCATTTGTTTTTGAGATACAGGCGATTAAAGTGTTTTTACCTACTAAAATCATCTAAGACGGCACCAATTGACTTTAAATAGAAAATTAGTTATTACTTGTTGATTTTTATGTTCTTAACGGCTTCGGAAACCTACACTGAGCATGGTCCGACAGGCTTTTGCCCGGTTTTTGCTGTTGTATACACATCGCGGTGGTAACATTACGTGATTGGCTATACAAAACAACATAAAAAATAGAATACAACAAAAGAAACAAAACATTTAACTAACTACGCTATTCGTCCGAACTGTTAACTGACGAATAAAATAGTAATTCTGCAAATTAGTTCCGACACTGAGGTCTCTACGTACACAATGCAGTACCGTTGCAAGTCTTTTGAACTGGTCGCGCCGTCCTATAATAAGTTAAATTGAATTTATCGCATATTAAATCTGCTTGTACCCCACGGGCCGTGCGTGGTCCACTCGTATAATACCTATGAATTACGATCCTCCTAAACGAACCTTAGGCTCTATCAGAGGTCTAGTTAAAGCTAGATTGACTGTCTGTAAACTAGAAATGATAAACTGATTTTCCGGAAAGAACAGTGTAAACGACTCTTACTCATGATACCATAAACCTAGGTAACTTTAAACCCACTATTTTCGAAGACTCACCTACATAAAAAAGGTCACCACACCACCCTTGTGACCCCTTGTGTGTGTGGTGATTTTATTCCTTATTATTGTTGTTAATTTACCCTCGTGAAGATCTTCACTAAAAGTGAAGCGTGATAAGATTCTATTTAGCCCTATTTTCAATACAAATTTGTATTGAAATAGGGCTACATAGAATCTTGTCAGGCTATAACTGGCAGAAGTCTCCAATTAAACTACGAAGCCTTTAAAAACACTGTGCCTGTGTCAAAAATCACTAATAGGATTAATTTAAATTATCCCAACTTCCCCAAATGATGTGCGTGAACGCCTATTTCAATCGCTGGTAATTGCCACGCGTGGGTAGCGATAGCAAGGAAGCGTATCGCGATGTGCCGAGACTCGGGAGATCCGACGCGTTCGATAGGGCCTTTCCTGCCCACGTCGGCCCGTGACATCGCAACCACGCCTAGGACTTTCCGCTGGACTGACAAATGGGAGACATAATAGTTGTCCTCTAAAAGACTTAACTATCTTGTTTTATTAGGCTTGTGATCAGCAAATGCTGACGATTTTACCTCAAGTAAACCTATAAACAAAATTAGTTTTTTTCTCAAAAGTCTGTATTTATACGTTAGTTTTTTTTTCGTGTTTTTATTTATAAATAAGTGTTGTCTTACGCATTGCGTGTCATTAAAATTTTTAGGAAATTAATATAACTAGTACATACTCATACACTCCCCTCTTTAGCCACAAGACGCCGTCATTTACATGTCGATCGCAGTATTCCTTAAATAGTAGCTTAAAACCAGGACAACTGCCAAAGGTATGCGAATCCATGATTTCCACCTATATGCGAATGGTCTTTATCGTGTTTCGCGGTTAGCGTTTGTCCCGGACAGACAATATTCTTCGCGGTATCGACTATCGACACTGTATCTGTGTATGCAAAGGCACGTGCTGTGTACCGGGGAGCCGATAGCCAGATAAGGCCGCTCCGATCGTACGTTACGCTTATCCGACCGCTGTGGGAGCGCCTATACATTCTACTCAGCATCTCCCGTGTAATGAATACTTCGCCGGCACGTAATTGGCCCGCGCAATGCCCGCGACTGCCCGTAAACGGTGCTATTTGCCTTTGAAGATAAATTTGCGTCCTGCTATGCAACTGAGCGCATGCTACAAGCTCTGCCGTCGCCCTTAAGACAATAACAGACTCAGTCGTGCCGATACTGGACGTTACAATGGAAAGCGCGCATAGCCAGCGAAGGTGTTTCCGTTTTAGAACGACAGCATTTCCTTTCGTAAAAACTGTATCAAGCGTACAAGGCTCGTTTGGAGCGGATGGTTTTTGCGCAAGGCTAGCTGTCCGTGCCATGTGTATGCGGCTCGCCGGGAAATGCCCACAAAAGCTGATCCCGTTCTAACAGGGCTTGCGGTAATCGCCGTCGACATCAGTCGCCGTTGCGATCCTCAATTAGTCTCTTTTTCACTCTGAGCCATTGTCTTCCCTGCTCGTCTGCTCTTCCGTGTCGATAGTGTTTCGTACTAACGGTGAACGTCGTGCAACTATCGTGTGACATCGTCTGCACCGGTTTTTGCAGCTCGATCATTCGATCATCATGAGTGCATTTTTATGTAAGTTCAGTTTACGTTACGAAGATGGATGCCGTAATGGCCAGGCTGAGTTGTGAGTAGCCTCGCTGAGTAACGGGCATCATAGCTAAGTTAAGAGTTGGTTAGTACAGTCGTTGTGAATGGCATAACAAAAATACACCTACTTAATGGTATTTTGTTCGCATCGTGGTCGTGCGTCTAAAATATATTTTTTGCCCCTGTACAGCGGCGTTGTTGAGATGTTTAGTTTTGTTTTCTAGATCGCATCTCTCCTGTCCGTGCTTTGCAGCGAGCTCTCGCATCTCGCGCTCAGTAATGGTTGCAAACATCCTCGCTTGCGTATTGTTAGAAAGTATTTTTAGGAATTTTACGCTCACGGGATTGTCTCTTTCATTTTATACGGCCAGTTTATTTATCCCTATCAGATTAGTGTTCTTAGGTGAGTTTTATTTAGTGTATTTCTTTACCTTTATATTTTAAAAGTATGTTCAAATCCTGTACAATAGTTAATCTCTGGTCTTCTTGGTTATGCGTGAAATCGCCGCGTCATAATTCCTTGCAGAATAATTCCCGTGGTCGATCGGCATATTTGTACGAAACACGTTCTGGCGCATGCGTGGTTAATAGTCGAGCGCGTCAGCACACGTCCTCCCTCGGTGGATCATTAACCACAGGTATTCTGTACTTTGATGCCGCTATCATGTCCTCGCTTCACTTCACAAATAGATAACTGTAGCTATTAATCGAATCAAGCAATTAAACTCTTAGATCGTTTTCGCACCGCAGCCGATTGAGAAAATATTATTATAGTCCGAGAATATTGTATAGGTGACGTTCCGAAATCACTAGCGACGCTTAGCGGGGTACATCAAATAAGATCACCTGGTACAATAAAAAATAAGTTAATACTGACAGGGAATATTAGTGGACACCCTGGCACACTTTTGTATAAAGCTTAACAATTCGTAGGTATACAGAGGAGCCTCTTATTAAGTTCCTTAACGGCGACAATTTCAGGTTCTATACGATGCGCAAAGAAATCAATTGGTATTAAGCGAAATTCGATAACTATTCAAATGAAATCACGAGTAAAACGAATTAGGTGTAGGATCAAAAAAGCAAATTAAATTGCGAGGTTTGTAAAGACCAGCGGTTTTGTTCTATTTATCTTCACGACCTATAGAAAGCCAAGCTCTGTCAATATATTAAATTGGCGAAGCGTTCGCGAATCACGACCGGACCTACCGCTCTGAGGCCAATCCTTTGATGCGCAATAAGAAACTAAGTTTAATTTCTATCGTGACGTCTAGTGTTGTTTCACCTGTTATTAATTGATTGCATCGGCTCAGAAATGTTTTTTCCTCTTACCAACAGCAGCATCATGATATAGTTCAATCACTTTTGAAATGTATCTTTGAGTGTAGGGATGTAGAGAGATGATTTTTTCAGAGCATATTGACACATCCTTGCCCGCGCTAGTTCAGGATGGAATGTCACTTGCAAATTGTTATCTCTACGTAACTATACACGAGTTGACCAACCCGGCAGTCCCGGCATATGAAGCGATACCAAGAAATCACGTTTATTATAATTCGCTGATACAGTTTCTAGTTAACTGAGACCTGTAGCTATATTTCTTATCTTTTCCCTCGAGTCATTGAATATATTAGGACACCAGCTTAGGGACTTTGCATATATTTAAGGATGCAACTCGCATAGAATCTGCGATCTTACTAACGTGTGCTGTACTCTTATGAATTATTAAAAGGATTCTGATTATGGTTTAGGTCTTTGTTTCTTGGATAAAGTTATCTTTTTAATTAAATCTCGTCGGTGGTGTTTGGGATGCCAATGAACGAAGACCCTTTCTTGTTTGTTGCGACGATAACCTTTCTTTAACAAAGAAACATGCAGAACGTTGATAATAACGTTTCACATGATCGTTTAAGACCATTATTTCCGGAGGCATGGGAAATTCAAACTTAAACGTTAATCAAATATTATCTATGTGCTATAAACTTCGTATATCCATTATGTTTTACAACCATTAACTATGAAAGGTGTGAATGTAGTATTGTATCTACTTAAATACAGTTACTTTTCGAGTTCATGTGATGTTATTTTCATTTTAACACAATTATCTAGCTTCTATTGGAAGTAGATATGCAACTAAGTATCTAGGATTTTTACTTGCTTCTAACTGCCGTGTATTAATTGTAAACATTGCATAAATATGCAATGTTCGATGTTCGATGGCACTTTATTAGTATTACTATCGCCATATCGCTAATGCCATCGAACTGCAATGATGATAAAGTAGGAAAGATTTATTATGACATAATCATTTTGGATTAACTTTTTTATTTTTGTTGGAAACTATTTTTGTTGATGTTATTTGAGGATAATAGATTCTGGATAAAAATACGTACAAGTACGTATTTTTTGTAATTGGTTTTTTGTGCAATAAAGATTTGACATACAATAATAACTACATTATATTTAAAACGATTGATTAATTGTATTGACTGTAATATGGGTATAGTATTCCATGTGAGTTATCAATATTAGATTATTACAGTTCGAAACTATCCTCGATTCATAACCATAATAATATACTTAGTTGTAATATCGCGTTCACCAAATGGTATAGATTGCGAGTGGATAGTTATTGTAATCTACATATAAATAAATATTTAATGCTTTGCGATTACTTTTCATAATGCATCGCTTAAGGGTCCCATTTTACAAGCTACAACTTGGTGCCGTTGTCACTATAAATGTTATCGCTGCGCTTATAACTTTGAGAATTATTCCGATCGTGTTACTATAGTTCGTTCTGGAGTTTCTTGCAGCGCTTCTTCTCCGCAATGATGGTCTTGTCCGAACTGCTAGTTAGTAGATTCACTCTATATTACTGATGTGTAAAAAAGCCCTTATGTGGACAATTTACTAAATAAATATTTACATTTTGATTTTGATAGAGTACTGAGTCATTATAACTATTCCTATTTTTAATGCAATAAAATGAACTTTATTTTGTAAGTAGGCCATACCTTTTACAAGTCGTGGGAGTAACCAGCAGTACCAGGCGTCCAGGACTACCCTAGACAGGCCCAGTGCACTCCTTAGGAGCGATTTTACAAGTATATCGGTTCGCAAAACTTTTGCATGAGCTGTGTTACATTCGAATGAATACATAGTACGAAGCACAACAAGTATACAAAGAAGCACAGAGCATGCACGTTCGACCTGCCGACGCGGTTTTGTTAGGATGAGCGGAAGCTGTACTTGTTTATTATATATTTTGCCCAATCCCTGTTGGGTTACCATGGCATAGTACTTCTCTTTCACTCGCTTTTATATGTATAAGAGCGAGTGAAAGAGAAGCTTACGCTAGTCTAACCCGAACCCGAAAGCTCTAAGACTAATGAAGTTGACAGAATTAAACGCATCATTAAAAAGCTGTTACTTTGTAAATGATTTACGAACTAGCATGATGAATAAGAGTTGGCATAATAAGGCATGCCTCATCAATCAAATTTGACTTTACACTCTGTGTTAAAGTGCCGACGTGAGTGAAATACTTTTGCTACTTACTCGAATTTCTGTTTTTGAGTTCAATACTGATGAGATAATTAGAAAGTATCATGTAGATATAATCTGTTTTATTGTTAAGTAACAGAAGACAGACAGACAGAAGTCTGTTGATAGATAGCTCAAGTTAACGCCGTGTGCGCGACGCGTTTACCTCTATATGGTCTGTAGACTAAAACTATAAAACGGAACGTAATCACGTAATAAATAAACACTTACCCCGATGTTTCGACTGTGTTACACCGTGGTCACCGTGGTCACGAGAAGACTGTCCCGTTTTATAGTTTTAATATGTGTGAGAATCGTCTTAGTTAAAAACAATGTATACATTTGTTTTATTAATTATTTTATTTCGTGTTTTGAGCCGCCAACTCTTAACAACTCAGAATGAGTGAGTGAGAAAATCATTGTAGTTGAGTTTAATACTTAAACGACATATCCAAGTGAAATGGAATTTAACAGGACAGCTGCAATTATTGAATTTCCCGTATTGTTTATTTAGCTCTCCTCTTTAAACTGAAACTTTTTATCTGATGAGCAATTTAAAAATAAAAACAAAACTACCTTTGTATAGGAGCGCGAGCGTCCTTGTGTATATTTTAAGTGCGCTCACCGGACGTAGGGTTTTAGTACCAATGATTGGGAGTTTATAGCTATCCTTATTTCTTCAACTTGTACATATAATGGCACTTCCTCATTTTCCCCTTCTGACGCACCATAAATTCCGTTGCATCACCATTATTATTTTGATTTATTATTTCATCGTTTCCTTAGACCACGACTGCAGTTTTCCTTACAATTTTGAGCTCGTGCTTAAAGTTAACAGAGTCTAGGAAATTGCTCTTTCGCCGGCAATCATTGCGGCGGGGTAATACGGAGCTGCCTGTTGAAATAACACAGCGGTTGCTTCCGCGTGGATGGAAATATTTATTTTGAGTAAATTGATAGCTCCTACAGTACCACTGCTCATTAACCGACCACGACGTCTCGTGCTTTCTGCTTGTCGACTCTGTTCGGTTGATGCACTATTCGGCCTTGGCCAGTTTTTTAATCTGCAATTGTTCATAATTTTAGAGCTTTTGCACATTTACTGAATGCGTAACCATGATCCAGTTGGTATGTTTCTCCCGTCACAAAGGTTACGGAGGCAGTCATCTCCCTCTGTAGCCATCGGATCTACTAGTTCTGGAATCTATCATTTGATAAAGTTAACCGGAAAACCTTAAAAAGATTTTAATTAACAGTGTCGTGGTCAAAGTAACAAAAAATGGAAAGAATTCAATACCTAATTTAAAGTAAACAAAAAATAAACTAAATATTATGTCATCATAAACATTTATATGATGATGACATGATAATAACATTTTAATATTATCTAGTGTGCTTTGTTCCAAATAGTAGTCTTCCATTTTCCTGAGAACCTAGTGCTGCCTAGATTGTTGTCGGTTTTTTGCTCGCCGCATGTGGCTTGTGCGCCCCACATTGTGAGATCGCGACGTGCGGATAATTGTTCATTACTTTGACCCACATCCGATTGTCCAAGTTCCATTTTAACTTCATATTAATGAATTCCAACTCTTTCTGTTATCAACAGGGTCTTACTTATATTGATCCTTTAAGGTATAAGGGAGACTAAGTAAGAGTTTTTAGTGAGAGTCTTGGTTTTTTTATTATTTAGTTTCACATTGGAGACCTCAAAAGGGCTATCTATTTTGAAGCACGTCCCATCCTAGAGCACGTACGTAAATCGTGAACGTCCACAATTTTGTAGTTAGGAGTATTTGTTGACTTTATTCAACCTACTTAAACTCGTGACGCATCGGAATTCGTCCTAGATTTAAATGATCGGCCTTCACTGTCTACAACAAGAAGTTTGGGGAAAACTTCTGTGTAAAAAGTTCGGCCGCATGCTGCTTTGTTGATCATTGTCTAGAGCGTTTTTAACGTTAACTACGATGATCTGCAGGTTCTTAACTATGCTCACTACGGTGGCTTCGATTACTTCTTGATAAGTAAGTAAGACAAGTATTTAACTTACTGTAATAGTTTTGAGTTTCAACGCAAGAGTCACCTTAAATCTGTTCATCGATGATATTACGAGGGGCGGCTGAAAAGTTCTAAGCCTAAGGTATGTTGAGGTTGCATATGCGTTAGCGATACTGGCCACTAAAAAGACCATTTAAAAAGTTAATAAATAAAAGAAAAAAATGTCGTCTTTTGTTTATTACATCTCGAGATATCCGACGCTAAAGGTCATCATGTGTGAATTATCAACGCATATCACGAAAATTGAGCACCGTGCAGTCATTAAGTTCCTCACAAAAAGTGACAAATCGCCGAAAATAATTTTTGAAGAAATGTCTAGTATTTACGGTGAATCTGGCCCTTCTCATGCCACTGTTAAAAAATGGAGTCGACTTTTTAAACTTGGACGGGAGTCGATCGAAGACGATCCTCGCTCAGGAAGGCCAATATCGGTTGGGACTGAAGAAAATACTGAAAAAGTCAAAAAGTTAGTATTAGAGGATCGGAGAATTAAGGTTTGGCAAATAGCTGAAGCCTTAGGTATTAGTAAGGAAAGAGTTGGAGAGATTTTGCATCAACATTTGCATATGACAAAAGTAAGTGCTCGTTGGGTGCCGAAAATGCTCACAGCTTTCGATAGAGAACGTCGTGTTCAAACTTCTCAGGCATTTTTAGAATTATGTGAAGAAGGTTTAGATGAAGTTTGTTCCCGCATAGTAACTGTTGATGAAACATGGATCAGACAGTATGATCCAGAGTCGAAGTCTGAATCTATGCAGTGGATCGAAAAGGGTGAAAGGCCGCCAAAGAAATTCAAGGTTCAAAGATCGGCGTCTAAGCTAATGGCCACCGTGTTCTGGGATTGCGATGGCATTCTTTTAATAGACTATTTGGCGAAAGGCTCTACAATAAATGCAGTTTATTATGCTGAGCTATTAAGAAAAGTGCGACAAGCCATAGTCGAGAAACGAAGGGGCAAACTGAGCAAAGGCATTTTGTTTTTGCAAGACAACGCCCCCGTTCACACCGCTCGTGTTGCCAAGCTTGCTCTGAAGGAAACTGGCTTCGAGGAAATTGATCATCCACCTTACAGTCCAGATCTGGCCCCTAGTGATTATTTTCTATTCAGCAATTTGAAGAAAGATTTAAGGGGAAAGCGATTTGGCAGTGATGAAGAGATGAAGGCGGCTGTACAGGAACATTTCGACAGCCAAAATAAAACTTATTTTTTTAACGGTCTAAAAGCATTATTTAAAAAATGTAATAAATGCATTGAATTAGAGGGAGATTATATTGAAAAATAAAAATAGTAAAAAAAATCTGAACCTTTTTTTTCTACCTTAGGCTTAGAACTTTTCAGCCGCCCCTCGTACACAACATGACTTTTCATAAAAGCTAAAGCTACTTAAGGTACAGTCGTTATTAACGAATCATTAAAACTCCATAATCATTTCAGCTCAATTTGTGTCATGACTCACGGAATGTATAATGATACAGTTTAGCCTAACTTGGGTATGAGCCGCGTGCCAACAATAGTTACTTCAATGAGTGGTTGCGCCGAAATTGAAAGTGAGTGGGCCAGTCCACGTGCGCGCTATCCGCCGTATCTGGCGGGCTATCTGTCACATCGCAGCCTCTAATTGTATCTATCTTACTTCTCCGGTCAGTGCATACCTTCCTGACAATCTCACAGCGGGCAGCGTTCGGAAGTGTTATAATAGACGTTGATGAGTTGCAAAGAGAAGGCAATTACTTAATATCCTCATCATTATTTATCTTAAAGTTAATGCTTCATATTTTCAGGTTACATTAAGACATATTTATGTGATTAACATTTAACATTTTCGTTTTCATCACATTGATAAAAGCACCTCAGTTCAGGCTCCATCAAGCGTTGACAACTATGAGCTGTTTTGTTAATAATAAGCATCGTAATTACTTACAGATTCAAAAACTAAATTGTGAAGTCGTAGTTCGTTTAACATTTTTAATATTGTGTCGGGAATACGCATATTATTCATGACTATAAAATGTATGGTCTATGATTTTGCTCACATTAAATTTAATAACTGAATAAAAATTAACCGAATGAAGTCATTGTAAAAGAGAATTACATAATGGGATCTGAATGCTACAAAGTACGATAAGCCGTCATTATCTGATGGTAGGGTATAAAAGTGGCGCGACGGCACCACGATAATTTGAATGCTTATTGAAGCTATCTCGCATATTTTTTGCACGCAAAATGGCGTTCCAGACTCATCGCCTTCAAACAGTGTAAATGGGAGAACAAATAGACGAGCCAGACGTACAAAAACTGCAAAAAGTAAAAATAGAAAGCCTTCAGAGAAAGGGCCCTCATTTAGAACTTTTTTACGTTATTACAATACGTTACAAATCGTGGCTGGCATGTGGCGATTTATACGACTTCACCTATAATTTCAGTCTAAATTATAGTCTTGGATCAATCATAGGCTCAAATATAAACTGCTTCTTTGGAGAGGTCATTCATTTTGTACCTTAGAACAATGCAGCTTTCGATAATTTCGATTCTCGCACTTTTGTTTTCCTTCTGTTGTACAATTTGCTGAGAACCTTTGCAGGAAAAACGTTTTTTGCATTAACACTTTTATTTTATTAGAACAGTTTAAACATATTTCATCAGCATACAAGTATTTTGCCGAGAATGTAATGATTTCAGATGAAAAGTTTTCTACTTCGCCCTACACCTACAACACAGTGTATTTATTTATTTTATCTTAATTGTATAGAAATAAGTACAAATGGCGGACCTAATGCCTAATGGTATTTTCTATCAGTTGACCAAATAACCAATCAGAAATTTACAAAGTTTAATTATGAAAAGTACGTTCCCTATTTATTTTATTCTACTGTCAGATAAAACTTTAACAGCATTTCTGTAACGCATTGTATTGCTGGTACTGCACTGTTGGTTAATGATCGTGATCGCACATCTTTATAGGAAGATCCGAGACCATTCCAATTACACACGTCGTTGTGTTTTCGTACATTCTGTAGGTGTGTTTGATTTTTTGTGAATTTACGTATTTGTTATAATCCCAAGACATATATTAAGCATAAATCACTTTCTTTAAGCGTTTTATGTTTGTAATACTGCGATAAAAGGCCTTACAAATGTGCTATACAATACAATACAAAACACTTTGTTGTACACCAAACAAACAAATTACAGAGAAATAGCACCATTTAAAATAGACACAGCTAAACAACAGGCGGTCTTATCAGTGATTGGCGATCTCTACCAGACAACCTTCGTCAATGTATTCTTCAATATATTTAATCAAATTAAAAGGCAAATATGTATTACTTTTTCTAATTTGACGACACGCTGGCCTAGTAGGGAGAGACCCTGCCTCCGAAGCCAGCGGTCCTGGGTTCAAATCCTGGTAAGGGCAGGTATTTGTGTGATGAGCGCGAATATTTGTTCCGGAGTCTTGGATGTTTTCTATATATTTAATTTTATATTTCTCTATATAAGTATGTTTATCGTTGTCTAGTACCCATAGTACAAGCCTAGAGCTTAGTTTGGGACTAGGTCAATTTGTGTGACATTGTCCCATGATATTATTATTATTATTAATTCGTGGAGAACCATCTATATGTCTCATATATCCCGACTCTCGCTTATTTCGTTTGTATTACCATAGTCATCAAATCATAATTATCAACAGCGAATTAACTCAATCAGCAATGCAGATAGACCATTTTAAACTTTCTTGGCAGTAATATCTCTGCAATTGCTTGTTAAATCATATCTTTAAAACGATTTCGAGATGGTGCAATTTCAAGCGGGCTATATTTATTAAGTCAAAGGTCTCGATAATAATGGCTATTACTATGTCTGGCGTCATTAAAACTTAACATGTGGTTATAACGGCAAATAATTGAAAGTGACAAGGTTCAAATAGAAGCTAATTTCCAACAATTATCATCAAAGCTGGGATTACGATTCACTTGATTTGTTATACAATTTACAGCTGTAGAAACCTTTGTTAGTTGTCAAGTTAGGTTCCGGAAAGCGAAAATACGGATGTATTATGGTTGAAAGTTTTCCAATTCCCAAAACGATTAACTAGCAATCATGTGTTATTTTTCAACGATCATCATGTTACGGTAGTAAGTGCAATAAGGTAATGGCGAAATGCTATTTCGCCTGGGGACATCTACATTGATTTAAATCCGATTCTTTTACATTAGAAAGTGATCCCAGATCGCGTGAAGATAAACACTGCCGCCATTACGAATAATGGTGACGCTTCCGGGTATTCAAACATTTTGTACGGACCAACTGTTCGACAAATAGATAATGATAATCACGCTCGTTATTTGAATGACTAGACTCTATCAATTACTGCTTGTTAGACTTAAGTCAAATTACGAGCCACTTAAACGCTTAGCAATATTAACGTGTAATCGTTACGATATTCTTTCATTCAATTCAGCTGCATATGTGTTCGGGAAAGTGAATTTAGTAGGTTAAAAGGACAAGCAGAATATAAAACCTGCGACACCCGTTTCTTTGACCATAATGGCCAAAACCGATACAGTTATTTTACCGTGCACTTTAATTGAGTGGAATTTAAATGGCGCCCAACGCATTCCATGGGGTACTAACATTAAAGAAAACTTTTAAAATGGCGACACATACCTACTTTTATTTTTACCGCTTAAGCTTTGTTTACCGTCAGTTGACCTCTGAAATATATATTTGTTCTGTGGCAAAATGCAAGCCAAGTTCTGAATTGAATCATCGAGAATTCTTCCGTTGGATGGAAGCTTCGGCTCCGTTAGAATTCTCTGCAATCCTGGCAAGTACTCGAGTAATTTGCCTTTTTATGCACGAACAAAGTGAAACTTATTACACATTGTGAATAGCGTTATTACCGTCGCGGGGTTCGCAGGAGCTTGTGGGAACAACCCGGGGGACCTGGTGCGATGAACCCCGTGCACCCGTTTTTCCTCGCAATAATCTTGTGCGGCTACTTTTTGTTCGTCCTTATTAATTTTAATATAAGTTGCAATTTATTGCGAACTTGGCCTATTATTTAGTAATAAAGTGATACTATGTTTTACTTAAAGCGTGCTATTAAGTAATGTTATGCTATCTATTATATTGTAATTTTGTAAATTCTCAACAAGAAACTTAAAACGTTGTGTTAAAATGTATGGAATGAGGTTTTATAAAGCTTTTCGTTTTCTTATAATTTTGCTGGAAATGTTATTAATGCTATTGCCAGGCTTCGTTATTTCTATTTCATAAGGCATCAGGATTAATTTATTTTTTAAAATTTAACCCTCTAATTTCTTAGATATTTGCTAAGAAAAGCTTGTATTTATTATACATGATCACTGGACAAAAGTAATGCTAACTGGTAGCAACTATTGACCCCTAACAGTTCCTGAGCGATCTCTATCTATAATTGGACCTGTTGATCGTTGACCTAGCTTAACCGCTCACCTTTGTTACCAGAAGCGAAACACATGCAATTCTTAACCTAAATGGCTTGTTTGATCAAAATCATGGAGTTATCGTAGCATCACTTGTTTTTAGAAAGATAGTGATCTACTCCCCATTCACGCTTTTAATGCTACAGCTCGGAACATTTCAAAAGTGAGCAACTATTAAGTAATAGATATTAAGACATTTCTGAGAGTTGACAACAAAAATGACTGATTGTTAAGTTTCTTGCGTCGCTTCTTACCATTGGTTTTCTCTTAGGAAGCACTGTTAGAATCACCACCTAGTTAAAAAGTGCGTGTGTAGACTTCAGATTACAAAAATATAAATCATGTTATAAATCGTTTCCTGTTTTACACGCAGTTACATTTTTTTCTTTCTCCATGTTATTATAAGTAGTTATCAAGTAAATAAATGTTACATTACCGTTTTTGAGCTAAAGGTTACCCTGTCTATTGGAGCGTCTCTGGTGTTCCTTCCTACCTACACTTTGACAGGTGCTTGTCACGCTCTGGACGCCGAAAATGTGGCCTGCCCCCTTAACCTTAACTGTTCTATTTGGCGCAAACAATGAGAGCTCTGTTGCGAAAGCACGACCGGCACCGAACTCCCAATAAGGCAAGCTTTATTGCATTAGTTTATATGGAATCCACTTTGATCTAGTTAACAGCGGTCAGAATGCCTTTTATATCTTTTGTTATGATTTGATGGGCAACTTTCAATTATGTCACACCGTTGTTCTGATAATTAATACTGATTGTACTAACGTGCAATTGTCGCATCTTTTCGCATATATAAGTACCTAATTAAAAACACAAATAATCTGTTTTCTGACCTAATTGACTGAACAATGATGCCAAGACTTTAATAGGCTCGTTTTTAAAGATTGTTGACATACATACATACATAAAGTCACGCCTTTATTCCCAGAGTGGGGTAGGCACAGCTACAGAATTACCAACAACTCAAAAAAACTTGTTGATAATTCTGTAACCACATTTTGCACAATCAGGCTACGATGTTTACCAGTGTATTAGTGACAGGTTGCAAGCCCATCGCCTCACAGTACTACAAGCCCTTATTCCCTTATTGTTGACATTGTAATATAAATCTCGCATTTCGGATTTGGTTCTCCAATCAGACAAAAATCAAAAACCAGTTCCTTTTATCTGGAAATAAATCCACAGAAGAATCGCAATTCTGTAAATAGTTAAGTACGTACGTGTTGGGGGTGTAAATTACATGAGAGTTCGCGACCCGTTTATGCAAAGCAGCAATGGAATATGTTATTTATTGGGTACTTGATACTGTAATTTTAGAAGTGTCAGATGTTAAATTTAGTGCCTAAAGTTGGTTCTTCAAACGGAAAGATTTTTCGTAAAACGTTTTCAATTTTGAATGTGATTGCATGTTTTCGTTCTCACAACTGACAGCTTTTGTTCACGAAAGAAACGGTGCTAACCTGATATCTATTAACCCGGATAATATAACATTGTAGAAAAAATCAATTCCGCTAACAATATCGCAACGAAATGGGAAAGTGTCGAGACTAATTCGTACTACGCTCACATGGCATCAGTGATACGAACTATGGGCTGGAAAAAAAGAAAATAGTCAATTGAGGCATAGCTTCTGTAACATAGCTGGTTAAAAAGTGTTCACACAAAATCGGCACTCTTACCAATTTGTCGGTACATTAGCTTCGGTAACTCGGCCCCAGTAATTACGATTACGCTTACGCTTGCTATTGTAAATGCAATGTGCCTACAAATGCTCATTTCTTCTAGATTCAATGAGTATTCGTTACTGACAATTATGTGTTTCGAATGAAAATCTCATACATGAACTTAGCTTAGCTAACAACTTTTTGTAGAGCTTCTAAATAAGTATTTTGAATAAATTTGGAGCAGCGACAGGCTTTTTTTGAAACAATCACTGTGGGAAACGAAATTTTGTCACCTTGGTGCGCCTAATTTAAATTTACTGTTAGGCGCGTCATAAACTTTTTATCAGTAGCGTTCGTTGTCATTCCTGCAATTTAGGCCTTGACAGTGGCATTGATAAATAAAAAACCTTGGCCTTCAAGCAGATTGCTCCTGTGCCAAGTTTTTGCATGTTCTGTAAATAATGTGGCTTCTGCGGTGTTGGTAATGCCTTTTTACCAGCTTTCTTCTTTGATTGGAGTACAGACAATGTCTTAATTCTGTGCGTAAATATTTGTACAATGTTGTTATGACGAATCTTGTTGTGGATTTTGCCCTTTGTAATATACACTCGGCGTCAAAAAAAGAGGTCTCACAGTCATACCTCATACGTTATCTTAGACGAAATATTTATGGTTTATATCTGCTTCGTGTCAAAATTTCAAAAGGTACGATTGTTTTTGACGCCTAGTATAGATGAAACGAACATCGAGCGATATCCTACACTATTTACGTCAGTAAATAGTAAGTAAAAGAGGTCACAGGGGTGTGACCTCTTTAACAGTTAATGATGCTTTTTGCGGAAATGTCAACGTTTATTTCCCTGACGAATCCTGTGTGTAAAATGATGAAAGTTATAAATTACATTTAAAAAAAACACGGAACCTTACTTACCAACTACGTGTTCTTATTGAAAGAAACTAAAAATGTGCATTCTCGTTTATACAATACCTGAAATAAGAAAAAACAACAACATTAACATGATTTTCTGCTTCATCTCTGCAAAACAGAGCAGACGGCGGTTTAGTATAAAAAGTATAGCAGACAGCATTAGAGAGGCGTGGAAGCTATGCGTCTACCCAAGGTATCCGCAGCTCCCTATTAATTGAATTCCACATTAACCTGACGCTGCATCACATTGCCAGCTAATCGCACTTCTGACATTCTATGTAGGTTGCAACACTGGGTCAATGGAACACTGCACGCGCACTTTCCTGCACCTCTCTTATGCAGAAACACCGCTTGTTTACAGCCTCTCGGATGCCCAGTGACTTATGCCTCCTAGCGAATTGTAATTGCATATTCGTGCACGTGAATTAAAATTACATCTTGCCTTTTCTCCACGCTCATTTTAGATCATTACGTTACATTTCCCTTTTGTTGAAGTTGAACCTTTATGGCTGCCTTTATGGTTGAATTATTATTTTATTGAATATCGAAATACTTAATAAGTAGATGAAGATGTTACATAATTGAGAGCATAATTAATACTTCTTACAAAGCACGCTACATTGTTCCTGATTTGGATGTTCATTTATTTTACTAGTGCATTGAATATGAAATTAATCCTATAATTAATCTGGTTGTTTTTGTTTCATTGTAAATTATGTTCAATGCCTTCATTTGAATGTTTAATATAAACAATCATATGCAAAAAATCTCGATGTGATGGGAGAGTCAAACCGAGTCCAATTAAATAATTTCGTTTCCCAGGCGTTTCTAGTACAATTGTAACGAAAGAAATGGTTGTAATTGACAATTTTATTGCCTATTCTTCTGGCCGCTGTAAATTCTCCCAAAAGAAGATCCGATCGGCTCGTGTATCTTAGAAGTCAAATGATTCGCCTATGCATTAGCCTACATAGATTTATCAGCCGTGGGCTAGCTTGTCAGATCGTAGAGGCGGCTCGCATACGTTTGCACGTCTGATAAATATCTTCGGGCATTGTTTTCTCATAATTTGCGGTGAAGCATTGATTCATTGCTCTCGATTAGATTGATAATGAGAACTACCAATGGTTTATTTGTTACAAAGAGGTTATTCATTTGATAAAATCTGGTAGTGTTTTGTTATTTTTGTTTTGAAAGTTATTTGGCATGCACGCTATTTTATCGATATTTATGACGCATGACAATCTGAACTGTCAAATACCTACAACTATAACAATCGTGACGTGCCTATTTTTTCGGAAAATAACATTATTTCGGAAATTTAGATATAACCAAATATAATCGTGTTTGTAAAAACGTGTACGGTTCCGGAGCCACGGGCACGGATGAGCAGATCACCTGTTAACACATCTGGGTCATTTTTTGTCTCGCATTTTCACTATTCAAACAAACGTCTACGAAGCGCTTTAGGTTTTAGACGTGCGTACGCATAATACCGCTAGTTTGAGTTTTATTGTTTCAAGTAACAGTTGCAATCAAATCTCTAAGCTCAATTTCTGCCTCGTAGAATTATACTGATTACCGGAATGGTGTAACGTAACTGGCCCTCGATTAATTATTGTAAGGTGTGTATGTCGCTTTATTTGGTTTGGTAAGGAGTTCAAAGGTACATTAATGGATTACTATTATGACACCCGTTTGATCATTCTCTCCTTTCTCATAAATAAAGTTGTATTCATAAAATCATTAGTTTTTTACTGTAGGTACGTAAGGATTTTATTCATATTAAAAAAAAACTTAAAATTTGAACAGGCAAGTTTAGGAAGTAAAGACGGTATTGTTGCTTTAAATTTTCTTGATCACATTTAAAAAGTACCGTTTATAATGTTTCCATAGTCGTAGCCAATTTTGTGAATAAATTATTATTGTTATCTATTTCTTATTATGTTTTCAAAGTTGCGTGGCTTAGTTAGGCGTGACGCACCGTTTTGTCGACTGCTCTTGCCGATACGGTCTACATGCGCCCGAGCATCTAACGCTAACCCTTGCTTTCGGCTTCTCTGTTTTCATCTTCAGGGAAAGTATTTAATTTCTCTTCTATGGTTACTAGTTGTTCAGGTAGAATAAATACAATTTCTTTTCAAACGTCTCACATAAGATTGACTTAGATTAACTCTCAGTAATATAGCGCTGTAAGAATTGTATCAGTTGTATTGTTTACAAATTCTTTCGAATCGCTCTCAAAATCCTGTTAGATTTCATTTATTTTCCCACGCGTTATTGATTATTCAACTAATGCGCATCGCGAATACCTGACAGTGGTGTAACAGTAGTAATTATTTAAATTACCTACACTCGTATGCGTTATTCTCTGCAGCGGGCTTTCTTTTTGTTTTATTGCTACAAGTAATGCATTATAAAGATGATGTGCTACGGTAACACCACAAATGTAATGTAATTACTTGTGAACGTTATTTGGAGCCGTATCGATGGCATAATAATAAGTTTAACTCTCATTTTATTCATTTCAAAAGTATAAAGTGTATAGTGACACAGTTTTATTTGAAAACGGTTCTGTTTACCTAAAACTGCTATTATGCTTTTCTCTTTTATAGCAATATTATGACAGCGGAGCGGGACTTGCAACGGTATATTACGAATGACGATGTAATTATGACAGTCAGCAAAGTGGGATCTTCGGGCACGACCACAGCCCAGTTCCGAGGTGAAATGCAAGGTCGGGAACCGCTGCTTATTGTGTTTGTAAACTTTTTGTCATGCGTCTCACCGAGTATTGTTCGACTGCTGCTCTACTCCATTGAGACGGATATGCCGTGCGATACTCGACTCGGAAACGTCTGATTTTTTCCATCTTCCGTGATAGTTGACGATCGCAAGCCCCACTTATTTTGACGCAAGTATGCATTTGTTTCTCTACGATTAGCCGTGTTCTTCTACCTACCTCGTTGTATGATGTCTTTTATCATTTAATTTTATCTTAGTATTGTATCCGAGAACTATATTGTTAACATTATGAATTGATGTTCAAATTCTAAGATCAGGATATGGTGCAATGGCTTCGTAAATCTTCTGATACTTTATTACGTGTGCATTCAATATGTGCCGTGTTAAATCATAAAATTCATAAAGTCTTTTGACTATATCCAGCCACGCAGCATTCACGAATTACCTACGTATTTATAAATAGAAAGACTTCATTTAAGTGCCAATGCGAGGTCTTTTCACAGAATAGCGAGTTCATGTTTCATTTGTGATTTATTTTGTTTTGGTGAGGTTTATGTTCACAAATAAAGAACACTTCCTTGACTTTAATATGAAGCACAGGTATTTTCAATAAAATATCAAATCGAATCATATCAAATTTATGTTATTATGATGTAAAAAGTACAGTGAGACTGTAAATAGAGAATGATTTGTGCAGTACCAGATGTTAAGGCATTGTCAAATCGGGTTATAAAATGGTAAGCTGTTACGGAACCCGGTTTTGATGACTTAACGGCTCATAAAGTCGTTCCCCGTACTTCCATGCGGTCCCGGCTCGGGCGCGAAGTGGCTGCGGTTTGCTTTAAATCCGAAGTGGAAATGAGCTAGCAGTTAACGTCTGTATTCCCCTCGGGGCTACAACCACAAATCGTCGAGGGGAGACTGGGCTCTTTGAAGTTGTGTTTCGTAATGGGTTGCGGAGAGTCGCGCCGCGGATGGCTGAGGTCCTCACCTGTCGGGTGCCGTTAGCTGTTGTGTTGTACAACCTGTGAATCGAATGGTAGCTGTTTTGTTGAAGGACTTGATCACTACCTTCTTTTAACCGATTCTCTATCTTTTTCTTCTGTAGGAACATATAAAACTATTTCGTGACTGAAAGACGGACAGAGAGAAGACAGCATAAACCACTGAATCTAGAAACTTTAAATCTGAAGGTAATATTACTTGGGTACTACTAAAAAGGAAATTGTCCCCAAACGGGAGAAAATATAAAAATATGGGGACGAGCGGGAAACTAACTGTACACGTGCGAAGTCCGTCTGAAGGTCCTGTAGTAATTTAATAAGCCTTGTCTTGTGATGGATGGACTATGGATTGAACCAGAATATCAAATAAAATGGTTGAAATTAAGGAGTAAATGTATGTTCTATCTCATCATCGTTATGCACTACGTAATGTTTTTGCCACGTAACTATTATTTAGCTTTAAGATATGGCATGAAGCTCTAACCATTTGCGGACCCTGTTATTTGGAGTCATTAAAAGAGTACCAGGCAATTGTTACACCTTAGTCAATTAAAAAAGCTCTCGCAATGCCTGAATGCCTGCCGTTTACCTTTCCATTTATCTTTGCAGAAAAGGTGCCTCCATCTATTTTCATTTGCAATTAGAAAAACTTTAGTTTATGAAAGGTTTCAGTTATGTTTTATGCTTGTTCATAGATTTTACGGTAAAATAGTGTTTTATTGTAACATTTAATCGATTTAATGATTTTGAATGACGCATGAAATTCCCTTGCTTAATTTAAAAGAAGTAAGCAGCTAAACAGACAAACAGAGATAGGTTCTAAAACTTTTTTTTTATAATGAGTACCTGCCTGCCTGCCTGCCTGTATGCCTGTTTTGGAACATCAAATGAAGATATTATTAAGAAGTAAAATGTTTGAGGTGTTTCTGCTCGGATTCAATGAAATAGGAACACAATAAAAGTTTTTCAAGTAGGTACAATCAATAAAAGGGCAAATTTCTTACACTTACTTACATCAATATCCTGAACCGTTGCGTTATTTTTCTTTAATTTCTTAGCAGAAGCTAAGCTATTCGTTAAACTTTTATAATAAAAGTCTTGAACAAAATTGCTGTTTTTTACAACATTGTGAATGGCGTATTGATAAATTATTAACAATACGTTAGATTTTTTTTATTTTTTTTTTATGTTAAGGAGAAGGCACCCGAGCACTCAGGCCACCTGATGGTAAGTGGAATCTGAGACCCATAGACATTAGAATTCTCAAGACATCAAGAGATGGCATCCTAAGACCTCAAATGCGTTGCCAACCCTGAGGACTAAGATGGAATGCCTCAATGCTAGTAATTTCACCGGTTGTCTTATCCCCACACCGGAACACAACAATGCGAACACTGTTGCTTGGCGGGGTTGGTTAATGGATAAGATGGTGGTAGCGATCCGGACGGACCCTGCACAGGGTCCTACCACCACTAACCCAGATACCTACTTCAACTTAGATGTTAAATCATATAATATGAAATGGCTGCGGCTACTATCAGTTATCGTTGCTATAACTATTTGTAGCTAGTCTATCCTATACTGATATACGGCTCTAAAGATTTCTATTAAAATAACAGAATAGGGGTTTTGCGTGTGCAAATATTTTTTACGTGAAGTTAAATATTCTCTGTCAGTATGTATTTTGTATCATTTCAAGCAAATTATCATCAAACTACTCACATCAGTCATGATAGCCGCTTCCGTCTTTAAGTATACGGCCACTTTTCGAAAATAACTATGTACACTAAGTTCCCGGTTGCTCTGTTAGAGTAATGACCACATGCAGTCTCCGGCGCAGGCCTGCCGTGTCAATCCCGCGTCCCGCGAGCACTGACGTGGATATATGATGCACCTGATTGAAAATTCGCCATAGCCTGTTGCCAATAAGCGACGGGTTTGATGCATCTGTTTACGTCTGCCATGTAGACCGGGCGGTGATTTATGTCTTTGAAGAATTTAGTTTTGTAATGACTTTTTACGTGATTGGCTTAGCTTAGCTTTTTCAAAGAGCGTTAGATGCGAAATGTAAGTTATGAGAAAAATAAGAACATTGAACATTTTTCGTGGCTCTCGAGTAGAATTCGATTCAGTAGGGCTAGACAAGTTGCAGTCGACAATCGTTAGCGATTATGTTTCGATTGAAAAACAATGGAAATGACGTAAGCTACCGAGATAGTACCACGTGACCATCTCGGTGGCTTACGTCAATTCCGTACATTTGTTTATTGAAACATAATCGCTATCGGTTCGAATTCAAGTGTTACTGAGTATGCTTCCAAAAGTTAACTAAATAATATTATATTTTCAATTACATGCCTTTGAAAAATTTGTAAGTATTACCGCATTAAGTTTGTTTCAAGTCAAAACACAGTTATGTTCTGCAATTTGAACAGCTTCTAGCCTTAAGTTATGAATCCCTATTAGCGCTGTTCGCAAGTGGTGCATAGAATGATAAATGAATATTGCCTGCAATGCGATGCACCGCTTTGCAATTTCAAGTAACACATTACAGCCAACAAATCCACAATTAGCAGAACAACCATTTATAATTTGCTTTTTAAACTTTTGGAATATTTAGCACACTCCAGTACTGTGTTAATTTTGTGTTTCAACCGGTACACAAAACAATTTTAGCGAAATTGTGTTTTACCGTCTAGGGTCGAGGCAGTCACCTGCCTTATGATTGGTTTGTGTAATTTCGCGTGGCCGCGCGAACTGCAAGTAACGGGCTGCGACGGGCTCTCTCGGATTATAACCTCCTGACATAGTTACATTGGTTTCTTCATCAAATTGATTCCAACCTGCCCTGAGATGCCACGACCTAGGGCCAAGAAGGGCCAGGAGCTGTACGATGTTATACTATAAAGTCACGTTTGAGCAATAACGATCCAAGTACGAAATCTTACAAAGGTGTATTTAGTTTAATCGAGTTATAAATCAACTTTTTTTATCAAAGGTTTGCCATAGCTATTGGGACAACTTTTACCGAAAAAAGGAGAGAAGAGAGTTTAAATATTGACTCCCATAAGCTAAACATTTGTTTATCATGTACAAAAATAGGGCAAATAAAAGACGCTAAAGCTAGCGTGTACACCTTGAAAGCATTTTCATGAAATCAGAAAGTTCGCGACCAACAAACTTGTGGGAAAATGCAACACTGACATGTATGTATGTATGAAGTATGCTTGCTGTTATGCTATTACTAAAATCTCAACACGAAAGTTGGAAATATCAAGCTTGAAATCTAATGTAAAATTAAATTTATCCAAAAGATCCTAATCACAGGACAAAATAGTTATGAATAAACCTTTTTTTAAGGGTATGTAGTCAAATAATCGAACTTGAAAAAAATATCGGAAAACCCTCGGAAATGGTAAAACTTAGGGCGGGATTATTTCTTTTAACGGCGGCTACGGAAACCTTTATTAATTACGCATGCTCACGGCCTTTTTAATGACACCAAAAATACAATATTAACCGGGAAAGGTCCAGTTAAATCGTAAAGTACCTATATTTTACACTCTTATTTATTTTAAACTAGAATACCAGCACAATTCTTAGAAGCATTTGAATGTTTGTCCACCTACCCGTACATATTGGTGCTGCTTGAAAATCAAGGGCCCTTTAACAGGTTGACAAACATGACGTTCTAGAAGTAGTTGCAGTGACGAGTCCACTCGTGACTCTGACATTAGCGCCGCTGACCCGCGAGCGATTCTCACGGCGCGACTCGGTTTCTGGGTCGAAATGCGATATGGAAATATAGGTACGCCGTAGTGTATGCTGAATATAAAGGGCTACGTAGAATCATTGACACCCATAACTAAAACGATGACTATTACTTTGCTCCCAGTTTTCTACACAAAGGGCTATTACCGTTATTAAAAGTAGGTTACCTTTAGGTATAAGGGATTCATTTCGTATTGTTTTTCGGATGTCAGTATTTTAGATTAATTTTTCGTCACGTCATCAGCCAATGTCGTCTTATAGAAATTTTAAAGTAATAAGTAATAAAATTCTTCAACCGAGGAGTAGTTGAAAAACAGTACAGCTAGAACTCGCTATTGTGCATTTTCTGTTTGTAATATTTTTACGGTCCCCAGCTATCCGAGATGGTCCAAGTTTGCTTCCGCCATTTTGACTCGGTTGATGTACAGCCTTTGGGCGACCGTACCGGCCCCCATAAATTTGCACGATCCATTGAGGTTTGAATTTGCTTGCGGTGAGCCGGACAAAGACGCTAGCAATCTCTCTGTAGAATGCCGACGCTTTCAGGAAGCAAGCATAAAATGCTCATGCTTCAAGTTTAGTATATTAAAAACACTTAAAATTTTCGACTTTGTGCAATCTTTTAAATAGTGTCTAACCTTTTCTCTAAAGGTTATTTACACCATGTTATAAATGACAAAAGGCCACTATTAACGGTACTCTTTATTGAATTACGTTTTGTCTCGAATCCGAGCACCTTATTTTACGTTTACCTACTAAATAAAACACGACTAATTCTATTAATCTGTTTTTGCGTTGGTGCTGTCGTCTTTCAATTAAAACCGGGTTCTAGTTTCCGGTCTGCTAGCTACCTTTTCATGCCCTCGGGCCCTCACCCTGCGACACAATACGACTCCAAATTATCCATCTGCGGCTTCTCGCAACGCCTCCATTGTGCCGGTACCTTGGAATTTGTGAGTAACGGGAGATGGCTTGCACTTGACTCGGCTATAAATGTGCGTAAGATGCATTTCGCTATGCTTTCAGCGCAATAGGCACATTGTGCACAGCACACCCGATATTACACTGTCTAAGTAACTGTTACAATCTGAACAGGCTTAGCTGCTACTAGAAAATTGTGAATGCGTGCTTTTGCACATTGCCATTATAAGTGTAAATTTACAGCAAAAGACTTTACACGCGTGATAATACTTTTTTATACAAAAAATGTATTTCCTCGTTATTATTTTTGCTTAATAAAATAATGCTTTGGTTGGTGTGAGAAAAACAGCAACATTTCCATCACTAGTTATTAGAAATTTTGCGTTTCATTGTTTCGTTATCTAATACTTTTATAACCCTCATTATTTTTAATCGTCAACCGTAATTAATTATACACGTGTGCGTCATTATTGTCGCGTTTCTAAAGGTTGTCTTTATTGACAGTTGAAAAGAAGCGTGAAAGCATCCATCCATTGTGGCTGGCCACATCAATGATTTATACAATGCTACCGACGTACCGACAACGCCTAATTACCCTACAGATGGTCGGAATCAACTAGCAACTCATTTAGGAAAATGAAAAGGCCGTTTCAACGCGCCCGAGTCTTCATTCTCAATTGTTGCCCAGTTAGTGGTAGGTTGGTTACAATAGCTGGTAAGGTTATCAGACCGAATGATGAGGCCTTCAGATTCAATTCAGTTGCTTTCACCCATTAACTCTCCTTTGTAAAATAACTCTATAGACTTTGGGGTCGTCAAAGTCAATAACGTTATATAATGATGATACTAATAAGTATAAATTATTGTCCTTTACGTGTTCTTAACAAGGAAGTCGGGCGTATAAGCGGTTGAACTCTCTCAAGTAAGACCTTAATAATAGGTAGATTCTCTCTCGTAGCATGCTGCTTGAACCAGAGGTTAATTGCGGTTCTTAGTAAATGTAGATTCTGCACTTTTTCTAAGAGATGTATCTGGTATGTGATACTCGTACATGTCACATTTTATGTGTAATACAATTTACTTTGTGACAAATGATGTCATCTTAGAAATGACGGGTGCCACTATGTCCATCAACATCGCATTAGCTTAGATATGCATCATGATGTTTATCATCTTTATGATATAGAGTAGTGTAGCTATTTGTGACGATGAGTGTATTAAATCGGTACCAAGATTTTTTACAAACTGTGTCTCGTCTGCAAGCATGTTAATGTGTTTATTGTTATCACCTTTAATAATGCTTAACGATATATCCATTCTTTACGTTTCATATTGTGTCAAGTCAAGCTGTGTATAACCATTCAAATCTCACGATTGTTACCGTTGTGTCGGTGGGCGGGTGACCCCATTCTAGGGAGCTACTGCCATATAAGGGCTCCATTAGTTACTGGAGGGCAGGTATAATTGTCTATACAACCTCATTCGTTAGCCTCTGAAGTGTAGACCGCCCTGTCAAATATGAGATCTGTGGTTTCTCTAACGTTATCTTTGCATAATAGCCCACGTTCGTCTATAAAAGGTAATTGTGGATCGGACCTTCTTTCTTTTTAATATCATTTGCTCAGATGTAAACATCAACATTCCGGATTCGACATATCATAAACATTAGTTGCGCTTACATGATAAATCTCTGAGATATTTAACAATTTTAACGTTCGTATTTAACTATATATTACTGAGCTTATAATAAAGGGTATTTGCAGGGATAATAAGGGTTTTGAACTAAATAAATGAAACTGTTATGCAAGACAGGAAGCAATGAGAGGCATCCTACAAGCTTTTGCAAAATGGTCTTGGTCCTTCAGCGGAACCGGTCATAACACTCGTATTGACGACATTGTAACGTCTAAGGATACTCGTATTAAATATAAATGATCCTTCGAAGGCGAAAGACAAACTACTGAGCCCATGAAATAATCTGAACCTGTTTTGATTTAATGGAACTGCCCACGTGCTCTTGAAATGTTTGCTACGTAGTCTATTCTAGTTTACTCTAGTTATATAATAGTTCGGTACGTATTTTAAGCGTGAATTTTGCATTGCTGTGTCGTTTTAATTTATATTTATGTTAAACCCACGAATGGTAACAATTATGACAAGAACCCTTATGCCGAATAGACCTTACGCCAAATAAAGAAGACTGCTGAGATCTCGCTGTAATCTAATATTCGATGTTGCTTAGACCAGTAATGTCGAAAAGGGGTCATTCTAGACCTAGTCTAGATTGTGTTTTTAGGGTTTAACAATTAAGTGACTTTAATATTATAAAATTAGGATGGAAACATTCTAAAGAAAAACATTTATAAAAAAGTTTTAGAATTAAGTAATACACACAAAATATATAATGGAATTAAGAACCTCCTTCTTCGAACTTAAATCGGAAGCCACATAAAGTAGCTAACTGCGGCTACTTTATGTGATATATATGACTCTGTTTCAGCGATGATTGAAGTGAGAGGAAATCTCGTAACCTGTATTATTTATAGAACCTGTACCTTGCAGTAGGAAATGCTTCATTAGCATCATCAGTGCCTTAGTATAATTTCACTATTATCCGACCACTTATTTATGTTGTAAAACGCGCTGAAGGCAAATTTAAATTAAGTATAAATGGCATTGAATGTTGATATGACCGTCATAAATGTGATAAATGCGGATGAAAGATACAAGTGAGGCTATATCACTAACGTTCGACACCCAATGCAAGACACTGGCCGTAAATTTCCCGATATCAAGCTACTAGCCGCGGATACCTTTCCTGCAATAAAGATAAAAAGATCGAAGTTAGATAAGATTAGCGCTGTAGTGAATTCTCCGATGCGTGAGCGTAGTACGGAGAGAGGTTTTCCACGAGATCCCCGATTCCCAGTTATCCGAGATAGCGGTGTCACGATATATATAAAGCCGTGAGTGCGGCACGTTCGATCGTTCCCCCGATACGCTTCCATCCGCGGATCTGTTATGAATCATGACCTGTCATAATGTTGCTTTGTGCTAGCTTTTGTCGTCACATACTTGATACCTTCGTGAGATTTTATGAAGTAACCACGATATCTCTACTATCATATTATAAAGGAATATCTGTTCCTTCTTCAATGCGAAAACGAATTTTCACACGACGATGTAAGCTTCTTATCTCAGGAATTCGAACCGTTTTAGATAAAACAAACCTTTGTGGATTGCCAGCAAAGTTTGGTTTATAAATGGACTTATATTCAAATGAAAGATTGCAATGTCAAGAAAATATTTTGATTAAAGTTGAACCTCTTTTTGTAAGTAGATATATTAATATATGATATAATACGTAATTATTAATTATTTGGTCGTGGTTAATTCAGTTTACTCTAATACAATTTTAAAGGTTCATTTACCAACAATCAAGTTGGAGATGCTGTTTACGAACATAAACAGAAAAAGCTGGACCCCCCAGGGAGAGTGAAACTAACTAGACCAGAGGCGACGTGGTTGAATAAGTTTCTTTAATTCCTTCCTAAATATGGAAACAGAGTCGTTGGTGCCGTATTGAAGTCGGTGTGCATCGGCGACACGAGCGACGCGCGCGAATTTCGCCCCGCGCGTGACACGCATGCATCAGTCTAGGCACGCATCTTCCGGACACCCTTTGCATTCGTGTAATGGAGCACAGTGGCACAAATAAAGTTTGACCCGCGTCAAATCAGAGAAATTGTCAAGTGATATACGTGCTCAATCCACAATGTAGGTTGAAACTTTCGTCCGCTTATAGCCATTTTAACCGCAATGCAAACAAGAACAGCGGTCACGTTTCCGAGATTGCGACCGGAATCTCTTAACTTCGATCATTGATATCGCGGACTACAATGATGTTAATTTGCGGTGTAAGAAACCAAAGCAATATTGTTTAATTACCAATCTATTTCGGCTTAGCGTTTGCTCTGGTCGAAAAAACAATCATTGCTGTTGAGTTCCGTCTTCTCACGTTCGAATGGTATAAATAGAAAAAATCACTTCGATTGCTTGAAAGGAATTTGGTCATTTAATCTTCACTTCACACATTAAAACAAGGCGAACAACTGATGATTATTCAAAGTCCATGATTGTTTCTCCCCTTTTGTATAAGTTTGTGAGTGTCGTGTATTTTAGTGTCTATCTTCTTTGTGGGCTGAACTGAAAATCAATGCTGTGAATCTGTGTTATTTACGTCATTAATGTTATTTCTTGTTGCATTTTCAAGGTTGTTTGTATTGTATGTATACAGAATGGACTTTTTACGATTTTTTATTTCATTTCCATTTAAATTTTTGACGCGTCTTATAAATGCTATTCGTTCAACATTGTGAAATTAAAAAACTTTTGCTTTCTAAATGTAACGCAATTTTTACATATGCCACAAAATGACGTTCGAATTTACTAAAAACCGCTTTTTGCGGTTTACATTACCTATTTTTGAATAATTTGAATAGAATAATAACCATAAAACACGGTTTTCGGAAAATATTCATGACCATTTTGTTACTTAATAAAATAATAAAATGTATGAGACAAACTAAAATCAAAACTGTACACAACTAAGATGCAAACTGGATGCTAAAGCTGTCAGAAGGAATTAATTATCAACTATGTTTCTATCTTAGTTGTGTCAATGCAATCCCACTGGCGGCCCTAATACCGATCGTCTATTAGACGCTAAGCCTGGCCTGTCGAATGGCCGCGCAGCGGACCATGGTGGATTGGATAAGGCAAAGGAAAAAAAGCACCACTACCGCTAACTGACACAGTGCTTTATTGAACACAATTCCGTTGGATGCAACAACGGTAGGCTGTACATTTAATCATGATAACACCAGTGAAGTCACTGATAATTATGGCAAGTGCTCGCTAATATTGAATTTTCTGCGTTGACCGCTTACTTACATGATATACTTTCCAAGACAGCTTTTTCTTCGCTCACGCCAATAATTTGTCTTCAACAAGTAATCTGAATTCATTATAGATTTTTAACCCGACCGTGTTCACTTTTATTACTGCGCAGATGGGAAAGTCGTTAGACATGAATTCACTTAACTAGACGTAAGATTGCACGTATGTCGTTTTCCATCTACTAGTCCTTTTGTGGAAACTGGCAATACGATGCCGGTGAGACTGTGACGGCTTTTGTAACTGTTTGTGTTACTCAAGCGGAGTTGGAGCTCGTTTAGGAGCTTGACGTTTAAATAAAAAGACAGCTGGTAAATAATGCATTTCGAGCACGTTCTTTGAAACAGTATTTTTCAATCGACTTCGGTGAATGTAAATACTTTAACAAACTCCTCAGGTTGCGTTTGTCCAACTAATACAAATTGTTTGCCGTCACACTTAACAACATTTTACTATGTCAAGTTATTCACACGTTCAGTAACTTTACCTCTTATTACCACCCTGTCTGAGTAGTTCACATGATTACTTGTGTGCACGAATTCAACGCAAGACACCAGTTAGGCGCATTCTTGTTTAATTATAACGTTAATGAAAATTTAGTAGCGTCATTTAAGTTGCTGCGGTATATTACGAGACAATTAAATGTTTTGCCTTTTGACCGTAGCTTTCCTAACATCAAGATGTAATTTGCATGTTCGGTCCAGAAGTTAAGCTTAAAGGAAATGTGCTTTTGTCTGGTGGGTATTGAGAATTTTGAATTTTTGGTTCTGTTGCTCCTAAAATACGATAAGATAATGTGAATTTACAACAAACGCCATGTGCCTCCTTTTACGAGTGAAAGTATGTTTTTTGAAAACACCTAAATGATCAAGTATGTAAATTTTAAACCACTCCTGTTTAACTTATTGACATCACCTGTAGACCATTTTAGCAGCAGCTGCAACAATTTATCAAAACAGTTCCAATAGTCACATTTTATGAAACGTAACGTAATCCTTCATTTTACACCAAGTGGTTTGTTTATTATTTGCATTTCTTGTCGAGATTGATAACTAGAACTTTTTAGTTTAGTTCTACCCAAAAAAAATACGAAACTAGACCAAGATCGTTCTACAGCTAGTGGTAGCATGTGAACAATGAGTTTCCAAGAACATTATTTGGGCACTATCTACATTTACTTCAAAATGTGCCGGCTTCCATAGAGTTGTCACCTGTGATGCCGCCGCGATCATCGCAGTGATAACGACTCTCAAAGTGGTTGTTTACGTCACTGCGGTCGTTTGTGATACGAGTAATCTTACGGCTACGAAGAACTCTAATCCCATAGACTAGATAATGTACTTGCCAGGTTAATCCAAGATGGGGAATACAGCTGCCGTAACGGTCCGATACTGATTTCAAACTGTGGTTATAAATTCGTGTTAATCTTAGCGGAAGATGGGAAAAACTTAGATATAACTATAATAATGCATGTATCATATAAGTCTAGTGTCACAAACTCGTACTAGTTTTTTTTCCTTTTGTGAGCGTCATTCGAAATTTAAAACTTTTTAACTTTAAAGTTATGTAGGTACATATGAAACTAAGTTGAACTATAAAAAAATACTTGAAGTGGCGTGGCATGGTTTGCCTATACGTTCATTTCGGTATTACATTTATTTCTATTACCTGCAATGTACGCAGATGAATGTACAATTTGGTATAAATTTAAAACAATTGTGTGTGTATTTGTTTGTCACGATTTAAATCAATCTATTTAGTGAAATCACTATTCCGATTTCACTCACGATCGATTCGAGTCGAGATTAATTCTTAGTCGGAACATTATAGCTCGGTGTTAAACTGTTGTTGTTGTTGTTGTAAAAAAGTGAATCATTATCCGATCCAATGTGTAAAGCGATCATTGAATTTCCGACTCTATTATGGAGCAAAAAGTGGTAGCAAAACATGTGTTAATGAAATTGCTGTCAAAGGCATCTCGACGCCGAATTAATTTTACTTTCAATTTTCTTGTAATGAATAGAGGGGTCAGCCGCACCGGTAAACTTTCGCCCGAGGCCTTTAATATAATGAATGTTATGCATACAAATTCGAATTCGCTAATGTTATGCCATCATTACGCTTTGTTTTTTTTTTGCCTGTCTCAATTATTATTTCTTTTGTTTCAGGTATGTAATGGAGCTTTTTAAGTGGGTAATTTACAGTATATTTTTCAATAGGTATCTCACTTTGTGCTTGATGTTGACTTTGGTCTAAAATCTTTAGATTAATTGTAAAAAACGCATACTTTATACCGCGATGTCATGTCTTAGCAGTAGGTAAGTGATAACTTTAGTTCATCAGGTCTTTATTGAATGTCACAGAAACAAAAGTCACTCCACCGACAAGACCCTTAAGTTATTATAATGACAATGATGAAACAAAAAATAATTAGATGAATTGCTTTATTTATTTCAACAATAAGTACACTTATTAATTTCTCTGTCGCATCGTTAAACCTCAATATAGTTTGATAAAAATACTCGTATCCTAGGACGAACGTATACAAATTGATCTACTCCCGGGATAGTCACTAGGCGTGTTACTGTACTTATAAAGATAACAACAAGACCGAGCGTTTTGATTTTTCCTGAAGATGAAAATTTGACAGATCGATTTTACGCCCTGTATAGGTGGTACTCCTACATTGCAAATATTCGGGATTGTCATAAAAATATTTGTTTTTACCCAGAACCGCTAGTGTTGTAGACATGGTCACTAGCGCTACCCTAACCGCATCGTAATGGATACTTAACGTTTGTCACCTAGATCCATGTCAGATAGAGGCCCAGGCACAGATAGAGACACATATAATATTTTCTCACTTAAACAAAGATGCGGCCGAGACACCTTTGAATTCAACAATGAAGTCGTAATTCCTAACAATCAGCGTGAAAGTTCGTCTTGTTTATGGTCATTGTAGAGTCGTCTATACAAAGCCTCCGTATGTGACCATAGCGTATTCTATTGACGAGACTTCTTCATTATTGCAAATATATGAGATCTTTGTCTTGCCGTTGGATATTCTTAGGAGAAAAAGGTGATTATAATACATTATTGTAATATATTGGTGACCGATCGCTATGGCGAAGCTATGTGGAGATTTAGTAGCGTTTTCGCATCACGTCCGAGAATTTATAGCTGTATATCTACGAAGTGGCCATATTACTATAGTACAATACTATGTGTATGTCTTGTCCCGCTATTTCGGACCGGCGTGGCCTTACAAAATTATTGAAACAAGCTCGGAGAATCTGCGGAGCAATATGTAAAGGATGCCTAATCTAATGTGTTAAGGCATAGTGACGCTGTTGCCAGGCAGCGTGCTTAACTTGAGGGGAAGCGTCGCGAGTAGAACCAGATTAAAGTTAACTTTGCGAACATATCCTCGCGCTACGTAAATTTTCTGCTACTAACTCACGTTACGAAGATGAATGAGTATAATGAATAATGCATAACCTATAAACTATCAACTATAATGGTAGGTATTGTTGTTTAAACTTTAGAAGGTACTTTCATAAAACATACATACATACATAACATCACGTCCTCATTCCCAGAGTGGGGTAGGCAGAGCTACAGAAATACCAACAACTCTAAAAATACATGTTAATAATTCTGTAACCACATTTTGCACAAGGCTGAGAGGTTTACCAGTGTATATTAGTGACAGGTTGCAAGCCCATCGCCTAACAGTATTACAAGCCTTTATTCCCTTAGTCTTTATTCCCTTAGTCGCCTCTTACGACATCCACGGGAAGACATGGAGTGGCGCTATTCTTACCCGGAAACCACACGGGGCTGTTTCATAAAACAAATAACCTAAAATGACTAATATAATATGGTAGGTAAATAGATTTTATTGGGCGTTAAGTCAATCATTCGTTAGTTCTTAACGTTGTAAAAACTCGTTAAAAATGTCTTAACTAAATCTGTCTCAGTTAAAAACGAACTTTTTTAAAAGGTATTCTGAAAAAAAAATACAGTTAGGTTTGTCTCGTATCAAACTAATTTTTTTCTTAGTTATTTACCGAAAATGTGCATAAACAAATTTCTAGTAATGGCTAAAGAGCAAGCAAAAACAATACGCGGCTACAATAAAAAAATGTTATTCGGACCACAAGTCCAAAGTAGCAAACACTGAAAAAATATATTCTATTGAGAAAATATTAATAAAAAAATGGTATGCTTTCGACACAATCTCTATTAACCATGTCTTTTTTTCAGAACACCTTTTCAAAAAATCCTGTCGTCAATTATTATTTATTCACAACAGTCAACATTTATTCAAAAACAGCAGGATTTCTCTGAAGCGTTTGTTAGTGCATCACTAATATTAGCCGTGTCACAAGCCGTAAAAGCTCTCTTATCTTCTTCAAATACTGCCTTATCTAAACAAAGCATTGTAACGCATACAGCCTGACTGTACTTGACACGAGTTTGTTTGCTCAGTGTTAGTTATTCTAGATCTTGCACTTGACCAAGCGGATTTGTTCGCGAGTTGCTGAGTGCGAAAATTTCTTCGCCTACACAATTACCATACTCTATGCTTTCTAAATTTCAAAGCAAAGCAACAATTATTGTTAATGTACGGATGTACGGACGCGATGATGCCGTCACTTGATTTCAATATCGACTGTGATATCTATATCGACGATGTAATCATTATATTTGCTAATGCAATAAATAGGTATCTTGGAACTGATTTTACATGCTTTATAATATGTACTTATTGACTCATTTTCGAGTACAGTAATTGATTCCTAATAGTTTTGCCGAAAAAAACGAACCACCGATCTACAAAGTTTCTGGGGCATTATTCTAGCAGTAGCACCAATATTTCATGTTGAGTAGTTTCCCTTTTGATGGAATGCGATCTTAATGATCTGTCATTCTGATGAGTTATGTTCAAATAACTTCTTCGCGCTTCCTACAAATAGGTAGCTAAGAGCAATTATTAAAAATCGATTCATCATCATCTCACAGTGAAATTTCAATCCGTCGCTTTAGGCTTTTGTAAAAGTATGGTTAAGCTACTATGCTTGAGCATGACATGCTTGTTCTAATGTAAGCAAATGTAAACATAACACGGGTCAAGTGAGGGCATAGCTTGATTTCCATGAAAGTAACAGTCATTTTTTTTTCAAAACTAAGGTTTGGTCTTTTACTTGATATACCTTTCGAGTTCATAAAATTCGATGTTGGTCATCAAAACACGATTGCAATTAATTTAACGTATAAAACGAATTGCTCGTAATTAATATGACTTACATACTTTAGTTACGCTTTCATATTTATTTAGTCTGATGACGAATCATGTTATGCACACCTTTTAGATGTTAATGGGGTTTTAGACATTAGTCAAGTCCGACCGACTATTTATCTGCGTGCCGCGGCCGGAGCAACGAAATGTTTATTACCTTATGCTATTACAAGCCATTATACGCTATTCCCCTTATCGTGTTAGACGCGAACTCCCACAGCTCCAAGATAAAGCCTGTCTTTGGCCATTTTACTTCCTATAGCTAAGTTGAAGTTTGCTAACTTTTTTCTTAGAGCATAACTTCATAACGAACTAGCTGCTCTCGCCTCCGCGCAAATTACTCTCTTTACATATTCCCGGCGAACTCATCTTTCTTCCTTTGACGCGGCTAACGATTTATGTGTATTCCTAAGCACAAATGGAATTTTAAACGACCAAGAAATACATAAAGGGTCGGCTCGCAATATTCGCATGCCATTGATTAAAGCCGCGTTGTATGCATTTTCTTCAGATTCCTTTGTCAGATACGGTATAAGCTTAACAATCGATATGCAATTTCAAATCTTCTCTTAGTTTATTTCAAGGTTTTTGTTACTTTTTTACGTTTTAGTGTTTTACACTTAAATTATTTCATTTAATTAGTGCGACATGGACGGTTAACGCGATTCGGGACGTAACTGTCTGCGGTAGGCGGTTTACTTGAAAACGGTAACTTATCTCGCTCGATCCCCGTGTGCGATCGCGTGCTAAATGTACCGAATGAATACCGGTACATCACGTAACGCCATCTCTAAATGGCTTTGACGAATTGTTTATGTCATTGGACGCAAGTTCACGTAATTTTTAGTGGAAATATCATGACTATAGCCGTTATGTTCGTCGAATTTATTTGGGTGGTGCAATTTACCATGAGTACATATTTTATACGTTCACACACAAGTTCATCGTCTGCGAAAATTGCTGAACTACAACTTCGCAATACAATACCTAGTAAATGTCACGTAAAAGAAAGTTTGTACGTTCTGAATCTAAAATGTCTTGAACTCTAGCAGTCTCAGAAAGCTTTGTTTCACAGCGCATTTCATACGCCTGTCAAGGGTTATTTACAAGCTTTTTATATAACTTTACATATTTGTTTCTTCGCTATCAGTGTTTTTTTTTAAATTTGCGAGTTGATATTGAATCAGATCCCGTTTTTGGAATGGGCTGAATTTTGAAATGTATGCAAATGGTTACAGAATTCATACAAGTCTTTTTGGGCCTACCCCACTCTGGGAATGAAGGCGTGATTTTATGTATGTATGTATGCAAACAATGGTATCTTAGAACTGATCTGATGTTTTGACTCCATTATTAGAACAGTTTTAATGCACCACCACAGAATCTCCGCTGTACACTACGTAAAGGTCTGTGGGGCCAGACAAGTTGCATTCGACGATCGTGAGCGATTATGTTTCGATGGAAAAATATATGAAATTGACGTGAGCCACCGAGATAGTACCACGTGACTATCTCGGTGACTTACGTCATTTCCATACGTTTGTTTATCGAAACCTAATCGCTGACGATTGTCGAATGCAACTTGTCTAGCACCACTGACTCGTTAGAGAAGTCTCAATAATATACAACGTGTTACAAAATAATCCGTAAAAAAGAAATTACAAAAGTAGTGTCAACCCTTACTAAATAACGTCAGTTCAGTATCTTAGGTATACAGTATACTAGGGTTGACACTAATATCGTAATTTCTTTTTTGCGGATTTTTTTGTAACACGTTGTATAACTGACAACTTTGCAACGCTTTGTTACGAAATTCGTAATTGAATGTCTCACAGTTCTAAACGCACTTATCTGTTATTTAAAATGTTTACATATGTCCGAAAAAAACCCTGACTAACAAGAAACTTTTGAAACTAAACTACTTTTAGTGGCATTAACATCTTACTCCGGACACAAAACGCATGTTACCAATGCAAAACACGAGTCGTCATCTGAATGCAAGATGACCTTGATCGAATGATTTAAGAGTCAATGTCGTGCGTCGCACGCGACGGATGTACTGAAATCACTCTGCAGCACGAAACCAGTACCAATCATTTCTCCACATCTGTTGCTGTGAGGCCTGTGATTTATATTATTAGCTGCTTTACTACCGACAAATATGGAAACAGCATTTTCATTAACATTAATAGAACAAGAATGTTTTTACCCTCCATATACGTTTCCATTCCATTGAATATCTATACTGAAATGTTAGTTCCTGTACAGGTGTTTCTGTGAAGACCAAATTTTCTAACATTTTCCGACTCACTCACGTAACAATGCCATTCTTAGAATGTGTAATCAGACAGCGGCTAAATTAAGTCGTATCTTCCGCTTACAGCTTCAATAACTTTGAAGAGAATTCTCTAAGAATTCATATTAAGCTTGCAGTGCATACTCGGATTTTACAAATGCTCTGAATTTTAGTCATAGTAAATTTAAACAACGTTGTTGTAAATTTTATACGAAACAAAGAACAAAGTTCCTTGCAATGCTTTCAGTCCGAGTTTATTAAGTTATTTAGACTTCACATTTAAATGAGAGTCTTGATAGAAAAGGCTTTTATATTTCGATTTCAAACACGGTAAAGCCATTAAATGTTTTAGTGACGGTACTTGTCTTGAATACTATCACATTGCATTTGCAATCCTGCATATTCACAAATCGACGTAACACGTCGATTTGTGAATATGGATACTTAAAGCCACATACATACAACATATACAACAACATATATGTGTTACATATTTCAAGATATCATCAACGTACGACGCGTCTCATGCAGTCTGATAGCGCAGCGTCGATACGTAATGCAGTAATGAGATCGCATCACACTATTCGTTATTTTCATACCTCGTCCTGCTCCAATAACATACATAGCATGTGCTACAAAATCTACTCGTCCATCTTTAACAGTGAACACATTTTCGCACTATGGGGCTACATTTTCATTGGATATTTCACACTTCGATATAAGTGAAAGTTTGACTATTAAATTTTGCTGCTGGTTAACAATTAACGATTTGTCGTGAAGCCGTAAAATTAACAAGACCCTAAACCCGAGAACAGTTACTGAGACCGCCTTGGAAAGTGACTTATCGCCGCCGTTACTTTTTCTTGTAAATGGGACTGCTGATCTTTGCATATAAATGTGCAATATTACGAAACAGATTTAGCTCATTGCTTGCTTTGTATAGGTCTTGTCTGAATTTATAGATGTTCCTTTGGTTCTCGTGGATTACACAATGCGATGGCTCAATTACAACTATTTGTAGATATGAAAGAACGTAAATTAGCTGTATTTTGTTACGTAACTATCTTAAGATGACAAGAAATATTTTAAGTTGACTAAGCAGTGCCTGATACTCAACTAGGTGCACTTCAAATAGAATATTTTGAAACTTTCTAAGTAGCTGTAACTTTTAAATATCAATATCAAATTAAAAAAGCAAAATTAAACTTGCACCGGCGTCGGATTTGTTAACAAAGAAAGCGCATTTCAACTTTATCCGAAACTCATGAAATGCAATTATGTAACGGTTTATTCTACAGACAACAAAAGCGTAAAATTATGTTATGACTACAGCGTTAAGTAAAATGGTACGCTTTTGTGTTATAAATTATTGGCATGGTAGGTATTGTATTGGTGAAACCATTATAAAATTGAATTTTGAAAGCACTGGATATACATTTTGCAAATGTAGCGTAATATTGCTGACTAGATGACTTCCGTCTCTTAGCATGTATGATATATCTTATCTACTGACATGGTAGGTAACCTTTTTTTTTAATGATCAGATTATTAGATCTTTATTATTTTCCTTATGAAACACTCCCGACTAAGTTGCAATTTCTGTTTACGACTAATACAACCTAGTTCCTCAGTAGTACCTGCCTAAGGTACTATGCCCCTTTCTCTTCCAATTCGCAATAGATGGGTAGATAGATACTTGGACTTTCTACCCGCACTGCTTACTGATTAATTAGACACGATTAGTAACGAAACGACCTTTTTAAATATTTACCTTACCATGCGAAAGTGAGATCTGTCTGCGTCTTTAATTCAATTATCGCACTTAATTGAGTTCACTTTTATTCCCATGATGCTATTAGTACGATTTCTCCCAAAGTTATCTTGTCAATCATTCACAATTCACACATTTCATCAAATTTAAGTCGGATTTTACGTTTCAATTTTAAAAATGAAAAGCGCCCATTGTTTTCTCTCCAGGTTCTGAGAACCGATCACAAACGAGCTCATCCTTTCCTATGCACTCGAAGTGCGCGGACAGCGTGTTGTTACAAACTATTAATTTTACGCGCAGACGTGCCTTTGTGCCGGGCCACATCCTGAAACCAATTACTGACAGCCATGTCTACGCGCAACAAAAGAACTTTCAAAGTTAAGAAAATGCTCGTTCATTCATTAACCATGATAGATTAACTGCATAAGAGTGAAAGTTTTCCTAAAGAATACTGTCTCTTAAACCAAACTAAATTTGTTGCCGTCCAGAATTTTGCGGGCGTCGGCCGTTTCGGTGACCACAAAGTAACTAATGACAGGAAAGTACCAACTTCGGTGTGATTAGAGAAATCTTTTTTACAATCTCTATGACTCTCTTAGTCTTTGATGGATGAAAACATTTTATGTAAGAACTTAATGTATTTGCGAAATTACCGTGGTTTCTGCAGTATTTGCTACTAGTATCATGAAAAAGTTAAACGTTGGTTTTTGTGACAGTTTTTGGTGAACTCTCTACTCGTAAGAGGTAGATTAATATTTACGGTTTCGTTTTCCACCGCGTGTTTGAAATAGTACCTATTTAGCTTATTTATTTTGGAGAAGGCAAACGAACAAACAGGCTGCCTGATAGTTTTATATTTTAACTAAGCTAAGATAGTGGCTCGCCTTATAGTACCGCCCACGGTTCTTGTGTATCCCTTTATCATCTTTGATGCTGACCACGAATTTTGGATGATTTTATATTTGTTGAGTCTGCGTCTTGGGTTAAAGGATAAGTATTATAGTATAATTATAATTTCTTATCTCGAAAAATAAGAACCGAAAACTGTGCGACTAAATTATTATAATTAATCAAGTACCAATTTTTATTATACTAAACAAAAATGACATTTTGAAACACTGTTTGCGAATTATGCCGCCACGTTAAACAAAATACACTAATAAGGGCTATTGTAGTGGAACCTCTCCGCCAGTCCTGAATGGTGCAAATTCGCATATAAATATACGTCTGTTTATTTTACGGCATTTACAATAATGTCACGTTTATTTTGCAATTTAATTTGCTTGTTCCAATTACAGCAGAAGATAGGTATGCCTTATTGAGAAATAGCCCAAAAGCCGGTAGGCCTAATAATATTAATGAAATTACTTTGATATTCAAAGCGAAATTAAATTTCAATGAAAATTCCTATCTAGGCACAGTAAGCAAGGATAGACAAACATAACCTCAAAAACAATCCTTAACATTTTATAACAAGTTCCGCGTCCGGGCTACGATTTCAAGCGACAACGATGACTAAAAAAATGGACTTCCCTACATAATAATTACTTGCTTTTTTGTTTAACTTGTAGCATAATGGATTCCATTGTTATTTTTATTTTTGTGTAATTACAGAATAATGGAATGTTGGCGAAACAATCCACGAACGAAGTCCGCATATTTTAGTAATTTGGCTGTGTAGTTAAAACACTGAATATGTCATAATTGCTGCTAAATGCTTTAGAAATTTTTGTAGTTCCTTCACTTTCCTCATACACAACGCTTGTTTAAATGGGCAACTAGTAACCCATGGGAAATAATTAAACGATATAGGTGGTTTTGATTTAGCTGTCTAATTAAGAATATCAGACAACGGGCAATTTACGTTTTATGCTACAGGTTACAAATGGGCACAGGGCGTAACTTGCTGTTTTTACTAAGCCTTTTTCTAGTTTTATAGACATCTCGATAGAGCTGCGAAGAAATAAATAATTCATATCAATTTGCACGGTTAATGTGGGAACGCATTTCAAGCTGGTGAATGCACGGTAACCTTTCTCTAAGGGCTCATTAGAAGAAATTTATGTATGTACTGACTATACCTATACTGACAGCGAAGATTGATAAAAGGGCACACTGTATTTTATAACGAAGTGTGAACAAGTTTATGTTGTTACAGATTAATTTACGTTGGGAATGTCGAAGAAACTAGGAAAGCTTTGACTATTAGAGTGTAACTGATGATAAAACAACGACGTTAGACTGACCTCTTTTTTGGTTTGCTCGTTGATCTTGACGTGGGTCTGCTGGGGTTTGTCGCGGAGCGGCAGGTAGCCTTCGCGGCTGTCGGCGGCTTCGGCGACGGTGGTGTCGGGCTGCGTGCTGGCCTCCACCGTAGCCGTGCTGGCCGTGCCCGCGTCCGTGGCCCGCGACTCAGTGCCCGTCGTCAGCGTTAGTGCCGTCTCTTTCGGACCCTCGGCGGTCGTCCCAGACGTCTCGTACTCTGACACTGTCTCCGTACTATCGCTATCCGTATTCGAAGTCACCTCCGTATCTTCGACCGTTGGCGTTTCCGTCGTCCTCACCACCGGTCGTATCGTGTAATGCTTTGTCGGCCGATAAGTGGACGCAGTAGCATCTTTGATCGACGTCGGAAGTGGTGATTCGAATTTAGTGGTCTGAGTAGTTTTTAATTCGATTGTCGTATCGGCTGCGCTCGTTTTGTGGGTGACTTTTTTTGTTTTCGGTTGAATAGTCGCGGTCGAGTGGATTGCGGGCGCGGTTGATTTAGTTTTAGTAGAGGTTTTTCGGGTTAGGGTAGTGGAGCGTTCCTCGAGGGTTGTAGGTTCGGGGGTGGTGACGGTGGTTTGTGGGGGAGTGCGGTCGGCGGGTGGGTCGAGCATGGATTGTTTGGGTGTTCTGGATGGTGGAAAGAAGTAGTCCATGATGGAAGGCGATCGGTTTCTGTTGGCGGGTAACCATGCCCAAGGGTTGAAGTCTATGAGGCGGGGGCGCGGCGGTTCGGCGGCGACGGCGGCGAGCGCGGTAAGTGCAGCGAGCGCGAGCAGGGCGGATGTAGGGCGGGCCATCGCGTGCGCGTGCGGCCGCGGCGACGTTGCGAGCGGGACTGCGCGGGCGCTCAGCACTGTAAGAGCCACCACTCGCGGCCGGGGCGGACGCGCCCGCACAGCCCTGCTGCGTATGCACGTGTATACTTCACGATATATTGGTAATAGGATTATATAAGACGAAAACCACAACACTTAGTGGTTATATTCTGTAAGTATATTAATGTTGTAACTAGACAGCATTTTTCTGTAACCAAACAGGCACAAGCTTGTCAAAGTGTTGAAGGGTACCATGGCGGTTACTTAAGTTTATTAATATTTAATAACCTCTGTACTGGTCAGGTTTTTCTCTGGCACTTGTTATGGTAAATTTGTTTAATAAATTGCTGGATAACCTGCTAGATGAAACATTACAGTTAATACCAATGCTATTACATATGTACACTAAAGAAACTTCACTTTTTTAACTTTGTCAAAAATCGTTTAGGCTATAAAGTTTCTAGTGCCACCGCCTATCTAAGGAAAAAAAATATAGATTTCTACAGATCTAGCCTTGTGGTGGTTTGTTGTACCGCTATCTAATCATAAGCATCAAAATTCGGTGCGTGTTTATTCGATGCACGTCTTGTAAATTGCGCCTAAATCGACGAGACTTCAGAACGGGATGCCACCGCGAACCGTGTAATACGCGCGTCGCGATTGTTTGCTCCCTTTAAAACTGTTGACTTAATAGTAATCTTTATAGATATTTTTAAGAAAGTCGTAAAACAACATATTCAGCACCTACCTAATATTTTTGGGTACAGTACCCCTAAAATCAAACTGAAATTACTAGCATAGAGGCATTCCATCTCAGTACTCAGGGTTGAAACCGCATTTGAAGTCTTAGTTAGTATTGTAGTCTTGAAATTGTTGTCATGGGAATGCAAATGTCTATGGGTCTTATAGATTCCACTTACCGTTCTCTAGAGCAATGATTATTATAGGTACTAGTCTGCTTCTCTTATCTCTACAACCATAGAAGGTGCCCGTGGCATTACGAGAGATTTTAACAGCGTATTCCTGAGTTAATTTGGAGTTAAAAATGTTATAACACGTAGTTCCAATTCTGTTTTTTTATCTTTTCGTTTTTTTCATACAAATTAAATGGAATATTTTCACTTCTCCAGGAAACAAAGCCTAAGGACGAGCTCGCAACGCTTTTCTAGTAATTATTACTTGTTACGGAAAACCGCCTTGAAAGTTATGAATTTGATTAATTTTCCCCTTTCTTACTTGTAACGTTGGAAGAGTTAATAGAAGCAAGAATAAACTGTAACATGAATAAGACGAGTTTTACGTTAATAGGCATGACTAGATTATTTCAAACTAGGATTTAGCTAAAAGTGACAAATACATAAATGCTGTATAACTTAAAGGCTTGGCTCACAAACAACGTATGGGCATTTTCAAAATAAAGTGTACCCCTGTTAAGGAAAATTAAGAAACGTTAATTTTGTCAGTTTCGTGACAAAATTTTGCCATACATTTATATGGCTAATTTAGTCACATAACATAACTGACAAAAGTAAACGTTTCTTTATTTTCCTTAACTAGAGTACACTTTCTATTGAAAATGCCCGTATATCAGACACATACATGATATCGTACATGTGTCTTTCCTTACACTAATGAGATTCGTATGTGGAACTTTATTGAAGTTAGATATTACTAACACTAATTAATAAATAACATAAACGAAATCTAGTATTTTTTTACACCGATGAACATATTGGTAAGCTGAAGGATTATTATTCGGCTTCAGCTCGCCACTTAAAGTAAGAAAAACGATTTGGTTCACAAAACGATTCGTATTAGGGCTCTTACTATAATGTTTCAATAAAGTACTTATTTCTCGGTAACTTTTGAACTCATTGAAGGTTTTAGTTTTAATCGTCCGCGTGTATCTCACGTTGTGTCGCAGTCCTGCATGTTCGTGGTCCGCAATGTGGTTGCTATATCGGTCCTAGGCAATATTAAGCGTCTCTCCGTTTCTAGTTATAATTACTTATCTTGGACTCTCCCTCCAGTCTTGAACAAAGGTACCTATCAAGTTCATCCCGGTTACGTCCTCGGTCGCTTATTTGGTCCGCCGCCATGCCGAACTTTATTGTATGGGACTAATTTGTAGGTATATACTTTTGGCCACAATTCCTTTGGGGCGTTTTATAAAAATAATAAATATTATGCGTTCATTATGTGCACATTCGTTTTTGCATTTAAACCACTTTAGTTATTGACCTATTGTTGACTAAATTTCAAGTTACTGTTTTGATGCAAATGATGCGTAGATGCCTTTGATTCTCCATAATTCTCGATTTTTTTATAATTTGGTAGGAAATAAATTTATAATCGGTTAACATGTGAACAATGAAAATGATACTAGCATTCTTGTCATATTCATTAAATCTTGTGAGTGTCGTATAAGGCAATAAGTGCAGGGCACATTGCAGACAAATATAAATCATATCTGTAAAGTTTATGGATTACTCGCACGGAGTTTAATTTGATTTAGTTACTTGTGTTATGTAAACTTTATTTGGTTTAAAAGTGGCAATGTCGCAAGTATGAAGGTCTGTTGCACCTAAGTATTCATAAGAAGTTTTTTCTCAAAAATGGAAATATCACCAAAGCCGAGCCGAATTGAGCAGACGTTGATTAACTTTTTTAACTAAAAATATGGTTAGGAATATGCTGATTGCTGTTAAATCTCTCGCAATGCTCACGGGTACCATGTTTAAGTTCGGAAACTGAGGTATTTTGCCAGTAACGAAGTTTATTATTAGTTTTTATGTAATAGCGTCGAAAACGTAGCTTCCCAGTTAAATTTGTCGCTGTTTTCTCACATTTTGTTGCCTTATAAATGCCAACTCCATTTCCTTGTTATTGATTTTTTTGCCTATAAATCGTAGCTGTTATCTTTAATTTAACGTATGTCAAAAATTACAGTGAAGTTGCTAGACTTCACGATGTTTGTTACTGTCTCGTTAAGTTGAGTTGCCGTTAAAATTATATCTTATTGTTATTTCTACGAAACACCTTACGGGAAGACTGATAAAGTCAGCCAGTCGAGATAATCTTAGACACGTTTTCTAGTCAACCACGAGTATGCTTAAAATCCTTGCTTGTTGCAGTATATCTTCTGTCAATTTTCGCAAGCCTCTAAGTGATCCTGTAAAGTATCTTATAGTTATTAAGGTATTTCGGAGAAATAAACGCAGAATAAAAGTTTGATTAACTGTTATGCGTTTACTATTTGTATTTATTTTGCATCGTGTTTTTGAGTTTCTATCAAAATTTAACGATGGTTGTATTTTGTCTTTTAATAGTGATTCAGTTGAGTTCGATTGTAATAACAGATTTATTCTGAACTGTTCATGCTTAGACGGAAAGCTAAAATGCCACAGCAGTTCTTGCTCTGATCGATGATTAACTTCATCGAAAACACAAGAAAATTTAAGTTTTCAAGTCCTATTGGCCAGCTGGTGATTAAATTATAACGGGTCTGTTTAATATGTAGTAATTAAATGGTTCGTGATCTCCGTTAGTGCTAATCAAAAATGGTAATGGAGTAGGACCTAAGGCCTAAGTAGAAAGTAATCGTGGCAAAATTATGACTCCTATGTTGGCTTTCCCAAGTAGTTGTAAAAATTCGGTCATTTTCGTATTAAATATACTACTCCGATCACTTTGTTTTCTATTACTTTAGTTACCTTGTCGGATTTACCGAACTACTTCGCCGTGTGATACAATTTAAAACATTGGCTGTTTTCGCTCTCATTTGTGTAGTTTTAGAGTTCCTTACCTATATAAGCCTTTGCTGTCTATCTGTCTAAGCGGACTATATTTCGTGAACTGTAATAGAAGTCAGTTGAAATTTTCTCAAATACCACTATTACATCAAATAAAAATTAAATTGAATCAAAAAATTAAGGGCGATGATCTCTTGGGTCGTAATAGGGAACCACGTGAAATTTTTGCTTTATTTTACTAAGCTATACCATAAAGCTGCATTAACAACAAATAATAAAAAAGCGGCCAAGTGCGAGTCGGACTCGCCCATGAAGGGTTCCGTAGCAGCAAGTAACATAATATAAAAGTTCGTTGTAGCTTTGATCAATGTTTTTATGACGTATTAAAAAAAAACTACTTACTAGATCTCGTTCAAACCAATTTTCGGTGGAAGTTTGCATGGTAATGTACATCATATATTATTTTTACATTTATCATTCCCTTATTTTAGAAGTTACGGGGGGGGGACACACATTTTTCCACTTTGGAAGCGTCTCTCGCGCAAACTATTCAGTTTAGAAAAAAATTATAATAGAAACCTCAATATCATTTTTGAATACCTATCCATAGATACCCCACACGTATGAGTTTGATGAAAAAAAAATTTTTGAGTTTCAGTTCTAAGTATGGGGAACCCCAAAAATTTATTGTTTTTTTTCTATTTTTGTATGAAAATCTTAATGCGGTTCACCGAATACATCTACTTACCAAGTTTCCACAGTATAGCTCTTATAGTTACGGAATAAAGTGGCTGTGACATACGGACGGACAGACGGACAGACATGACGAATCTATAAGGGTTCCGTTTTTTGCCATTTGGCTACGGAACCCTAAAAAGGGGGCCCTATAGTAGAATGTTACGGAACCCTTCGTGTGCGAGTCCGGATCGCACTTGGCCGTTTATCTTAGTTTTGATTTTAAAACGACTGGTAAACGACTGCGACCTAGCCGGATAAAAACATAGAAGCCTACTTACTGTAACGATTGGAGAAAATGAGCACCGGCTCCCCTGATACAGCGTGCTTCATTGTTTTACGACGCGAGATTAGCTTTATGTGAAACGTTTTTCTACACGACAGTTGTGTTACATGCATTTAGATTATTTCAAGGAATTCAGTCTAATGTTGCGAAGTTTTCTTGGCCTTTTCCATGAGCGCAGCAGGTTTAAATAGGTTTGGTTTGTATGTATTATTTATATCCATCCTGATAATTTGTTTTGTTCTGGTATACTTTATTTATTATACACGATTTTAGCAATAACTAGTCAGGTTACCATTATTACTAGTATGATAATTAACTGACCGCGGGTATAAAGGCACTGGAAGGCAGTCTATTTTGAATTGGCCGCATATTCCATCCCACACAATTTTCATTTAATGTTCAATTGATTTAACAAAAATAGCTAGGAAATGCAATAGGTAAAGTGTGCCTAAAATATTATTTATCCATATCTGGATAGTGACATGTGATAAAAAGCCGAACATTTGAGAGTTAAACTCGTGTGGAGAGGACTCAATACGTTTTGAGAAAATTATTGTTACTTTAAATACCATAGACTCCTTATAGGTTTTCCTGTAATCTTTGGGTAAATAACTATATTTTGTATTTTTTCAAAATTTTATGCTTGTAGTTTCAGAGACTAAGGCCAATTTTCTTCAATGTTCTTAAATAACTCTAAAACTGCTTATTTTAAAATTAAAATCTAAATATATTTGTGTTCCGTAAGAAGCCCTTTCATAGATATGTTACATGTGAACCAACAGTTTGAACAAGTTGTTTTTTTTATTTACTCATACATATACCCCCCAAGAGTGACCGCAATATTTAAAATGTATTAATTTGCGTTACACGGCGATTTTTGGGTCACAGATATTTACATATAGATAAATATACAAAATTTCAACTTAGTCGGTTTAGTAGATCCGAAACAAATTGGCTGTGACTGACGGACAGACAGACAGACACACGAGTAATCCTATAAGGGCTCCGTTTTTTCATACGTACGAAATCCTAAAAAAGTTTACTGTTGCGTTTACGAGTAGGTAAGGGGCTATGACTTTACAAGACGCTCCGGCCTTTCTGGGTTTTTTTTAGTAGTCTCCGCTAGCAAAAGCTGGTCTTCAGCGTAGTTAATCTCAAACTCTCAGTTAACAGGTAAAATACTGAAAAAATACGGTCATGTTTTACTACCTATTTATCCGTTCCGTTTTACTCAACCTTTATGTTACTGCAATCTAGAAAAGTCGTAACGTTTTCAGTACCCTGTAAATATTAACGGCGTTAATTACCTCATTGTAAACCGTAGGAATATAGAGGAATAATGTAGAACGTGATTCATGTTTATTTTATTACTGTAAGGTTTTTTTTTATGTTATTATTTTTAATTGTAAAGGTGAGACTGGTGCAACATTTTTTTAAGGCCTGGAGTAGGCATTCACTTACTCGGGCCACCTGATCATTGTAGGTAAGTGGTATCTGAGATCCATAGACATTTGTATGCTAAGACCGAAGATGCTATTCCAACACTGAGGACTAAGATGGGTGCCTCTATGCTAGTAATTTCACCGATTGTCTTCTCCCTACACTGTGGATGACAACAAGGGGAACAGTGCTGCTTATTTTTGTGTGGCTGCCGGCTTAGAATAGTGCCACTCCATGTCTACCCTTGGATGTCGTAAGAGGCGACTAAGGGAATAACGCCTTGTAGTATTGTTAGGCGATGGGCTTGCAATCTGTCACTAATACACTAAGTAAACATCTTAGCCTACTTGTGCAAAATGTGCACAGAATTATCAACAAGTCTTTTTGGAATTTATGTAGCTCTGCCTACCTCAGTCTGGAAATGAAGGCGTGATGTTGCGTATTTTTTTTGTATAAAATTACAAAAAAAACCCTGTCACATTACAAAGCTTGCGACGGAAGGGATAGATTGAGTGAAAAATAATTTATAGTAGAACAGTATCTGCCGGGATATCTTCAGTTATTTTTCTAGGATTAACCCGTGATCAGCAGCGTAGAATCCGCTTTTTTGATTGAATATGGTACAACTTATATACTCGTATGTCTAATAGTATCAGCATAAACAGGCTGATTAAATTTAAAACATTGAGATAGGACAAAACTGATTACAAAAAATAACAACCTCTGTATAAGGTCGGCAGTTCGGCACTCACACAGTTACAGACAGCATTATCCGTGCCAGGGCCTCTATCCTTCTTTGTCTTTTAAGTTATATGGTTATCATTATTGTTAAAGTTATGAGTCTTTTGACAGATCTTATTTACTAGACAGTAAATGCGGCCGTATCGTAAAAAAACAAATATCGTTTCGAAAACAACATGTGTTAAATTAAACAGTATATTTATTCTACATTGACACCTATTGTTATCGTAGGGTCAATGTTATGGATAGCTCTTATTTACTTGATAGTAATGGCGGCCGTTTTAAAAGTAATATGAGCAGCTGTTGTTAAACTGCTTCGATTGGTTTTAGTTGTATTTGACACTTTCAATTATAATCCATGCATCATGCATCCCACTGTTACAACTTGCACCACGCAATAAACGTCGGCCAATTGGAAGTCGGACTGCCACACGAGAGGTTCCGTACTGCAGTACAATATTAAAATCGAGAAAAAACACGTTTTTTATGGGGTGTTTCCCCCTTTATTTTATTTCTTTTGTTTGCTGTTATAGAAGCTATAGTAATACACGCTGTACATTTTTTGAAGTGTCTACCATAACGGTTCAAGTGATACGCTACGATACGATAGCAAGCAATGGGGTTCTCTGCCTTTTTGCCAATCCGCTTCTTTTCTGTAACTACAAATATTTCAGAATTTTTATAACACTAACCTAACCTATAGGCTCTACACGATGGACCTGAAATAAATGCAGAATTATTTACAATTTTGGAAAAAAATCAGGTTGTCAAATGATATGTTTGTAAAATGAATCATTTGTAAAACGTTGGTTATGAAATGATAGGATCCCAAGCAATGGTTATGGTCAAGCAGAAAACAGCAAAGAAAAAACGTGTTTTGTAACTTTATTTTATTTTTATTGTTTGTTCTTATAGCGGCTGTAGTAATAGTACGCTCTGTAAAAGTTTTCAGGTGTAAGGATACACAGACAGACAGTCAGTAGGGTCCCATTGGAACCCTGTGTTATGGAACCCTATAAATAGAGTCGTTTAGATAGTTTACTTACAACTAGCTGGTTTTGTGCGGTAACATTAATTATCCATTAAAACCTAATTCAGAAAAGATCGCGGATAAATCGTCTTGAATAGTGGCGCTGTGATTAGACATTGAAAGTATCTAGTTGGAATTAACGAGAGTGTCAGTATCGAGGCGTGCCCGACAGTGGACGGTGGACGGTGACTTATGGTGGCGGTCGGCTAGCGGATAACGGAATTCGTCGTTTTCTCCGCGCGCTGTTAATGCGACCAAATGCGCCGATTGCGGTGACTCGACAACATTAACACGCTGAGCGCCCGAATCCCTGCTTTTCATGCAATGTGGACTCTGTACCGAGTTATTGGTGCTGAACAGGTATAAATTGGATGTAGAGTGCCGCGGAGATATTGGCAGGGGCCTGACGTGTGTCGCGTAATTTTAGGGTTGGATATTTTTTTTTTAATGTTTATGACAATTTAATGATGTTATGCGTAGGAAATATCTATGTTGCATACATATCTAAGCACTTAATCATAAATCTATATACACAATTAAAACTTATATTAAGTGAGCGGACGTTGGTATCAGACGGGTGAAGAATGCAATTTTTGATGGCCAAGAAGTACTTAATTTATCTTTATCATTAATTTATTATGAATAAGCGCAAATTCTGTAAATAAGTATAAATGGAACTAGTAGAACGAGGCCTTCGTATTTAATTAATGTAATTTATAATCGTTGTTCTAATCCATCTGCCTCTCCTTATGTAATCCTAATTATTTGTGTACGGAGAATTTGAGGATTAATGCTTCTTGATATTTGCTTATACAGGGTGTAAAAAGTCTACCGAAAACTGAAACTGTAGTTTCAGACCATTCATGTATGTATGTACATATACTCTTTAACGTACAAAAAAAAAGTCATTGGTAATTTACCTCTTTTTTTTCGGGAAATGTCAAGTCAATGAGTAGTGACCCTGCCCACGAAGCTAGCGGGTTCCAGTTCGATTCCCGGTATGGGCAAATATTTGTGTGCTGACCGCGAGTATTAGTTCCTGATTCTAAGATGTTTTCTATAATATTCAAGTTGTCTATTACCCATAGTACAAGCCTAATTACTAATTAAGCCTAAGCTTAGTTTGGAACTAGGTCAGTTGGTGTGAGATTGTCCCCTGATATCCCTGATATATATGTTTTTTTTTTGTTTCTGGGTAGCTATAACCCTTTAGTGCCGCTTAAATAAGCACGCGAGGCTTTACGGCTCTGATACCTGGGTTTTTTTAAAAAAAAAGCTTAGTTAAAGGTTTAATGAAAATAAAATTACGATCGCATCTTTTGTGTAATGAATGTTAGTTATACAAACTATATGGGTAACTTTCGTTACACAAAGGAATCAATTAAGTTTTGTTTTAATTAAAGCCCTTAACTATGCACATTTTTTTCGTCAACGTCCCACCTGCGTACCTTTTTTTTAGCGATGTTTATTACCTTAAACAGCTTCAGCTTAGTATATGTACGAGTACATACAACGTATTCCCTACTCATAAATATTGTAAACAAGATTATGGTTGTTGCGTTGTGAATAAGCAAGCGTGTTGATTTTCAACGAGCCTAACTAGATTTGATATTGTTTCTATCAGCTTTCGTTAGTATATGTTACTATTATTATTTAACCAAAGATGATCTCTAATGCTTTAAGTGCCCACAATCTGAAGTTCAGTTTTTGGTAGACCCTGTATGTCACATACCTACTACGCTAATAATTATAAAACCGTTATAGGTGTATTAGTGCGGTAAGAATTTGCTGTAAAATGTCTTATTAAATAAGCTATGAAAGCAACTTTGTTTGTCTAGCCATCTAGACAAAAATCTCCGCAATATTCCCAAAAAGTGTGCACTTTACACAAAGAGATAAAAGGAATTTGTCGGACGTATATTCTAGGCAACACTGCATTGTGGATTGTGAGCGTTGTGGCACGCGCCTTTTGATCTCAATCTCACAGCTACTTAAGGATACGGAAACGACCCAGTGAAAGTAACACGGGGACGAGATAAATGCTGGTTTTGCGAATCCTGTTGTGATATTCGGGAAAGTAGCACGAAAGAAACTCAGAAAAGTTGACAGTGGAAAAATATGTTGAATTTATGGTCTATTACGTCAAAATCTAGTAGAGATCATGTGGTTAGCTAGTATAGACATGAAGTGCATCATTTGTTGTTTAATTTATTGTGTAAATCCTACCTCTTACTAATATTATAAATGCGAAAGTTTTTGTGTGTGTGTTAGTTGGTTACTCTTTCACGCCGCAAAGACTGATTTGGATGAAATTTGGAGTAAAGATAGCTTGTACCCTGGATTAACACATAGGCTTCCTTTTATTCCGGAAGGGAGTAACGATAATTGAAATCTACCTGACTGTAGTCGCGGACAGAAGAAGTAGTTTGAATAATTATGGAGGGTAATAAATTGGTATTTAAGATATTTTTCAGGATTTTGGACTAGGTAACACCAATACTTTAACGACTATTAGTGCTTAGTTTACGCGGATAACGTAACTTGTAATATGACATCTCTCTGCTTCTTGTCAAAAAATCACGTTATCAAATAGAGAATGGGTTTTTTGTACAAAGAAATAAACAATCAAAGTTACATGCAACATGTGTATGATTTTGAGACACCCTGATATTGGAATGATGTTGGATTTTATTTAACAGCGCTTTCGTGCCGAGTAAACAGAGTCGTGCTCATAACTGCCAAAGCATAAAGCTTTATGAAAATTCCGTTACAAGTTGTCGCCACAGTGTTTTCCGAAACGTGAATTTGTTAAATCAACGAGCGATTGCCCTCGGATGGAGCGGGTGCTCTGATAGGAACTAAAACCCGTGAAATCCTCAAACGGCGTAAATGGATTCGCGCAGTTAGCACGTACAGTCAACACCGTGAGGGATCGTTTTAGTACCTTGTCGGTTTAACGTCATGTGCGTCACGGACGTTGTAAACGCTTCAAAGTTTAAACACGTGGCTTTGAACAGGTAGGGGATTCTCTCAAACAACTTAGTCATGAAATCGACGAAGGTATTATTAACCAGCGAATTTTAGTTGTACCATCAAAGCGTATAAACACCATTTAATGGCGGGCATTCTCAATTTGGTTACTTTACCCGTTGAGTGAACCCGCTCGTATGATTTTGCTCGCGATGGACTTTTGGACATAGAGCCGTTCTTAAGAGAATAACAGCGATACATTGGCCCAGACAGCAATTGATAAAAAGTTGAAATGTCATGTTTTCTGTAATTAGACGCTACCTTATTATGACATGATTCTATCAGGCCACAGAGTTGATAATATAATGCTTATGCTTACTCTGTGTGCAGTAGTTATCTACTGCTACTACTGTTACTGTAATGCTATTGGTGAGAACCTGTAATTGACTTTTTGAATTTATGTAAGTACTCTAAGGTATTTGTGTTAGCAGTTGGTTTTCCTTAAATAAATAAATAAATAAACTGCAGGCAAAATATATAAGCTTACTCCAGTATTTCACTCCGCGCCTATAAAACGAAAACTTCGGTATACCCGGAGAAAGATCTAGGCAAAAGGAAGGTAACGAATGCGATAACTAATTCTATTTTACAGGTTTCTGAAAACCATCGCAGCTTTTTTGTCGGTGTTTATTGAGTACTCAGAAAGTGATAATTTTTAATTATTTTGTGTTTCGTCTAAAGAAGGAAATTAAATTCACTTTTAAAATACCTAACTTGTCAGTAAACAAACAAACCGTTTGTGTTGTGTTTTGTGATTTATCTAAAAAAAATAGCGGTGTGTGGGCGTTTTTCAAAAAAAGTACCTATAGTTAAGGACAAAAATTAACCTACCTAATTATTAATTACCTGTAGACCTGTAAAGGGAAATTAACTTTTATAGGTAAACAGTAAATTTTCTTATAAGTAACTTAGTCTAACCTACAACATTTTACGTGATAAAACTGTAGATAAAACAGTGCAACTTTAACGCATTCACTGCCAGGGGCGTGTCCTAGGAAAAAACTTGTATGACAGTGAACGCATATATGCGTTAGTGGCAGTGAATGCGTTAAGCTTTAAGAACAACAACTTCAAGAGGATTATGGTAGGTTACTAAATAAATTGGTAGGTACTTATATTGCTTTTTTTTTCATTTCGAAGCTCAGTAGCATTCAGAGTTTTTTTTAAAGAAAACGCCCACCATGATGGCTTCAACTTGAGGCAGGTTTCCGTTGTCTGCTTTCACGAAGTTGCTCTATGTAATGAGGTAGATCACGAAACCGAAATGTACGAATCGTAAAATTACTCAATATCGCTCGATATTTTAATATTAGCATCAACCACAAGACAGAATGACAGATGCTATTTACTGATTTGTGACGTCATAATTGATTCGGCCAAACCAAGCCGTTTTCGATAAAATGGCTACAGTTAAAAAATTATAAAGTTTTGTCCTGGTTTTTAGATTATGATCCAATATTTTTAGTTAAAATGCCTTAAATTCATTTTAAAAGTCATAATTTATACGAATATACATAATTATTAAAATAACTCACTGTCAGGTTGAAAGTGAAAATTTCATGATCCTGTCTATACCGCAGTAATTGAACCCCGCTAAATTATATCATTACTTAGATGTCGCATTCGCTGCCACCAAATGAGTATTGTAAATAATTCAGACACCCAAGCGTGTCGGACGCACTGAAAATAAAATAACAAACTGTTAACAGCTTGAAAGAAATTGCGTTAGTCGAAGCGAGATGCTTCTTGCGTTTCAGGTAAACCGAGGTTAATTTAATTTACAGTTACATGTAGCTAAGTGGGCGCCCACTTACAGCTTGTTTACTTTAAAATGTTAATAAGTATGCCATTATCTCTGTCACAGTTTCCAAACCAATATCACCAGAGGCAGAGTGAATCGACCTAGAAAAGCGCAGAGATACGAATTGCATATATTATTATTACTGAAGAACATTTGCTGTGATAGGTTTAAATGGAGTGATAATTTAGTTTTTATTGAATTTTAAATGACAATTAAGAAGCTTTTAACCCTTTTTAATTTATTCACTTATAAATTTTATGAATTAGATAAGCCAATTGGTGACCGGAATATTAAAATAAAACGAAACGTGCGAAAAATATAAGTTTGTTGCCTTAAAACGTCTAACTAATACGAGTGGTAAAGTTGAATAAAATGATGAGCTCTAAAATCAGCAACAGCTGGACTCCGGATTTCTATCGGTCAATCGACATCAAAGTACGACTCATTCGCCTTAATTGGCAGCTATTAAATGTTGTCAAAACCAAGAAATTGTAATATCGCTAAGATTCCACCCTTCAAATTTACTAACGCATCTTATCAAACATCTTATTTCGTGCATATTTAATAATTATTCGCCGGCTTTACAACTACATACAAAATTGCTTAAAATAATAGCGTGCAATGTTTTCAAGGCAAAAGTTTTAATATCATTGTTATGTAAAATATTGAAAACAGCTGGGTTTACTTTCAAAACATTTTATATATTTTGTACTATAAAATTGCCACAGTATAAAACAGTAAAGGGAATCATATCTATAAGACATCATGGAACACAACTGGCACTACCGATTACTCAGGATATTGTTACGCGGTCGTTTCAATGGAGACGGTTCCGATTTATTTCCCATTCGTCTCGTTTCAATCGGAGACAGACCTGACTGATTTACATCAAAGTCTGCCGCAGACGTATTCATCTGAGCAGTTATATCAATAGGAAAGGCAAAAGATGGCCGATTACACGGGCTATTCGTGATTTGGTCTTAAGTGCATGTAAAATAATGTACGTCTACTGTTATCTCGACCATAGAATGCATGGAAACTGGGAGCTTCCTGTGACTTGCAGTTTTGACGTGTGCAATCGCCAGCATATATTGATACGTTATCTATTCCTAGTCTCACAAGTTACTGGGCCCTTGTACTCTGGTTGGGCCGTAGGTCCATTCTCATAATAATCAATATGATCGCGAGGAATAACAGAACATAATGACCCGTCGCTTGGCACCTATAGTATAATGGTGCGAACACACTGAACACTTTTACTCGAGCTCTCATCTCGACTGATGTCATTATAAACAACGTAATTGTGTCTTAATGATAAGTTATATTTCTGCGACGACAATGACAACTTGATCGAGGAAAGATTGCATTCTGCAATAGGTGTGTCATGATTCACTTGGTCTGCTTCCTGGATAAAAAGTCTCACGTACCTATTGAGATTGATAATTTCGGTGGGAAGGAGGTGGGAATTACAAGTAAAAAAAAATTGTTAGATGCAACACAAGAATCTACATCAAGAGGAAGCTACATCGAAGAAAACTGATCTGGTAACAAATGATCAGTTCGTTAGCCGTGTTAAATCTTTACTTGCTAAAACTGATCGATGGAAATAACTTTTAAAAATATATAAAATTGTAATAGTTTGGAGCACTGATACACGAAGGTAAAGAACGGTTATTTTGGATTCCCATTACTTGCTATTGATTCGTAAATAAACTCCGAGCTTCGTTTTAACTATAAATATGACCCCAGCTTTCCTACACGTAGTCAAAATTGTCCTATCTGCAGTATCATTCAGACGCTAGCTCTAGTGAGATGCCGGTGCAGGTGTTAATTACTTCATTTGATTAGGTACTTAACTAAAAGTAACTAAAACACACGCGACATAGATCGTCATCCTATTGGAAGCAGAACACTGATATGTCTGTGTAGTCCGCCTTTGTACATTATTTTTTTGTATCTTCATTGTATTGTTTCTGTTTCATTTTGTACAATAAAGTGTTTACATACATACATACATGTCAAAGATCGACAAAACGTTTTGATTGGCTGTTATTAGAATCACGTGTTTTGGTTGGTTTGCATTGAAGTATACTATTTTTTCTTCTCTTTACAAATTTCGTCGTTAATTACGACCGACAAGCTGAACATGAATCTTACCGTGAGTTGGCAAAATGCGGCGAAAGGTACATACAATAATAATTTTAGAAATGCTACGAATACGTCGAAATTACGGAGACACTCAAAAACACGTAGTTTATACTCATAGACAAGCCAAGTTCAGTTTGGTGAACTTTGGTGAGTTGGTCTATTTAAGAGGCACCCCGTGTTGGTTCCGCTCCCCGCTCCGCTCGTGTCAAACTCCCGGGCCGTACATGAGAATTTGCATTCGCAAGCGTGGGCGCAGGCTCGGTAGCGGGTAGAAATTGATTGAACGCTTGTAATTATATCTGAGTGGAACGCGGACGTGCCGGCCCGTGAGACGCTTCTGCGCTCTTTGTACGGATTGTTATGAGCCTTAGTTCCCGCAGATGTACTAGCGCTGTGCCTCAGAACATAAAGAGGACAACAGGGGTCTATTCATGAGTTTGTTATATAATTATTCTAGATTTCTTAGAGATTAAAAGGTGAACTCTATCAAATTCCACTCGCAAGAATGTCACCCTCAAAAAAGAAAAATTGCACTAAAAGATTCAACAACCCCATAGATTCAATTACTCCGGGTCACCTTATTTATCTTGTTTGTTGTTGGCGTATTTATGTAATACGGCGCTCATTCAGAAAACTTGAAAAATACGAACGTATTCGTGGAGTTTAATAATTCTCAACATATTTTTTTACTTACGCTTCTGTAGGTTATATAAAGTTACAGTCTGATGCAGACTTATTTTAAAAACTCGCTGTAAATATTTAAACCATTCTTTATTTAGGTTATCTATTTTAATTGCAAAGTTACTTGTACATTACACTCAGGCGCAATGAAAACGGGTCACTTTCAATGGAAATTCTGTACTCAGTGACCCGTTATTACTGCTCTTGGCTATAGTTTTAACGTAGCTAATAAAATCGCCATTATAAATAAACACTAACAACTTCTTCGTTTAGAATAAGGCAATCAAGTTCTTGACATCTTGATCAAGTCATATAATAATATGTGCGCTTTCGTGTTGTTCAAAAGTTATAATAGTTTGAGCTACGTAACGAAGACTTCGCTTTTGTAGCTTAAATGGCAAGGGGCAGCCCCCCGTAATTCTGTCGCAGCACAGGGACTTGCAAACAGATAATGCATTTCATACTTTAAATTGATCTCGGAGTTTAGTGCTGGTCAGCGAAAGTTTTTTTTTTCTATTGAACTTGGTAAAGAACAAGATAAACAACATTGTTCTTTACCGAGTTTACTTGAACATTCTTGAACATTAACAATGCTTGAACTAATTCGAATTTATTCGCTTTTTATATTTCCATGAAAGGAAGAATTTTCTGAAATATGCTTGACTACATATTGCAAATAAGCTACTGTTACCAATAAATTGACAACTTTTAGATTGATACGACGAGGATTGATTGATGAAACCGATTGTTCAGCCAAACTAGGAAAAGAAACTGAACCTTCATCTCTTTTGGTTATCCATCCGGTACAGAACCGTAAAATTAGCATCGTTTCCCAACTGAAAATGTACTAATTTTGCCACAATATGAGAGATGCACAGTTCAAGTTCTAGGTATCCCCTAGGATTTTTCAGTTTTTTCGTCACTCGACATCTGGATCCGTAAAGTTGATAGTGCTTCTATAAGTTATTTACCTAGGAACCTAGCAAAGAGTAAGTTGTTGATATTAGTCTGTGCGTTGAACTATTACTTGTGAGTTACCTTCAGCCCGACCAAATAGATTCCCGGGTGGTCGTCCCCCGTGATTGCCGCCGCAAGCCACAGACGCAGGATGCTGTTCACGAGGAAAACACAATTACCTGTTTTATATAAGTCATCCTGGAGATTAATAATCATAGTAAACCACATTATACCGAAGGACTTGAACTTGATTAAGAAATAATGATAAAAGAAATTGAAGTTATTGTATGTACACCACTTGAGAATTCTGACCAAAGACAAAGGCAAAAGATAAAAAAAAACAAAAGCGGAGACGTACAGACAGACCCACTTTTTCATAATATCTACAACATATTCAAAAATCTTGGAATACGGATTAGATTTAGGGGATGAGAAATGAGAAACGTTTTCGCCCGGAGCTAAATTTGTATGGATTATTTTTGACAGCTACGCGATTTAAGCATCGCTTCACTATCCTCTTAAGACGCTGCACAAATTGATTTTAAAGATTTATTCAAATTCAAAGAGTCATTTTTCGTCGGTGAGATTCAAAAGTCGCACCTCTATTTTTCCCAAGTGGAGATCACTGTTCTGAAGCAGCACTGCAAAAAACTAAACAGGGGGGTGATTCTCTCAACACAGCACTGCGTCGATCTTAAAGGTGAAGTTTTATCTGGCAAGTTAAAAAGTCCCGTCGACATAAGGCACTGAACTCGACTCACCTGCCTGCTGACTAATTGAGAAGGCACGCGCTAAAATGTGTTTTGTACGCTCCGACGGGACTTCTTAAACTTGCCAGGTAAAACACCACCTTTAAGATCGACGCAGCGCTGTGTTGAGAGAATCACCCTCCAGTTATTTAAATAAGCCAACAGTAACTCTTCTCCACATTGTCTTTGCACCTATTACTATCGTACCTATAGTCAAAGTTATGATACTTAGCTCTTAATGAGTTGACGGTAATAGCAGCAGAGTCGAAAACAATACAAATGCAATAGGGGAAAAGCTAATATTTAGAATAAAGGCAAAGAACCTTGGACGCAAATCCGACATGGTACTTGTCTGATTAAAAAAAGTCAGTCACTTGTCATTTATTGTATTCACGCGCGTACACACCAGGGCCTCTATTCAACTGCGTTATAACGATATCGTTTTTGACCTGTTTCCGTATTGTCAACGTTTTGATAACTCTTATGTCATTTACAATAATGGCGACTGTGACATAAACGATTCTTAAACGTGTCAAACACGATATCGTTTTAACGCACCTGAATAGAGACCCTGCACGCATTACAAGATTTCTCACTTGTCTTAATTATTTACATGTTGCCCTATAACAATGATACACTCGGTCGTTATAGTGTTACGACAAAGTTATCTTTTTAGGGTTCCGTAGTCAAACTAGGAACCCTTATAGTTTCGCCATGTCCGTCCGTCCGCAGGCTAGCGCATCGTCGTCGTTGGATAGGTCTTTCAAAGATATTACGGGTTTGTGAAAACAGTTTTTCGCTTAAGTAATCCGTTTATGAAATATTAAGCTTTAAAGCGCTAATATTTGTTAGACTCCAGTGTGTGTGGTCTCTCCCTACAGCCAAAAATACGAATAGGTACTAAAAATATGAAAAAAGTAAACGAAAGAGGATATAACGAATTTTAAAAGAAAACTATCACGTCTAAGTAGACATGATTGGTTTTTGAGATACAGGCTATTAAAGTGTTTATACCTACTAAATGACTTTAAATAGAAAATAAGTTATTACTTGATGATTTTTATGTTTCTAGTACTTATCGCCTTCGGAACCCTACACTGAGCATGGTCCGACATGCTCTTGCTCGGTTTTTTTAATGTTTTATTTGTACATTCTGCGGCCATGATGGTAATTTTTGCTTACATATTTTTAAGACGCACGAGCGTCGTGCAGTCTGAAAGGGATAGCTCACTTTTAAACTTTATTTTTTTGTATAAAACCCAGTGCTTTCAAATTAGAAAATGTGTTTTTAAAGTATTATATGATGATTACGTTAATATGAGTTATATTTTCCTTACGAACTCGCTGAAACCTAGATCCATAGTTTACGCAGAACCCTCTCGTTAGGCTCCAGTGGAGAAATAAGTACGGTCCATGCGGGTTCCCAAAGACCTGAAATCACTCAATTCGACAAGGTTTCAATGTTACGCTAAACCAATGAAATTGAACGTTATATTCAACCTGTACAGTTTATTTCAGTATCTTGAGTTCAAGCGGCAACTATGTCGCAGTTATTGTGAGGTCACGAATTATTGAAATGACGTTAGTGCCATTACAGTTTAATTCCGAAGAGTCGTGTTGACTTAACTGTACCGATTGTTATGGACGGCGATTGAAGCCCTAGATACTGGTCCGGAGCCACTTAGACAACACGCGGTGGATTTAGCAGTTTTTTTGAAAATCTTAAACGACTTTTGTTAGCTTTGGTGTAGATCATAGGTATGTTGAACTCTACGTGGTTAAATAGAATATAATATTCATAATTTATGTTTTGACTCAATATTGGTCAGATCACGCCTTATACGCTGTCGACACGCTGAGAAGTTGTTAAACAAAAATATAAAAACTAGTTTCATCCCAACGAAGCAGACGATACCTCACCCATCAATAGAACCGAGGTCTTTTGCTGCCGAGGGTAGAAAGTACGTCCTATATGGACGAGTTATATAAAGAGCCAAAACGTGTGACACGAGTTTGTTTATTTATTATTTCCTAAGTAGGTAGTATGAAATAGGCCAAAAATATTTTTATTTTGTATCAATACGGCCGGTCATAAAATTGATGCTTTCTGACCCCAAACCATATCAAAAATGTTTGAAATTATTTGCAGTTATATTACCCTTAATTTGGCAGCATGGTGTTCACTTTTTTATATTTTTTTAGCCTGGTTCAAATTTAAATAGGGTTTGAATTCACAAAATTTTAAAATTTTGGAAATTTAAGGGTTCAAGAACTGAAATAGAACATCCGATTTTTACTATCATATGTGCATACATGGCAAAGTTAATTTTGGCTTTGAACCATCGGATAAAGAAAGACAGTGTGTATAATCAAAACTTTAAATTAAATAAGGAGACGATTTAATGATTTACCGATACTATTTAAAACAACGATGAAACTGGTTTCATACTTACATAATTACGTTGATAACACGCTTCTTGTTGAGATTAATGTTTGCGGATTCGAAATGCTTGTGAACCAATTTTTTTATGGAATGTATAAAACATACCCACGTTTTGATTGACGCATCTGAAACCACATGTTGTGTAATAAGTAAAAGCCAAAAAGACTATTTTATTTGTATGATAAACGGCGAGAAATTTTCGCTACCCACATAACTGTGATATGGTTTACAACCGCAAATGTTTAAAGTCAAATCTGGCTCTTAAACTCGCAATCCGAAACGTGGTAAACTACATCTCGTGTGCTATCCACCGCACGCGTCACTCACTCTAATCCTTCCCTATTACAAATGTCGTATAAACGTCGACTGGTAAGACGACTTGAGCCTTTTTAGTGTTATGCTTTAGTAATCTTATCGTTTAGAACCATTACTTCAATTTGAAGAGAATTAACTGTTCTCAAACAGCTAATGTTAGATGACTTACATATATCGCGTGAAACAGTTTTAACGGTTACCTATCTCTGCCTACCGAAACTGTGTCTCTCTTTAAACAATATTAACATCACTATAGACATATGATAAACGAACTGCTTATTGTTTTAATATTTGATATTTGTGTTGGTATTGCGATGTTCAAGAAACCTTTAATATTTTTCCTTTCCGCCATCTTAGCATAGCAACGATATGTCTCTGAAAAATTTAACTAACGTATAGTAGCTCACCATTTCAGCCTGTTCGGCTTTCCGCTTCACAAAGGCTATTTTCATCCATATTGAGGAATAGCTTTCTCGAAAACTAACATCTTAAATGCACAATATAGCCTAACTTTATTTTTGTGGTTGCCGGGTTAGAATAGTGCCACTCCATGTCTTCCCGTGGATGCCGTAAGAGGCGACTAAGGGAATAAGGGCTTGTAGTACTGCTAGGCGATGGGCTTGCAGTCTGTCGCTAGTAAACTTCTTGGTCTGATTATGCAAAATGTGGTTATAGAATTATAGAACAAGACTTTTTAAAGTAGTTGGTGTTTCCGTAGCTCTGCCTACCCCACTCTGGGAATGAAGGCATGATGTTATGTATGTGTATGTATGTATGTATTTTGAATTTCACGTGAATCTGCCAACAGAAAGAGGTCGAATCGATTCTCAAGATTATTTTCTAATTCTAATTTTGTTTCTAGTTATCTATTGAACTGAAACTTTGGTTCTTAACTGATCGTGATGACTGACGTTTGGCTGTAATTCAGCATGACAGTATTTATCAAGCAATTCGTTTTTAACTTAATTTCAATCTTTTTTGGATGTCTAGATTTAAAAATACTACGTTATTTGACCGAATTTGAGATAACGACAAAGCTTTTGTATTGGTATTTATCGAGTACCGTTTCAAACATGGTACAGTTCTTGTTAACGGGTAAAAGTGAAATAAATGGACTTGGTTTCTTTACCAAAGAGGAAGACGCAAATTTACAGTTGAAACTGGAATTCATGGATGTAGGACAGCACTGTGATGTAAGATATCAAATAAATTACCCCACAGACAGTGCCATTTAAATACTTAATAGGTACCGCTGTCAATATGCCAGCTACAAATAAATCCAACGCAAAAATTTCACTACAAATTTCTCGTTTGTCACGGTACCTATTGGATAATCTGTGAATAATTCCGCGCCGTAAACACCTCAGAGGCCAACCTTACGTCACTAACAAAATTTTATTATCACGTCTATCTTGTATTGTGCAGTAAACAATATTGGAGTTTCTCGTGACTTCGCCATCCATTGACCTACTTGGGCCACTTTTCTTATTGATGTCTGATTCCCATAGTTATTGATTGTCTCACCGTTCTAAACATGTGATGTTCTCTGCAATCGAGATACTAATAATATAAAATATGGAAGGTGGTTTTGAAAACTAGACACTGAATATCGAAACATTTATTTATTTTTCTTGAATAATTTAACTTATAATTATATTTATACATAAAACAAATAAGGAAGACGAACCACATCAAGGTACATTTCTCAAACATGATTTAGTATTTACATAGATACAGTCTTCAATCGTGTCACGTTTACTTCTGAACTTTAAATAATTTGTAAATTAAACCGAGCGTTATAACTTAATTTTCTTAGTCCTTAACTTTACTCGGAGACATTCCACGTTAATGTTAGAACTTAATTATTACAGTTAGTTAAATTAGATCTATTGGAATACTGAGTAATGTTGTTATTTGTTCTGTTCCCCTTCTGGGTTGATCGGTACTTTCAGTTACAAAGTTAAAACTATATACCAAGGTAAACGTCTAAACGTGTGAGGACGCACATCTTCTATCCAACATGATTACGAAAATTACTTGAAGCCTTTAAAGCTTTCGCCTGTTACTTTCTAAATCTTCTATTCGTGATTATCAGACAATAACTCAAATCGAATAACTCGTCATCTTATAAATAACAAAAACTATTATACAATCTTAAACATAAACAAAATAATGAAACAATTATGTCTTCGTGACTTGAATGGAAGACTCGGAACTAACGCAACAAACTACGTATGGCAAGTAAATAATTAAAATATGAATAATAATCTTATCTAAACGTTTGGAATGATTACTTATTCTAAAACTATTATTTACATAATAATAACAGAAACAATATGTTACCAAGTCTTTACATAATAAGCAATGTACAGTATCTGTATCACTTAAAAATGCTGTTCGTTTTACCGACAACGTGTTTGTTCGATTCTTTGATCATTGTCAAATTAATTAATATAACTTAATAGCACTAATAATAAAAAAGCATAGCTGCCTGTGTTTTGTACTAAACAGGTAATGAGCAAGCGGGGTCCTTGGCGCCAGAAGATGTTGCATCGAGTTCTCGGAAACGATTACAACAAGAAGTTTCAAAGATGTATTTATTGCCTCCTAGGATTCCTAAATGTGATTCAGTCTTTGTCTCCTACGAATCTGTAGGAGTCGGGTGGGGGTTCGGGCATGCAGTACCCGTGGTACGTGCGAATGTCTTCCGCGGCGTACGTGACTCCGGCTAGGACCCCGGGCTCGGTGTGGTGGCGCGGGCAGGAGTGCTCCCTGGGGCACTGGCAGATGGTGTTCGCGTTCACCTCGTCTATCTGCTCGTGTCGCCGTCTCACGCTGAACAGCTTGCACGGCTCCTTTCGTGAGCAGCGCAATCTCTGTAATAGATTGTCGATGTTGTTAGATCGTGATGAAATTAAAGCTGTTTAGTCGTGAACTGTTGTTACGGTGTTGAATGATAAGCTGACATCGGATAGTCAGATTTAAACTATGGGTATTATGTTTTTGATAAAGTGGCAAATCAAAGCAATAGGTGGGTCGTAGAATAAAATTAGTCGGGTGTATATAGTTAACAATCTTTATTCAGTTACACATCGCACTTTTAGAATTATAGTGACCTAATTCAAACATTTTCATCTTTCGATTTCGAGTCATAAATTTAGTACTATAGAGACCTAAGTCGAAATTCAAAATATGTGGATTAGGTCACTATAATTCTAAAGATGCGACATATTAAGGATAATGATTACGACATCGTATTTGATCGGAAAAAATTGTATTTATCTTGCTTTCTTAGTCAGCTTAATGAAGCTTAGGTGAACACAGAATTCGACAAAATCCGCTGTCATATTCTCTACATCTGTACCCACGTGAATTTATTTCATATTAATGTTTAACTTATTAACTCATTTCATTCCAGAAGCTGTGTCTTCAGTGTAAAATATATTATTCTAAAGTCTGACTCTGTCATTTACCGGTAAAAGCTAACATTGTTCATCGACGAAATATACTGTATAGTTCTTCGACGCTGTAACACAATGTTATACCCGATTATCAGATACCTAGGTAACTGCGGTCAAAAAAAACTTTAAATATTTGTCTGTTTTTTATGTTAATTTGATAATTTAATTCCGAATTAACCACTGAAACTGTGTCTTATTAATAGCAAAACAATACAAGATATTGCTACCGGCAATGGCACGGGTACTTTGTAACGCCCTCTGGCGCTTCACGACTGAACTAACTTTCCTCTAGAGCCTTAGAGGCATCTAACAGCGCACCACCGTGACAAACTTCGAAACTAAATAGTGAAAGGCAACTCACGCTGATCGGCGAGCACGCAAACTGGTACTGGTTGCCTTGCTCTCCGCTAGGTGTCGTGTACGGCAGTTTCTTCAGCAAGTACGTGACCGACATCTTTGGGCAGTGACAGCTGATGATTTGCTGTGTGGCGTTGCTGTCTGGTAACGAATAGATGGTCCACGCCGGATCTTTGAAGTAGCGGCATTTTGGCAGCCGCTTGACCGGCTCGCAAGTTTTGAATAGGGTGGTCTTGTCTGCCAGTGTGTGATTATCGTCTGATGCGAGCTCACTGGAAGAACAAATTGACGGTCAAACACCTGATGATTATAGTAAATAAGGTATACTTAGTTTTAAGAGAGTGGTGATTGTTTATGTTAGATCCCTCAACTGACAAAGCTGAACGACTTTAGAATGGTTTTTTTTACTGATCTGTACCACAGATCTGATCTGGACGCTATAAAGTAACTGTCCCACGAGTCACTAACTATAAAAAAAAACATTAAATTTGATTAATTGACTAGTTATTTTATAATCTTTACTCCTATAGACATACTCGTAGTAGGTAAGTACGGTGTAAAACTTGATTTGTTGAATTAAAACTGTACCCTGTCAACTGCTAACAGCATCAAATGACGAGAAAGAAATAACATCAAAATGTAATTAGGTACTCGCATTGGGTTTCTGCAACAGTTTCAATGGTGGCTTAACATTTAAAGTGGTTGACACATAGCTCTTTTAATTTTAATTTAGAATGGATTTAATTTTCTGGTGTTTTATCTAAAATAAGAATTCAATAGTTGTAGTTGTTTTTTCCTCATAAGTCAAAAGTGTCGTATAATTAGAAGCTCCGTTTGCAACCTCTCGAGCTGAACTGGAGCATGGCACTAATTCGTTCGATTTACAAATAAAAATCTCGCAGGTATTAAGTAAATTTATTCATCATTCAGTTAACAACCGCGTAATTTAGTTCGCGTGGAAATCGACAATAATAATTTTGTGATTACGGCGCAAATCAAAGTTTGACGTAAGCAGTAAAGTCGCATTAAGTGATTGCGGTATTGAAATGATGTTCAAGTCATCAGATTAAATATACTTCGGTAACTCTACGTAATACTAACAGTGGTGGAGAGCGGAGTCGTTATATTACTTAATAAGTTCAGAAATTTGAGTTTTGTGCTAGCAATACGATTATTTTATTTGCAAGTTGTTACATATTTACAAGTGGGAAATAGGTATACAATATATTATGTAAATTGTTCGTATATTCTGCTTGAAGAAGCATGCAACAATTAAGTCCTTAAAGCACATTGACTTTAGGTATTTTTTACATTATGTTCCTAATTTTGAAACATTTTTACTATTCTACATTTAACCGACTTATTTTATCGCTAGGTTCCAAATACGAGTGAAACTTTTGGTTACCTAGTTAGACTTAGGTGAAGTGTTCAGTGGGGCCTTTTAGTTACTTGCTGGCAAACGCAAGGCTTCAGCTTTAGCTAGATACATCAGCCAGGGCCTTTATTCTACTGCGTTATTGTAAGTTATATAAGAGTTATCAAAACGTTGACAATACGGACACGTCAAAGACGATATCGTTATTACCGTGTAGAATCCCAGCCCTGGGCGTCTATTCTACTGCGTTATAACGATATCCCGTTTGACTTGTTTTAGAATAGTTTATGTCACAGTAGCCATTATTGTAAGTGACATAAGAGTTATCAAAACGTTGACAATACGGAAACACGTCAAAGACGATATCGTTATTACCGTGTAGAATCCCAGCCCTGGGCGTCTATTCTACTGCGTTATAACGATATCCCGTTTGACTTGTTTTAGAATAGTTTATGTCACAGTAGCCATTATTGTAAGTGACATAAGAGTTATCAAAACGTTGACAATACGGACACGTCAAAGACGATATCGTTATTACCGTGTAGAATCCCAGCCCTGGGCGTCTATTCTTCTGCGTTATAACGATATCCCGTTTGACTTGTTTTAGAATAGTTTATGTCACAGTAGCCATTATTGTAAGTGACATAAGAGTTATCAAAACGTTGACCATACGGACACGTCAAAGACGATATCGTTATTACCGTGTAGAATCCCAGCCCTGGGCGTCTATTCTACTGCGTTATAACGATATCCCGTTTGACTTGTTTTAGAATAGTTTATGTCACAGTAGCCATTATTGTAAGTGACATAATAGTTATCAAAACGTTGACAATACGGAAACACGTCAAAGACGATATCGTTATTACCGTGTAGAATCCCAGCCCTGGGCGTCTATTCTACTGCGTTATAACGATATCCCGTTTGACTTGTTTTAGAATAGTTTATGTCACAGTAGCCATTATTGTAAGTGACATAAGAGTTATCAAAACGTTGACAATACGGAAACACGTTAAGACGATTTCGTTACCGTGTAGAATCCCAGCCCTGTTAAACTGCCTGCTCGCACGCGCTGTGATACAAAATAAGTCGTGACTAACCTCGAGCACGGCCTGTGCCCCAGACACCGGCATTTCTTCTCGATCCAGGGTTGCGTTGTGTCGTAAAGGTCAACTTTGCTGCATACCTGCCGCGCCCGGCAGTCCGGCAGGTCCTCGTCTGACACCTGGAAAACACAGGCCAGTCGAATTAGAGCAGGATTTATACATTGACGACACGTTAGCCTAGGTGGTAGTGACTCTGCCTCTGAAGCTTGCGGTCCTGGGTTCAAATCCCGGCAACGAATGGTATTTGTATGATGAGCGCGAATATTTGTTCTCGAGTCTTGGGTGTTTTTTGTATTTTTTTAATGACAAGGAGAAGGCACACGATCACTCAGGCCACCTGATGGTAAGTGGAATCTGTGACCCATAGACATTTGAATTCTCAAGAGTATAAACCTTAGACCTTAAATGTGTTACCAACCCTGAGGACTAAGATGAAATGCCTCTATGCTAGTAATTTCACCGGTTGTCTTATCCCCACACCGGAAAACAACAATGCGAACACTGTTGGTTGGCGGGTGGTTATGTATGTATTTCTCTATATAAGTATGTTTATTGTTGTCCAGTACCCATAGTACAAGCCTAGAGCCAAGAAGTTTACCAGTGTATTAGTGACAGGTTGCAAGCCCATCGCCAAATAGTACTACAAGCCCTTCTTCATTAGTCGCCTCTTACGACATCCACGGGAAGACATGGAGTGGCACTATTCTACCACGGCAACCACACTTCAATCAATAAACCGTTCGGAAGATTTTATTTACTCATACTCTCACTCTCTTGACACTGGCAAAATATCTACGAACTTGACATAAATAAAAAAAAGAAGATAAATAATAGGAATAATTTTGAGCAGAAAATGAAAAATTGAGAAATTTAATGTTTGTTAAACCGCTTAGAGATGAAGCATCTTAAGAAGTCGTGTTCCGTTAATCATTCTTTCACCTTAGCTTTAATCACAACTAGATGTACATATTTATTAGAAGGTAATGATTGCCATTAAATGGCTAGTTATTTATTCATGCAACTAAACCTTTTATTATTCTGCATAAGTACAAAATAAGTAATTTATAATTGTTATGCAAAGTATAGTGTGGTCAACACGATATACAAGTTGGGTATTGTAATAGCTTCTGGATATGTGTATATTTTAAATAGGTAATGGTAATATTATACTCGTAAGGCGAATAAATCGAGTCAATATGAATTATTTTCATGAGGTTACATTCACCTATACATGAGGTTATATTCAACTAACATTATTATAGTCAGCTCCCAATCTTTATTCTTCCGACGATCGTTTCATTAAAATTAATTATGTAACTTTTCTTAGCGACATATCTCGTTATGAGTCGTGAAGTCAGGTTCCTATAATGATTAGAGTTGTTATTTATATATTTATGTAGGTATATATGTATATGTATGTATATATTTATATATGTGTGTATTATACATGTACGTTTATATTAGTTTATGTACTTGCTAATTTGTTTAAAATTTATTTATTTATTTATAAGTATTATCATTTCTTTTTACTTTTTGTGCAAACTTGTATGTGTCCAACCCCAAGCATTGTCCTTACTCATTTGCTTCAGGGTTAGCTGGAAGAGATCCCATTTACGGATAAGTTCGCCTTTGTACATTAATTTAGTATTATAATTGTAATATTTATATTTTTGTGCAATAAAGAGTTTACATACATACATCTCTATAACCTACGAATTTAACATATGTATTGTATATTTTGCACATAATTTCCCGTATGGGTGAGGACTAAATAGTTGGACCATAGTTAAGCGCAGTTAACCATACAAACAACAAAAGTGAAGAAAGTTCCGTTGTGACATGAAAATTATCCCTACAAATGTATTGCTAATTTTTGTGTCACAACGGAAAAGTTTCATAGAAAATTTTATTGAGTGAGTTAGCGTGGCCAACTTTTTGGTCCTTACGCGTATACATCAAACATGGTCAAAGCTTTCAAATAAATGCAGGCAGCATTACCGATTAGTCGCGATCAATTCCACGTTTTAAAATTCTACGCGCATCGTGTCAACATTCCTAGCGCGCACAATACGAATGTGCCATTCGTTTCGCCAATAAATTTTAACAAAAATCTATTGAAAGCATATAAAAAACTTTCCGCTATCGAATATAATGTTCAGGTTCATAAACTAACAATTAAAAGACTTCGAAACTTTTCATGAAACAACTATTGAATGTTCGACCCACTTGTGTTTGCTAGTAGATAAAGCTCGCGTCACCTGCACACGTCCTATTCTTTAACCAAAAGTCAGATGAAAAGCAACAGCCTCAAAAGATCACCACGCGTGGGAAACTCGAAATGTGCACTCACAGTTGCCTCACACCTGTCGTATCCCGCCAGGAATGACGACACAGATCATTATACGCCGTCCGTAAGATGTTAATCATCATCACCCACACAATACGCACATGTGTGTTCAAAATCTGTTGTTGAAAACCTTTTTTTGCGCCGAAAAGGACCATTGGTCTCACTTCCGACCGGAAGGCGCTCCATTCGGCAACCTGTTATGTGTGGGAATATTGACGCTGGTCGCTGCCCTCAGGGTTGCCTACGCGCAGCCATATGGTCACACACATTATGCCTCCAATCTTGAAGTCCTTCCATTTAATGATAATCTTAACGGGAAAATTACGTTATATCTTAAAGGGAGAAGTGATATGTTTTGATTCCAAAACAATAAAATGAACTTTATAAGATTAAATATATTCAGAGATGTTTGCTCTTTAGTTGAGTAAAGTCGGATAAAGACAGGCTATTCTCAAAAAAAAACTAATTTTAGTCTTAAAGGTTTAAATCATAATGCATTTGATAGTTTTCAAGTGAAGGCTTAAAATAATGAATGTCACGACGATAATGACAAATGTTGTACCTCCGCAAAAATTATTTTCTCCATTGATTTTATTTCGCTTTTTCTGAGGCTTAGAAATCATAAACCTTTTTTTTAACCTTTACCGCGTCAATAAAATACTACAAAGCTTTCGTCGTTGTTAATGTTTTTGTGTTGATTTACACTATAATTTTTAACCAGTTAACATTAAATTTAGCAGTCTATCGGATCACTAAACCGAGCGGCTTATTCTTTGTAAATACCGAAAAAGTAGCATTCTGTGGCAACCCTAGTAACATGTAGGTGTGAAAAAACTAGTCTTTTTTTTCGTTGTTCCGGATATACTTCCCGTTTCTTGTTGTATTGCGATAGATTTCGCGGAAACGGCCTCGCTCGGATCTTTCAACGGCCGGATACAGCCCTTTTGTGTGGCAAACAAAAAGCTTCATGCAAGCAAAGAAACTGAACACACTGTGCAATGTATGGGTTGTTGACTTACTTCTTTACATTTGCCTCATTTTAAAGGGCCCCGGTTAAAGTCTTCTTAAACTTGAATGCCAGTGAAAAAGGATGGAAATGACAAAAACAATTCTTTAAAAAAGTGTTGGAACTATGCTTAGCCTACTTTTCTTTAATCTAAATTGTGTAAACTCGTCCTGAATCTAATCGCAACCATCGCGTGTTACTAATTTATTGATTCGATTCTCGAGACACTGATTTTAATAACGACCGCCCATTTATACCCCGCTCCGAGGCTCAACGGATGTTGTGTCAATAATTTTTTGGAAACGTTATTTGAGACTTGACCAAAGGCCGGAGGCGACAGTTTTAAGGGACGTTGCGTTCTCGTCCTTTTCTAAGTCGTTTTGAAAACCTGACAAATAAGAACTGCTTCGGAGATTCGACCGTAGGCTTTTCCGTTAAGGTGTATTTTGAGTTGAGTGACAAGCTTCTTGATGCGAGGGGTGTGAGGGGGTCGGGGTGCGAGGTATCCGGTCCAGCGGACAGGTGGCTGCGCTCGCGCCGCTGCCGCGCCCACTCTAATGAAATAATTTGTTACCAGCACCGACCGACCTTCCACAACCGGCGTATTACTATCCCTATTTCACTTGAACGATGGTAAACTTACTATTTCGCTTGCACGCTGCTAAGAAGTTTGATTTAATTGGTACTTCTTGCTCCTTCTAAGAAAGAGCTAAAGCAAAACTCATTTCGTTAATTTTCCTGTTTGCTAATACAATCTAAAAGAGCCTTTCTTGCACAGTGCACTTGAACCTGTTAAACGTATGAACATAGTTGTATCATAGCATTCATAGCAGGTGACAGTCAATTCTTAAACCGTATTATGTAGAAATATGTACAACATTAAAGGTATATCCGTTATAAAATCAAACACCACAGTTTAACGACGTTCGTCGGATGTCGAGTTTCCCTTCGCGTGGACATTCACATATAAAATGCCAATTGGGTCTGCCGCAGAAACAAATTAAATCGGCTTCAGAAATTGAATGCAAATTTTTGAATAATTATTTTACGTTTAAGCACCAGGGATAGAGGAAGCATTTATCCTTTTTATGTCGGTTATTAATTCTCGATTTAAATTTGGGTTGTTTTTGAATCGTTTAATTACAGTGGGTTCGGGAGCGGTTGCGCCCGGGGCGGCGGCCTGGCTGCCCGTCCGGTTCCCGGTAACACGGTAGCGAACAAATTACTAATCCGCGTAATTACACATCACCACCGGCACAAAATGTTTATTACTACTGATATTAATGGCTGCCTCCAGCTGAGCTTTGTCAACCTTCCTTTGAAACTTATTTAAGTGTTCGATAGCATTGGACAACAGGTTATAATTGACGTTTTAAATTGAATGTCGTTGTCAACTTTGTTGGCTGTAAATATTTTTTCACAGTTCATTTCAAGAAAAATTGTAACGAAATAAATTCAGTATCAAATAAAGCGCAATAAACAGAGTTTTGGGCTCATCGAGCACAGTTTGAGTATGTTGAAATGACCTTTAGAGACATTAACATTAAAGATAAACTGAGTATGACACTTAGTAAATTCAGGACGTCAAGCCAAGTTTTGAAATTACAGGTCTTGCTTCTGTCGACCACTCACTCACTCACTCACTCACTTTGTACCTATAACTTTATTAAGTTATACATACATAAATAACATCACGCCATATTTCCCAGAGTGGGGTAAGCAGAGCCACAGAAATACCAACAACTTTAAAAAGACTTCTTTATAATTTTATTTTAAAGACTTCTTTTTAATGTTTTTAACATTGTGCACAATCAGGCCAAGACGTTTACTAGTGTATCAGTGACAGGTTGCAAGCCTAACAGTACTGCAAACACTTATTCCCTTAGTCGCTTCTTACGACATCCACGGGAAGACACGGAGTAGCACTATTCTTGGCTTGATTGGCGTTAATTGTCAAACTGTAGAATTTATATTACTTAATAAAAAATCCAACATTTGCTTGTTTCGGAGGTTTTATTTAATGTTCAGTGTGGAACTTCTCACTACCCTACCTATTGTGTATGGAAACTCTCGAGACTTGAACGCCAGCCGGAAGCGTTCTCCGAATGCAGCCAGCTAACTAATTGGCCGCCATGTACGGCGAGCCCACGTTTATACATGACACTATATTACATATGTCCAAACCCAAAATGGTAATGTCAAAACGTTTTCTCACTGCCTGTACGGCTAATAAATGTTTTATTTTCTCGCTTGTCGCTCCGTACGTATTTTTCGTTACAGACTAGGTTTGATAGGGACAGTGTTTTTAATCCACGGAGTCTGGCCCCGCTAATCTAATTGACGTTGCACGGTTGTATCAATGTACTGACGTGAAATTAAGTGATACCAAGTAACAAGCAGAAATGCCCACGACTTGGCTACTTATAAATCAGGAGACACTCCTATCTTCACATATAAATGTAATCAATACAGCAGCAGTTCGATTTTTGTAGATTGAAAATTCGAAAATGAATGTGAAAATGTTAAATCGTACTTCTTTGACACGTGTTTTTCGTGGAAGGCCGCGTACAATTTTTCTTTCTACTGCTCCGCGTTATCTATTTATCGCCTGGTGTTATTTTAGTTCATTTGTTGTTTTGTTCCTATCTCCCAATGTATTTCCTATGTTTAAGGTTAAAGAATTAGAAAAAATAAACCTGACCTACTTGAGGAAGCTCAAAAGAACAATTTGAGGCGCAGACGCCCCTTTTTAGAACTGTGTAATAAATATACAAAACTTTTTGAGTATATTACAGGTTGGATGGTCCTTGCGTTATATAAGTACTAGTCGTACCTATTATAGTAATCTTTGTAATTAACTCGTCAAGTACTGGTAGAATCAGACATGTAACAATACTAAACAATGCCTGCCGACAAGGCTTACCTATATTCTATATAATTATTAAAGTAAACACCAAAGAATCAACAAGGTACCATAAGGCTCATAAGGAAACTTAATACTGTACTGCTGAACTGCTTGTGATTCTGGAAGGACGCCCTAAGCATCAAGATACTGGTGGGTAAAGCAACCTTGAAGACGAAGAAATTTTACGTTAAGGCAGCTGTAATAATGACCACTTAGCTTTCACTTTGAGAATATTTTGACCATTTTTCTTTACAATGCACGTCTGAATGTTCTCAAAATTATATCCCCTAGTCGAAATCATCTCCAGCTCTCCTAAGCATGGTTGCTTTCCCCGTTCGTGCCTAGGGCGTCTTACCAGAATCTCAAGTAAAATTTTAACCAAGATACCCCATCCACGCATGAACGGGCTCTATTGTGGCCAGGGCATCCGGAGAGCCCATTCAAGCCGCACGTGGCTGCCCTCTGAGACGGATGCCACTCTACGTAAGGCTACCCATTGATGTTTGACAGCAAAGGGTGAGAGGATATCTTGTCTGTTTATACATACTGGATGATGCAATTGCGCGTTGAAATCTAGGATTCTGTTTGGTTTTATTTGTTTTATTATTTATTCTGGACACAAATGAGTCTACATCTCTATCTCAGCTTATCATTGTATCACTTGCTCAAAAGTTCTTGTTATTACAGGTCAACTAAAATCTGAGACTTGATTTGGCATAGCTCTAGACTCTCCAGACGATAAAATAGATGCATAAACGTCACGTTAAAAGCAATAATTATCGAGACTTCTATCTTTAATTTGGTATATTACACGTGTATCATTACCACGGACGTAGTTATCTAATAAAAAAAAACAACAGTATAAGAAAAGTCTGATCAACTTTTTATAATACGAGGAACCCAATCATATTACCATCTCTATTCCTTGCTCCTCTCTATAACCGTTCAGTCAGTATACTAAAAAACATTGATATTTTTTGTGTACGACCGCGTAACACAGGTGTCCCGTAGCGTCCTTTTGCTTCCCTTATTGGTTTTTTTAACATCTTACGCTCTATGCACAAGGCTGCTTCTGAATTTAAAGTTTGACTTTTTTAGTTACGTTCTTACTGTGGTGAAACTAGTTATGATATAGCGTAGCAACGGTGGCACTTTAGTATTAAGACTTGAGATGATACTGCAGGATTCTTTTGCACAATGCCAATAAATCTATATAGAGAGGCTATTTTATAAAGAAATGGAAGAGAAGAAAAGCAATGTCTCTCAATGTAATGTGCAAGATTTGTCTCACCTAGAATTAATTTAGGACGGTTCAAAGCAATTTGTAGCAATTTGAAAATCATGTCTCCGGCTGCGGACGACTGATAGGTCTTGTGAGGAAATGACTGTACGCTGCCTGTACTATAATTTATTACCGTAATGAAAATATGATAAAATTGTTTGTAACTGTGTCCTCGCCTTCACGGAGTATTGTTGGCTCGAGCCAGCGGCATCCCCGCCGAGGTCACTCTGCATTCACTTTTCTTTATCGACGCATGTCTTGAACTTTTTGTGTTTCGTCCGTATCGAAGCGTAAATTATCTCATTAAACCTATTGATCGGAGCCAAGATTTGACTAAGTTCATCACAAAAAACTGTTTTTCTTAAGTTCGATAAAAAGTTTCAACTTAGCTACCTTAACTCGGATTCTGTACAGTCATGAGGAGTCACGACGTAATCGTTTTAAAGTAACAAAAGTTCGGAGTTGGTCGTGCTTATTATTAATGTAAACGTTACCAACTAGCGTTAAATAAGTTCTACGCTTAAAATAACGGAGTTTTGTTACTTCCTTCCATTACAAAAAACATACACAGTGTGTAGTAATGAAGCTTATCTGCTCTTAAACGCTTGCACGTCTCCTCAAATCGCCGTAGATACGTGTTCGGAAGTGGCCAAAGTAACCCAGTGTTTCAAAACCTTTTATTACAAGTCTGTTAGTGTTTTGAATAAATAAACTAGGCCGTTTAGCATATATATTACTTTATCAAACAAATGAAATTAACTCGGAACTGTTCTCATAGCCTCAACAATGGCCAGCATACCCGATTAGCATCCTAATCGACTGAGCTATCCACGCCATTTGAATTTCTTAAAAATAACATCGTGCTCCGACAACCATATGCATACTTTGTTCTTGTAACGGGTCTCTTTTCGCAATTTCCAATTAGCTTAATGATAATTTTATTCAGCGTCTGTTTAATTTACAATGTGATAAAATGACAGCGTTTTATTATCTTAGTGTGCAATCTTGACGTTGAAGTTGTTCCTTAACTCATGGAACTACTGGGCACATAAAACAGAAAGGTTGATAAACTGTCATAACGTATTGACAATGCAAATATTTACGCAGTCAGAGCTATTTTCAAAATGACTTGTTGTCTATGTTGCTGATTTGCCCATTCACTCCCATCCGTTTATGTCTTGAATAAATCTGGGGTCCTAGTGAAAAAGGGTATAAGTCTTCTGAAGATCAAGTGAAAAAGGGTTTAAGTCTAGTATACTCTGTTCATGTATATACCCTTTTTTATTACGAGTTAAGTCGACTTGTTCCCTTTTACACTAGGACCCCAGAAATAGAAATATAACAACAAACCGCCTACGATATCGTTTAGTTAAACGATATCGAACAAAATCCGTGACCATTCTACAATTCAATACAGAAAGTTCATAATATCTGTCGCAAGCTAAAAAGTGAATTATTGGCAAAACGCTGGTCGTACAGTGTGTGTCGGTGTCACATGCGCCTGAGCTGGCTCCCCTTACGTCCGATGCGCGTATCCGATATATTAGACCTGCCGATGTTAGTACCTACCTACTCACTATAAATTATAGTAGTTGCGAGCAATCGTGCTTCTAGAGATTTAAAAAGCCCTGTCGATAAACAAGTGGTTTTTTGCCAGGGTCAAATTTGAGCTTACAAATCTTTTCTTTTTATAATATTAGTGTAGACTAACAAATTACCTACCTAATTTCAAGATTTTCAAGTATATCGAACTGTTTTTATAAGTAAAAAAAGTCCGGTATAGCTACTTGAAAATCTTGAAATCTCTAATTAATGTGTTGAAACTTGTACTCATTGTGCTTTGGATATAGATTGCATCCCTTGGACGGCGAAATTTTCTTCATTGTTTTCACATTGCTTGCTAATATAGTTTCCGATCGTTTTGTACATTTATCCATTACTACATTTGGCCCTACAAGCTTATACGAGGTTTTCCTTTTTTCCTAAAGAAAGGGACGGAAAGTAGCAATACTTGTGATTCCTCATTGCAGTCTTTTGTATGTAATGCTTTCAATAAAAGATAAAGCTAAAAGTTGCTGTATCTCTTTTACACGTCAAAATTCTTCCCAAGAATAGACCACTGCTGAGAATAATGCAATACTATCATTATCACTGTAATTCGATTTTTCTTAAACTATAAAAAAGCATGGCACATGTTGAAAAACGTTGTAGAGCTGGTATGCAATAAACATCGCGGAGCTTAGTTACAAAATTTATATAATCATTTTCGTTTTCATAAAGAAATCGGTAGTGTTCAGTTTAATTTTCCTGCATAGTTCTTGTATGATTCGATATTCGCCACGGCATAATCCATTTAAAATGATTGACGACCCGTGTGGGGCGCGGTCATATCCGCTACAAAGTGTCGATAATGTAGATCGGGTTGTTATTTATTCATTGTAACATGTAGGTCGTATGTTGTGATTAGCCTAATATCTTTTTTGAGCTTGATTATTCAAATTCAAAATCATATTATTATATTTTAGATTATTATCCACATAACAGCAGGACACGACACACGATAAACACATGTCATGTGACACGATAATAATATATATATATATTAAATTTGGCATGAGGTCTGTGGAGTTGGTTCCAATACTCTCGGAAAGAGCTCTGAAACCTCTTTGCAATAGAAGTCAGCATGTTTGTTGTTGTAAAATTATCCGTAATGTCTGTGTCACCTTCAGTGTTTCCACCGAGCGGTCCCAACGGAAGACCAGCGTTGGCTTCGCAGCCAGCACCTGCAGAGTTGGGACCGGTTCGCGACAATTATCACTTTTCTGTTATCTCTTTTCCGACGTTTATGTTATTTGATGTGTGATTGTTTTCCACAGCTTCAGAGGTAATAATCTTGAACCTAACCAACTCAAATCGGCTTAACCGCAAGGCGATGACAGACAAAAGAACCGTTTGGATTTATATGCGGTGGTTGTATCCGAGAAAGGCCGTGGTCGACACCTTAATCTTCGAGTTAGGTTAAAATTACAATGATTTACGCGCCTTCAAGGAATATGTACTCATCACCCCTATTTTTAAGTTCCGTTCCAAAATGGTAAACTATAACCATCGCACAAAAAAGACAAATCGATAGACACCTCGTTTGTTAAAATCGGTTCAATAGGAACGGCGCTAGAGTGGAACATACATACGTATATACATACATACATACAAACAAACATACATAGCAACATACATAGGGTGTAAAAACATTACCCTTCCCTTGCTTCGTCGTAGTCGGGTAAAAAGGAACTGTTATGGTGAGAATTCGGTGTCTACCTGTCAGTGTATCACGATTTTTTCTCATTAACTACTGAACCTATCAAAATTAAATTTGGAAGAGGTATATAACTTGCTTGCCCGCATGTACTTGTATATAAAAATGTAATAAAATTCAAAATTCTTTATTTCATAAAACACACATTGTCTATGATGTAAGTGATGGAGCCACCCGGTAAGCAAAAATGCCTGTGTTGGGTGGCACCGCTCTTCCTTTAGGTTACATGAGTAAGTATGTGTTATGCTTAAACTACTACAATGTTTAGTTAATCAAATAAGTCTTGTTAACCAAAATTATGGTGTACATGGTAATGATTGCAAAGTTAAAGTTAAAATGGGGTAACTGTTTGACCTAAAACGTACAAAAAAAGACCGCTCCCCTTATCTCTTAAGTTTAGATACGCGGCGAAAAATCAGAACTAATTCAGACACATAGACATTTATCTTTATTTTATAGTAAAAGTGTAACGAATTTATCAAAATCAACAATTATCGGGATATTTAGCTAGTTTTAGCTGTTTGACGACACATGGCGCAAGCTGTACTCATTTTCGATATAGAAATAGAGTATTGTGTAGTAACTGTACCCATAGTACAAGCCTAGAGCTTAGTTTAGGACTAGGTAAATTTGTTTGAGATTGTCCCTTGACTTTTTATGTTATGGAGAAGGCACACGAGCACTCAGGCCACCTGATGGTAAGTGGAATCTGAGACCCATATCCATTTGAATTCTCAAGACTTTAATCCTAAGACCTCAAATGCGTTGCCAACCCTGAGGACTACGATAGAATGCCTCATTTATTTATTATTTACGGGAACGAGTGCGGCTAGTTATTTTATTAATGGCCTCAGCCCCGATTTGTTACGACGAAATATTATTAAATACAGACATATACGGAACCATCGGTGCGCGAGACTGACTCGCACTTGACCGGTTTTTAAATAGAGGGTTACGATGGTAAATCAATGACTTCAAAGTTACATACTTTGGGCACTATTTCTGCTAACTGTTTTGTGAATCAGTGTTGTGAATTCTCCTTTTATCGAGTTTCTAAACAATATCCATTCAAATTTCATTGCTACTCTTAGATACTTAGGCAGTTTCACAAAATCTTGTTTCTAGAGCACACTTTTCTTTAAACTTCATTCGATATGAGATAACTTAGAGACTACCTAACCTCAGTTTTTTTTTGTATTTATTTGATCACTCATAATGAGCCTCAAACCGTTTTCCATGCAATATTTAAATATTAATATGTTCACTAAAAATAAACTCTAGCATCAGTAATAAACGTGCGGGCTCAAGTAATTCAGGCCAATATAAAGTGACACCCGATATGCCCGCGTCATCCTGTTTGCACAGGATCACCAACGATGGACACTTTTCTGAAGCACCCATTTGTCCAAAATGTTGAATTCATAAGGCATTATTGAATATACGTAATAATAGGATATGTGACAATATGTTAACTAGGTTGATCAATTATTTACTGTTTGACTAACTACGTTGAAAACGGTGGGATTAGAAGACTTGAAATAATGGCCAGACTTAGTACAAAACCGATGATAGTAGCGGAAATTGAGAGTCCAACAGATAATTAATTAGTATTATATTACATACAATACAAAACAAAACAATACAAAACACTTTATTATCCACCAAACTAAAAACATTACAGAGAAATAGCACAATTTGAAAGACCCAGGTAAACAACAGGCGGTCTTATCGCTGATTAGCGATCTCTTCCAGACAACCTTAAAAGGGATAAGATACATATGACATTTTGTAGATATTGCAAAGGACGGAAATATATTTTTATGGTACATTTAAAAAAAAACCGGGTAGCAATTATGCCCTTTGTCACGGCTATGAAACCTTATCTGAAATTTTGTAAGCAAAAGCGAGATAATTTAAATACATTATTTTAATTTCAAGTAGGCTTGTGTTGCAACCAAACAAGAATTTAACGATTTCGAGTCGTTATCGAAATTTAAATAATACTCGTATATTACGAGCATTCTGATAACAAATACGACATGTTAGCAAGCAAAGGGGGTCGATTTTTAAGAAAATTAGCAAACAAATCGCATGCGAGGGACCGTCACAATAACAACACAACCATCCCCGAACTTTAAAAAATACGAATTAACTGTTTGACGATCATTTTCTAATGAAATTTGAGTGTTCGATTCTCAAAAGTCGACCCAGAGACCGTTTTGTATCTACACCAATATTATAAACAGGTAAGATTTGTATTTTTGTAACGAATAAATAAACTCAAAAATTCCTAGATCTATTTCACAATTTATTTCACTATTAGTAAGCTAGACACACATTATCACATGTTTTATTTTTCTCGGCGGACGGAGTCGCGGGCAACAGCTATTTTATTATAACTTAGGTACCTATCTAAGGAATACTCATCCTGACACATTATTGCACCTTTGTTACTCGTATTAAAGATAAACAAAATGCAGTGATATAGGTATACTTTAGACCTAGAAGTAGAAGGTAATATGACACATTTGGCTTCCTTTTGTAAAGATGACGACGGGGAAGAGAAGTTTAATTACATCGTGCAAAAGTCTAGTAGACTTACGGATTCGACTGGATCAAGTCGTTTTTTTCCATTAGGTGCCAAATTTAATTCATTACTTTTACAGCATACGCAACCCTTGACCAACAGCGGGCAGTAGAAAGTCCTGGAAGATGCTTTGAAAGCAGAAGAGGCGTGGCGGCGTCGGCTCGTTCAGACGGCTAGGTGCCTGTAGCTTTGTTATTCAAATCATCCAAAAAACTCCCTTTTTTACTCCCTCGTCGGCTCTTTTGCACCCTGCGTCGATCCTTCATGCCTGATTATTGCGAAGATTGACAGTCAATAGACAACCACTCGAACATAGAAGCATTGTCGCGAGCCAAAGAATAGATGTAAAATACTTAGAAAATACACGAAGATTACCAAACGTCGTCGATAACTTGAAATTCCAATCCGTGAAGAGTCAAACTGTCAAAAGGCCGGTTACCGTTGCGGCGGAGTTTAAACCCGCCGACTTTTTTTTTTCACCAAATCTCCGCACACACGGGCGGGGAGCCGTAAGTCATCGAAGCTGTCAAGATAAGAATGAGTGAATGAACACCTGCTGCCACCGGTGTTACGCGAGCGCCTACGCACCACGCCGCGGTTCATTCAAACGATTCCGATTTCAAAAAATCTCATTCACCCATCCCATTTTAATGCCACTGGGCTTGGGCATACAGTTTACTTCTCGACATCCGTAGTAACTTTTTTAAGTTCACTGTCGAACAGGCCGCGAGCCTAGGCTGAAACGATTATCCCCTTGATTCGACTTTGAAATTATTATAATGATTATCGATGTTTTTTTAAATTGAAGACTTGACATCCGGATTTTTCTTGTCGTTTTGGCCGGAGGAGCGTAATTTAACCGACATGCGCTTGTAAGTTTAATTTGAGAGAAAATCGAATGCGTATGAGATAATTAGGCGTTTGTTTGCGGATGTTGTTGTCGTCTTATTTTGTCCAATTGTTTTCTTTTTTCATTTTTTTAACTCTCGAGCTGTATAAGAAAGTGGCTAAGATTTGTTTTTTCTTGTAGCGACGGAATCTTGGAATTAGAAACATAATGTTTTGGAAGGTTTGGTTCGATGACTAACGATAATTTGTTTTTGTTACAACGTGCGTCTATGTTGTTTATAATTGCGTCTTATTTCTGATTAAGAATTAGCAGGGGCCCTGTCACGTTATGGCGTGTTCGTAAAATGGATCTGGTTGTATTCTGCTCTACTTGTCAGCGTTAATTGCCCTAATTGTTGGGTGGATTCCTTCGTGGAAACATTCGAATAGTTTTAATAGCCGTATGACGATATCACGATACCCGGTAGCTTCTGACTCATTCGAAGCTTTGACGTATCTCCAACGTTATTAACTATTTGTTAGTCGTTTGAAGTTAAGGATATACGAGTACATACAGATGCATTAAAAGCTTTAGTAGTAAAATAGTTGAAACTTTGGTTCTTGTAACTCTTGTAAGGTACCATAGAATCACCATTTTTAAACCCACGATAAAAAACCGGGGTCTTATGGTTAAAGTGTGCATATGGGTGTCTGTATGTGGCATTGTAGCTCCCGAACGGATTGACCGATTTGGACGCATTTTTTTTATAAAGTTTATGTAATCCGGATTGTTCTCGACTAGGTCTCATGATAATTGATTGGGCCGTTAGAGAGATATCAGCTCAAAAAGAAGGGTTTGCGATTATCTCCTCGTAAGGCCCACCATACTACAAACAGGAAGATTTTTGTGAATGGGAATTTGTATCTAGCAGCTAGAAAATAAAGTTCAAATACGTTTGTTCTATAATGCTAATTTCAATTTAAACAAATAAAAATGGACTTTATTCTCATTGATGTGTAGTTTAAATTAAATTGCCTTGATTATGTACATCCTAATTCACAACGGGCCTTACGAGGATATTGAGGTCTTTATCTAATTATTTTATTAGTTATTTTGCATCTACTTTAATTGCTTCACTTATAATTTTACACCGCATTGTAAGACAACAATTTTCAAATGCATTTTTCTGTCAATGTTTAAATGCTTGCACTAACTTGTGTTATTACAGGGCAAGCTTAGACTTGTAATAATTGGCAAGCAATATCGATACACGCATAGCAAAACATGTTCAAATCTGTCTCTAACAATGTGAATGCGGCATACAAACTATCTGATAAATAAGTTACAATAACTTTAAAATCAATTTCGATGAAATAACACCGCAACTAAAAGCATTGCAAATATATTTAAAAACTCTGTAAGTTGAAGTATATTTTTTTTAAATTTAGAAAATGTCATAGTGTGCGAGTAAACAGCGACCAACTTATTAGGCAAAACTTATACATAAAACATCCATACAGCCGAACGTAGAACATCCTCCTTTTTTTGAAGTCAGTTAAAAATATATCCTGTATAGTAAGAACTTAGCTCGCGAAACAAATCACAAACCAAAAACATAATCTAACTTACCCCGGTCTGATAAAGTATTTTGAGCCCGCTCTTTAACGGAGCCAGGGTCCTTCGGTGCGGCAGGATGGGCAACTTATCGGGTCTTCTTATGTGTATTTCTCCTGAGGGCCTGAAAGCCTCCAGCGGCGTTCGTATCACTCCCTGGACTCCGCATATTACCCATGCTAGGCTGAACGCGAGCACTTGCATTTTAATTTTACACTATATTTAATACACTTCGGGTATTCTCGTCGGTTTCCGCGAGAGATCGTGTCGTGGCGGCGGCGGGTCGGGAACGACTGGCGACGCGCGCGGTGAGCCAGGTACGAGTTGGCCTACGCGCCTGTATAACCACCTCCGAGTGCGACCGCCGCGTCTTGGTACTTTAAGGCTTTTGCTTGTTGCGTTGCAAGTTACAACGTGCTAATTTGGTACGAAAATTTGTGTTGTAAGCGTAAGTTATTAAGATGAATTAATACTATACGTTAAGGTTTGGAACAAAATAAATAATTTACAATGGATATAATTTTATTATAATTACATCATGAGTATTTTTTTTAACACAACCGTAAAAATTACGTGTTCCTTATTATATACTTAAATACGAGCAATATTTTTTTATTTACCCATTGGATGTAAAATCTTGATTAGTATACCTACAATTAGATGTGTGAACGAGTTTAACAAAAATTAGCACTGTCATATTTTACAAACGGATCCCTGAATCGAAAAAATAGTTTCACAAAACCGCAATACTGAAAGACCTATCCAACGACATTCCAAAAGACGCGGTAAAAAAAAACATCCCCACTTAACGTGTAGGGGACAAACCCTAAAAGTTGTTTTTCAAAGATTTTATTCTACTACTGTAGAATATATTCATGCCAAATAAGTTTTCTGGTACTAAGAGCTAAGATGCGGACGGACGGACGCACGGACAGACGGACGGTCATACGGACGGTCATGGCGAAACTATAAGGGTTTCTAGTTTGACTACGGTAAAAAAAATACCTTTCTTATATCATATTATAAAAAAAAACCGTAAAGGTAGTATTTTAGGTACGCCTCTATTTTAAGGCCTTTAAGTCGTCTTGCAAGTATCAAGAGTGGTCGCGGCCGCTCGGATTTGACTTCCTACCGATGATGTTTTTCTACACAATCTTGTTGCTCTGATATAAAGCTGCGTACACAACTTTTAGATTTACTAACTTGTATCTAAGTGGTTAATAAGTAATTGTGGCGTGGGTCATTCTTCTTTTTTACCGACAATTGCCTGTCCTCTTTTTACTATAGGTTATCAGTTAGAGTATTGATTATTAACGTTTTAGTGTTTGAATATACGTCCAAACATTTATTCATCTATTAGTACGAAATAATTTTTCACTTTCTCTATCCAGTGTTTTTTTATTAGTTTGTTTTTCATAGAATCGCGTGACAGAGTGGTAATACAAAATTTACTCCCCTCTGAAAACGGCCACTCTGTCACAGTATATTCTGAAAAACCACCATAAAGAAAAAAACATTATCGCCACCGAAATAATAATTAGTCCAAATAAAAATTCACGCAACGTATTTTAAAATCAAAAATTAAAACCATAATTATCAATAGTTGAAAAACGCAAAATATAGAAAAATGACGATGTATTGTCGGTAAAAAAAGTAGAACGATCCGCGTAACGTTGTTTTTTAATGACGGTATGATAAATTTTAAACAATACAATATCTATAGGTATTTAGAGTTAAATTCAAACATATAGTTTGTATAAGCTGCGTAAAATGTTTTAAGTAGCTTAACATCAAATAACTTCACAATCTTCACATGTACAACATGACATGCGTACGTTTGTATCGACACGTTGCTAGGAATGGGTAGTCGCTGTACATGGATCTAGCCTATAGTTCGAATGTAGGCAGAATAGATGTGGAATAGGTTTGTTGAATTTATTAAAAAGACTACATTTTTTCTTGTACTCATAGTGATCATATTTGTTGCGTTTACCTTGACCTATCCTATAAAATTGCTCACGTTTCTTAGAGTCAAAAACAAAGGCATTCCGTTGAGTTTTCCCTCTAAACGCTCGAGGGTCTGTCCACGTAATAATCACCACTCCAAACAATCAGCCACTGTGTTCCTGGCCAATTGTCTTAAAACAAAACACTGTCAAGTTTTCGTAGAACAGGAATTCAAAAATTCCTTTGTCCATGTAACTCGACCTTATCACCCGTCTCGCTCGCTCCCATTCACTGTCCTCGCGCCCGCATGAATGAACCGCTTCTTATGAATGAACGGACAGTCGCTATCGTACTATACATGCTTACCTGCAACTCGTAGCTATACATTTGTTACGATATAGCTATACGGCCATTGAGAAATGTTCGTATATGTCGCTGGAATACATATAAGTCTGTTCTAAAGGCCGACTCGTGGCACGTGGTTAGCTTTTTTTTCTTGTGTGATGAATGTTTCGCTCGCAAGCGAACGTTGCGTTTTGAATATTTAAAAGGCAAGTTTGTATAATGAATGGGGAATAAACGTGACAATGTTGTTAGGTTTTTTTTTTTATAATTTAAGCTTACCGCTATGTTTACAGAAGGTTACAATGAGCAAAGAATTGTCAATTACGACCTTCCTTATAGGGTATAAATTCAAGTGCGTTGACCTAACAACACGTAAGTTGCACAAATATTTGGTGTACTTATTCATTATTAGGCACTTATATATGTTTTTAGCAAAATTTGTATTCATTGGAACTCATAATGTCAGCATCAATTCAGCTTTTATGAATGAAGTACAAATATAAATGTGATAGGTAGGTACTTAATATTCTATTTTTATTTCAATCATCTTTTGAAACACGCAAATATAAATATTTCTTAGTATTCACGGTGTTTTTTTGATATTCGTAACGCCTACGTATTGTCAGGAATGGCATGAATTAGGTCAAAAGTGGCCATTCATGGGTATACATATGCGTGGCACATGTGCGTGCCGTTTCACAAAAATTGACACGATATGTTGCCTAGGGTTGGTCATTGTTTGTTTTTGGCTTTTTCCCTTTTTACGCACTTTCCTTGACTCTTGGTTCAGAGCTCGCAGCTCACGATTTGTCTTGGGTACCTAAGTATGTTGTCATTAATCGGCTAAAAACTGGTCTTTCTGTTTAACACGTTATAAAGCAATAACGGTGATAATGTGTGTGTCAAATTGAAGTGTCGACCTAAGCATATTTTTATTTAATATGAATATGCGTCGAAAGTGTTACACAACATTTGTATAGGTACGATTAATGTAGTACCAGTGACTAGGGGCTACTCGGTAAAACCGCTTTGCCTTTGAAATGTTATCGTACTGTCAACGTGACGATAACTCTTTTCTCATAACAGTAATGGCGGCCAAGTTAAAAACAATACGACAGCATGTCAAAGGCAATATGGTTTTACCAAGTAGAATTGAGATCCTGACACATAATAAAATAGGTATATGACCTACAATCAAGACATTTATAACAATTATAACCTTGGCTCAACATGGGCCCTAGCCAAGATGCAAACGCTCCTAACGTTTTTCTTTTCTATCGCTCTAAATGTATGGGATGACATTCTCCTGCGTTTCGATAAACCACGTGGTCGACTGTCATCCCATACATTTTGAGCGATAGAAAAGAAAAACGTTAGGAGCGTTTGCATCTTGGCTAGGGCCCCATGTTAGAAATAGATATAATCGATTCTACCGCTTACGTCAATCTCATACATATATTCTGTAATCTATAGTTATTATTTTCTTCTTCTTAGCGTGTCGATGGCGATTAGATGGCATCTAACCCATATTCTGCCACGCGAACGGCACGAATATTCTTTTGTACTTGAACGGATGCAACTTGGTATGGTATACATGACCTACTGGTTCTTTGGGAGATATGTATCTCTTTCTGTTAGGTATACATTCCAGAAGCAGAAGTAGGTTTGTAATAACATGTGTCTTATTCGTCATTAAAAATGCTAAATCACATCAAAAAATGTCTGACTGTGCTGTGCATTGTACATTGCAATAAATTAAAATAATTTAGTGATATTTTTGATTCTTGGACAGTTTTGACGTGTGCAATTTGGTTTATTTATTAAAACTTAACATGAAATTCAGCGGTAACCCTTGATATCCTAAAATAGCGTTTGACGTCAATAACTGGGGTGGATCTGGGTCTATACTAGTCGCGTGACGGCACACTTAGTCATCAGTGAAACAAAGGAATCTTTACTCAGAGTATTGATTACTCCCCAAATATCGCTTACGGGCCTTTGCATGGAATCCATATCTCCATGAAATCCGACCTTGCGTTTGATGTTTACATAATCCAATAATGGACAATTCGCAGTTTTAAAGATAATATTTTGACGTCTAGCGTTTCTAAGGGCATTAATAAACTGATGTTACTGACTGACTTTTCTGTGTCTTGACGTTTACTTTGACATATCTTGTGACGGGTATAATATGAGCCAAGATGAGTTTATTAATACAGTCCTTGGTTCTTAATCATTTTAGGGGTTAGTTTAGCCAGTTAATTTCGCAAAACTAGTATAAACACATCATTAGTTAGGCGGTCAAATTGGCACGTGCAATATTTGGTTTCATTATGTTTTAGGATAATTATGTGGCCTTATTGAAAATAATATCAGTATTAGGCTTTTTTCTTTTTCCTACATTTTATTCATCGTCGGCTCGTTCAAAATAATCTTTTGTACTTTCAACAAAATCCTAGTGTTTACAAAGGGCTGTAAAATAATGATCACGGGAAACATTCCTAACAAAGTCACGCCAAAGGAAATAGCTGCGAAGTATCAAGTATGCTTAGGGTGGTTCCTTAGATAAGGGATACTCAAAGATAAGTGCCCCATTGTTGCCTAGACAAAGCAGTCTCGGAATGCACTCGATGTTCGAGTGGTCAGCATTTTTTGCATTTGTTCCCCGAGAGAGAGACAGGTATCCTGGCACGCGCACTCGAAACCTCTTGTAAAAATAAAGGTATTTCCTCATAAGTACGGTTTCTTAGGAAGTGCGAGTTCCGGTTTACATTTTTTTGGACTGCGTAGTTTCTTGTTAATGCGCTTAATAGATAACAATGTTCCTATTGATTGCAGCAGCCCTGGGGATTTCTTGCAAACAAGGGTTGTCGCTCGCATTTTATCATTAACTTGCTCTAATACAATACGTATCTATTTCGATTTTGCTCTTTACTTTTTGGTCACGATACTTGACTAGTTGTGAAACAGCTAGAAGTGGTCCATTAGAATAAGCCACAAATTACCTATAAGGTAATATATTACTTATTTATTTAATCTTTATTGCACAGAATCAAGTACAAATGGCGGACCTAATGCCTGATGGCATTTTCTACCAGTCGACCAAGTAACCAATCAGAAATGTACATTATTTAGTGGGTGCACAGAAAAAGAAGACAGATAAAACTAAAAACTTAACATATTTATCCTATCTATTGCTAATACTTAAATATATTTGGTGCTTTAAGTTTAGTATCGTCACATCAACAGCAAAGTTGCGAAATTGCATTTCGATTCAAAATTAGAATAGAAAAAATCGCTACTTTACCAAGTTGCGTTTCCGTCATTGTCTTTTGAAATCAAAGTGCAGAACCGCAAATTTGCCATGGGTGTGACGGTATATTGCCAACGGTAATTTTCATGTACTGAAGCTAAAACATTTGAATTCTCACTGAAATAATTATTTTTACTTTGTTCTGAAAATTCCTATTAGTAGGTATAAGTTTCTAGTAAAATACGAGTGGGAATCTTTGCTAGTAAGAATAATAAACTATGTTCTGTTCTATATTGCTCGTTTCGAATGCGATTTATTTATGTACGTTATTGTTCAATAAAGGATATTTGTAATGTATTTAGAGCCACTTGCCAAAGCGTTTGCCTATCCACGTTTATGATGATAATAAACCTCCTTAATGTCTTTTATAAAGCACGTAACCAATATTAAAATTACCTTTATTTCTTTAGTAAGGTAATAAACTGTGTGTAACGATTCCGTGAGCTCTGAATGTCTGACACCGCGATCTTGATAAAAAGTAACATCACTAATGTAGTTTTGGGTTAATGTCTAAAAGTTGTCTCGGTAGAACCAACGACGCCGTTCTGTTAAAGTTTTAAACTTTGCCAAAATTAACAGCTGCCGGCACGCGACGTTTATTTGGAAGTTTGGACTTATGTTACTGGAGTTTGTAATAGTTTGAAGAGTGTGTCATGCTTTGTGTTTAAATATAAGTGTGTATTGTTTTACAAAACTGGCTTTCGAACTGCTTAAGTATCATGCATGAACGTGGTTGATTCATGTAATTAACAACTTAACTTTATAAATTGACATGCAATAAAAATTTATAGCATTCAAATGTATTTATGACTTCATAAAAATTAAATACTTTTATATTTTAGCAAAGAGTTCTTTTTCATCGATTTACTCCCCTTTTATTTCTTCTAGTATTTGTTTTTTTATGCGTTATGTTACCTTAGCTTTACTGTGGTAGGTATACTGTGTACAAACGAAAGTCATGTGATAAATATGTACAAGTTCCTACATGCCTCTATGCCAGTGACTAAAAGATCGGACAATATTAAACGCGACGGCTGAAAAGATATCAATGCCTTCAAATTTATGTACCTATCAGAGAAAAGATATAATGAAATCCCAGAAATGGTTAAATTACTTACCTATTTTTTCTCGAGGATAAAACGAACCGAACCGAGGCCAAATCTAGTCCTTCTTTTCATATGTTTATTAATGATAACCATCGTGACCCGGAACTTTTCCTTCTATATAAATACCTATCGTTAGCAAATTGCTGGCACGTGTACAAGAGCGACGATGGCGTTTGCTACTTAGGGCCTTGGTGACGTCGGGCCGCGCCGGTTAATACAGCTACTAAAGACGTTTCTTGAGACATTTAATCTAAACTAATATTATAAATGTGAAAGTAACTCTGTTTGTCTGTTTGTTACCCTTTTATGGATAAACTGCTCAACCGATTTAGATGAAATTTGGTATGGAGACAGTAAAGTTTGAGTCCCGGGGAAGGACATAGGGTACTTTTCCCGAAAAATTTGATGGTTCCTGAGGGAATAGCGATAAACAAGTAGTATATACCTAAATTATCATTTGACCTCCTGCGTCCCCAGGTTTGACCCCGAGAACATAATACCAAATTTTAAGGCACCCTATTCTATATGGTTAATTCGACAACGTTGCAATTATGTTACCAAAATAGGTATTGCGTCAACTTCTAACGCCAAAACCAGATTCTAAACTTTTTCTTTAAATTGGGCATCTGCAGAGAATGAAGGCTATTTGTTTTTAAGATAGGTATTTCAATTAAAAGACCTTAGTTGTTTTGTTAGTAAAATGGTAACTTTTAGGTTAGAATTTTGTTTACATGATAAGACCAGGGGGGTGGTTTTCTTAACGCGGCGCTGCGTCGAACGCGCTGGGCGACCAAGCTCTACTGCCTACTTGAAAAGGCACGCGCTAAAATGTGTTTTGTACGCTCTGACGGGACTTAAACATGCCGGATAATCGTTCATCTTTGCGTTCGACGCAGCGCTGTGTTAAGAGAATCACCCCCAGGTTATTTAACCCAACTATGTCGAGAGAACATACAAAGCATCACATCCCCGCCTCTTCGCTTGCCTCAACCAGTCAGAGAGGTGTCGCGGGAGCGAAGCGAAACCTTTGCTAAAAACCTAACCCTAGCCTTTGCTAAACCTTTGTTAGAAATGTAAAGTGACAAAATGCTTAGGGCTCTAGGATATTTTACTCTTCAGACTAACCTCTAAAGGTGCTCTTCCACTGGCGAAGCAAGGCGAGACGAGAATTGAAATTTGTTTTGTGGAAATGGACGTTTTAATATTCGTCTCGCCTCTCCTCGCCGGTTTTAAAAAGCACCTAAATGTGGTGTTGCTCCCTCGCCGCTCCATGTTATCCCTATATTACTGGGTAGCCAATTGGTATAATTTTATTTTGTGAAAGGTTATTGAGTCTGATTTCCCATATCTCACTTCTTAGACATTAAATCTGGTCCACTTTACATCCCAACTTCAACGTGCTATATCGCTTCTTTCGTGAATTCGTGAAAGAGAGATTATTTTATGAATGTAGGCCTGTTCTACACGATAAAACCATATTGCCTTTGGCGAGTTATCGTTTTGTTTTTAACTCAGCCGCCATTACTGTCAAGTAAATAATAGCTATCGTAATGGTACAATAATGGAAGCCTGCCGTTTGGCCAAATGTTTTTGGTCAAATGTATCATTTCCCAAAGTTTTCATTTACCAAACCAATGCTATATACATTTTTCAGAATGAACTCTATAGAACTCTATAAGTTAGGTTAGGTTAGCTTTTATAAAATCTTGTAATATTTACGGTTACAGAAAACAATGCGGGTTGGCAAATGAAAATTTGGGAAATGAAACATTTGACCAAGAATATTTTGGCCTAACAAAATAGACCCGATAATAATATATGCTAATGGCAATATGCTCTGACCCAGTAGAGTTTTACAGGGGTACACGTGTATACGTGGGATGCCTTACGAAAATGGTTACGGATATTTCCCCTAAGTTCACGGTTCACGGAGTGTAGATAATGTGATTTTCTTGCCCTCGTGCGCGTCTATTTTTGGCTCTGACCTTTGCACGAGCCACCGATTCCACAAACCCTTGATCATTCTCATTGTGATTGATATGTCATTAGATGTTCATTTTTGTCATTAAGGTAAAATAATTTATAAACCTATTCCTTTTTGCTGAACAAGATCCTTTTTAGGGTTCCGTAGTCAAACTAGGAACCCTTATAGTTTCGCCATGTCCGTCCGCCGTCCGTCCGTCCGCAGCCTAGCGCAGAGACCTTTAGTACTAAAAAGCTGTAATTTGGCATAAATATGCATATTAGTCACGCAAACAAAGTAGTACAATAAAATGTGAAAAACATTTTTTTTTAGGGTACGTCCCTTACACGTAACGTTGGGATGTATTTTTTATTTCTCGTCTACCCTATAGTGTGGGGTGTCGTTAGATAGGTCTTTCAAAAATAACAGATTTTCGATGAAGTAATATTAAATATTAAGCTTTAAAGCGCTAATTTTTGTTAGACTCCAGTGTGTGTGGTTCCCCCCTACAGCCAGAACTACAAATACTAATAATCTAAAAAAAAACCTAAACGAAAGAGCATAATATAACGAATTTAAAGGAAAACTATCACGACTAAGTAGACATCATTGGTTCTTGAGATAGGCGATTAAAGTGTTTATACCTGCTAAAATCATCTAATACGGCACCAAATGACTTTAAATAGAAAAAAATATTACTTAGCGGCTTCGGAACCCTACACTGAGCATGGTCCGACATGCTCTTGCCCGGTTTTTTTTTTTAATGAAAGCAGGTTTTCTAGTGGTGGTTCTTAGATATGATTTATAAAATATTGAGATTTTTGAGATATTGAACTTTTAGGGGGTTAAAAGCCTCCAAAATAACGGCGTCACCTACTTTCAGAGCTGATATAGCCCATATTCGTTTGGGAGCTACGATGCCACAAACAGACACTGGAGTTTTTTTTTTAGTTTCATTTAATAATTCAGATACTAAATGGTCAACAAGCTTTAAATGTTGTTGTATTCATCCAGCAATCGTTTAAAACATTACCCATCTCCCGATCTCAGGCCCTAGACAAGATGCGTACCTACGCTAACGCAAACGTATTTCGAAAACGGACAAAACTTAAGGAATCGATAATAAGGGTCGGTTTCAAAAAAAATTTACATTGTTGAAGGCTTAATGAAAACAAAATCACGATCGCGTCCTTTGTGTAACGAAAGTTAGTCATACAAACTATATGGGTAACTTTCGTTACTCAAAGGAATCAATTAAGTTTTGTTTTAATTAAAGCTCTTAACTATGCTTTTTTTTTAAATCGTCCCATAAGCTGTCGAGCGACCGTCCGGCAGCCTACGTCAATCTAATACATTTTCGATAACGATAACGCTCTCGCATCTTGTATAGGGCCACCGATCATGTACTTAACATTTACTTATAAACAACGTGGGTATAAAAAAAACAGGTCCGCATGCCGTAACAACAGCGTTATGTAACTGACACCTACACAACACCTCGGGGTAGTGGGTTCCGACCCACTCAGGCCTTACCTCCTTACCTTATGTAGCGCAGTACATCGCAGTTCTGCAATGCAGAGGTAAATGAAGCGATCTTATGGAGATGATTTCGTAATTTACATGCAGATGTGAAGCTGGTATTTCGAAGTGATACGCGCCTTACGTTACGCGGGAGGTTGATTTCATTATAATGAATCGCCTCTCAATCTGTAGGGCGCCACCGACACAGGCAGTTTCTCGTTAAGGTATCATACATTTATTTACAGATTTTTGACTGCAGGGCCTCTATCACACTACGTAAACCCATATTGGCTTTTGTCATATTACTCTATTGTTTTTTGGCGGCCATTACTGTAAGGTACCTAAGTAAATAAGAGCTATCTTAACGTAGTGCCAAAGAAGTGATAACGTTTCAAAGGCTATATGGTTTTACTCAATACAATAGACCACCACCAGAGGTGTTCTGTTAGTCCTTTAGCGGGGTGGTGATGAATAGCGGCTATATTTCATATAGTTTATATCTCCGTGCAACATCAAGATCATCCGCCTCGGTTGTTTTAAAGAAACCTCGCATTGGCTAAGCATTCACTAGCCAAGCGTTCGAATATCATTTGTGTTACGATCTATGAAAGTATGGCATAGCAAAGGTGTGTTTTTTCTGTAGCAAGCCAAGTTAACGGCATCTCAGCCGAGGTTTATATAGCCTACATAGTTTAATACGGCCCTTAATCATCCAATAGAGTAGGCTTATACCAGACATTATTACAAATATCCGAACTGACAATATTTCTTTACTTTATAAGTGAAGGTTCACAATATAATAAAAATAAACGGTTATTTCGTAGGTACTGAGCAAGGCCCTGCACGTTTACCTCAAAACCTACGTCTCTCACCTAATTGGAAAACAATTTAGTTTCTCAGCTCCTTTTGCCTCTGCACAAGGTAACGTTGCGCCGCCCACCGGCGACAATGCTCTAATTATTTATAAGTACATGCGTCTACGTAAATGGCGAACACACTAGGCGTTCTTAAACTAGCTGTCCCCGCAGTTTCACTCGCGTGAGGTTTTTACTATGACAGAGAAGGTAAACAAACACACAGGCTACGAGTAACTGATGGTAAGTGGGGTCAGACACATTGGGAATCTCAAGACTGCAAATGCCAATCCTAAGGACTAAGATGGAATACCTCCGTACTTGTCAATTTTAACAGTGATCGCTTGGTTTAAGGATAAAATTGTGGTACCTAGCGGTTGGGATGGTTCCTGCAAAAAGTCCAATAAAGTTATTTGGCACCCGGTACTACCTATGCCCAATAGACTAAATAGTAGGTTTCTTGCTATTCTTTTGGAAACTGATAGATTCAGCTGTAAGATACCGGAAAATATCGAGAGTGAAAATAAAATTCAAATCTTTCAGTTTAATTTGATGGCTCGCACTGCAAATCTTTTTTTTTTTAAGTACCTATGTACCTATATTATGAGCCAGTTACCTATCAAAAATAAAAAAATGGTCGTTTTTGTTAAAATTCAAAGCGTAATTCTTACTGTGTGGTTTCAAAATGACTTGTGATTTGTTTTGTTACTTTAGTAAATACGTAGGTAACAAAATGAGGATTTTAATTTTATCTATATGGAGGTTTGTTTGTAGGCGCCTAGCCAAGGTTCTACGTTTACGGTTATGCATTAAGGACGTTCCTTTTAGATTGCAATCGAGTTGTAAGCATATAATATTTGAGTTTTTCCATCTTAGTCCTCAGGGTTGGCAACGCGTTTTAGTCTTAAGTTTGCAGTCTAGAGAATGCAAATGTATCTAGGTCTCATATCCTTCTCACTATCGGGTGGCCTGTGTGTTTTCTTGCAATGAAAAAATGTTTAAAATGTACTTATTAGTAAGTAGTACAAGTCTAACAAAAAGCAAGTTTTTAAAAAACTCGACTGCAATTTGTGATATTGTCGTCGATGTATGTGAAATACCCATGTTAAGTGTATTTAAATGCGTCGTTTTAGTTTTTTTTTTAAATTAATGTAGGTACACAATGACACCTCGTTTGCCAATATTGGGTCATCGTGACGAGGAAAATTAATCCGCGAAATTATGAATTTTGCTTTACTAATTTGTTGCAGAAATGATATTGTCGTATTTTTACAATCACTTCGTGTTCTTCTCTTATTCAGAATTATAATTTTAGCATACTGTCGATGATAATAAGCGAATATTATTTAGCAGAAAAATATTTTCTTAAAGTTATACATACTTCTCTGGCAAAGTTTCGTTTCTGTTAGGGTCGCAGTTCTAACCTAACCTACCTACTTTTCTCACGCATTTTTATTTCGATTGGAATCACAGTTCTAACCTAACTTAATAATTTTTTCTGCTTGCTGAATGAAAAATATACCATTATAGAAGTATGCTGTAGGACTGTTATGGTACATAATTGTTAGACAAAGTCAATAAAATAAATTTTCTCCTAAATAATATGCTTCAAAATGTACATTATGGCTGGCGATAGTTACACTAAGTATGTGTATATGAGTGTTTCTGCGATACATGTTATTAGAAGTGTATTTTGAACAGTTAATATTATGTCAGATAAGATAAGCGTAACCTATGAACTTTACCTTTGTTGTTATGTTGACGTTGGACGTTGTGTATAACGTTGTAGACCAAGGCCTCTCCATTTGTCAGTCCAGCTCGCAAATGAGTGCAGGAGTGTGATGAGAAATTCTTTAACTCGTGGATCTGTAAATAAAAAGGTCTCGTGGTCCGACTGACCGATATTAGTGGCATAAATATGAGGTAGGTTTAGGTTACATTAGTTCTTCAGCTGGCCCGGAGGGCTAAAACAACCCAAAAATAGGAGCTCCGTCGACTTTTTTTAAATTTGATTTTGAAATAGACAGATTGGTCAGTCGGACAACGATGTCGAACGACGCGGCTGGTGAAACGCCGTTGTTATCTTACTCACGGATACAGTACCCGAGGATTATAAAGAAGTTTAAAAATTCTAGGCAAGGCTAGTCTAGCAGAAAGACAAGAACAAATCCAAGGGCTTTCCACAGGGCCTTTGCCCAACAGCGGGACACTATTGAAGGCTATAGAAATTATTTTATAATAGTGATCTGGTTCGCATATCGAGATGAGATGAGACTAATGGTTGATGACAGGTGTGTGGCAGGAAACTTGTGGCATGCGGCGGAAGAGCCGCGCTTCCCGGCGCCGGCGCAGCCTCCGGCGGCTATATCCTGCGCTTAAACGCTCTATCCACGGACTTAGGCTAATTTATGCTTTAGAAATCCCGTGCTAATTTTGCCAACGTGAGATTTTTGTACGCTTTCACGAGTTCAGTAGCGATTTTAAATAAGCTCTTTTACATTGATCTTGTACTAAACTGGGACTATGTCTGTAGGGCGATTTGTAATTTGTACCGTAGCGAAAGGAAGGAACGAAACTTATATCAGCGTGCCGACCTATCAATGTTAGTTCGAATTTGGAAGCCTATAACTATGTTGTATAGGTAGTTCAACCCGTTAAATCCATTCGTGGCCAGCTTTTATGACTCGACCTTTACGGTCAGCATCAAAAATTTAATAAAAGCGTTGAGGTACTAAAGTGTCTAACTTTTTATGACGCTGAACTAGACTACGTTACGAATATTGACCCTTGTAAATATAAATGAGTATTTTTTATCATGATACGACTAGACGCTTATTAATCCACACGTGTAAAACTTCCCGATATTCGATATTCCCCTTATTTGTAGGGGTTGAATACAGAATAAGTAACTTGAACTTGTAAAAGCTCTTAAAAAATTAAAAGCAAGTGGCGTAGAACTGATCTAGTGGGTACATTGACGAATAACGAGTATAAAGCGGATCTGTGAATGTCGATTGTGTTAATAGCCTAGCCATATCAAAAAAGAAGAACGAAATGGCCGTGAAACTAGCGCACTGGTGTGGCATTGTTGAACGATTACGAAATTCGCCGTCATCGCATTCGCGCGTGCGCTGTTGAACCTGAGCGCGCACGTGTTCCATGTTATTTACTGACGCAACCATTACTGGTGCTGGTCTTACGAGTGGTTGACGAGCTCTACGGGCTATCTAATTTGACTAAGGGTGGTTGCCCACGACCGCTGTCTTTTAACTTTTTACTACACTATCTACTACAGCCAAAGGCTGTTTGTCGCAGTTACAACTCGCGACAGAAACGATTCAGTAGCGATGTAGTACATCGCTTCTACATCGAAGCAAGGTCGCTGCGTTGATTCAGGGACTGTTTCAGGCGACATCGGGTAAAGAAAGAGTGAGTAAATTAATAATTTATGAATAAATACTGCTTCGAAACTATATCGATGTTGTAACATAGCTGTAGTGATTCTGTATTATGATAATGGCGATACAGAATCGTGGTTACGTGGGTGAAGTTATACAACCATGAGTTGGTGATGAGGAGTGAAGGTGGCAACAGGATTTTTGTTGTAGTACTTAATATTTGGAGTCGTTAGTTTGATCTACACAAGCAGATGACTGTGGAGAAAATATCGTCCGCATCAGAAGCTTGTCTTAAAAATACTTTTTGGCTGAATTGTGAGATTCTAAATCAGTTCGATGTTGATGAAATTTTTAATCGCAATCAATTTGTCGTGATTATAGTGTCAGTTGAGCTAGATCAGCGAAATGGCGTATGCGTTGCTGACCCACGGAACTAAAAGCCGGGATCACAGTTCGTCAATTTTCGGATTCATCTTTTCTTTATCTTTAGGTACATATAGTATAAAACAAAGTCGCTTTCCGGGTCTAGTCGATTTGTAGCTCCGGTAAAAAGTATGTTCAGCGCACTTGAAAGCTATGATGAGTCCACACATCAAAAGTATCTAAGGATCAATAAAATCCCTACATTATTTTGATAATTTGCTTTTTTTACCCTTGGACGTTTTACTTGCGTGTAGTAAATATTGTTCGAGAGACCACGAGTCAGGCTATGCTGATACCCAAGTATAGACAAACTTATATTTGAACATTTCTCAAAAAAATGCCTCTTTGAGTGACATATCCAGATTTAAAAAAAAATGGCAGTTAGAGAATATCAAACTATGCTATAATTAAATAATATTCTAATGTGTCCCAAAATAGGTGTATGGAAAGTTTATTAGTGGTTAAACGAACTTACCTCAAGTGATGTTTGACCACAATTATACAAGCCGTTACATCCGAAGAGATTTATAATTAACTTTGTAGTTCACTTCTTATTGTACCAGGCATCACACAATTGTTTACAGCTAAAAAATATAATAAAAAAGAAAAAAGCAACGAAACGACTACATCCCTTCCCCTCCATCAACCGTCCCGGCCCCCGCGCCCGAGTTCGCTTCATTTATTTCAGAGATAGGACTATTTCACGATAGAACAGGGCAAGACTTTTAAGGGATAGAAAAGTCTAGGGCTAGGGTGGGTAATAAATCTCTTCGGATGTAACGGCTTGTATAATTGTGGTCAAACATCACTTGAGGTAAGTTCGTTTAACCACTAATTATACTACGCCGTTACATCCGAAGAGATTTATAATTAACTTTGTAGATGTTTAGCGTTACGTGAAATAGGCATTTAGCAATATAAAAACAACAGTTTTATTATTTTTGTCTAAATTATATTTATTTGCCATCTTGCCTTCATTTAACTTCTGATTAGTTCATTACAGAAATAAGTAACTTCTAAATTTCGAGAAAAATAATAATAATAAGTTTGCCAACATACTTACTGTATATCACAATAGTAAAGTTATACAAATCAGTAACATTATCTATGCTTTAATTACTATTATAAATAGCTTCTGCAAAAACGTTATCCTCGTCCTCAAGTACTGGCAAATTATAGAACTTTGCAAAAACAAGAGAGTTTCTTGTCCACCCCGCGGTTCTTTTGATAAGATCAACGGACAGCCCTTTCCGGCTGGCTGCTGAGGTGGAGGCGTGACGGGTACTATGCGCTGAGAACACAGTAATATCGACACCGCTTTCAAGAAGTACAGATTTGATCCAGCGGCTAATTGTTGAAGAGCTAGCGTTGTGTACTGGATTTTTAGTTGTCAAAATCAATTTATCTGTAAGAAGGAGGTGTCTAAATCCTTTAGCGTACTCAATGTACGAAGTTAATACTTTTGCAGGGCATATTTCTTCCTTGTGAGGGAAGAAAGGTAAAATTAGCTTTTGCATAGGTCGGCCCGGAGCCGAAGTTTTTACAATGTCATTGATAATTATCTCAATATTGTTTGTGTTAACCCTGATGTTCGATAAGCGAATCAGTGCTAGCGTCTGCACTCGTTGTCCCGTAGACAACGCAAGGAGAGCTACTAATTTTTTAGTGATTTTTTCAATTGGTATCTTTTCATTAGGGTGCCATTTACTTAAAAAATCTAGGACCAAATTAGGGTTCCAGGTGGATTGATATTTCGGTAATGTTGGGTTTGTTTTAAAAACACCCTTGAGGAATCTAGATACCCTTTCATCCTTACTGAAATCTTTACCCAAGATCAGGGCTAACGCAGACCGGAGTGTGTTCATAGTTGAGTAACTCGCACCCGCTTTGTATTGAGACGTAAAAAAGTTAAGGATGGTGGGGACATTGCTACAGTAATAATCAATATTATTTTGTCCACAAAAAATCCACCATTTTTTGTATGCACAGTTGTATTGTTTTAACGAGTTTTTTGACAAAGATGATATGAGAACGTCGACTGTTTCGGAAGTTAAGGCCTGTCGCATAAACGCTTTCCTGACAACAGGGATGATACCAGGGTAAGGCGCTTCCAGAGTGGGTGGCGTGTTCTGAAAGGAGAGAGTAGCAGCTCAGGCTCAGGCTGATGATATTTAAGATTATTTCGGCTTAATTTTATAAATATTGGATACCATGGTTGGCTAGGCCAATATGGAACGACCATTATTCCAGTAGCTTTTTCATTTATGATTTTTCTTAAGCTTTTTAAAATAAGTGAGAAGGGCGGGAAAGCATAAAAGAAAAAGGTACCCCAGTCTAGCGTAAATGCGTCAATATTGAAGGCGTCAGGATCACGTTTCCATGAGACGTATTTTGAGCATTTAGCGTTTATCCTAGTAGCGAACAAGTTAATTTGTGGAAAACCAAAACAGTCGACAATTTGTTTAAACGCTAAAGGAGATAGACTCCACTCTGTATCGATATTACAGCGGCGGGATTCCTTATCCGCCTCCACATTCTCCTTAGACCTAACATATGACGCATATACGTATAACTGTCGCTCTTCGCACCACTGCCATATGTCACGTGTTATGTCACTTAAATGGGGGTATTGTACCCCTCCATATCTATTTATGTAGGCAATGGCAGTGGTGTTGTCAATACGTAGCAATAGTTCTTTATTAGTAAGATCTTTTGCAAAACATTTAAGTCCATTGAAAGCGGCTAGAAGCTCCAAAAAATTTATATGGTATTTTTCCTCTTGTGTGTCCCAAAAACCACCAGTTACTTCTCCGTTACAAGAAGCTCCCCAGCCCGTCAAAGAAGCGTCCGAATAAATTTCAAGAGCGTATCTGCCTTCACGAATTTTATTATTTGCAGTGGTTATATGTTTTATCCACCATAAAAAATCCGGATCTAAGTGAGTGCGAATATTCATTACACTATCGTAGTTGTCGTTTGCCGCTCGTAAAGCTAAAAATTTCTCGCGCTCCATGCGTTTGGTGTATAGCCACCCATACGCGAGAGCTGGGCAGGCCGAGCATAACAGTCCCAATAGTTTAGCAAAATCGCGAATGCATATAGATTTTTGGCCATGGATATTTTTAAGATGTTTCAAAATGTTTACCCGTTTATTTATTGGTAAGGACAAAGTCATACTTTTTGAATTTAATTCAACACCGAGATAAGTTTGTACTTGATTCGGAATTAGTTTGCTTTTATTAAAGTTTATTACAAATCCTAGATGTCGTAATTGGTTTACGGTTTCTGTGACACACCGGAGGCATTCATCGTAGGTATTTCCTATACAAATAATATCGTCGAGATATATAGCCAATATCAGACCCTTACTCCTGAGAAGCGACATAACTGGTTTGAGTAACTTGGTGAATATCAATGGTGCCAAAGACAGGCCAAAAGGTAAGCACTGGAATTCATAAGTAATTTTCTGAAATTTAAACCTTAAATATATTTTACTTTGACTATTTATTGGGACCAGGAAATAGGCGTCTTTCATGTCAACAGTAGCCATGAAACAATTTTTTGTCATGAGCTTTGTGACTGTTCGTAAGTCCTCCATTTTAAAATGTTGTGGAGCAATATGTTTATTTAATTTTTTCAAGTTAAGGATGAAACGGTACGAGCCATCTGGTTTAGGGGTGAGGAATATTTTTGATAAGTATTGCCCTGACGCGTCATTACATTCAACAATAGCTCCTAAATCTTTTAATTTTTTTATTTCGGAAAGTAATTGGTCAGTCTGAAAAGTATTGAATTGGTCATTTCTAGGAACAACCTTTTGAATGACCGGGTTATTGAAAGGGATTAAGAAGCCCTGTATATACCCCAACACTACTGGGTCACTTGTCAATGCACACCAATTTTTAAAAAAATATCGTAGTCTACCCGCATGGGGTGTTACCTTCGCTAGGCCTTGCGAGTCCTGGGGGTCATCTTGGCTGGTCCCCGAGGTTGCCGGTCCGGGCCCGGTGGAGGGCGCCGGTTCTGCTGGGTCAGGTAGCGGCCCCTCGGCCCACCCTGTCTGCGTGACCGCTGAGCAGGTGTCCGGGGTGGGCCCCTCCAGTTTCCCTGTACTGGATATTTCCTATGGGTTGAAGAAAAGCCGTCGCTACGTTTTATCTGCAGTCCAGACCTCTCGGCTGTTTTTGAAGCTTTGATTTTTTCCCCCAGATCGGCTCCAAATAGGTATTTATCCCTTTTTACGTCTAATATCATGTTCATGAACTTTTTATCAAGCGACGAAGTAACTAATTTTCTTCTTCGCTTAGTGTCTTCGTAATGAAGGTCTAAGAATATTTGACTAATATCTGAGATTCTCTTTAGTAATTCTATTTTATTCAAGTTTCCTTCTATTACTGTCGAAGCCAAATTTGTAAGCTCAGAAATACCTAACCCCAGTTGATTTTGCGATTTTTCAAGTAATTTTTCACGGTGTCTCGCTGGTTCACTAATGACCGGTATAATCTCGGGATTTAAAAGCGGAGCTTTTGCTAAGCGAAAGTTGTCCGGAATCAGGTATTTTTCGGTCATTTCTTGTTTAGTCTCCTTACTGAGACCGTCCAACAGAGTGCGGCCCCAACGTTTGGAGATTTCTTCGGGAATTTTAGGTCCGAAAACCTCTTCCTGTCCCTTCGGATTGCCGAGAGCTTCCAATATGTCAGTCGGCAAAGATGTTGTCTCAGTGCTGGTGCTTGGCATGGGATCTATTGGCAGCGGCGCACTGATGGTCGAACCGGGATTCGGTATTACAACCGAAGTAATACGGTCGGTCTGGGGTTCGGCGACGACTGTGGTCGCGTCCCGTCCCATGTTTTCGACAACCACAGAATTTTCTGAATCCGATAGGGGTAGTACGGGAAAATCGGTATTGCTTTCTGGAGTGTCTGCACGGTCGTATATATCAGGGTAGTCGTAGTACCTTTCGTACTCTTCATTTTCTGTAAAGTATTGGTCTTTTAATATTTTAAAGTCGCTGGGCATACGCTCGTTATGTCGCTGGACTATAATATAGTACCAGTCGTGTGCACGCCACGAAGTATAGATACTTTACTCTGTTATTTGTGTTCATAGGGCTGCTTTCAGACATGAACGATAATCGCGCGCTCTTGTTTACATTTTACCATCGGTTTCGCAATCGCGTTCCCGTTCGCGGTTCCCACGTGTCTGAACGGAGCCCTAAATGGACTTTTTGTTTGATCATATTCTCAATTCGTAATTATGAGTACCTACTGACTGCGTTATATTTTTAAGTCATTGAACGTAAGCGCGTTACGCCGCTAGACTATCGATAGGTATCAGCCGTGCGCACCGTCACGGCGTAAACCCATACATTGTACGAAAAAAACAACTCATTCATAGTTCAAGAAATACATCTTATTATACCTTAAGAACACACATAGCAAAGAAATTCCGCAATATTTACGGTCGTATTTATAACTATAAGTTAGTCAAGTACTTAGGTAATGTTATTATGTGCTAACTTGATAGAAATGTAAGGGGAAAAAAGAAAATCAAGTTAATACATGTTTAAAACAAACGATATATTTAGTGATGAAAATTATATTATCACGGAACATCCTTAGCATAATATTTTAATGGTGATTGTGTTATATTATACAAATGAGGGTAGCAGTGTTCATCGACGCTGCATACCTATCTGCATACTGCGGTAATGGAATGTATTTATTAGGGACATCAATTCCTGCTAAGTAAAGTTATAAAGTATTAACTTATTTCACTAACCTTCATCCGTTGTGTAATCTGACGATGGATAACGGTTGAGACGATTTTCTAATCGTCTTATTTTTCTTTTAAGATCCTGTTTTTTATCCCTGTGTTTTCTTTTCGGCATAATTGGCGATAAACAACACGTTGTTTAAATATGTTACGATTAAGAATTCTACACAATTAAAATCACTAAGAAAGATGTTGCGATGCCCGCACAAAAAAGGCGAATGAAGCGAACTCGGGCGCGGGGGCCGGGACGGTTGATGGAGGGGAAGGGATGTAGTCGTTTCGTTGCTTTTTTCTTTTTTATTATATTTTTTAGCTGTAAACAATTGTGTGATGCCTGGTACAATAAGAAGTGAACTACAAAGTTAATTATAAATCTCTTCGGATGTAACGGCGTAGTATAATTTTGCGTTACCGATATTCATACATTTTTGTATAAAAAGGAACTTTTCATACAAATATTTTGGGACACATTAGAATATTAAATAATTATTGCATAGTTTGATGTTCCCTTCCTTCCTACCTTCAATTTTTTTAAATCTGTAAATGTCACTCAATCTGGTTAAAAAGTTGATAAATGCTCATTTAGCGATTTCTTTATAAGAGGGACATTCATAACGTAAAGTTTTGGGGTCCCCTCCTCGCCCACACGTAATATTTGGTAGCGGTGGGGCCTTTTTGCCGCACTCATGAGATTTTCCAACATACTAGATGCATGCATGTATAAATTAAAAAGATGATTTGAGGTTTTACTGAATCTCCTTCCTGAAAATGAGGTTTTGTGAGGATTTGCTCCTCCCTTTTTAAACTCAAATAGTTTATGGACGCCCCCTAACTTAAGTTCGCCTATTGGTAACTTATTAGTCAATAAAGGAGTTACTAGGTTGAGTTGCAAAAAATCGTTCTACTTATGTTGTCATTTTCTATTCGACTGCAATTTTTTGCGCATCTCTAGTTGGTTGCCATTGTCGAAATTTCGCTTGTAATTTTCAATTGAGATTTTGAACGTCACGATCTTTCGAAATTATTTCAGTAAAAAGAGCTGAGGTTTAACCGGCGGCTACATACAATACTTTAAATTAAGTTTTTTTTTAATTATTGCATGGTGAAAGCAAACGAGCACACAGCCACCTGATGGTAAGTAGGATTCCGTGACCCATTGACTTAGGCCTTATCTATATTTAACATTGATTAAAAAATATCACAAGTTATATAGCTGCAATTATGATTTTATAATGATTGTAACGAGCTAACGAGTCTTTAGCCCTTAAACAGAATAAACTGCAGACCTGAAATTTAGATATGTTTGTGTATTATTGTCCCGAATCCTTAGACACCTTAGAAAATTGTTTATGTTATTTTTCAATGAGATAATCACATACCCATTGTCAAATGAATTAAAGCTGCCTAGCATAGCGTTATCTTCATAATAACGATATAGTTTAAGATACAGGTCAAATACCTAGAGCTCCAGGGCCGAGATTCTACACGGTAAAAACGATATCGCCTTTGAAGTTTTTCCGTATTGTCAACGTTTTGATAACTCTTATGTCATTGAGAATAATGACGGCCGAGTCATAAACGATTCTAAAACACGTCAAACGTGATATCGTTATAACGCAGTAGATTAAAGGCCCTGGTAATGTCTCTTGATCACTTTTCAGCGGAAGGTATCACCGCATCAGTTCCAAACGGATTTAATTTGCTCTTATGTTGTTATACACACGCGAGCGCGACGGGAAGTCGGCCTTGGCAGGATGGGAGCAGAAATGTTGTGCCGAGCAATGGCGGTCCATGTTCCACTTGCCAGCTAGTTGTGCGAATTACTGATGTATTCAATTATTTGTCTCGTGTGGTTGCCGGGTGAGAATAGTGCCACTCCATGTCATCCCGTGGATGTCGTAAGAGCCGACTAAGGGAATAAGGGCTTGTAGTGCTGTTAGGCGATGGGCTTGCAACCTGTCACTAATACACTTGTAAACTTATTGGCCTGATTGTGTAAAATGAGGTTCCGGAACTTACAGAATTAACAAACAAGTCTTTTTAGAGTTGTTGGTATTTCTGTAGCTCTGCCTACCCCACTCCGGGAATGAAGGCGTGATGTTATGTACGTATGTAGTTATGTATTGGTAAAAGTAAATCCAAATATTTTTAATCAGAACACATTAGATGTTACTAGAAATGTTCGCTGACCACAACCAAAGTTATTGTAATCTGAAGAAATAAATATGTCAGGGGACAATCTCACACACACTGTACTAGTCCCAAACGAAGCTCAGTATTCTACTATGGGTACTAGGCTAAGATAAATATAATGTACTTCATAAAGAAATTGTCCAATAATCAGGTACAAATGCGCACATCACACAAATATTCTCACTTAACGGAAATCGAACCCTAGACCCCGCTATAGGTATATCTTCGTAGGCAGCGTCACTACAACTACTCTAACCGTGTCGTCCGTCATGGCTGTAGGCTTGCATGCTACCGTTGTCGTTAGAGTCTAGAATAGACCACTTTCTTAAACATTACGCTTTATTTAGGGCCGATGACTATATCGTATCTGGCCCGGGCCCTAAATTCGACAAGTTAAAACCTTTTTGCTTTTGACTGCGTATTGTTTTATCTCGGCCGCCATTACTGTTAGGTAAATAAGAGCTATCAAAACGTTGACACAACACGTCAAAAACGTAAATAAAGTTTTACCGTGCATAATCTCAGCCCTGACAGTCAGTTACGCCTTCCCCTCGATCAGCAACTGGCGTGGTGACAAATACCGCTGGCTGGTAAATATTTAATATGCCGTAGTTTCGGTTTCTCTACTATCGAACACTACTAGTACCACAGTCGGAAGAAGGAGTGATGGGTCTATGGTAATTGACTGCCATAATTATTTATAGTCAATAAGTCACCATCGCAAGTTATAACGGTTTATTTTAGCTTTTATTGTTTCAGGATTTTTATAAATCAAACCTTTCGTAACCTAACCTTGCCTACACGGTTAGATATTTAAAAAAATCTAAAAGTTAACGGTTTTAGCAATATAAAGATTATAACTATCAATAACTATGAGAACAATGACATTATGACCAAAAAATATGGGAAACAACGGGCTCCCTTTCTTACTTGTTACTGTATATAGCTAAATATACAGTGGCCACATAATTATGAACGCTTTCGTTTTTCCGATATGTGGCCACCGGGTCTCTATCATTTCATCGAAACACCTTTCATCGAATGTATCATTTTATCGAATTTCATTTCATCAAACGCTTGGTACTTTCTGCTGAAACCATAATGTTTCCAGGGTATCTTGAACATCTAACCTAACCTACGTAATTAATGTTTAAGATACCCTGAAAACATTATTGTTTAAGCAGAAAATAGCGTTCAATGAAATTAAATTCGATGAAATGATACATTTGATGAAGTGATGAGTTACCGTGGCCATCACTGCATTTTCGAAATTGCTACATTGCCTTCTAGGCCTTCAAACATTGACTGAACGATATCGCAAAACAGTTCGCTATGATATCATAGACCTTATAAACTTGACGGCAAATCTTAAAAACATTAAAGTGGTATAGGGACCAAGAGCCTCTACCTCTATTCAAATTTGCAAAAGCGATGATGCATATTATTTTTTACGATAAGGCAGCCGTCACTACTGTAGAGAATTAATTAGCGATAACGTTCAACCAATGTCAAATCATAATAGGCCCTTTAAATATAGTTCTCGTTGGTGCTCTTATATACTAGAAACCCATTATAAGCATAACAACTTTTTGTTTCTTTAAGTAGATGACGTAACATTTTTTCATATCCGTTGTTTACCAATTTGAGGTCAACGAAACGAGTTACTTGGTCCTGTGCGGTCATGTAGTTTTTCTAGGAGGGCGGAAGAGGCGGCTGTCGCAGCGAAAGGAAATGGACCAGTATTTATTGACGCCGACGTCTGCCCTTCAATCACGCGGCGTGGTGCAACGGTTTTTACTGACACCGGGAACGTGGCGATGTCGACAACGTCACTTGTCGGTAGGTTAGGGCTTCATTGCGTTTTCGTACAAACCATGACGGTTTTTACTCAACGACCTAAGAAGGAGAGATGGGCCGATTACGACAAACAAGGTATAGGGCTTATTGCAAAATGTCCTTTAGAAAGCGAATCGTGATGCATTTGTTCGATGTTGCGAGGGTCATCATAAGGCAAGGTTAAATGCCGAAGTTTTAAAATTGCAGAACAAAAATATTTGTTATTGGTTAGGTCATCTCACTTCAACATACCGTGATCATATTTTTAATGTTTGTTCTTATTCACTTGACAGAAGTAAGAGCTACTGTAGCGTGAACAATATGATTACGAGGTAAAAGCAAGGTGGGCTAAAACAACTTGTTGTAAAGCGCCTTACCACGCCTTTGCCTGTTTGTTCATTTCCGTAGTATAATTGTTTTTTGTAAAGATCATTCTTGATCAAAACAAAATGGTAATAGTTTCTAATAGCCTTAAATTTTAGATAGCTTAGGTATTCTTGTAAAAAGTTTATAGGTATATGCCAACGAGTACAAAAATCTGCTAATAGCAAGATCTTAGCCGTACCGTTACTGGCATAATCGCCGCGTGATAGACGGATGTCCTCGGGAATTCTCTGCCGTTACTCGGGATGTGATATAGGCCGCAACGGTTTTAATACCGGCTGGAAACATATAATTATGGATGCTGCTACTTAAACGCACATGTCGATAGTGCGGGCTTGATCCTGAGAAAAAATGCGATTTTATTTTAAAATTTCGCACGCTGTGCTAAATTTTGTGTGGGATTTAAAAAAAGTGTTGTTCAGTGCCTCTGGATTCCGCGGTACGACCATATTGCTATTGACATGTTTTCGTATTGTTTTCAACTCGGCCGCCATTACTGTTACTGTTCAACAGAGTTCTCGGTGTATGATTTTTTAGAGTGATGCTTTTAGAAAATATGACAGGTGTAATTTTTTTTTTTTGTAAATTGGTAAGGCTAATGATCGCCAAGTTTGCATTTACACACTTTTTTTGGGTTAAACATCAACCAGTGGTTAGAGGTAATACATAAGAACGCAAGAAACGTTCATTCAAGCACCACACAAGATACTCATTGACAGCCACCGCGCACATTGGCGCATAAAAAAAACTAGTTTTCTCAACGCGGCTACCGCATGGTGATTGGCCATTCATAAAATATTGACTGAATGAAACCACAGGAAATGGCTTCTCTCGACCGAGTCAAATTGCACGCAGCCTTAGCTTACGTCACCGCCCATTACGTGGATTGGGAGAAATGTTTAAGACTAGACCATGCTGGTGGACGGTGGTAGGGAGAACTTTTTTGATGATGAAAAAATTAGAACGAATAGGTTGGTATTTATTTTTAATTTCTAAACCTAAGCTTTATTCTAAGCTTTGAGTTTTGCTAAGCTTGGCGTTCAAAGGGTTAAACACATGTGAAATCGCTTGTGTTTAATCTTTTGAACGCCAACGACGGCTAAAGTGGTCAAGAGCAGTCGTGCCTACAAAGCTTGTGCCTACAACGCTTATTATGTCACGGGTACAGTTTAGAAGATACGTTATTTCGTATGGATTAGTTAAATCTTGCATAACTTTTATTACATGTTTGTGTGTTTAGTGACTCATTTTGTGTTTGACGCAAGGCGTTAAAAAGGTTTCAAGAAGAATTGGAGTTATGATTTTAATTCCTAATATCCAAGAACCTAACCTACCTAACCTATATAATGAAAATTATTGTCTTATTACAAAAGAGCGTTCAAGAGCTGGACATTGACAAAAAAAGCAAGAGACAGAAAGTGTTGGATTTCGTATCTTTCTATATTTTATATTTCGTAATTAAGGTAGATATACGCTTGCAAGGGCTTTATTTCCTTCACAACTTCCATCCCTATCAAACATGTGCACTAATGCTATGGCCATCTTTGTCTACGGCCGTCGCATTCCGATATTTTAATGGCAAATCACTCTTCGTTAATCCGCCATATTGTGAGCATCTACGTTACTCGCGTCGTGTTTGTGACAATTATTTTAAACCATAAGTTGAGAACTTTAAGCAAAGGACTGCAAGGCTCGTGGTGCAGTGAGGTGATATAGCGTCCCGGACTGTCTTGACGCTGTTCGGGGTTCGATTCCGAGGAAACAAGGAAATCCAGGTGAGTGCGCATGCCACGTCCCTTTTCCTTTCTCATCGACCTTTTTATTTCCACGCAAACTATCAAGCCGTTGCAAGTGTTTTGTTTTTCTCTTTGTTTAGCTTTCTCACCTACTTTCAACCTTCTCCAAATACCAATACAGTCCACTTTCATGAAAACCTCGCGCCTAGGTTCCCGCATCTATCGAAGTCTTTTATTAAATTTCCGCTTTAACCAAGGTGGAGTAAAAAGGCGCCTCCATCCTTTTTGGTCACTTCGAACCGGATCTAACACCCTTTTGTGGAATATTTAGTTTTTCTTAACTACTTTACTACTATATTGTTGGTGTAACTTACACGGTAATTGTATTACGTGACCGAAATAGACTGTCATTTGTTTAGTAACATTTCCCGCATAGGCAGCCATTTCTCTTTATTTCCGCACCGTATACTTACGTAGTATAAATATCGTGAGGTATTTCGTAATTTGCCTATTTGCGATCGATGATTTTACTGTTCAAATAATTTGTTTGTTCTTCGTTCGTACATAGGTAACGGTACGCCATATTTAACTTAATCGTATTAGTTCGGCTGTTGTCGGCTAAGTCCGTAGTCCCAAACACTCCCGTCGTTCCGACACATCGACGTCACCGAGCGCTAGGTGCTCCGCTCACTCCGCCACCGCTTATATATTTTTTTTGCGCCTCAAATTTGAGGGTACTTTGTTTAACCGCTGACTTAATTTATATAACCGCTATTTTAGTTACCTGCATAGCGAAGAGTCAAGTATAAAGCACGCACTTACTAAATAAATATATTTTATAGTATATGATATATTTTACATAAATAGTCACCAAGCATATTTTGATTACAATGGGTAAACCGAAACGAAAAGGTAGTGAGGGTTTCGCTGTAGAAGACGAATATGATACTAATAAAAACCAACTAACTATTTACACGGTCAGACGCGACGTTATCTTTAAACGAGTAGAAAATATTTTAGAACTCGCACACAAAGCGGAGACTGATCCCACTCAGATTAGGGCATTTCGTACTAGTGCATCAAATATTGATACCATACGTATTGATTACCAGAACGTTTTGGATTCATATAATTTGCTATACTTGCAAATGAACCCTAATTCTAGTATCGACTATGACTCATGGACGACGTTCGAGGAAATGTATTGCTATATTAAGCAAATCTTATTAGAAATTGAAACTAATAGTTCTCCCGCGGTTTCTCTAAATTCGCAAAGTCTTTCTAAACAAAAACCCCGCCTTCCACCCATTGATTTAATGTCATTCAATGGCGATGTCAAGAACTGGCCATTGTTTTATCAGCAATTTAAAAGTCTTATACATGATAACGCGTCGCTTACTGATAGTGACAGAGTATTTTACTTAGTCGGCAAGTTAACCGGGCAGGCGTCGTGCGTCTGCGCAGGGCTGCCACCCACCGCGCAGAACTACCGCATCATCTGGGATGCGCTCGTGCAGAAATACGACGACCCGCGCTCGCTCGCCTGCGCATATCTTAATCAGTTGTTAAGATTTAAACCGCTGTCAAACACAAGTTCTACCGGCCTGGATTCTTTTATAAATAATTTTGATTCTTCGGTAGAAGCACTTAAACAACTGAACCTTTCTGATTTAACGGACTTTGTTTTTTTGCATTTAGCGCTCCAAACATTGGACGCGGACACGATTAAATCGTTTGAAACAATGTATCGCAAGGAAAAAATACCTACTTATAAAAATTTAGTTGAGTTCGTTAAAGAACAGAGCAAAGTGTTGTCCCATTCTCCAGCCGCAAGTACTTCCAAGCCAGTTGATAGTTCGCGTAACAAATGGCACAACCCTGCGCGGCCGACGCCTGCAACCAAGACTTTTGTCAACACGGAAACGGGCTGCGGCACAAGCGCGAGCGATAAATGCGCGTTGTGTAGTGGTAAACAACACGAGCACTTATATTCGTGTTCATTTTTTATGAAATTAACACCGCATGAACGTTACAATTTTATTAAAACTAACGCCTTTTGTATCAATTGTTTAAGTGTCAGACATAAAACATTAGCTTGCATATCTAAACATAATTGTTCTCATTGTTCCATGAGACACCATTCGCTGTTACATTTTTATACGAATGTAAATAAATCTCAATGTAATGTTGGTGCGGTAGTGCCAGAAATCGAACCCGCTAACGTTCTATCTACTCCCGCTTCCGCTCGTGGCCTAGCTCGCACTGCGTCGAGCAGCCGCGTTGAGTCGAGTATGACTCATTCGCCCGCCAAAACAGGCCCTGCGCCTGCTGCAGATAAGGTCGATATTAGTTCAGCGCATCGTTATTCTGATAAGAAAAATACATCGGTTTGCACAGTTTCGTGTGATCGTGTTAATAGTCATCAAACGACTACATTATTAGGGACCGCGAAAATCAAGTTTATTGATATGTTTAACCGCACCCACTACTTGAGATGCTTAGTAGACCCTGGCTCTCAGAGTGATTATATTTCCGCTGCTTGCTGTAGACGTCTTTCGCTTTCTATTTGCAAACAAACCCGCTATTCGGAAGTTCAAGGTATAGGAGGAGCTTCACAAAAAATACTTGGAGCTACGGCACTTAATTTCACGTCTCGGTTTAATGATAAGCGCGAATACTCCGCCAAGCCGCTGGTGGTGGAGCGGATCACGGCGCAGCTGCCCAGCTCGCGGGTCGACTCCGCAGCTTTACATTTTGTTAGTAAATTGCCGCTCGCTGATGATCAGTATTCGCAGCCTGGGCCTATAGATATGCTCTTAGGAGTAAATGTTTATTGTGAAATTTTATTATTCGACAAAATTAAAAGCCCGAAAGCTAACATGCCCTCCGCCTTTGAGACTACTCTAGGTTACCTAATTATGGGTGACGCTCCTATTATTTCCCCGCAACCCGCTTCTCACACACTTTGTGCTTTTACTTCTGACCCGCTTCATCAACTTGTCGAAAACTTTTGGGCTGTCGAGGAACTGCCGTCGCGGACGTTTTTAAGTCCAGATGATCAACAATGCGAAGATATTTACGTGAAGACCACGGTTCGTAATATTGACGGCAGCTATTCGGTTGATTTACCATTTAAGGATGATCCCAATAAATTAGGCAATTCTTACATTACCGCAAAACGGCGCTTTCTACTACTAGAGAAAAAATTTGCTAAGGATCCCGAACTCAAATTAAAATATGACGAAATTATTCGTGGTTACCTGGAACAAGGTATTTTATCCCGCACCGCACCTGACGAGTGCTTCTCACCAGGCTTCTTCTTACCGCACCACCCCGTGGTACGCAACGATAAAGCGACCACCAAGATCCGTCCCGTCTTGGACGGCAGTGCCAAGACCGACACTGGATTATCATTGAATGATACTTTGCATTCTGGCTGTAATTTGCAAGCAAATATTTTTAACATTCTTGTGAATGTTCGCATTTTCAGTGTCGCATATTTTGCTGACGTTAAACAAATGTACTTATGCATTCATACAAATGCTCCACACCGTAAATATCAGCGAATATTGTACCGCTTTTCTGATAGTGAACCGCTCGAAGTATTCGAGTTCACTCGAGTAACGTTTGGACTCCGATCTTCTCCATTTCTGGCGCTCCGCACACTTCGTCAGTTGGCTGCTGACGAACGTCCCAATTGGCCAAATGCGGCCACCGTGTTAGAGAGAGATGTCTATATGGACGATCTCGCTTCTTCTGCTTCTTCTCTCGAGGAAGCAGTAAAGACAGCAAATGAATTGATTAATCTCTTTAAAGCTGGAGGGTTTGATTTGCTCAAATGGTCGTCTAATTCGCTAGAGTTACTTGAGCACATACCCGAGTTGCACCGACAGTCTGGGTCTATTTCCTTTGACGAAGGAAATACATTCAAGATTTTAGGTTTGCGCTGGCTGCCCGCACAAGACACTTTCGTTTTTGACTCATCAAGTCCACCGTCGACATGTACTAAACGCGCTGTTCTCTCTGCAACCGCTCGTTTGTACGACGTTTTAGGACTTGTCGGACCTGTTATTTTATACGCAAAATTGATAATAAAGGAGCTTTGGCTTCTCGATCTTGACTGGGATGAATTGCCCCCTTTCCGCATTGTAAATTTATGGCAACAATATCTATCCGAACTCCCGCAAATATCCCGCCTTAAATTTCCCCGCCATATGGGTATAGAACTAGGCTCTAAAGTTTCGTTGGTCGCGTTTTCGGACGCAAGTGAATCCGCTTATGGCTGTGTTACCTACATTCACGTCGCTAATGGTGACCAGCCTCCGATTGTTACCCTCCTGTGCTCTAAGTCGCGCGTTGCATCCGCTAAACCTAAGATTACTCTGGCACGTTTGGAGCTAAATGGAATTTTACTACTCTCAAGGCTTCTTAAGGAAGTTCATGATACTGTGTCGAAAAGACACACTGTTGATAATGTGTTCGCTTTCTCTGACTCGGAGGTCGCTCTGTGTTGGTCGATTGCCTCGCCACACAGATTCGACACTTATGTCGCCAATCGCATTTCGCAAATTCAGGCAAATATTTCGCCTGACAACTTGTATCATATAGCCGGCTCTCAAAACCCCGCCGACTGCGTGTCCCGCGGTCTCACTCCCTCTCAGCTTGTAGAACATGAGCTTTGGTTCAGAGGACCGGCTTGGTTGTCTTTGCCTGTAAACGACTGGCGTATACAAAGGTTCACGCCAAACCGATTGCCGTTGCCGGAGGAAAAGACGGTGACTCACGTGACTACTGCAGTCACTGATGTTGAAAACCCTATTTTGACGCTCGCTTCACGGTGTTCCTCGTGGAACAAGTTTCTTCGAGCTACTGTTTATTTGCTTCGATTTTTGAAAATGCTCCCTCAAAGCGGTGAAATTACAGCTGAAGATTTAAACTTTGCAGAAACAAAAATAATTAAAATTACACAGTGCACACATTTTTCGGAAGACATTGATCGTATTTCTAAAGGTCAATTTTGTTCACAAAAATTAAGAAAATTGTTTCCATTTCTTTCCGATGGAATTTTGCGCGTCGGAGGTCGCTTATCGAACTCGACATTAGATTATTGTTCTAAACACCCAATTTTATTACCCAGGCAGGGGCGCGTAGTGGAACTTTTAATAGATTCATATCACCGAGATAATTCGCATGCTGGACCGCAACTGTTAATTAGTATATTAAAAGCAAAATACTGGATTATTTCAGCTCGCAGTGTAGTTCGGCATCGCATAAATAAATGTAACGTTTGTTTTAGGTTACATCCTAAAGCCACATTCCCGCTTATGTCCGACCTGCCCAAGTGCCGATTAGAGCAATGCAAGGCATTTCTACACACGGGCGTGGACTACGCAGGCCCGCTTTATATTACTCCTTACCGCAGACGCGGCGTACGTAGCGTTAAAGCCTACCTATGTCTTTTTATTTGCCTAGTGACGAAGGCGGTTCACATCGAACTTGTCTCGAACTTAACTTCTGCTAATTTTATTGATGCATTTAAGCGCTTCATATCGCGTCGAGGTCCTTGCACATTTTTGTACAGCGACAACGGGACAAACTTTGTTTCATCGAAAGCGTACTTTAACGAACTTCACGAGTTTTTAATATCTGACGATTACTATAAAACGTTTAGTAGGGAGCTCGCGAAAAATCGCATTACGTGGCGAATGAACCCTCCCACAGCTAGCCACTTTGGCGGTATATGGGAAGCCAATATAAAAAGCGCTAAGACGCTTTTATTTCGAGTAATCGGAAATCAAATTCTTACGTTTGAGGAGATGTCAACCGTACTCACGCAAATTGAGGCAGTGCTTAACAGTCGTCCTCTCTACGCATTAAGCTCTGATCCATCAGAGCCGCTAGCGCTGACACCTTCGCATTTCTTGTCTACTTCCCCGCTAGAGTTCCTCCCCGCTACTGACTTATCCGACGAACGAACTAACTTGGTGTCTCGTTTCTCGTTAATGGACTCGCTTGTACAGTCCTATTGGAAGCGATTTAAGACAGAGTATCTTCATAATTTGCAATTGCGCGAAAAATGGAATACCTCATCAAACCCAATTAAAGTTGGTACCATAGTCTTGTTAAATGTCGAAAACGCTCCGCCTTTGCAGTGGCCTTTAGGAATTATTACATGTTTATATCCTGGTAAGGACGGAGTTATTCGTGTTGCGGAAGTGAAGACGAAGATCGGCACGTACAAACGTCCAGTTGTACGACTGTGCCCGCTACCGACTCAGTAGCCTTTTTATTTAAATATTTTTTTTTCTCGTTTAGCTATTTAGTTAGTCTATTTGTTGCTGATAGACAATATAAAGTAGAACACATGATATTAGTTAAATTTAGTTGCGTTTGTTTACTTGCACAAAAAAAAAAAAAAAAAAAAAAAAAAAAAAAAAAAAATGTGCTCTATTTCTAAGAGTTATATTAAATATTACTGAGTTATACCTTTTGTTATGCTTTGCCCGCTCTCTAGCACAATTGCCGTGCTCGTTCCTATAATTAGTGTAGGTAAAGCAGCCTCTTTATTAGCACCTTGTTTTGAAGGGTTCCTTCAAGCCCGGGGGGATGTTGGATTTCGTATCTTTCTATATTTTATATTTCGTAATTAAGGTAGATATACGCTTGCAAGGGCTTTATTTCCTTCACAACTTCCATCCCTATCAAACATGTGCACTAATGCTATGGCCATCTTTGTCTACGGCCGTCGCATTCCGATATTTTAATGGCAAATCACTCTTCGTTAATCCGCCATATTGTGAGCATCTACGTTACTCGCGTCGTGTTTGTGACAATTATTTTAAACCATAAGTTGAGAACTTTAAGCAAAGGACTGCAAGGCTCGTGGTGCAGTGAGGTGATATAGCGTCCCGGACTGTCTTGACGCTGTTCGGGGTTCGATTCCGAGGAAACAAGGAAATCCAGGTGAGTGCGCATGCCACGTCCCTTTTCCTTTCTCATCGACCTTTTTATTTCCACGCAAACTATCAAGCCGTTGCAAGTGTTTTGTTTTTCTCTTTGTTTAGCTTTCTCACCTACTTTCAACCTTCTCCAAATACCAATACAGTCCACTTTCATGAAAACCTCGCGCCTAGGTTCCCGCATCTATCGAAGTCTTTTATTAAATTTCCGCTTTAACCAAGGTGGAGTAAAAAGGCGCCTCCAGAAAGTAAAAAGATAATCTTAAAGCTTCTCAATCCTAAAATATTCATTAATTTCCGGCTGCGCTGAAACAGTAACACTTATCGTAGGTACATATTAGTTACTTCACATCGTGTTAATGCACCCAAGAAACTGGTGCACGAATGTTAATATTTCCGACTTCCTCGGTGTAATCGGGCCCCAACATTCCGTCGTTCTTGTTTCTAACCGCAGTCGTTTGTTTTTGCCGGTAACCTCAACTGCGTGCCTAAATAACAGACGTGACTCTTGCTTCACTGCTTGCGATGTATTATGTGTTTAAAAATATACAGCCGCTACAAATATGCATCTACGTAACCAAATATTAAAAATTCAGCAGCTATACTTGATACGTCGCAGTTTTCTGGGCCAAAAACCCAACATCATTGAGCAAACAATGACTCCAATTCTAAACCGTTAAATTTAAAAGTCAAATCCTAATAATTTGATACGTCTAAATTTCAAGATTACAGTTTCGAATGGGACCCATTGTTGCAGTTATTTGTCCAATCGCTGAGCCCCCTCGCGCCGATCTCCCACAAGTATTGCCAAAGCTTTTAACGGCATTCCTCACTGATTATTTGAGAATACGGGCGCATTCTAAGCATTCCAAGACACGTTAATTTTTCCAGAGACGTGACCTATTGAACCGGATGCACGGCCGTGACCGGAAGGCCCCTCGTCTCAAAATGGCCGCGACGAATCTTAAAGAGCCGAGGAATTTTTCTACGCGACTGCCCACTGAATATTTTGTCAAACCGCGGCGGTATCACGAGCGAACTTTTTTGGGTGCGCTCGGTTTTTTCCCGCGCTTCCTGTCGACTTCACGAATTGCGGATACGTACTTTTTACGCCACTTGACGGTTACAAAAATAATTTGCCCCTTGTGTGTTTCTGCAGTTTGTCCTGAATATTTGAATGCTAAAATTCGACGTACCTTTACCGTTCTAAACATAAAAGAAATTTGCGTACATACGCAAATTGTCGTATGTAGGTATTTATTCTTGTATGAAAACTGGAAAAAGGTATCAATGTTCCTTTCCCTCTTCCTCTCGACCTGATTCTTTCTTGCGCAGTTGAGCTTCTATTTGGATTTTCATAACCTTGTTAATAAATTCAATGCCAGACAAAATGTTTTGCCTCGAATTTTTCGAAAATTATCAATAAATATAGAAAATATCACAGGACAATCAAAATTGCTCCAGTCCCGAACTAAGCTCACAGCTACCTTCTTGACAACGTTAAACGTATTTTTATACATTAGATACATAGAAAACAACCAAGACGCACCAATAAATTATCATGCTCGTCACACAAAAAAATATATGTCCTTTCCCGGGACTGCTAGTTTCGTAGGTAGGATCACTAAGGCCAACTGCGTTGAGGCGTTAACATCTTGCAAAAAATACGGTGGTCTTTTGGCAGTTGCTCCTCTGTATTAACCAGACCAGCTTATTCCATTATCATAAAGCGTTCCCTGAAATACTTATTTATGCAAAATAAAATATTGACACGCTTTATTATTTCCGACTGTAGTGTATCATTATAATAGTAATAACTTCCTATTAAATATTGGCGTCGGGAAGTGACGACCCCACCGCCCGCTCCGGCGCAGTCAGTCAACCGATAAATGGCGGTCAAACCATTCAATCGTGGCAGAGGAAAATGCCTGCCAAGGGATGGGCAGCAGCATCCTGGTGTTGAACCTCTGGCCCACTGCGATCGCCAATCCGCTTGCCCAGCGTGGCGATTAAGGGCAATCCCTCCCAATGGATAACACAGTAAAGCCACGGCCCCCAGTGCCCGGCCGCCCTATTATTCCTGGCCACGGTAGCGGCCATGGTAACGATGGGGTAGGGGGTGCTAAGAATCCCCGGGCGAGGAACGGCTACCATAAAAAACTAGACCTGGCTACGTATAATGGGCGCAGCCTGCGGCTGGATGAGTACGTCCACGAACTCGAGGTAGAATTGGAGCGTATACGATGGCACATTGTGGGGCTCAGCGAAGTCCGAAGAGAGGGTGAGGACACAATGACACTACAATCTGGCCATCTATTCTACTATCGAGAAGGTGACAGCCTCTCCCAAGGCGGAGTAGGGTTTCTCGTCCATAAGCTCCTCGCTAACAACATTGAAGAGGTCTCCAGTGTGTCAAGTCGTGTTGCGTATCTTGTCGTAAGACTCACTAAGAGGTATTCTCTGAAAGTAATACAAGTATACGCGCCGACTTCGACACATTCAGATGATGAAGTGGAAATCCTCTATGAGGACATAGCCAAAGCCTTGCACAACACCACAAAGGCCCACTTCAGTGTTGTAATGGGGGACTTCAACGCAAAGGTGGGTAAACACAAGGACGTCGACACGGTTGTAGGGCCACACGGTTTCGGAGACAGGAACAATAGGGGGCAGATGCTTGTAAACTTCCTGGAGAGCGAGGGGCTGTTCGTTATGAACTCGTTCTTCAAGAAGAAGCCCCAAAGGAAGTGGACTTGGATCAGCCCCGACAAAGTCACAAAGAACGAGATCGACTTCATTATGTCGGATAAAAGGCATATATTCAGAGATGTCTCAGTGATCAACAGGTTTAATACTGGTAGTGATCACCGACTTGTACGAGGCACTCTGGATATCGATTATAACCTGGAAAGATCCCGTCTGATGAAGTCCACGCTCCGACCGACACCGTTCCAGTCCATAGCTGGCTCTGAACGCTTCCAACTGGAGCTTAAAAACCGTTTCGACGCCCTTATGCCTGCTGCGGATATTGATGAGGACCTTACAGGCGTAGTCAATATCATAAGGGAAGAGGGTAACAGGTTTTGTGAGAGGCAACGTACGGGCTGGGAGTCTCATTTCTCAGTAGAGACGAAACTTTTAATGGCACAAAGACGTAACACGACAAATGCCGAACAGCGGGTGGCTCTTACCAGGATGGTGCGGAAAACGATTAGGAAAGACCTCAGAAGCTCCAATACGCTTCTTATACAGGAGGCGATAGAGCGTAACCGAGGCTCCAAGGTATTTTCACAGCAGCTTGGAAGGAGCCACCTGACAAAACTCAAAACATCTGAAGGCTTAATTGTCACGTCAAAGTCCGAAATTCTGGCTGAGACCGAAGAATTCTACGGTAAACTATACGCCATACACGCCCCACAACCTGCACCCACACTCAATGACCCACGAGCACCGCCGACCCGCCACTACACCGACGAGCTGCCAGAGATTAGCCCGGAAGAGATCGAGCTAACCCTCAAACAACTTAAAAATGGGAGAGCCCCGGGTGAAGATGGAATCACGACTGAGCTCCTAAAATCAGGTGGACGTCCTGTCCTAATAGAGCTTCAGCGTGTTTTCAACTCGGTTCTGTCATCCGGGAGAACCCCAGAGGCGTGGCACAGAAGCATTGTGGTGTTGTTCTTCAAGAAGGGTGACAAGACTCTTCTGAAAAACTATAGACCCATTTCGTTGCTGAGTCACAAGCTACAAGTTGTTTTCGAGGGTCATAACGAATCGGCTTGCGCGAAGACTTGACGAGTTTCAAACTCCGGAGCAGGCCGGGTTTCGAGGAGGATTCAGTACCGTAGACCATATCCACACAGTGAGGCAGATTATACAGAAGACGGAGGAATATAATCAGCCCCTGTGCATAGCTTTTGTGGACTACGAAAAGGCATTTGACTCTATTGAAACCTGGTCTGTTATGGAATCCCTGCAGCGATGTCAAGTCGACTGCCGGTATATCGAGGTGCTGAGATGTTTGTACAGGGAGGCCACAATGTCCGTTCAAATCCAAGGCAATCAAACGAAACCAATCCAGCTTCAGAGGGGTGTGAGACAGGGAGACGTCATATCTCCGAAACTGTTCAACAGTGCACTGGAGGACGTTTTTAAGACACTTGACTGGACTGGGCGAGGCATCAATATAAATGGCCAATACATCTCACACCTACGTTTTGCAGACGACATTGTTGTTATGGCGAAATCACTGCAGGAACTTCAGGTATTGTTGAGTAGCCTAAATGAATCCTCCCGACGCATCGGCCTGTGTATGAACTTAGACAAGACGAAAGTCATGTTCAACATGCATGTCATTCCCGGGCCGATAACTGTCGATGGAGTACTTCTCGAAATTGTCGACAAGTACGTCTACCTTGGACAAAACCTGCAATTAGGTAGGAACAATTTCGAGAAGGAAGCCGATAGGAGGATTCAGTTGGGCTGGGCGGCATTCCGGAAGCTACGTCATGTTTTCTCGTCACCCATACCTCAAAGCCTAAAAACAAAAGTTTTTGACCAGTGCGTCCTACCCGTGATGACATACGGAGCCGAAACGTGGACACTGACGGTGGGGCTGGTCCGCAAGCTAAAAGTTGCTCAGCGAGCTATGGAGAGAGCTATGCTTGGAGTATATCTAAGGGATAGAATCCGAAATGAAGTAATTCGACAGATAACTAAAGTTACAGACATAGCTACTCGAATAAGCAAGCTGAAGTGGCAGTGGGCTGGTCACATCTGTCGCAGAACTGATGAACGCTGGAGTAATCGAGTTCTGCAGTGGAGACCGCGCATAGGCAAACGTAGTGTTGGACGCCCCCCTGCTAGATGGAGCGACGATCTGCGCAAGGTGGCTGGCAGCAACTGGATGCTCAAAGCTCAAGATCGAGGAAAATGGCGTGCCTTGGGAGAGGCCTATGTCCAGCAGTGGACTGCCGCAGGCCGATGATGATTAAATTAAAGACCAGCCAAACGGGTACAAACCGAAACCAGGGAAGAGTCCCTTTTGGGGACGAGTTTGTCTTCCCAAATCCCTATGTTTTTTGCTGCTATATTTATTGACACTGTCCCCTGATATTTATTTATTATTTTTGTCTATTCTATGATTGTTTTGTTATCTCTTTTGTTTGTACAACATACATACGAGTCCTAACTCGACGAACCTACTATTATCCTTTGACGAGTTCCTATGGCTGTTCCATGTTATGGTTGTTCCGTTAGTGTTTAAGTTTTAAATACTGACATGTTAATAGATTTATTTAACTTGACCTGAGGAATATTGATAGACATGTATTTAATATAATTTTAACTTGTAACATTACAATTTTCTATTTTCAATTATTATATTTAATTTAACTTTCACATGCCTGACTCGGTTGAATATATCTTGGGAAGCTTACTATACCAATTTTCAGATCTGTATTACTTACCATATTCGCAGCTTCAGAACAATAGTGACATTAGTGACCCAATTCAACATTTCAGCAAAATTTATTACTAGAGACCTAATTCGAAATTAAAAAAAAAACAGAATTACGTCACAATTGTTCTGAAGATGCGGTATGTTCCTGTGAATAATCGATTCATTAATTCATTCCTTCTCCATCTTACCTGCTCGATGATATCATATTATTGTATATTTTGTCATCCGACAATCGTAAGAAGTTTAATATTGACTTCCAATGTCTTGTAAAATTGTTAGTTGTTAATACCAATTAAGAAAATTAAAGGTTGATAATAAAATATGCTATTTGTTTCAGGGCGTTTGTATGCTGTGCTGGGCAAGCGAGGCGGGCGCGTGGTGGGCAGCGACTTGCAGACCGGTTCAGCCTCGTTCAGGGTGCAGGCGCTGCTGCCGGTCGCGGAGAGCTTCAAGTTCGCCATGGAACTGCGCACCAACACCTCGGGGCTGGCCGCGCCACAGCTGCTCTTCAGCCATTGGGAGGTACGTGTCAGTGAGCAGGGCCCTGTAAGGAAGGCGTGCGCCAAAGTTCATATAAAAGTGCAAATTATATTATAATCTAATTTGCACTTTTATATGAACTTTGGTGAACTTCGGAGTTATAACTCCGAAAATGTTTCTCATTCCGTTTTATATCGTAATATCACTCTTCATAAAAATATTTCTCATATCATTTTACATCATCATTACCATCTTCATGATAAATATTAAGAATACACCTGTTTATTTTCAGGATATTAAAAATATCCAACTGATAAATAAGGTTAGGTTACGTTTGTTTTGTAAACGTTCTAAAATCAGAAAGGTTTCAGTAAAAATCACATTAAGAGTTGCGATGATTATGAATAACAATTTATGAACAATAAAGTATGAGTAATAAAATTATGAACAGTGATTATTATGAATACAAATCGTTAGTAAAACAAAAAATAGGAATAAGAAATGTACGTGAGCCAATATGGACCCGGAAGGAAGCCATTAAAAGGATTGCAATCCGAGTGATCTGTTAGGCGATGGGCTTGCAACCTGTCACTAAAATATAGCCTTAGCCTGATTGTGCAAAATGTGGTTACAGAATTGTCAACAAGTTTAGAATTGTTGGTATTCTATAGCTCTGTCTACCCCACTTTGGGAATGAAGTCGTGACGTTATGTTAGTGTATGTATGTATGCAACCCGTGTGTTATTTCTAAACTTTCGTGCTTTACGAGTGTAGGTACCCATAAAATTAAAAATAATGACGGAATTGATCAATGACTAAGAAAATTCACTTAGGAGATTGTAAGTAACCGTCTAAAATCATTATAATGATCTGCTACATTACACGGACTACACGGTGCATTAACCATTCTAGTCTGACGGACTTCTATATCTTCCCCACTTTTCCTACCAGTCATAACCATGTGCGGTATATTACCATGTATAGATGGAGAATGTCCATTTTACCGAATTTGCGTTTTCCTTTAACCTTTTTAAGTGGAACTACCAATTACTTCATAGGAACCTTGCATGCTCTTTCTGTTATATGAAAAACCTCAAACATTTTAATACCGAGGTCATTCGTCGAAGACCTGTAGTCATTGTCAGCCGGATTTCCTACAAACATTCAACTAAATTATTACCTACAGCCGCTATTAATATGGTTATACCTACGTAGTTAAATCATTAAAAAGTTATCAATCACGTTTTTTAACGCTTTGTCGTACCTAAAGTAGTGAATAAAGATTCGCGGGGTGAATAGAAATATAGCCTAAAAATAAAGCATATGCCACAATTTATAAGACTGAGATTTTAGTGTAATTTTCCAATAGACTTGTCAATTTAATAATTGTTCTCATTAGTAACAGCGTACGATTTGTTTTAGATTGTATTTCTATTCACCCCGCGAATATTTATGCACCCCATCTTATGTTATTGAAGAGGATTGTGTGTAAAGTGCCACCGCCAGCATTGGCGTAGTTAACATGCTTGATGCATTACATTTCGAGTAGAAATATTTTTTCGAATGGTATGCTTCTATTCCTCTTAGGACACAGTTTAGTCTCATTTGTTATAATTACTATACACCAAAGCAGATTAGAGCTTCCTTTCATGTTTTTTGTTAATTTAATATTTTTTCGGGTTCTGTACCAAAACGGGATGGTATCTCATCATTTTATCGAATTTCACTTCATCGAGTGTATCATTTCATCGAACGCTATTTACTGCTGAAACCATAATGTTTTCAGGTTAGGTATCTTAAACATTAATTAAGTAGGTTAGGTTAGATTTATAAGATACCCTGAAAAAAATGGGTTCAGGAGAAAATAGCGAACTTAACCTAGCATTATATAAAACAATAATAAAATCGATGAAATGATACATTCGATAAAATGATAGACACACGTTCCCTACCAAAACGGGGGCCTATTAGTCCTATTTCTAAGCCTCCGCTGACTGTCTATCTGTCAGCGGGCTGTATCAGCTCTGAAACGAGTCCGTTTGGGATTTCTTGGTTATTTATATTTTCTATTTACTCAGCGAAATACTTACAAGAACTCTGCCATACAAGATACTCGCTGTCACTGATTTCCCAATTTTATTTATTCGACAGCGACAGCAACATTTTGCTCGTAAAACTTACACAGGCGCTTGTTGAACTGCTGTCCGACAATACATACTTATTATATACGGAGCGGTTAAATCTCTTTAAACTTCCTCCAGCTACCACTAAGAGTCTACCAATTTTTCTGGACCAAACGACGTAGAGGCACTCATTTTTTTTTTTCATATTACAGGTAATAGAAATCGATCCATTCTGGCGTCCGCGGACCGAGGAAGAATACCTTCAGTGGGGAGAGAAATGGGACGGCGTCAACCGAGCTAAGGCGTACATGGACTCCGTTCGAGCAAGGAAGGGACTGGCCACCGACAAACATCTAGTGCAGCATGCGGAGAAGCAGAGAACGCTTTCTAAGAAAAAATAATTCGTTTGTAGTGTAGACACTAGATGGCGTTGTATGTTAAAAAAACATTGTACAAACACACCAAGTAAATGTTGGATACAGGCTTGTCATCTTAATTAGGCCGTGTTATGCATGATTTGACGTTCTCAAGTGTAACACGGTAAAATTAGGGTTATACGACAAAGTGATTCAACATTCCCTAGACTGTACATATTACGACTGATTATAATCAGTAATATATAAAGTTTTACGCGCTGTCCGAGTTAATCCTCTACAAAGTTTGAGGTAGTAATACTGAGAAAAGCTTAAAACGGATCTCCTAGATAGCGCCACTGCGGCTGTTCTATTTTAAAATCCAGTATAATTTTTTTAGTGGACATGATGCCTTTTCTATAAGGGACCCTTTACCCTTATCGATGCAGAAAAGCATTTTTGGTGGAAAAATACCTACGCAGGCGACGAACTGTCGCTTATACACCATTTATATAGTTACAGTCGAACTCATAAGTAGCTTCACATTATCGCAATAACGTATTAAACTGAGAGTGGTTTAAATTTAGTATATCACTAGCTGCGACAAGGTGGTAAAATGTCCAGCTACTTTTGACTTGACTAAATGTAAGCAAACGAAATCACGGTTCTTTGAGACAGACACTCAAAACTGCCTCGTCGGGGTTTTTCGTATCTATACGAGATGCAAACGCTGCTAACGTTTCTGTTTTCTATCGACTCGAAATGTATGTAGTTTACATAAGCGGTTGACGTGATCAGCTGTCATCTTTACGTCAATGCTCTTATACATTTTGTCGATTTTCGAAAATCGCTAACAGCTTTATGCATCTTGACTATGGGGTCTGCTTCTATTGGCTGACGAAGTATATCACTTGGTTTTATGTTTATACTTAGTAAAGTTAACTATACAAATAAAGAGTGGTAGGGAGTCCAAATAAAATTTATTCGCTAAATAATTTAAAGGTCGTAACTAAAAATAACCTACTGTCTCTGCTAAAAGCGTTTTTTGTAGACATGACACTTGGTGTTAAATATGTAAACATAAGGCCCTAAACGAATTTGTTTGTGAATAAAGCTAGGTCTAAGCTTTTTTAAATCAAGAATGTCACACAACATGACGTGGTCAATGGCAACTCCTCACTTCATCAAATGTATCATTTAACGCAATTTTCTGCTAAAACCATCATGTTTTCAGGGTATCTTAAACATTAATTACGTATGTTAGGTTAGGTTAGGTTAAATGTTTGAGATATCCTGAAAACATGGTTTCTGCAGAAAATAGCGTTCGATGAAAGAAAATTCGATGAAATGATACATTCGAGGAAAGGTGTTTCGATGAAACGATAGACTCCCCGTGGTCAACATCTATGTTCATTTGTTGGTTTTTTGCATTTAAATTCACACGCGGCGGTTTTAACATGGCCGATGACTTGAATTTTATTTTATTTTTGTTGAACATATTGTAAGAAAATAATGTATTTTGATATAAATGTAGAAAATATTAAAAATAACTAATTAAATAACGTCTTTTCAATACTAACCCATCTTGCATCATCATCGTCATCATTGCATCTTGTCTAAGTCTACTATAAGTAATCCATTTCAGTGCCGTCCAACCGAATGTCTATTTACATTCATATATAAATTGATTTTGTTGTAATGAAAATTTAGCATACAGTCTTTTTTTTTCAGACACCGTATACTTTTCAGGATTATTTAAAATAGCATTGCATAGAGCCCATTAGGTTAGGTTAGGTTTATTTTATAACAATCCTGAAAAGTATACGGTTTCTGAGAAAAAAGACTGTTTGCCAAATGATGATTATGCCAAGTGATTATTATGGCAAAAAAAGTTATGCCAGATGAATGTAAACCTTATATAATATTATATTTCCTTGCAGTAGTTGAGAAAAACAAATGTGTGCCTCGGAATGTCTGGCTCAGCAATTTATGGCCTCAAACTCTATATGACTCGTCCATAAATCGCGTACTTTCTACCCTCGGCAACAATGTACTATTGTCTAATTGTTCCGCTTATTAACGGTTTTTTTTTTGTTCAGATTGTACTATACCATAGTTGGTACAGTACAGACTAAGGGTACTTGCGCGTCTACTGGGAAAATGCGAGAAGCTATATTACATATAGTAATATGATTAAATTGTACTGATTAAATAAATAAATTTAAACAATGTTATAAATGAGTTAATACTGCATAAATTACGGAGACATTGATGGTATGTCTGTCACAGTTTTCCCATAGATGCACTTGCCCCGATTGACCTCAAGCAAACCATGGGCGGTTCAGCGTGGTTACAAGGAAATAAAACAAGATCATATTCAATAAACTCATTTATCTATTATTTACAATAAACAAACAACAAACGAATCACATTTCCAAACAAATATGCAAAATATACCGACCAATATAACCAAGTTAACAATTCCTACGCTGTAGAAATAAATTAACAAAAACATTTGCAACCCTAATATTACATTGCACTTAACGTAGCTGGTCTTAGAGGTGAAGAAATGAAAAGGCAGATAATTGTACAATTGTACACATTCACACATTTAAAGTAATAAATAACAATAATTAACTTTTAAAATGACGTTTTAAGTCAACAAGCTACTAGCACACTAAAACCAGGCTAACGCAGCGTTTTTAAAAAATAACCACGTCATCCTAGCTAGGACCTAGCTACTGTACAAACCTCACTAAACTACTTTGATATTTCCACTAATCTAGTTTTGTCTTTGGCAATATTAATAATTCCGCATATGACTCGTTTGAGAGGAATCGAAGCAACTTTTTATGAGCGTTGCTTATTTCGAGCTGGCAACGTTCTCATACAGGCAGACCAATTCTTGTTAATTTGGAATATAGCAAGTATTTTGTCTTTTTCATTCAAAATTTTACTGCAGCATTGTCGGTGTTAAATAACTATTAGTTGAAACAACGCTCTTAATATGTTTGGGGCCAAGGACCAGCCTCGCGCCGCCAATATGCTTCTTAGAAAGGTTTTCAGCACGAAAACAACTGGTTACAAAAACCATGTTGAGGCCAACGTTCAGACCACGGGAGCTACGATAAACGCGTTGCAACTCGTTCTCCAACCCAATGCATTAATCGAATAAATTATGTTTATTATCGATCCAGTGAAGAAAGGTAACTCGATTGCATATTTTGGCACTGTGGTAACCTACAAAAAAAATTAGGCCTTTCGTGAACAAGTTTCATGAGCGACAGGATGCATCATACAAAATCAACACCTGTATACACTAATACATCAAGTATTAACTATATAATGTACTCGTATAGTGAAACTAAACGATTAAATAACATGGTAATTAACGACTATCGAAAAGGGCGAGTAGGTACATTTATGCTTACATATAAGAGTAAATAAAATTTCAAAGTATGTACAAAACAAAATGATAACAACAAACGATACACCCGTTAGTTCAAAATGCGTCACCGGTAGCAGTGTGCACACAATGTTATACTTCGTCTTCGATTAATTCATATTTTGGACTTTCTCCAAACAAAAAACAGGTATTCTACAAGATTTCGCTCAGATCGGCTAGAAGCAGAAATTCCCGAAACAATAAGTACATAACTATTAACCAAATTGCATCTTGAGCTTACTTAACCGAAGACTAGATATTAAACTATTACATCACAAAGGGGATAATTATAACATTTCACTATAAAAAAAACTGTCAAAAATTCTCATTTTTCATTTTTTTACCTTAACTTAAGTGTGTACTTGAAAACACTGTTCTATTCATATTGAGTTAGGTCCAGTTCTGTATTAAAGTAGTCTGATTGCTATTAATGAATGTTTATATGCATCATGCATAGTTCAATTTTAAAATGGGTCTGGACACAAATTAATGTCATTACTTCATTGGCAAGAATTGTCCTCATCCCAATAATTCGACCGTTAACCCTAATTTCACTAAATAAAAAGTTACATCAATTCTAGAAAATATATGTAGCCGGCTCATTAGTGCAAAGTAAAGGGAGAGCGAAAATAATCATAAACCAGAAGGGTCGGTATGTATTATAAATTGATCTATATTTGCTATCTTGCATTTAGTTGTTGATCCTGGGAATGTCATTGTATTATCCTCACCTAATATTACTAGCACCGCCTTCCTCCACACACTATCACATTCACAATTAAGTAGACACATAAATGCTTTAAAACAGGGTAATTGGTAAATCGACGTATTTGTTAAAGTAGAACTTATTTGAAGTAAAAAGTCAGTAGTTTTAGACATTGAACTTAAAATAATTACTTGATAAACCAGTTGACTAATAAAAAACACTAACACAGACGCAATATTTTTATAAAAAAGATTGGTACCCAAATACGTTTTCTTAAAACGCCCTACATTTTCATAGGAAAAGGGACCGACCGTACTTAGATCGACCTTTACTTAGGTATAGCGAAGGAGCTATACGGACCAATCAACCTTTTAAATTGTTTCTACGAACAAACGAGACTAACTATATGCACGACGAGAAGTCAATTGATTTAAGAGAAATGGAAGAAGATTTTGTTCAACACGGTATCATCCAATTGTGACTATGATATCCCTAACACCTCTTAGTCTACCTACTGTTGTGTTTGACACAAAAATGACATATACAATGCCTTGCAGACATCTCGCTGACTGGTTACATCCAATCAAAAGTTTGATACATAAATAAACACTTACTTATTCTCATAGAACAATATTATAGACGAAAAGCTACAGTTTGAAACACGATTTAAAGATCACTAAAAAAACTTTAGTCTAAAATATTATCTTCATGCGCTCACATTTATAATAAATTAAGATTGTGCATGCGCCTATACCACGATAAATACCTGCGTGGTGTTGTTTTAACCTGCATAAATGCTTATGGAACATTGAGCCAAATATAAATTGGATGTAAATCTGTAACTGTATTTGTATAAATAAATAGTTCTGCACAGGACAGACTGGCAACCCAGCTTGTAGCTGTTCAACTTAACGAAACATAAGCGTAAATTAAATACACAACTGGGAAACGTTTCAATTACAAACATTTAAAACAGTATAACAATTCTCAAACGAACTTAGAACGAACTCCCTTTTGAGGAAGCGTGCCTGTTACTTGCATTGAATCGCCTACCCAGTCAAATTCAAAACGGCGTAACTGAATCAGTCTAATCCTTGGCGCGACTACCGTACGGGTAAGAACCGAAAGATTTGTCTCTTGTGGGGCACAATGAGCGCTGCGGTGCTAACTGAACGCGGTCTCGTTGGGCACGTCACTCATGCTGGCTCCCGACGCCATGTCCGTCAGTATGACGCCTGATAGCGCTTCGAGAGATTGTCGCACCTGGAATCAAAACGTTGGACATTACATGAGTGGTGACATAATTGGAAACAGTTGCGTTTTTTCCTTTTTATTTTCCTATAGCTGTTTCTCGCGACTCCGTACGCGTAGAAGTCGGGAAACGTCAAATTTTTCGGGATAAAAAGTACCCTATATCCATCCTCGGGACTCTAACTGTCACATACCAAATTTCTTCTTCTTGAATTTGCCCACCTAACAAAAAGTTATTTAGTATTCTTGTTGATGATTACAATTCACTTTAGATCATTAGCTAAGGTCTAATCTGATAAACAATTAATTTCTGTGATTTAAAAACTAAGTGCTAACGCGTCCATTGAAATTTTTACAACTTTTCATGAGCGCCAATGTTTTTATTTAGTACCTTTTAAAATGAAAGCTTTGTTTTCAAATTGGACACAATTTTGAACCTTACTTTATTAGTTGATTATAAGGCTTCGATAAGGGTAACTAACGATAAAATAGGTTAAAACTTTTTGATTCGTTGTAAAAATTCGGTCAGTTCGCTTAGTGCCAAAATACCAGATTCTCAATATAGTAGAGTCCCAGAACACAACATTTAAATTAAGGTATTGTTAAAGCTCCTTACCTAATATTTCGATGCGGTAACTCATCACTTCATCGAAATCCACTTCATCGAATGGATCATTTAATCGAATGTCATTTCATCGAACGCTATTTTCTGCTGAAACCATAATGACTTAAGGGAATATTAATATTAAACATTAATTACGTAGGTTAGGTTAGATGTTTAAGATACCCTGAAAACAATATGGTTTCAGCAGAAAATAGCGTTCGATGAAATTATACATTCGATGAAAGGTGTCTGACAGCGCCATCTACCACAATGTCAAGGAATTTGATGGCTTGATTAAGATCTACTTAGTTATAGCTTTTAGTAATTAGTTCATGACGTAGCTAATAGGTGGCGCTACACATAAAAATTGACGAATAGAGGCTCAGTAATTAATGAGGACTTTTGGAATAAACGCAGAGCGAGCCGCACGCTGCCGTTTTGATTTCCCTATCCATCATCCCTAAGCCTGCGAAGAAACAAAAGGTGTTTCGATAAAATAATAGACACTCATTTCGAAACTGGTGTTTTGGGAATATGGTACAGAAAATGGTCTGGTATTTTAAAATTCTGGTATTTTGGTAGTGAGCGTAATAATACGAGGATGTTGATTGGTTGGAATGATTAAACGGCGGCACGTAAGATGAAACGCTGAATTACCTTGGTGAGTAGTAGCAGGTTGGTCGTGAGGAAGGCGTGGAGCTCGCCGGCGGCCCGGCCGTGCAGGCGCGCGCGCACGCGCACAAGCTCGCCGTACAGCTCCTCGCCCGACAGCCGTGCCCCCTCCGCCTGGGGAATAGAGGTTTGTAGATTTCCGTCGTAATGTATAACAAAATAATATGAACTTGCCCAAGGTTAACAGTCAAGTCAGCGAAAAACAAACATTATTGTGGCAGGACGGATGAACAGTCATCGCTTTTTAAGCTTTCGATACGTAGCCCCAATCATGCGGTTGCTGTATTTAGTGTCTGCGCTGACCTAGGCTAGAGTGATCACTTAACAAACATTACCAAGGCTTGCACCAATTGTTCATGGTTGCGTGAAAATTAAATAATATCTGTTTAAAGACTGTAAAGATAAAATTTACAAAAATGTTTATCAGAATTGAATAACTACAAGTACTCCTAGTAGATACTAAATCAAAAGCATCGTTGAAGATGGTTTTGTTTCAAAGATTCAATCAAAAACATGCGAAAATGTGTCATGTATAAGAATAAAAGGTTAGGGTCCCGTTCATAGAACGTCCCTTCACCAAAATTAAGTCACATTAGCGAAACGTCCCCTCTGAAAACGGTTCTACAAAATGTCTCATTTGCAAAACATCGCTTTTATAAAACTTCCCTTTCACAAAACGTCCCTTTCGTTTAGTTCTTAATTTCTAGTACACACTAATCTTTACATGAGTTATATTATTTTCTTAAATTATTACTGGCCACTTCAATAGATATTAAGAATTAAGCGAACGGGACGTTTTTCGAAAATAACGTTTTACGAAGGCAATATTTTTCAAAACGGACATTCTGCGCCTTAAACAAATAAAGGTATCGTGGTATTCAGTAACAACAGTTTCAAGGAAACGATATCAAGTTCATTGAGATTCAAATCGCCGACCGCTACCTACAGACTTAAGCATAATATTTGCCCAAAATAAAGGATGCGCGCTCCATAAAAAAATGGATCAAACGTTCGTCATAACAGCACCAGCAGCAGCAGCAAGCCCGAGTGAGAGTATGTGGTATATGGCAGTGTGTAAGTCTCGAGGCATCAGTACCTGCGTGGGATCAGCGCGGCGGTGCAGGCGCAGCGCGAGCGTGGCGGCGGAGGCGGCCAGCGCGAGCGCCAGCAGCAGCAGCAGCGCGCGGCCCCAGCGAGCCGCCCGCCGCGGCGCCGGCGCACCCGTCAGCAAGGCTGGCTGGATCACTGCCGCGCCCGCTGCGAGGGGGACACGATACGATATCAATACATACCGGAGCACAACTTACATTAATTAATCTAACCCAAATGACGCTCTAGCTAGACTAATCTATGGGTACTAAACAAGACATTATTATTTATTGATCAATCTTTTATTAATTTGATAATTTTGTTGACGTAAATCAAGCCGATGCCAAAAAAGTTGAGAAACCCTGATCTAAAATAAGGAAGAAGATTCAGAGGATAAATAGATAGGTCAAAAGACGACGATCCTAACGAAGCGTGTACTTTACTGCACTTTACTAACCATTAAAAACTGGAACGGCAGCTCGATTACTTTGGCGTGTTTTAATCTTATAAAAATGATCACTAATGCCATGAATCAAAAGAAACCTGTTTCGGCTATTTTCTTACTTTTAAGTAAGGCCTTCGATTTCGTCGACCACTCGTTACTGCTGCATAAGTTACAAAGGTTAGCTTAGAGGCAATGCATGTGATTGGATTAGAAGCTATCTATCTGACCGCCAACAATGTACTGAAATACATAATATAAGGGAAGGTGAGCTCAAAGTCACGAGGTCAAATTTTAGACATAGTCACTGCGGGGTACCCCAGGGAAGCATTTTGGGCCCGTTGCTCTTTCCATTGTACCTCAATGATCTGCCGGATCATTTAAGCCATGGTTGTGTAATGTACGCAGATGATACAACGTTAATAATTAAAGCGGACGATATAAATAATTATAATAATGACATTAGCAATAGTCTAGAGAAGGTAGTTGACTGGTTAGATAATAATAATTTAAGTTTAAATATAGGGAAAACCAATATAATGCAATTTAGAACCCACAGAAGCCGTACTTACAATTTAAACATAGACTATAAAAACGAATGCATTAAAGAAGTTGAAACTACAAAATTTCTGGGAATCAATATTGATAATTGTTGTTCCTGGAAAGTGCACGTTAATGAAATTTGTGCTACACTACATACGTTTGTTTTTGCTCTTAGAAGATTAAGTAGTACCTGCTCGAAAGAAATTGTCCGGTTGTTTTATGATGAAAAACGATCAGTATTGTGTTACAATACTGATCGCCTAATTAAGGTAGAACATAAGCACATCCTGTTCCACGACGATCTGTATAACGACTATGTTCTGGCAATAAATGTCTTTGTCTTTGGCTCTTCTGTCAGCCTCGGCGTCAACCCATAAACCGAACAGTTAATACAGTGGTGGACATATAATTAGAAACAATTGCGACGTATTTCACATTATACAAGGCACAATACCGTAATACTTTTGTTTTTGGAAATAAAACAACAAAATGCATAGAATAAGTTCAAAAACTTATAATTAATTAAAAAACAAATAAATATCCGAGTTTACAACTACCATTTAGATATTTAGTTGCGTACAAACAACTAAACGACATTCGCAGTACCATCCGTCATGGACAAGTAATTAGAAACACTAAAGAAATGAGGTAAAAATCAAAGTTATTACCGTGTTAACGTCAACAATTTCAAATTATTTATGTAAAATAATGTTTGGTTTACAAAATTTCTTAAAAATTAATATTTAGTTGCATAGCCTTTGTTATTAATGACGGCTCTGCAACGACGTGGCATTGATTCAAGTAATTTCATACATTTATCGAGTGGGATCGAGTTCCATGCTTCAACAAAGGCTTCGTAAAGTTCTTTTTGACTGGAATTGTGTTTAACGGAGACTTTTTTTTAACGACGTACCACAAATTTTCAATAGGATTTAAATCGGGACTATTTGCAAGCCAGTCTAACGGTAACACGTTGCTCACTAAAAAAGGATTTAACACTGCGGGCCGTGTGTTTTGGGTCGTTATCGTGCTGAAAGATCCAGGTCACAGGCAAATGGTCGTCGGTGTAGATAATCATTGTCTCTTCTAAGATGTTTTTGTATTGAAATTGATCCATTATACCTTCAATCTTACGGACGGGTCCAACTCCGCAACCAGGAAAACATCCCCATACTTTAATGTTACCACCGCCGTGTTTGACTATGCTCCTCGTGTAGTTATAATCAAAAGCATGGTTTATTGGACGTCTAACGTAGCGTTTGCCGTCAGAATTCACCATATTTAATTTTGTTTCATTCGAGAATAACACTTTTTTTCCATTCTCGTACGGTCCAGTTAAGATATTTCTTTGCAAATAATAATCGCTTCTCTCGGTGTTGCTTGGTAAGAAGCGGTACCTTTCGAGAAACCCTCCCGAACAATTTAGCTTCCACTAATCTGCGGCGTACCAGTTTCGAGGAAATGTTCCTTGGGTCATCAGGTGAAAAAACTTCATTTCTAATCTCGTTGGAGCCTTTAAATGGGTCTTGTTTAGCTATTATTTGCAAATCTTCCCGGGGAGACGTTTTCCTTGGACGAGATTTTCTAACAACACTTTTAGTAGTTACGTTTGTTTTATAATGAGCAATAGCGTTGAAAACTTTCTTCACAGAACATTCTAGATGTTTAACAATTCTTCTATAAGTCCACTTTCGATCTAAATGTAATTTAACGATTAATGGCCTAGTTGACTCGTCACAACTCTTATTTTTACCCATTTTTAACAATACTTATTATTATTCACGTAATTCCAAATTGACGTTTAATTGCCGCCGAAACTACAGGAAAAGCGTAAAAAGAGGTTTTCTTTTTAAATTTCAAAAATGGAACGAACCATGGCATGGGTCCTGTTTCTAATTAGTTGTCCAAGCGGCCAGTAATAGAAATTCAACTATCATGATATTTAAACTCTTTTAATAATTAAAGATAGAACAGATTTATTTTTTAATAATATTTTATGAGTGTTTTAACTCATTGGCTATATTCTGGCATAGTTAATAGTGATTTAATCAATATATTTTTTACTCATAACGATAGTTCATTCTGTGTTACCTAAGTTTTATGTACTGTTTCTAATTATATGTCCACCACCGTACATACATCACTAAGCTTCACAAAAACTACGCAATATTATCCCTTATTGTCTCTGTCAGATTCGTGACGTAGGGTCAGATAGTCACCTGCTGCGATGAGCGCGTCGGGCTCGCGGCGCGCGGGCGGCGCGGGCGCGTCGACCACGTCGCCGCCCGCGCTGCTGCTGTCCTCCTCGGGCGAGTACTCGGACGCGTCCAGCTCCACTTCAGATGAGCGCAACTCCTGCTAACAAACAAGTGCTGTTACCGTTTTCTGGTAATAACTTTAGATATTGTATCGCTATACTTCTGTTACCATAGTTAGCTAAAAAACCAATTCTGTTACTCTCTACAACCATAGCACTACAACTACCATAGTTAGCTAAAACAAATTTATTACCATATTCTCCTAAACCATAAAAGTCACTTCTGCTTATTTATTTGTTTAAGGGAAACCAACAGTTAACACAAATACATTAGAAACTAATATAAATTCAAAAATCCTATTACAGGTTCTAACCAATATAATACAGTAGCAATGGTTATTTACATCGCATAAAATCATCATTGGTGCACCGACCAAAGATTAGGTATAAATAATAACTAAATACAATTAATTAAGTAATATTACGAAGGAACGGCACAAGATTAACAAATTAATAGCTGACAGAAGGTAAGAAAAAGGAAGAGGGGCATGCTCACTCAAAGTAACTATTTGTTTAAGTGCGTCTCATAGTTAGGGTATTGATGTTAAACACAACAATGTCAACCTTCTTTGACAGTTCGTTACCATAGTATTGTACTTTTTCCATAGTCATCTAAAAAAACAATTCTATTACCATCGTCTGCTAAACTAGCTACCAGCGTCTGTTACCATAGTCAGCTAAAAAGAGAATTCTATTGCCATCGTCCGCTAAACCGGCTACCAGAGACTTACTAATACTATAGATAGCTAAAAACCATCGTCCAAACCATAATCTGCAAAAATCTAATTCTATGACCATCTGCTAAACTAGCTACCAGCGCATCTGTTACTTACCATAGTCAGCTAAAAAATAAATTATGTTACCATCGCCGGCTAATCCGGCGTCTGTTACCATAGTGAGCTAAAACAACTTATGGCACTATCCGGATATCAAATTGTTCCAGCCTATCTTACATCTGTATCATAATCATACTGATGTTATGGCAGCTTTTATTCCTGACTGTATTTATGAAAGCCTTAGTAGATGTTTCCCTGTAATGTGTCCTTTCTTTGTTGTTTGCTTCTAAACCCTAGCATGCATAGATCATTTCATCTTGGTCTTCAGGGTTGGCAATTTTATATTATTATTTTTTAATTTATAGTATGAGTATTTTACCTGTGGTGTAGGCGCCGCCAACTCTGGCGTCCTTGTGGCCTTCCACACGTGTGTCATGAGCTTATACGTCGAGTCCCGGGACAGGAGGGATCCGAACACGTGGCGCTCGTCGCGCGTGCACACGCCCACGGCGTTGGGGATGATGCGGGCCACCTTCTCCTTGGTGATGCGGAGGACTGTCGTGGTGGGTATTAGCAACTGGAACAAGGACCTCAGGTTAGGCGATTTGCAGGAAGTTCAAGCTCGAAGTTACAGTGATTAATTCAGTAAGTTGCGTTGGCCTAATTGATAATTATGAGAATGTTATTCTAAAAGCACATGCAATGTTTTTTTTGGTTTTTGGAGTAAATTACCTTTTATACCCGGTAATAACAGCTGTCTCACTCTTATTTCGTGTAATAGAATGGTAGGTCCCACTTTTAAAACTTTGAGATACATTGCCCCTTGTCAGCATACAGTATAGGTGAAAAACTTAAGTAAAGGACCTGTTGTATGTAGTTGTGTATAGAATTAATATGGAGCTTACGTCAAATTTCAAATATAGAACGTCAAACGGTCTATACAGATGTGTTACAACTACATACAACAGGTCTTTTACTTAAGTTTTTCACCTATACCAGTGCAAACTTTTCTTAGTAGGTATAAATTAAATAACAGTGTTAACAATTTAAGTTATATGTTGAGAGAAGATGTATGCATTATGAACATTATATTCCTACTTTTCAAGTAATATTTCGACCGATCAGTTCCACTACCACGACTAACGAAAAGACATAGTCAAACATACAGATACCGAAAGGTAACAATTGCGCTAAGCCAATTTCGAACGTAGGCTTAAACGTATAATATTTCACAACTGTTTTAAGCTAGCCTCAGTACTTATATAGTTTCTAAAAGAAGACAAAGCCTGCTGACTCGCATTGTTCGTGTAATAGATATTTATTTGCGTAAATGTAATTTAATACACGTGTGTTCTATAACGCTGTTCGATGGCACGTGAGCTGACTTATGCCTAAAATCCGATTACGCTAAACAAATTCCGGTGACCTACTTGAACGCTTGCAAGTTAAGGGGCGATGTAAGCTTATCTTTATGCGACACTGCACTTACAGGGTTTTGTCAAGCTATGATAATGTGATATCTTGCAAGAATTTGGCGCATGAAATACTAAGTGTTGCCCGCGACTCCATCCGCGTAGAAGTGATTTATCACGATTCCCTCGAAAACTGACCAGTTTTACAGGATAAAAAGTAGGTGTTGCGCTATTTCAGATTATAATCTATCGCTGTGCAAAATTTCATCCAAATCCATTTAACCGTTCTGGCGTGATAGAGTCACAAACATCCATCCATCTAAACTTTTGCATATAATTACACAGAATCATATAGTTAAAAAGCTAAATATTTCAAATTAAAATGCTCCACTTTGTCTCAATCTCATCTCACATCTCACTGCTGAAAGGCTTTTGATGCGGTTTTGAACGACTATTAATTAGGTAATTTCTTGGAGTTTTACAACTTTACTACATCAATAATATATCGTTGCGAAGCCAGGCCGGTTCTATCTTATAATTTAAACAAACAAACTTAACAAAGACCGTCAAAGACGCGCTAAAACCCAAAATATTGTTTTATTCACGCAACGATGTTTAAATGTCGTAAATAAAACACCTTTAGAGTTGCCGCGGCAGTTCCAAGAGTAACCACTTTTTGCTTACAAATATTTACAAACAAATTATCGACCTTAGTCCACGGAAATGTATCACATAATACACATTATCCTTACGTAAACAAATTATATTTTATATAAATTTAGGCGCGGCAAATAAAATCAAAGGCCGTGGGCGGCGCAAGCCACGAGCGCTTGGACATAGGTACAGTCAAGGTCATAAATATGTATACACTTTAGTACCTTGTCACTTTAATCGCTGTGACAATTTTATATGGCAGTTGAAACATGACGTTAAATAGACAAGGTACTAAAGTGTATACATATTTATAACCTTGACTGTACACTCTATTCTTGTATTCATTTCCTTTGTGTAATACAAACATTAAACCCCACGTCCTCCACTCTAGTCATATGGCTTGAATTTATAAACAACAGACAGTTGATTTTGGTTCAACATATAACTTCCACTAGCATGGCGAAAACGAGCTTACTATCAATATTATGACATAATATTTCGTAAGCTAAAACGAAAAAGGTCGGAAGGAGTTCATAAAAGCAAGCAATGCTGGATCTCTATTCTATTAGGTAGTATATTGCTGTTGACATATTATCGCATTCTCATCATTGTGATAACTCTTACTTAGGGCCGTGTTCACCAACAATTAATCGGACGGTTAAGTCTTAATCAGCTGTTAATCAATACATCTGACACCCGTTAAACTGCTAATCGTCCGTTTAATTGTTGGTGAACACGGCACCTAAACACATCACAGTAAAAGCGGGCGAATTAAAATAAATTCGATGACATGTCAAAAGCAAAGACTTGACAGAAGCGCTTGGAGCTAAGCCCATGTGCTTGTTTAGTCCACAAGAGGAAATACTCTTTTACCGAACAATAATATTGTCCTCGCGTGTGATATACATGGACTTATTTCTCTAATAAGTCAATGGGAGTGTCTTTTAATAACACAACATTGACGAGTGAAAGCCATTAATTAAAATTAGAATTAGAATATGGTTTTACCAAGTAGAATAGAGACCCTGAACCGACGTTACGGTGGCTTAAGCCTTAATGTTTCAAGTAACTTCATAATAACACGAAAAAGTTGGTTCAGTTTATTTATGCTGAACTCGAATTGCTATTTAAATACTATGTAGGCAAGCGATAACGATTGAAATGTGCAATAGAACGAGATACAATACACCTTCAGATTTCTAAGCTTTCAGTCTATTGTATACGAGCACCGGTCATGACGAAATATAAGGAGGTTAGTTTTATTTCTAATTAAATTAAAATCGCTAATATCTTATGGTATATACCGCGTGGTACCAACCTTGGTCACATATCCGAACACATTGGAGTAGAAAGCGAAGTAGTTCTTCGTGATGTAGAGATGGCCTTGTAGCAGTAGATCGCCGACCAATGCGCACGAGTAATCTGTAATGAGATGAGGAAAATATCTAATTAAAAAGCAAGCTTTACAATTTGACAGCCGTGCATTTTTAGGCTGTAAATCCGCCATTTTGGATTCAGATTAGCACAATTTGACAGTTTTCCTTGAGTATGCTTTTACGCTAAACCTGGATAGGGTATAATCGAACGTGCAATCAACCAAATGGAGCCCTAACCCACAATAGAACCGTTTGACAGTGACATTATAATAAAATCAAAAGGTTTGTCAAATAAATTGTCACTGTGACACAGTTCCATGGTAGGTCAGGGTTCCATTTTGCGTATTGTACATATACGCACATATGATAATAAACAGTCAAGATATCCATATAAGGTAACATTTTTTTTTGCTGGTATCTTAACCGTCCGCTAAAGTTTCGACTTTCATAATATTATTTTTTTCAAAACTAACATCCATGTAAGCTTAGGTACTTCAGCGTAAGTTATTCTTAGGCCGAGTTGTTTGAGCAGTAGTTAACTGAACAGTCAAGAATGGTTAAATTCATAAATGGTTAAAAAAGCATCGAAATTTTGAAACATTTTTAACAATTAGTAGTTTAGCTGCTGATCAAACACGGTATTCTATGTAGTTGGCAGTAGCCCTGTTCTTACAAAACTAGCAGTCCTGAATTCCTTTCCTCATAAGGGCAAATATTAATATTATGGTGGTGAGCGCGAGGATTTGCTCCTGAGCTGATGTTTTCTATGTGTATGATAGAGGCGATTTTACATCTTTGCGTGATGAAGTTAATTATCATCACTATAGACGGTGTTGATAAGAATCGACAACACAAAGAATGTCTTTCCATATAGTTGGGTATTGTATACATACTACATGTACATTAAATTAACTTAATTAGTGCCATGACTGAACAAATTGTTATCAAGAAATAACATAAAACGTAAATCCATACATACGTAACATACATACATAACCATCACGCCTTCATTCCCAGAGTAGCAGAGCTACAGAAATACCAACAAGTCCAAAAAGACTTGTTTATAATGCTGTAACCATATTTTGCACAATCAGGTCAAGAAGTTTACGTAGAAATTAGTTTCTAATTTTAATTTTAGGTAATTTCGGTCGCCTGGCTAAAACTGGCTAACATACTTAGTAACGGACAGCAAATTAATGACTCTAGGGTGAATTAAGTTAGTCCTTGACTATTACGGACTGGAGGGAACGAAGGTGTTATTTGTATAATTCGCTTAGCTTAGCGGCAATCATCATCGGGTGCTTAGGGTGCTTATGCACTAACGATCGTAGTCATTATTTATTTAGTTGTAAGGCAATTAAATCGTAAAACTTATCAGACATTTAAGTTAGTAGATTTAAAGCGATACTCTGGAGACATTTTAAGCACAATTAACTAGTTTCTTTTTCAAACTGGTGTATGATAAATCGTTACTAAGGAATGACTTAATTTCGCTCGTTCACTCGGTCGACCGTTCGACAGAGAGCCGTCTTTAAGAGAACATCCTTGTTTTATTACTAAACATTCCGACATATAGCACGGTAATTGTAAAGCCAGCTTTATAAAATTTAGTAAACATCATTTATAAACTGTGACTCGATCACCACAGTGCAACGACGTGGAACACCAATTCATCTAAAAGATAGAATAGCGTGTAGTGAGAGGGATGGGTCGAGCTCTATATCGTATAAAGCTGCCTAATTGTAATGCACGCGCTAAAGTGTGTTTTGTACGCTCTAACGGGACTATTTAAACTCGCCGGTTAAGCTAGCTACTAGCTGCGTCGAGTTACAAAGTGATACGCTTAATAAAATCACACCTCTGCACCTCTGGATAGACTGTGCCGCACTCACAGGCGGAACAGTCCATCCAGCCGCAACGATGATTATATTGGGCGCAGCGACTGCGGTTGAGGTTGCATCCCTTGATTTGGTAACAAAGTCAAGGGATGCAACCTCAACCGCAGTCGCTCAAAACAAGCTCAAAACCGATAGTAGGTTCCTAACACTAAATAATGCTTACTAGTAGGCGGATTATGTTATATGATATCGGTGTATGTTTGATAGCTGAGCGTCGAACGAACGAATTTAAAAAAATATATGTGAGGCAGCTAATTCTACGGATTACAGAACAGTCCCAAATTTCCAGTAAATATGTTAATATGCGTCATCCGCCCCACATTGTGGGTTTAGTTTAAAATGTATATTATCACTGATTAAGTAATTATTGTAATTAGTGTAATTCTTGTACCGGTTCGTTGAATTTAATGTTCCCGAGACGTCAAAAATATCTACGTGCCACTATACTACTGGTATAAATAATATATTTGACGCAATTGCTGTTGTGTAAATTAGCCTTTTACTGTACTTGAATCTCGGCGGAAACCGTTGATACTACGGAAAATTAGCCTTTTATAAGTAGCTCAAAATCTAGTCCCAGTGGGTAAAGATAGTTAGACGAGCGGCATTTCGCAAACGTTAACGACAGCAGAAATTGAGAATTTGTAAAGGATTGATTGCTCGTGCGGTCGCCTGTTATTCCATACATTTTAACAGATTCCTACTATCGCTAGCTTTAGTAAAACGTGACTTGGCCATGACCCATTAATAATTAGCCTATTAAGAAATACCGAACTAAAATGTCAATCCATTAATTCTGTACAAGGCAAAGAATTTGCCTGGCTCGACAAGCCTTAAAAAAATATGTCTAATGACGCAATTCCAATTCCGATTACGTATACGCTTATCGATAAATATGTCGGGAATTTAGAGAAAAAAACGGGTTATACCGGCTCGAGTAAAGTGACGTATGTTTTTAGATAGTCCATGTTTAGCTCGTGAATAAGTAACCAGAATCGTCACGGATATCTATTTCTACACTAGGAAATACTCGTAACTGTAAGAAATCATACTACGTTGTAGAAGAGGTAGTCATTTTTTATGGGACGGAGATGGCAAACGAGCACACGCATAATCTTACGATGACAATCTCAAGACTGCGAATGCGTTGGCAACCCTGCGGGCTAAGATGGAATGCCTCTATGCTAGTCATTTCACCAGTTGTCTTAACCCTCGCACCGAAACACAACAACGTTCCTACTAGGAAAATAAAGCCAAAATACTTCTACTCCTTCACAATATAAGACATAGATAAGTGCTACTGTGGTAAGTTATTGTGGTGGCAGGTATATTTTGTTTGTTTCGTTAGCCAGTAACACCATCGGTACATTAAGAAGCTCATTATTTGTTTTAACATTTTGCGTCAGATTTTCAGACGAGTCAGTTTTATTTTAGTTTCCTCAAAAACCAGCGTATAGGAAAAAAAACTAAAATGATTTAGAATTACCAATAATTCATTCAGGACTTACAAATGAACAGGATAACTGGACAGTTCTCCCAACTTGTTTCTCAGTGCGTGTTAAATCATAAATTAACTCGCAGTCGTTATTATCAGCTTTAAATGATATAACTAATATCATGGGTACTTCATTTATTTGTGTATGTTTGCTATAGAAATTTTTAACTTTCTATTTTAAAACTCATAATAATATGCAAGTTAAAATCAGGTCTTAACGCGATAAAATCCACCGTCAGGTAGGTTTACATCTACCTCGGTATCAGTCTTACACATGTGCAAGAGTTAATCGATGACAAGGCAGAGGGAAATATATCCGGCGATGAAACGATTACCTGCGTTCATGCTGTGTGTGAAAGGGATAACATATAAAGTTGGATCAATGCGTATTACATACTCCAACAAGACTGTATAAACGTTTTTTCAAGTAGCAAAATATGTACGCATTCCGTTTCAAGCAGCGCGTATAGATCGACTATAGCTGCAGGAGTTGCAAATATTGGGCAGACTATAGATAGCAGCATAACAGCAGCACATCGCGGCTGTAAAGAAACGTCAGGGCAACAAATCAGCGGTGGCGAAACACAGTTAGGCTTCAATATCAATCACTGGATCGAGCCATAACCAGAAGTCTTATCTATTGATATCCGCTATTACCCAAGGAATGTTTCGTGAAGCAATTGCTATTAAAACCATAAGAATTTGAGAAGACGGATTTAAGTTATCTGAGTTATCTTCTACGTGGAATCCAGTGGTTGTAGAGTTACCAAACGACCAGGTTGATATTGTCAGAGTAGTGTGTCGGCCCTTAACAACGTACAAAATGTTTTATCAAACCTACCCACCACGACAATGAAATCGCAGACACCAGTCCTTCCTTGACTACTGCTGGTGCAAGTGCAACCCAGTCGAAACGTCGGATTAATAACGATGTAAGTATACCTGTCGTTAGATTTTATCATAACTAAACATAAATAACGTAAATAAACATCACGACACGACACGTTGGCCTAGTTGGGAGTGACCGTGCCTCCGAAGCCAGCGGTCCTGGGTTCAAATCCCGGTAAGAGCAGATATTTGTGTGATGAGCGCTAATATTTGTTCCTGAGTCTTGGATGTTTTCTATGTATGTAAGTATGTATTTCTCTATTTAAGTTTTTTATCGTTGTCTAGTACCCAGAGAGCAAGCCCAGAGCTTAGTTTGGGACTAGATCAATTTGTGTGAGATTGTTCCCGTGATATATATATTTTTTTATATTTCACTCATTGTTTTAAAATGGTTTTCTATTAATGCCAACAAAGAGAAAATCCCTCTTGCTTTTCTTGTTTTTGGGTAAAGCGATACTTACAGTTGAGCACCCGCTCCTCCGGGCCGACCTGCGGGAAGTGCCTCTGGAACTTCTTCTGTCTCGACTTGCTGGGCTGCTTCCCGTCGGTCGCCTCCACGTGCTGCTCTCGCACCGAGGGCGCTGAGCCCGAGAGCGGCTTCACTACATGCCTGTTGACAACGGATAGGACGTCAGCTTACGAATTCTGCATTTAAGGTGTTCAGTCAGTTAAGTTCTCCGTTACGATTTACATATCGTCGGTACATACTGCAAAACCGCAAATCTAACTAATTGAATAAGTAGCAAAATGTAGCTTACGAAGTAAGACAGTGAGGTGTATTTTGCTCCTAATTTATTTGGGTAGTTACGCGGTTTTGCAGTATCAACCGACAACATAAGGAGGTAAACGAATTAGCCACATGTTAGCCGTAAGACATCCATTAAATTGCCGTCGACGGCCTTCCCTAAAGATTTCCACCATGATCTATTTCTGCCTGCAAAAACTATATTGCCTTAGATACGATATCGTATGACATGTTATCGTATTGCTTTTAAAGTAAATAAGTGTAATTATAACGTTTATCTATAATACGAAAACATGTTAAAAGCAATATCAACGAGAATAGAAATGTTTCAGTACTTATAGAAAAGTAAATTGATGACAATGCATCATTAACGTGAACATAAACGAAAACTGTGCTCGAAAAAAGGAAAAAGCTATAGCATCCTACATCATCGACGTATTGCCTTGAGAACAAAGGTCCCCAGATAAAGTCCATCGCCGGTTCAAGAGTCGTTGAATAGTCATGAGCAAGACCTTCTGTAGGTATATTGAACATGTAGTTGACAAATACTGAAACACTGTAAACTCAGCCGCAAATGCTTGCCTTATTTTAACCTAACGTAACTTAACCAATGGATGTATCGAAGATATTTTAGGCACTATTGGTACTTATATAATTATAATAGCGTTTAGCTAAGAGAATCATGTACCTACCTATGTATCAAATATTTATGATATTTTTGATTTACAATTTTAGTTTATAAAACAGGTACGCATCTTCTTTAAGGCCAGGTATGATCCTGAATAAATTAAAATGAATATTGGCATCCCACCCCAGCTGCCCAGGTACCGTCGGCCCGAGATGACAATATGAAAGCAGCAGTTTTAGTGTACTGTTAAAAGAACCAGTTTTTTGATGCGGAATATATTCAGCTATAAACATACGAAATGAGAATTTACAGATTGATTGTAGATTTAGTATTAGCATAACGAAATACAAAGTCAACAATTTAGCCGAAGTTGGGGTGAATAAACAAAACGGGCCGTTCGTTAACTTATCAAGGATTTCTCGTAACTTTATTAAAACATAAATCTTTCAAAGTTACATTGTTTTTTTTTGAGGCACCTCAAAATTCAGCATTTCACAATAGCTTCAAAAGGATTTCAATTATCGGCCAAACATTCGTCGAGACTTCAAAACATATTTTTGACGCCACATTCATTCAGGTCTTTATTTACATAACTAAGTATGTATCTAACGGGATAGTTGTATTTACGAGTATATACAAAAACTGTTAACTGTAATAGCAGCAAAACATTGTCGTGCAACGGGTCAAATAAACAAAACCATACGAAATATGAATAAAATCCAGTCAAACTAAAGAGTAGGCCAAAGCCACAACCCGTAATCTTATCAAGACATGCATAAATTGTTGCGCGACCTGTGAAGGCGAGCCTGTCATCAACTGATTGATATAACCTGTATATCTGTGGGCTCTGTGGCCCTAGTGGTACAAGTCACCTTGACTCTTAATAAAAAATGGTATTCGTCATGTACGAGTATACTTGAGTTATACCTACTGACTTTTTGACTCATATCGTTCATTTTTCACCAGGGCCACATATTTTTTTTCATTACGTCTCCAGCTCAACTATGTTCAAAGTTAAAAACACTGAAAGAAACGTTTAAATAGATACTTCACGAATGATATCAAATAACTCGAAAAAGTTGTATTATTGCCCATAAGGTGATTGAAGTTACACGATTGGTGGCGACTGGAGCGGGCCCTGTATGAACTCAGTTTGGCTTTAAACAACGGCAAAAGATAATACGGGTAGTACCTACAACGGTGACTTCAAGTGCTTCCACCGCGAGCGAGTTTTTGAAGTAACCGTTGTATGCTAAATGGGGTGTGTACGGGGCCCGCTCCGCTCACATGGGCATGAAAGTTGAACTTTAAAACAATATTTTACTAAAGTGACAGGAAAAGTAGGATATCATAATTTTAAATTACGTATGTATTATGTCGTAAAAGAAACGCATTAAAGTATATTATAATTAGCTTGCGCGATTTTTTTGGAAGATTTATGTAAGACGTTACTGCTTTTGCTGCTAGTTACACTAAAATTAACATTCCTCGTGGTCTAACTACTTCTATGATGCGAACAAATAGAAAACAACCGTAAATCCACTTACATATACAAAATTTGAGGTATATTGTTTGTTAAAGAAATGGGTCTCAAAATACAGGAGATCAGTTTCTTCTTTTGCTATTTCTCTGATCCCAGTTGAGTCTTGATACTCAATTATAAATCTAGAAAATAAAGAATATGCTTAAAATATCCTTGTTTGCACCACCTACTTTGTTTTAATGTTAATGTTGCTGCGTCTCTTCTATCTAAGGTTGTCTGGAAGTAATGTAAGAATTTCATGTTTTTGACTTTCCACGTTTATTTTTCTTTGTGTGGTGTTCAATAAAGCGTATTTGTATTGTATTGTAATATGCACACTACTAGTCAAATCTGCCACTTGCTGGGTTCTTTGCTTTTAAGGTAACGGTATTCTGGGCTAGTACGACTCGTCCATGACAGAGTACTTGATAGTAAAACCCGGGACTTGTTTAGAGAACCCTGTGACTATAGACTAGAGACGCACTGGGCCACTATGCTCACTGCTATTTGATGCGGCGTGGCGTGATGGAAAAGTATTTAGATGAGGGATACATAAAATGCTGTTATGTTACGTTTAATGAACAACGCCTTTATTTTTAAATAAGATAAAGTTTCCACAGCCTTTAGCGAAATTTAACACATTTATACTACATACTCCATTACGGAAGAAACACGATGTTTACACGATGCCGTGACACACGGACAACACAATGAGCGATTGCTATTGTTATTAGAGTACGTTAGTTACAAACTAAAAGTAGCGTTTATGACATAGAGAACACAAAACAGTACACCACCAGGGGCTCTATTCTACTCGGTAAAGCAATATTGCTTTTAGCAAGTTATCGTATTGTCAACGTTATGATAACTCTTGTTTACTTGTTTATTTATTTATTTATAATTTACAATAACAGGCTTACAGTAAACACCAAATCACCTATTACGTTAATTTACATTAAACAACAACATCAACATTTTTTTCATTATCACTTGACAGTAATAGCGGCCGAGTTAAAATCGATACGATAACATATCAAAAACAATATGGTTTTACCTAGGAGAATAGAGCCATTGCCATCAGGGGCTGTCCGGAGCCTCCAACAAACACACACGCCGGCCAACGGGGGCGAAGGGTTTTAGTGGGTAAAAATACCACATAGCCTTGCGTCTCCTCAAGACGCTAGGTAGCTTACAGAAGATAACCCTAATAACAAAAAACGGGTGGACTCTGAGGCCCATGGAATCTGATTGCAAATGCCTTGCCAACCCTGAGGACTAAGATGGAATACCACTCTACTATCTGCACTGGTTATCTTACCCCACAATAATGTGAACACTGCTACTCTGCGGCAGTTCTTATAAAAGAAAACCAAGTTCGCATGATCAAACTTTCTGAACTTGACCCGTGCACAACCAATGTCAAAGACACATGACGTCTCACAATTCTGGCGCATGAAGTCATCAAGTTAGATGGTAGTAGTAGTAGTAGGTAGTAGATAACGCGGGTTCGCCTTTGCTTAGAAAACAACACCACAGGATGCTTTGTCGATTGTTATCGGGCATTCACGAGATTGACCTTTAAATGCAGAATTGCGCACGATGCGTGTAGTCCAGCTTCCATAAGGTAAGATTAGTGGCAGATATGCCAAGTGACGCGACTGGTCAGAGATTGCTATGGTTAGAAAGGGTTTGAAATCCCAGATGCCTTTGCCCAGCAGCGGGACACTAATCCACACTATTAAAAAAGCCGAATATGTTAATTTTTAACAATCATTTATAACATACTGAACAACTGACTGAACTGTGAAGACTACTGAATCAAAACATATTGTTTTAGTACATTGACTAGGCATTATGATACATCCGAGGAAGTGCAAGTATTATAATAAATAAATGTTCTCAATAATCAACACACAATTCGATGTTGTAACAGACGAAGCACTATTATTAACCGTAGTAACGCAATAATACGGGTATACTTAAAATACACACCTTTTCCAAAGAAACACCCCCATTTCCTTTACAACTAGAGCGACACACGAACCGAACTGGAAACCCACGATAACGTAACTGACCAAAAACCCGGTCTGCTTCAGGTTTTATGCAATATTCACAAATAGTATCCCGTGTTAGACTTCGTTCCAAAATAAGTCTTATACTTAACAGGATAAGGAAAAGGACGTCGAAATGCATAATACATCGAATGACGCTGGTGTCTACGCAAGTTATTGAATTTTAATATGGCACAAATAAGATGGTGCTTAGCATTTTGGGACGAGGGAATTTTGAATGGGGTCGAAGTTTTATAGGCTGCAACGGGGTTTTTGATTATGCGAGTGGGATCCCTGATAACCGTAATGTTACATGATGCATAATATTCGGTGTCCCACATAAGAAGCCGTTAGTTGATTAATATTAAAGGATGACTGAAGAATTAATGCAGGATTAATGCTATTGAAATGAGAACTTTGAGAAGTATGTGTAGAGTTAGGATCATAGATAGAGTAAGAAATAGCGAAATCCGAGAAAGATGTTTATTGAAAGAAGATCAAGTAGTGACAAACATCGATATGATGGTTTGGTAATTTAGAAAAGATGGATCGTGAGTTACGAAAGAGGTATGGCGAACGAGAATTAAGATGTCGGTAGGGGGCGCCTTAGACGCACATACAGATTCGCGAAGTACAGAATAAGGACCAAATCAAAAGCACCCGAAATCGACGTACGTGCATGAAGAGGTTGATAAATGTAGAGGAAGCGAAAGTTATATGTTAAGACCGGTACCCCTAACGTTCCATAGTCTCTGCCTACCCCATTGGGAGACATTAGGCATGATTGTTGAACAACAACAACAATGTTGTTTATTACACGTGGAAAATACTAATCCAAGTAACCACGAATGCTAAGATTTAATCCTTCTGTACTTACCACAAGTGTTGCGGCTATGGTTAGATGGCCGTCGCTTCTGTGCATGTTACCTTACAGCCTTGGCGAAAGGCGTTGAGCACCCCACGTTTTCCTACGTAACTGATAAAAAGTATTATTTTTCAATAAAAAAAAATACAGATACGTAGACGAAAATATAAAAAAGTGTCTGAACATGTGCAAATCACTAGGGTTAGATATCGTTTCGAAGTAACTTTTTTATGTGTAAAAACGGAAGCTACAAAAAGTCTAGTTTTACAATTAAATGATTAATTGTATTATTTTCCACGAAATTTCCCGTAGCGTAAATATGACTAATTTATCCGATAGATACCTATACAACCTTTAAAAGAGACCTTTTTATATGAAACATACATGGGTGCTCAACACTTTTAGCCAACGCTGTATATGAACAACTATTATAATGGCCATTATTTTAAGATCAATATAGCTGTGGGTAATAAAATAACCAAATCTAAATCTGGATTCACGGCCAAATCATATCACGAGGAAAACAGTTCATGTTTTTTTAATACCTTACAACAGCAATATAATAATATGTATATTCATAAGTAATAAAAAATATACCACAATGAAAGGATAAGTTGTTTTTTTCTGTCTTAAATTTGCACAGTAATGAAATACTTCAGAGTTGTACTTGTTTTGCTTGTTGGAAGTATAACTAAAAACAAAGGAAATTCAAATAATATTTTTTTAAACTTGACTACATTAACCGTATTTTACATCCTCTATTCTGTTGAATCTGTTGCATATTAGACTTGAGACACTTAACAAACATCAAAGATAACTTACCGATACTCATTGTAAGTGCTCTCTCCGCTCGATCTTTCCGAATACTCAAAAGACGCGTTGTCGACCATTGTTCACTTTCACATCAACACAATAAACCCCTCATTGCACTAGTTTTCTTCTATAGGTAAATTATTTATACCTGAATTACGCATGATCTAAAAGCAGGAGTAAAGATAAGAGGAGATATCATATTCAGAGTATCATAGAAACATCACTAAACTCTTGTTGATAAGGCGAAATGATACAAATCCACTCTGGATTAGGCTAACAACAACCTCTAGTAAATATAACTTGTTAAAAACTACAATTAATCTAAGGAGAAGGTTCTCAATTCGACCCGTGTCTTTTTGGAAAATAATAAATTATTAAATTCTGAAGTCTTGCTATAAAACCGGAATATAACTGACACTGAAAACTACATCACGATTCTTTCTGTAAAATAATTTATTCTAGATTATGTGGATCACTTTATTTTTCAATGACATTGATCACGTTAATGCGGCTGTCCCATTACGCTGCAAAATGATAATTATGTGCACTAGATTGGCTCAAAACAGCTCATAATATCCTTAACAAGTTTGAGTGTAAAAAACATCCTTTAGGTTCATGTCATGATTTTCCTTTACGGCGGGTTTAAAATCATCAAATAGGTAATATATTAAACATCTCAAGTTAACATCTTTTACAGCTGTTCTCCATGAGATGGCAACGTGTCAGATGAGCATAAGAAACAAAGATGGAATAAAGAATCAAATAATGCATTTATTTTTCAGAAACTTCATTAGGAATGTAGGTTTTCGCGATAAAAATATTTGCCAGCCGCCTGTCCGGTTTTTCAAAAGCAAGACTAATACATACTACTTTTAGAAATGTTGAAGGAAACCGTTGTTTAAATCTATGCAGAATTATTAATGGTGAAGAGTTGATATTTATTTAGCTTTTAAAAATATACGTTATTTTCATGTCAAGCAATAGATACTAGGTATTCATTTTAGATTCGGTTAATTTGTTATACGAACGATTTGTTATGTATCGATGACATATCTTTATAGATGGCGGCGGAATCATGTTCTTATGTTATGCGTATAGATTAATAAATTTTAATGATATTGTACCACCATCATTTAGAGTAGATACGTGTAAATCAATGTTTGACGTCAAAGCCGACTGTCAATACAGAATGTCTGAACAATCTGTGAAAGTAGGATGATATCTAAATGTATGAAATGGACATAAGCGAACGCACGACAGTTTACATCACTTTTATACATATCCTTTAATTATTGGACCCGTTAAAAAGTTCTTGTAATCACTGTGTAATCGTTTTATTTTCAAAACTCGAAACTTCCATCAGTAGCTTTTTTGTATTAAGAACCGCGTTATGATATTGCTCAGCAGTTTTCGCTTTGTCTGCATAATCCCCTGAATGCTGAATAAATTATTATTTCTTTCTTTCTTATTTGCTTATTATTATAAATACGTTACAGACACGTCTGTTACAAGATTTTAATGCAGACTGAATTGCTCCAGCATGGAACCTAATAGCCAGATATGGTGATACAAGATATAAACAAGACTTTGTTTCAGTTAGTTTCAGTCGATTATCCAAACTCAAGTCAATCATTAGTAGTTAACTTTAAACGTATTAAACCGAAGACCATGACGACACGTTCTCCAATCAAACTGGCGTTTGCACGCAGATAACAGAGTAATTATCAATGCTATAAACAACTACGTAAAACACGATTAAGATTAAACATTGACTAAACTAGGTAGCAATGTTAAATATTCAAAAACTGCTTCTGACATATTCCAGCTACAATTACACTCAAAAACAAGTTAGAAACCAGTCAGACTTGGTAGCGACCTTGTACCAAAAAACACTAGATTGAAGAACAGCTATGTCCGACAAAAAATCTGCATGGTTTTTTAACACGCGGTTGAAATATATTACACCAGATGTATACGACCCAAATAAGATGCCTCTAGTTTGAATCAAAAATCAGTTGCAACTATGAACAAGAGATTTGTATTGAGTTTATAAAATCACCATATTTTAGTTCATCCGTCCGATTTGTAGTCACATAATGTTTATAAAGTTGTTACACTAGATTTACTACTAAAGTGGAGATCGCAACACGCACACCCGCGGTCGCAAATACAGCACACGCAGAGGTTGCGCTCTGTCCGCGGTCGCGGGAATAACTGTTGTAACCAATAGAAACGCAAGTAAACACATCTATCAGAGTAGGTATTAATACGCATATCGACTCCGAAGCAATTTATCGCAATAACCGATAAGATAGCAACACCGAAGCAATTAGGTGAAACTGGAACCTACGTATTTTCAACACAGTAAATCTAACATTAAAAGTAGCAGCTGATACGAATCGACCTTGTTGAACTAGTTGAGCCAAAATAATTGTGTCCAATGACCTACGTGAGTACACAGCCCGGGTACAAACTAGAACTTTGCAGTGAACTTATATAAAACATAAAGAAGTAAATGTGGCTTCACTGTGTTATAATTAGAGGAAAACGCGATCATCCGAGTCCCATTCACTGGCAGACCGCTGGGAAACGGTACACTGCGGCCCGACCGCCCGGCGAGAGTACACTGAACGCGGCCAATTATGTTCGTAATGAAGTAAAGAGCCATCGTTTACAAACACGCCAAACAGCAAACGGAACAATGGAATATCAAACGTTAACCGATCAAAGCACTAGTTATTTATCTGTAAGACATAAGCAGGACGTCAATCATTTCAAAAGTAGGCACGACGATTGAGGTCGTTCGAGTGATGATATAGGGCTGGGATTCGGTGAAGGACAACTCTGACAGGGTATTGAGTCATTGACACAAGATGCGACCTTGGAAGTGATCAGTGTAGGGTCCCTGCGGGTCGCGGCGGGCGGCGCATCAATATTATCTGCGTTGATTGAACAAATTGGAGCATCTACTATTTATGTTTACCACGTTTCACGCGTGATGCGACTTCATGCGACACATGGGCTGTAGAGCTACACTGTACACATTCAGTTAGTTCGGATCTCCTGTTACCTAATATAAAAATAGCTTTGAAAGTAGTCAAAAAGGCATATAATGTCTACAACGAAACCAAATCAGTATAATTTCTATCAGATTAGCTAACCTTAATCTTCAAATCTAGTAAGTCTAAATTTTACGTTTCAGGCGAGGGTTATACTTTTATCGGAGATTTTGGAGTCATATTTTTTTTTATTACAAAATAAAAACTATACGTACCTTGAATCAAAAAAGAAAATTAACATCTGTTATCACAAACCTACTTACATAGAAAGGGAACGCTAAGATCAGTTCAGCTTAGAACTAAAAAAATACTGGATTCTTCCTTATGAATATGCAAACAAGTATCGTAAAAACAACTATTGACGTCAATGTCTCTCGAATGCCTATCTTATTATAAATGTTTATTGCAATTTAAAGATAACCTCATGCTATCGTCAAATAATATTGGTTTCCAATAAATTGTCCCAAAAAAAAATTGATTAGTGGTCGTATTGCCGCACTCTTATTCATCCTAAACAAATATACGCCTAGAAAATAAGAACGGATCTTTATCGATAAAAAAGATTACTGGGTAGGTGCCTAATCTAGTACCAAGGAAGGTAATCGGAAAATTTACTAGACAGCGACTTCTGATCGATAATGCTTGAGAACATTGCCCAAGAAATACCTACATAATCGCTATCCATAATAATAACACGATGTAGAATCGAAAAGCGTTTTTAATAAACATAAAATCAATATGATTTGTAGCGTATAGTAATCGATTGTACTCGTATTGGTAACGTAAACAAAACTCTACTGAGATGAATTAACAAAATTGACTCTCAAACGTCACAAGGGGTATAAAAACACGCAAACCCCTAAAGTTAACGTTTTTCAAACTGTATAAAACTAAAAACCATCTTCAAATAGCAAGAAATCACTTCTTTTAAAATTATTGGTAATAGGTCAGTCCAACTGAATTCGGCTTTTGTTTAAAAAATATTGTGGAACGCCGACTTCAGTGAGACTGACCTATTACGAATCGTTCTAAAAGAAGTTATTTCTTGCTTTTTGAAGACGGTTTTCAGTGTTTTAAAACATTAATTTTATTTCATACCATTTTGTGATAATTATATACTGTTATGTCGTCCCATATCTCAATTAATAAGAAACAATCAACGCCGCGGGAAAGTCAGTCATATTATGTTTTAACCATTCGAATGTGCTTCGTCATAGTCGCTCACTATCTTAATCGAGATATCTTATCGCCACCCTTGAAATAGGTACGTCGAGGTGTTCTAGTAGCCATCAATGGTCTTCATCATCAGTTCTACTTCACCAAATTATACTTTTTGAATGTAAATGCTACATTTGTTACTAAAAATACTAAAATCGCCTTATGTATTCCTATAATAGGTATTTCAGGAGGTCCCTCGATTTCTCCAAGCTCCCATCATCAGTTCTTGAAATGTGATCAGAAAATGGGACCAACTAAAAAGTACATACATTCAAACAAAACAAAAATATTGAAATCTGTCCAGTAGTCATTCAGGAATTCATAACCTTCTCCTTTTTTGAAGTCGGTTAAAGAGTATGAAATTGAATCAAGCGGCCGACTCGTCATCACCCGCTTGCATCAGACGTATAAATTTTGTCAGTTTTTGAATATCGCTTTTATCGTTCTGCGTGTTTTTTATATCCCTTGTTACGTTTGAGAGTTGATTTTGTTAATTTATCCTTGTAGAGTTCTGTTTTATTCATCTTGTGTGTTGCCCCGTGGTTAATATAAGACTTAATATCAGTTGCGACAACATTTATTTGTACATGTGCAAACGCAAAGCTGAAATGGTTGAGCCATACATTTTTCCTCATTTTACTCACCGACACCATTACATGCCAAACGGATGTTAAAGACTAAATAGGTTGCACAAGTCACTTCCGCGCTGTTTCTCGGAGGTGAGCCCCCACTTAACAATCATTGTACTGGTCCCAGACGTCGTACCTATATGGAGAATGCGAACCATGCAAAGCAATAAACTAGAATTTAGTGATATTATTAAATATTCTACGCACAGTAGGTACTCGCATGATATACATATAATAAGTACATCAACAATGTGTGGGGTAGTTGTATTTTAACCACCATGCACACCAAACTTACACGATAAGCATATTAATAAGTCCTGGAATGGGTGACGATAAATTTTAATTAAAGTATTTAGTTTAAGGCCCATTTAATAAATACATGCCTGTGCGACTGACTATGGTGTCAATGTGACATTATGTCTATCTTTTTGTATTTTATAGACACCTTAACAGAAAATTGCCTACTTATTTTGGGTTCCTGTATTCAATATGTCTCGATAAAAAGAGACGTCTCGTTAAAAAATGACGGTTAATCAGCAGATTAACCCTGGGTTCCTAAATTCAACACGTCTCGTTAAAATATAACGTCTCGTTAAAAAATGACGTCTCGTTAACACAAGCACAGGCTGATAAATTATTGATGAATCAGTTTGGTTGTTAGTTTGGACTTGGTTTTTATTTGAGGTAACGCAAACATAGATAAGACCAATAACAAAACAAGACAACAAGGGAATCGTACGATGAAAGAAACATTTACAGAATATATGATCAAGAAAATAAACTAAATATAAATTTGTGATCACTGAAACGTTATTAGACGTAACAGAGGCACATATTCGTACAATTGGAACGTAAGGACGACTTTGGTGGTGGTAGGACCCTGTGCAGGGTCCGTCTGGATCGCTACCACAATCTTATCCATTAACCACCCGCCAAGCAACAGTGTTCGCATTGTTGTTTCCCGGTGTGGGGATAAGACAACCGGTTATATTACTAGCATAGAGGCATTCCATCTTAGTCCTCAAATGCGTTGCCCACAACGCATTTGAGGTCTTAGGATTATAGTCTTGAGAATTCAAATGTCTATGGGCCTCAGATTCCACTTACTATCAGGGCCCGTATTATGGTCGCCTTTATCGCGGTGCATAAAGGTGCGGTGCGGTGTTTACTCGATGCACAACCTTTCACTTCTCTCAATCTCTCAAGGGTTAGCTGGAAGAGATCCCTTAAAGGGATAAGTTCACCTTTGTACATCTTTTTATTTTTATTTTTTGTATTGTTTTGGTTTTTCTTTTGTACAATAAAGTGTTTACATACATACATACATACATACATAAAGCAATCGTCACTCTCGCACTTGCGTACTGGTCAGAAAGTGACAGACGTTTTATCCATATCGATAAACACGACCATAATAGGCCCACAGGTGGCCTGAGTGCTCGCGTGCCTTCTCCTTAACATTAAAAAAAGTTAAGACTGGTAAAGAAATCGTCACTAACTGGTTGGCCGAATGGCAGACAACACACATACAGACTAACAAAGGAGAGGACAGTAAAATGCACGATATAACCAAAAACATATTATTCGACAATTTCTCGCATGAATCAATTGCAAAAAACCGAAAATTAACGCTACACATAAAAAGATACGGGACGCTCTTGTTCGTTATAAATGTTATAAAATAAGTAAGCCAATATGTCAAAATCCAGAGGTAGCAAAAACGCACACTAATAATTGATTTGATTGTAATAACTAAGTACAAAAAAATGCAGTATGACAGTATGAAGTTCATATGCGCTTACTGCCCTTTTTCTTCACTGGGCATTACGCCAACCGGTGAAATTACTAGCATAGAGGCATTCCATCTTAGTCTTCAGGGTTGGCAACGCATTTGAGGTCTTAAGATTATAGTCTTGAGAATTCAAATGTGAGTGATCGTGTGCCTTCTCCTTTTCATAAAAAAAACGCTGGTAATATACGTTTACTAATTAAATAAATAGGCCGTAAACAAAATAAACATGATGATGACCCAATAATTATCGGTACCACTTATCTGCGTTCAAAATTATTCAACGATTACTATAATCACCGCTGCAATGATACAAACAGTAACAGGTCTGTATCAATCTATTTTAACTGGTATCCCTGGATGAAATGGGAATTGCCATTCCAGTCAAAGTCGCACTAAAATATGATTCAAGTAATGATGTTTAAACACAAGGAAGTCTAGTCAAATTTTTACTGCCTGTTACATCTTTGGCAGGTATTCTTTGTAATACAAGTATGAAATATAACCGTATTGTTCTCTGCAGAAAAACTATTAATAAAAGAGTTAAGCGATACAAAGATGGATGAGGTGAGACATTTAAGCGCAGAGTTAATATTGATAACTTATAGGTACCTTACTTCACTATAGACATAGTTTAACAGTCTGATCATAGCCCAAGCGGACTGATCTTTCGGGTCCTGATACTCCTCCATTTTAGCTGTTTTTTTACACAAAATCACTACACAGAACCGTGACAACTGGCATTCATTTTTAATGGGAATAAAATCGTCTATGTACATAGAGCCGCAGCACCACGTTTGGCCAATAAGGCGACGTAAAAACAACTGATTAGCCGAACACCAATTTGTTCCGTGGATAATCGCAGAATTATCTTTCGGCCAAGATAATATTCGTACCTACGTCAAACAACGAAGTGAAAATATGTACCTATCTATCGAAATTCATCTAGCGAGAACAATAATAATCTGGAAACAAAGCCGTAAACAAAACCAGGCAAATTCATGCAAATTTATGAATTTCATTGTGATGCCAATTGAACATTGTTAAAGCAGTCATCACTCGTGATAAATGCGATGTTTATACATTAGATGCCAAAGTCTCAATATGGCGTCCATTCCTTACGGAAAACCTGCCTGAGCCTGGTATGGTACGAACCTGTAAAGGCCACCACTGTTACCTACCTTATTATTTAGAAAATCAGCCATCGCTTTCAAAAGTGAAGTTAGCCTTTTAAAAGCAAGCAGTGTTAAATAAAGTATTTTTAAATAAAGCATAAAAAGTCGTTCTTATAAACGAAAAAAGATAGTAATTTGATGACGTGAGTGAGTAGTTTTAGTGACTGCTGGGTTCTCATAGCTTTATTACTATTCATGTTTGTTTAAACAAGAACGATGTGGGCGGATAATCAATGGTAGCCTAACATAAAGAGAAACACTGGTTTTTCCCGAGACTTCGCCCACGTACAACTCATTTATCGGTATTTCCTGGGGAACTGTCAAGTTTTCTGAAATGTAAAGTTCTATGACTTTCCTTTGGGCATCGGTAGGGGAGAGCGGGGCTGACGCTTTTTATGAAATTTAAAATTGAGCTATGAAAATAGTGAATAGATTGTGTGGCTTGTACACATATTTCAAGAATGATTATTGACGTTCCTAAATAGAGATATTGTTTTGTGCATCGTTAAACAGTTTTCTTTTATTTAAAAAAACTTATTTTATGAGATTGTTCGAAACGGAACAACTACTTAACCCCGGCGGAACAACAAACCCCATGCTGGTTGTTCCGTCGTTTGAAATACAAACTTATCCTTAAAAAAAACTCATGCTAAAAAGTGTTTTATATAGGCATGCAAAGAACCGGTTTTTAACCGAATTAGAGTAAGCAAAATGCGGTTAATAACCGGTTATTTGCATTCCCTAGTTTAACAGTTAGTCAAAATCATCGAAATATAATAAGTATGGAAGGACAACCTCAACAAAACCGAATATCAAATCCGCAAATACCCTCTTTTTGAAATCGAAAGATGTTATGTATCGAGTAGTTTCGATAATCAACTAAATGTTAATTGAGTTAAGGTTTGAAGTCATTTATGTCAGATATTGATATAAAACGTTTGAGTAGTCATTTCAGTAAGGTTTTATATCGTTTGAAAGCAACAAGCTCTGTGACACAAGAATTTTATTAGTCCATTTGTTTTTCATTAGGTTTACTTGAACGCCGCCAAGTATTTCAACAATTGACGTGGATGGTTTAATAAAAAATAACAAGGTAAGTAATTGAATAATGGACTCATAGTAGCATTTTTTATAGAAGATTTTTGCAAAAGAAAATACTATGCCAAAAATATAATAGAAAAAAAGACTTGGTTTGCTAAGATAGTTTACCTGTATCTCCTTAGGTTTCAGATTTCCCCAGAGCTTCCCAGTTAAAAAAAAACACTATCGCATAACATCGGCCATGTCATTTTAGTATGGGAATATTTAAACTTTTTGCATCTGTCATTTGTCCTGCAGCATAATTTAAATCCAGTAATCATTAAAATCGAGTTAGTTTTGTTCTAATTATAAACAACTGTTTGACACTACGTCAGAAATTCGACTGATAGACGGTTTGGCTAAGTATTACGAATAGCTCCACGCCCGCCGGCACGAAGTCATTGGGCCGATTTTCAGCGTCAGTTAGGCTTACATACTTATTATATGTTGATGGTCAAAATATATGTATAATCATATTAGGTATGTGTAATATAAACAGTTAACAAAAAAAAACAAAGCCAAAAATATATTATTCCGTACGGTTACTTGTTCCGTCAAAATTTGTCTTTTTTTTTCCATAACTACTACTATTCTACCATAATGGAAGCAACTAAAACGGCTCCAGCAACGACATAGGGTCATACATAACGTTTCGCGACAAACATAGGAATCGATCCGTTTTAACTTGCATTCATACCTATTCTCATCGGAACAACTTACCCCCGGCACTTTTAACCCCGCTCTCCCCTACTTCCTTCCATTTAGGATTTTTCCTTGGGGTTCAAAATATTCCATTACCTCATTAATATAATTCCGTGCTTGCAAACAGATTTTTTTAAGGTCCTTAACTTAATCTGTAAAGCGAATCGGATGGTGTTCACATATTTTTTTTACTCTTACATAAGTCAGGATGATGAATAGAATAGTCGGTGGGACTTACTTATCATGTTTGGTGCGGGAGTGAGGCTCGAGCTGCAGCGGGGTGGCGGGGGCGGAGCGTGGCGCCCCACACCCGCCACCCGCGGCACCCGATGCAAAGTTGCCGGTTGACCTGCAACAAACAACACGGGTTACATACAATTATCCTAATACGTATGCTGGATACTGGAATCACCATGCATTTTTAAGGTTTAGAAAAGGCAAACAAGCCTCGTGGAAAGCAGGCTCTGAGGACTATGGGCATACGCAGTCTCAAGACTGCAAATGCATTGTGAACGATACGGGCCAAGAATCCAAGGTAGAATGCTTCCGCTAGGTATTCAATCCATCTTCTCAATTTTCTTAAATATAAGAGCGCGAGGTTTCTTACATTATAGATATACAAACAAGTCGTAATTAATGATACTTACAGATAAAGTTTTAAACGTCATACTGTATTGGAAATAAATGTATAATCCTGCATGTTACCATCTCTATCCTGAGGGTTTTCAATTCCATTTGTATAATATACAGGCAAGTACTGGATTATAAAATATTCTTCAAGGGACGGATCGTTTAAAATGAGCCCATAATTACTTATTTGTTATATTTGTTGCACAATATAAATAAACACTTAAAAATGGCGACCTTAATACCTACTTTATTCCTAATGACATCGGATCTAATAACTGGTCTAATAATCATTTACTTATGACTAAACTCAAGCCATGATTATATTTTGTTTTCAAATAAGTACTACATATTTAATTTAAAAGACTTTTGCGTTTGTATGTTTCTTCCTTGATATTAAATTCAGAAGGGAGTAAATACAGAATGATCCGCAAAACATATTGTGCCTCGCTGACGACGGGCCTTCTGCGACCTTGATCTTAATTGGACAGATTTGGACATCTCCCAAGGAAAAGGTCAAAAAAACAAACTCTTCTCTGTTGGTTAAGTTAGGTTACTTAAATTCTTAAATTCTTAAGTTACCTACTTTACTTTTTAACATCTATTTGTTTGATAACTGATATGACAATAGAAACACGACACAATTTTGCCTAAGCATTTACCCGGTCGTAGTTGACACTTGTAAACAAGGTCATGGCCAACCAGCTAGAATGCCGAAAAGCATTTAATCCGCTTCCTTACAATCTTCCATCGTGTTAATAAATAGATAAAAAGGTAAATACAGTGGAATATTTTCTAGTTTTCTTTGCTTTAAGAACGGCATATTACAGCGATAACAACTACTCACTCGTACCTACATACGCAGTAATCGCAGCGGAAAACGGTAGTTTATTAGACGTATTAAGTTAATGCGCAGGGTTACCTCGAGCTCCAATAAAAATCTCTGTTCTAAGACTTACTTCTTTTTATCAGATAGTCCAAATAAAAGTACATATATTACTCATAATTGTTGTATTTATTCTTCTATGATGATTTACGCAAGAATTGTCTTACTACTTCCAAACGCCTAAAACTGTATTGACGATTTTTTCAACAGCTTATTGCCGCAATACTTTAGATACGAATGGAGATATCTGCATCTCATTCGAACGTATTGCTGCGTCCCGCTTGTTAGAGACTAATTCACACAGGTGTAATAAGCTCTTTACAGTTGTTTTATCTCACGAAAGCGGGCGGGCCATACTTGTGTGTGTAGTATGTGTAGATGCACGTGCACGGTGTCTCTGAGTGCGTAAACTCGGGAAGTCGGGAGCACTTACTGTCAACCGAGTCGCCGGCCGGGTAAGTAGTGCTAATTACCTACTTCGCGCGAAAAATAATAATTACCATCAGCGTGTAAAAGGAGAAAATTTGTTCGCAGTGAGGTAGACATATCAATGTTTAGTTTTTTAAATGACATTTTTAATGTATTCCGTTTCAGTTTAATACATACATACATAACATCACGCCTTCATTCCCAGAGTGGGGTAGGCAGAGCTACAGAAATACCAACAACTCTAAAGACTTACTGATATTTCTGTAACCACATTTTGCACTAACAGGCTAAGAGGTTTACTAGTGAATTAGTGACAGGTTGCAAGCCCATCGCCTAACAGTACTATAAGCCCTTATTCCCTTAGTCGCCTCTTACGACATCCACGGGAAGACATGGAGTGGCACTATTCTAACCCGGCAACCACACGGGGGGGTTTAATAATAACAAGTTAAACGGGATTTTATTAGTCTAATTTTCAGTGAGTTTATTTTTAGGGTCGTCGAATGATTGCGTTTAACACTCAATATGAATTCACGGAGCTCGATCCAGAACCAATTGTGATTAACTTTTGTTACGCAAAAGTTAATTACAAAGCGGCAAAAAGAATGAAGAGATATACCAAAAAAAGAAAGACATATTGCTAGCACATCTGCAAAATTTACTTCGCAATAAAGTAAACGGGCGTTTTCCAAAAAAAAGTGTACATCGTTAAGGACAAAAGTTAAGAAAATTTAACTTTTTCCATTTCGTCACGAAAATTAGCCATACATTTACATAGATACGTTAATTTTCGTGACTAAATGGGAAAGTTAAATTTTCTTAACTTTTGTCTTTAACGATGTACACTTTTTTTGGAAAACGCCCAAACATCGATGGAATTACAGCTGATGTCATTCGAAGCACAACACAAGATTTTCATATCATACTAAATAAAATTCCGACTTGAAATTTCAACAAATCTTTAATGAAAAAAATGGTTCGTTTAAACCTAATATGTACCCGTACATTATTTTGTTCATTAACGATAAGCTTGCTATCGCTACCAGCAGTAACGCACACAAGAGCGCGGGACTATAAGTACGCATTAAAACTACAAGTATGGCTCATCCGCTTTGGTGAGATAAAACCACTGTACTATAGGTATAATAGACAATTTTAAGGTGTAATAAAAATAATTTAGTCAGGCAGCAGCCCCGCCCCACCTTAACAAATACAGTTAGGCACACGCTTCTTAAGTACAAGGGCCCTAGTGAAAACGGATACAAGTCGAATGAGCTCGTAATTTAACTTGAACCTCAGAAGATTTGTTACCTTTTTCACTAGGGCTTGACCTACCTTTTCTGTAGTTCGGGTAATGAGCCAATTTTACCTTTTGAGTTTGCGACGGCGGCAACGCACTGACGACGCTCTTGACAATGAGTTCAGAGCTACATTGTATGTAGGTTTAAGCGAATGACTTAGGCACCTATTCGCTTTACCTCTTGACATTACGAATAATTAAAAAAACAAAATAGTTCTCAGTGTAACTGCACTTTTACAACACACTAAGAATTCCAAAAAGTCTGCAACAATTGAGACCGCATTAAATAAGAACTTGTTTAATATACGAACACACAATCCAGAAATATATCAGAATAAACGTAGTAAACACGTCGGGGTATACATGAAAACTGCGGGATGTAGTGTATTTATTGTAGAGCAACAATGGATTTGGCATTATGTGCATGACAATTGTTCAAATAACTATAGCGCGGGCCGAAAGCCTTGTATTTTCTGTCTTGGATGATCAAAGGTTTTTGTTATATATAGACACGATTGAGTGACTGTTCGAGTTTGTATCATTTATTCGTACAATCATCTTATAAATAAACACATAAATCCATCCAAATAAATTCAAATAATATGATTGCACATTACTGAATCCTATATAGCATTATTTAGTCCCAATCAATGATGACAAATAACAGTGCAATGTAAGATTATAGACCTATTAAGTCTTTTAGGTTCGGGTAAAGTCGATGCCACTAGCATAAGAACATAGGTATAAGAGCGAGTGAAAGAGAAATTACAAACACGAAGAACGTTTTAAGGGCTAATGCCTAATGTCTAATTAATTATGTGGTTAAGCATTCTATGTAACTCACTAAGGACGCACCCTGCACCCTGAACCGGAAGCGGTTAAAGTATTATTTAACCGACTTTCCAAGGAAAGTGGTAATGTTTTTAATCTGTGTGTAAGGTTTCCTCGAAGAGACTAAACAGGTGGCCCGAACTCGACGAACGAGGTCTTCTCAGACTGACATTTGCATCGCAGATGAATAGGCAATGGCTCTTTATTAGACTTGTAAGAACGGTTGCATACTAGATCTGTGATTTTGGACGGTAAACTTCATACAAATCCCTTTGATCCGAATCGAACGCGAGCGAAAACGCCCTAAAGCGGTACCAATCTCCTACACTTCGAGTATAATCCCGTGTTCTTGTTGCGTAAAAGCAATTCCTTACTGGCTTCGCGTTTATTTACCTCCCAAATCCACAATCAGCCTTTTGTCATGCGACCGGATTAGGAGCCCCGGGAATCGAATGAAGGACGCCTCAAGGCCGACTCGCGATCAAGGAGTGGAAAAGTTTCAATGTCAGTACAATTTCATCGCTGGATTATAAATTGTGTAATTCATCGCTTGATTATAAAGAAGTAGTATTTTGATAATTGGGGTAAAGAAAATAATTTGGTAATTATCATTAGGTGCTTCTTCAGTAAAAATGTGCTGGTGTTTGTCTGCGTGTGCATACCTATAAAAAATGATAATTGTAACTGTCATTCCGTAAGTTTCTTATTGCACAGTTACCGTACCGAGACCGGCGTCAAATTTTCCTCCATTACTTATTGTTTTGCGCTTCACGTGGCCACTACAGTAATGTGAAATAAATAGGTATATATCTCGGGACAATCTCACACAAATTGAACTAGTCGCAAACAAAGCTCTAGTCTTGAACTATGGGTCCGAGACAACTATAAACATATACTTTACTAGACTTAGGTTAGGTTTACTTTATAGAGAAATACATAGAAAACTTGCAAAACTCACGAATACATACTCGCACTTGACACACAAATATGTAATTACATATTTCCGCAAGAATACTGCTTTTGCAACAGATTGCTCTTACTTTGTTTCTCCGATCATGGCGACGTATAAAAAACAGTTAACATTATCATTAATTATTAAAATCTTCTCTCGATCCGCGCCGCAGAAAATTAAGAACCAAGAGTAAAATTAAAGAGGGGCAACACCCAAAATGCGGGTATTTATTTACCCATGTGGGTATATAGAATATTTACGTATATGTGGAATGATAGCAAACGCAACATACTTGTATAATTATTATGATCTGGGTAAGAAGTACTTTGCGACCTTGCAATAATAAAGTGTCTATGATTGTTGTTTTAGCTTGGAGTAAAAAGCAGTATTAATTTTAATAAATATTTTACCAACACCAAATTTACATTTAAAACCGATAAACACGAACTTCAAATGCTAGAAATTCCAAACTTACGTTCTGTAAACCTGGGTTTTTAACTAACGCTTCTGTTTATACAATAGAATCTGGATCATGTTGGGAAATCACATGATCATATTGCTATCTCATATCGCTTTAACATTCTTTGAAACTATGTATCTAAAGATTGCATCGTTTTATGATGACAAATTAGCTTCCAAAGAGCATACATATGAGAATATTTTTTTCCATCTCATGCGATAAATAAAGTCATACCTAGCTACCAAGTACATATAAAGTAACTAAACTATAATCCCACTACGTCATGTTATAGATACATTTTTCAGTAACCCGTTTTTTTCTTGGTCTATCATGTATGATCAAATAAAGTGAAATATTTATCTCAAGTTAGCGGCTCAATATTCACTTGGTTTGAATAAGTCGTATTCTACGACGTAATAGAGGTAATGATGAATTTTTGTACCAAAAGGTTTTCGTAACAATATAATGTTATTGGTAGGTACTGAACAAGACTACCAGAACGTCCAGAACTATTAAATCGATCAATTTGTAGACAGGTCATCGCAGTGTGTTGCATTTCTCGTGGGAGACGGAACATGCCACTAAGTGACGTTAGCCAATTAATTAATTATTCGTTAGATAAAGCTACTCCACGGTTTACAAAGCATGGCATCCTCACCCGAGACACGAGAGCGAAGAAGGCCGGTTCAGAGGATTTGGTCCAACCCGTTCATTTAGTTACAGTGTGTTCCTTATACGAATTGGTTAAATCAAACTCTTTCAAAAGTCACTCAATACACAGGCAATAACTGAATTCCTAATAAGGATAATTAAAACTAATTACACTGAAACCAATTCGCGAAAACACCTAAGTCAACACGTGTATTATACACGAGGTTACGGCGGACTGTGTAAAGCAATACCACACGATTTCAACGACAAATTTGTTTTTAAATAAACGGTTAAAACGACGGCAAATGTTGGTGCAACATTCTCAAATTAAAAGTAAGCTGACCGCATGTTTACAAATGGAGGGGGAACGTGACCTGGCGATTTCAAATCATTCAAGGAAGTCGCGCTGACAAGTACACCATGAAGATCGTTATTGCTTTAGTTTCTATCTTTTTGGAAATATTTTTTGTGGAAAACGTAAGTGGATTTGAAATCCAAAAGTACATAGGTACTAAAGATATAAACATTATAACAATGGCACCTGCAGTCGCAAGTCGTCATAACTCCTTGTTAGATATTTAACTAACATGTATTTGCATCACTAAAAAATAAGCTATGCAGAAGACTGACAGATATATTATGATATTACAAAACAGTACTTACAGTCCTTAAATCGTAATTAATTTAGCAAAAATACGAGTACTTTTACGTCCTTTATGATTCGCCAACAATTCTGTTGCACTTTCTCAACAGATTGCATTGCAGGCAATTCTTAGATACATTTTCGTTTTAGGTAATTCTTAGTGAAGAATATTTAATAGACTCAGATATGGAAACTGGGAAAGACTACCATCTGACCGATCCGCCTGTCGAGGAGGCTCAAAAAAGAGACAAAACCTTCCATGATGTCATTCGTTTAATAACTAGCGGTGAAAATGAAAACGAATCAGAAGAACCTAATGAGGAAGCAAGTGACAAAAATTTAGCTGCCATCAAAGAGGTAACTGACTATTAAACTCAATAAATTATTCCTCAGTGAAATAAAGAAGGATTCTCTGACTTTGTATGTTCATAAAGGAGTAGTTGTTGGACATTTATTATGAACTAGCGACCAGCCCTCGTTGCGCTTCGGTTTATGGGAGTTTTCAGTGTTACAGAAGTGAGTTGTGTCAAAGCCAATTTCTCTGAAACTATGACAGTTTATCGAAAGTTATCTAACTGATGAAAAATGCATGAAGGAGTTAGCTGCAGATATACAGACAGACAGACAGACGCGGAAAGCAACTTTGTTTTATACTACGTAGAGAAGAAACAGAGAAGCTACTACAACCGATTATAACTATACATATTATTTACCTACTTGCGCAAATGAGAGATCGCAAAACATGTGAAATCGAGCTCGTGTAGACATCGCAGAGAAGTAGGTGACCTTGATAACATCGTTTGCTTTAGAAATTGCTTGATAGATCTATAATATCAATTTTATTCTACTTTACAGCCTTGCTCCATCGTGGTTATTTCTAATATTCAAACCCCGAGCAAGCAGTCGTTGCTGCGAAAATATAGATATGACGCAAAGGGTAAGTTAATCTTTACCATTCATGCTTTTTTACCTATATATACCTACTTAATCACAATATTGATTATTCATTCCAACCATGACTTCTGTGATTCAGGTGCACTTATTCCCAGCAGTGTTAAATATTTCATCAAACTACCTGAAGCAACTGGATCGGCTCCTGTACTTGTTCCATTAAATGAAAAATCGTTTTCACATTTAGGAGGATTTGTAAGGTAAAATATTGTATTGATTTTTATATATTTTAACAAACATAGTTACTTTTTTAAACGCATAATGACTTTGTTCTCTAGGATTTACAAAGAAGTTCCACCAATCCCGCAGGAGATGACATAATCACAACGGAACTGTAAAACTAGATATATACCTAACTGAAATAAATACAAATAATGAACTAAATCGGTTCGTGGGAAATTAATTCCTCACGGCAGAGTAAATTTGCATTTTATATTAAATCTTTTTATACCCACCAATATGTCTCTTATTTCTTAGCTCGAGAATTATTTACTGGGTAATAATTTAATCGGGGAACACATGTTAGGAGTTCTGCCAGGTGTCTCGCCAAGTGTCGAGAAATGACAGATACTACGCGGGATAAACAATGATGCCAGATGAATATTACGAGCACATGGCGCGATATAAGATTTCGACTATGCAGCTGTTGATTCTAGTTGACCAACCTTTCATAAATTTATTGGCATAACAAGGTGTTTTTGGGATTAAAATTAATTACGTAAGGTTAACGCGTTTTTACGTTTAGATATATTGCTAAATTACTTCAAAGTATAAGTAATTAACACAAACTTACAGCACTGAATCTATGGGGTACCCTGCCACAGGTGGCAATTTCAGGAGGTACCAAATGCACTTGTTTTTTAACGCTGGAGCCGGTAGTAATGGGGCGCCACTAATAAGTTTTAACCCGCAGTTCGGGAAAGAACGTGGATATCACTGCATAGTTAACAAGCTTTCATAAAATTAACATCATGATGATGAGACTGGTGATAACATACATGTTATCAGAACTAATAAAGTGCACAGAAGCATTTTTGAACAATTTGTTACTTCTTAATCGTCACTAGACCTAATTAACAAATTACTGCAATATTTAAATCAGCTACTTAAGTATAGTTACAATTTGCAAAACAAATGTATCTTATTAACCGACTTCAAAAAAAGGAACAGGTTCTCAATTTGTCAGGTTTTTTTTTAATGTATGTTCCCCGATTACTCAAAGACCGCTGAACCGATTTGAATATTTCATTTTGTTTTAATGGGTGTACTTTCTAGTTGGTCTCATTTTCAGCACTTCAAGATCTGATGATGGGATGTTGGAGAAACATACATACATACATAAGGTCAAGCCGCCGTCATTCCCAGAGTGGTAGGCAGAGCTAGAGAATACCAAACTTAACTTGTTCATAATTCTGTAACGCTATTGTGCACAATCAGGCAATAGGAATCTATGTAGAGATTTTAGTATTTTCAGTGACAAGTCTAGCATTTGCATACTAAAAGTATCAATCGGTGAAGTAGAACTGATGATGAAGACCTCTGATGGCCACCGGAACTCCTCAACGGTACCTATTTCAAGGGTGGCGATAAGATAAGTCGATTCAGATAGTTACGCGAGTTTGACTATGACTTTCTCTACCTATTTATTTATTTATTTATTTATTTATTTATTTATTTGAAACACAAACAGTCTTTAGCATAAATCTTATTTGTATATAAGGAAAAATAATTCATTGACAAACAGTGTTCACAGGTGAAATAACGAACGTTAAATAATCAGGCCTCCTCCTAACTAGTCTACTATCAAAAAACAGGAAGAGAGATAGATAGCGCTTTCATGCAAGATGCGCCATCTTTACTGAGAAAGAAAAACAAGCATAACCATGCAGGACTTGTTTTAGGTAAAAGTAAAAGGTGGCAGGCAGGTACTAACAGAATGTTGACTTATACAAGGCACACTTGAATGTAACTAAAGAAATATTGAATATTTCAATGTTATTAAAATAACGATTATAAGAATCACAAGCTCGAGAAATAAACGTATTTTTTGCATAATTCGTTTTATACAGGGGTACGTGAAATAGTTTTTTTTTACGGTAATCACGATTAGGACAACGTATATTGATCTTATTTATAAGGTTCGGACTGTCGACATGATAATTTAAAATTTTAAATAAAAAGACTTGGTCTCTAATGAGACGTCTGGATTGTAAAGAATGTACACTTATTTGTTTAAACAAAGTTCTATTACTCGTGTGTCCAAACCGAAAGCAAAGGTGCTTGAGAAAAGTCGTTTGTATTTTTTGAATGCTATTAATATAAATTAGATAAATTAGATATCTCACATATCATTTTAAAAGAAGTTCTTTCTTATGTTTTGAAAACGGTTTTTACGTTTTTAGTTTTAAATTGCTAGTGTTGTCTCGCGCTTCTTGTAGGTACTGTTGACTTTACTTAACGTTGTAATACATTACCTATTTGAGTTGTCTCTATAACAGCATCATTACAGTGAGAAAAAGTAAACAAAATTACAAGCAAGCTCTATTCGCATGAGTTGTAAGATGACAACATGTTTATATTGGAACAAATACCAATAACTGACTATTCTAAGGCCAATACCCATAAACACAAGAAAGAATAGACTTCTTCAACGATCGTGCGCAAGACGTAAATCTTAGTTTTATGCACTTGTGGTTACTGTCCGGCAGATAAATGGCTAGTCGAACTAGTACCTAAAACCATTAATATCAGAGTCGAACTTCGAAACACCCTAATTAATGTCATGGAGGCTATAAAAAAACTTGTCTAGTAAAAACTAAACAAGAAACAGACTTTCTGTATAGCAACAACAGCGATTCTGGAATGACCAAGCTAAATTACTTAAAATCAACTTTTCCAAAAGAGTTTTTCTTAGCTATCAAATATTTATATGTTACAGAAGTATAATAAAGCTCAGTACTTACTGAGGATTATTCGTTGGAAACCTGCCAACTTCCAAACACGCTCGACCGAAGTCTATAACGGGAAGTTGGTAAAACACAAAAAAAGCCAGATCAGTCCAACAATTTGAGACGTACACGCATTTCAAAGCGCCACGCTGGGTCCTGGACATGTTTAATTCAGCAGGGTATCTAGATACGCCGGTTATGTGCGATAGCCTTGATATGGCGTCGTATTCTCTATATGAATAGTCACGTAGCAAAATTCGTTGGGCACCATGAGTAAGCCGGGTGGCCTAACATAACATATATGTAACTCGGTGGAGATTACCATATCTACAACCAAATAAAACGAAGGTCTAGTCCACGTATAGTTCCTTAACAACACTCCCGCCAATGAGGCTACGCGAACCCATCGTTTAAATTATGTACTGTCGGATAATGTGTCGTGACTCTAAATGAGATACATCCGTAAAAGAGCTACCTTGTTCCAGCGTCGATATGATAGTTGATACACAAACCGTATTTTATTTCATGTGACATGTTTGTTCCATAGTCATATAGACACGTTGTCACAACTATATGGCCATGAGCTTATTTAACCGTTACATAGTACCGAAAGTGCAATTGCACAGCTAAGCAAAAGATCCGTAGGTAATCATATTGCAAGCGTACAAGGAAAGGAAGGAGCCACGAACGCGGTTTTTCCTTAATTACTGATAAACATACCTAAGCAGAGACTGTAGACTATATAAATACGCTAGTTCCTGATTAAAAGCTAATCAGTTAAGCAACGAACCTTTATTAGGGATGGGGTAATCCGAGGGCGAAGAAAAATATAATCAAGTTTAAGAATTAGACACCTAAAGCCCGATAGAAACGTTATCGATGGTAGTTTAGAAATCCGGAGAGGAAAACACACAACCCTATAAATATAAGAAGAAAGACTACTCATTTTTCAAAAGACAAATATGAATCAAAGATAAAACTTAAACAAAACACAGTCATCCATTCTAACAGGAAAGGAACAATCCTTGCCGACAATGACCCATGAATCATGAATAATCAACGTGTCTAGAACCGCAACGAGAAATCAAGGAAATTGAGACATTGAGACCTCAGTCCCTTGAACAATGTTAGCGATTTCTTTACCGCATTTAACAGTTTTGAATAACATGACCTAGTAAACCAATATAGTAAGGTAAAGTCTTACACTGGATTAGGATGCTTTATAGGCATAGTTATAATGGGAAATCCCACTAAAAATGTTAGGAAGGGGGTTACCACCTCACCACGTTACACATGCTTCAATCGATTGATGAACGCTTACATGACAACGGCATAACAATACGTACGAACACAGCCAAGGTTAATGCCTAATGCGAAATTTATGACTTTGACCACTCAATTTACGACAAGTTGTTTCCCTTCGGCATCTAATCAGTGGCGTTATACCTACCTATCTCAATCGACTCAATGCTAATACTGATCGACAAATTCCAGTGCGACCACGATATTTTTGTTTACGTTTTAACTTCAAATGAATTCCTTGCGTTTCCGATATATCTATGGAGTTGAGTTGAAGATTTTGTTTACGGATGTCTTGTTTAATTTAAGCGTACGGCATTATATTTTTTTCCTCTCGGAAATTGTTTACTGTTTTTTTAATATTGACTTAGTTTATTTAGTGAAGGCTAAACTCACTATGTTATTAGTAAGTCATAATATACTATACTGAGTCTTAAACATTTTGATTGCATTTTTGTTCTAGAACTAAGTAAGTAGATATTTAGAAGAACAAAGAATTGTACTACGTAAATTGACAAGTTTTTAATACAATATGCTGCAGGAGCAAGATTTGCAGAACACCTTCAACGGCCGTCGAAATCATTGAAAAGAAGTAAATCTCAGATTATGAATATTCAGATTCATTAATTAGTGATAATAATATATTATATATAAAAAAGTAAAGCTGAAAATAAAACAAAGAGGATCTGTTGTAGGTACGTTTAACAATTCATTTGGTTTACTTTTTGACTCGCATGTTATAACAGGTTATCTAGTTATTTTTGCAATATTGTGGTCTTCTCTTGGGAAGCGCTGGTAGATATGTGAAAATGCCTGTTACTGAAAAACTAACTTTAATTTTCATATTAGTGCGAGCAAAGGAGTAATAATACAATAATGTCCAAGGCAAATAAAGAACAAAAGGTAAAGCGGATATTTCTTTGGTCACATCGACCTCTTTATCCGATCATCTCATCTTTAACCGACCGCACGTGCTGCGGGGTCACGCCAAGTGGCGGGGGCGCCTATAGATGGTGACTAGGCGAGCCCTGAGTTTAGAACACTGGTCACGCCGAATGAAGAAATACATATAATATGTAAGTATTTTTCTGCACGTGCAAAGCGTGGCGTATTTTGGGGAGCAAGCATGCACAAGAAATACAAATTCCTAAAAATGTATTAAAAAACCTTTAGCTGGGAAAGAGCAAGACTCCTCTCGCGATGACAGAGTTTAGTAGGCCTTAGCACCTATGTCGGCCCACTACGGGTGACGGTCTTTATTAATGGACAATGGTCAATTACCTACTTCATTGTTTCACAGTTGTTGGTAGGTAGATTATACTTTACCACATTTTCCTGCATTTCGTTCTTATATTACCTAGCTACGTATATTAATTCCACAGATAAATAGCGAAATACTCAAGCTACTGCTTTATTATTAGTTCGTTTATAAAAAATGATCCCTGATAATATGCATCCACGGTGTGGCCTTACGTTTATTTCGGTCAGAGAACGGTGTAAAGTAGGTCGAAGCAGCGTATGGTATGAATCCATCATAGGTTGCGACACCGCCGGCCACATTTTGTGAAGCTCCGATTGAGAGATAACAGAAATACCAGGAGCTAGAGGTGCCGCGGCAACAGGTCGTTCAAACAACATTATCTTTAGAGGTTTTGTTCGTTTTCTTTTTGGGTAGGTAGGTTTTAACATGTCCAGTACAAAGGGGGCATAGGCATCTATTATGGTCGCGTTTTAAGACATCCGTCGCTTGCTGACAAATACCTAAGAGTGACGGATGCTTCCCCGCAGTGGATAAATTGTAGGTATATAGGTACCTACGCGACAATAATACCTACATAAACATGAATTCAATGTGTGCAGAGGACCGAATTTCTTTAAAATTCTAATAGGTATTTATTAATACCACAATTCCTGTATAATAACATCCACATGTCCTGACAAACTTTAACATTAATTACACTTATTACCTATAAATTACCTATAAAGTACCTAGTATTACAGAAAAGCCAAAGTAGGTACATAAATGCACTTCTTAATGCCAAAGAAAAAGGGAAATCTAAAAAATTGCCACATACTGCATGTATCTTCCGTTTACAATAGCAAAAGTAGTTAGGTACGTATTAATGTTCAATGATGAATATAATCGAGACCAAACTAAACTTGAAGGAAGATTTTTTTTTCAAGATCCTATCAAGATGGAAATCAAGGATAAAATAAAAATACAAGCAGTAGATAAGCAAAGTTTAAAAATCAAATACCTAGATCTTTCACAATGGAAATCTTGCTTTATCACTTTTCAAAGTGAACCTTTTATCTCTTATCATCTCTAACACACACAAAGTCCTTCCGAAGCAAACAATTCAGATAACTCCAGGTGTGGCAGATAAGCAAACATGCTTATCTGCCAGGCTTTGAGTTTTACTAGCTGTTATTGGACACCTGTTATGTTAAGATAAATCTTTCCGTATTTTCTGATCAATTTCTCTTGCTGATTAAGTTTAATCTCCACTATAATGCAAGAGCTCTAACAAACAAACCACCTAATGGCAACTAATTACAAAATAGAGCATTCTTTTAAGACAGATTATTATATTTTTACCACAATACTGCCATCTAAAAGAAAAAGTTCAGCTGCCCTTTTACTATGGTCAGCAGAATCTAAAGTAACAATACCTCTTTTAGTTAATTTAATCCTTTTTAGGGTGCAAACATTCCTCAATTTTCCTCAGAACAATGTGTAATGAAACACATTTAAATAATGTACTTGTATATGCTGTAGTTCAGTAGTAATGTACTGTAAACAACTTTTATTGTAAAGCCACAATGCAGAAAGCCAATGATCAATTTTTATTGTATTTAAATTTATTAATGATGATATTGATAATTTATGTCTTGACTCTATCATTAATACATTATGATATCATAAGCTTCTAATCAAACCAAGCAGTGCCGGATTTAGAGGTCTGGAGGCTTCAGGGCAACAAAGCAGCGGAGGCCCCTAAGCTTTTTTTAGTAGAGTTATCCAATGATTAATTTTTGTGATGAACCATACTTAATGGGAAACGAGAATTATCTGAAATCTAGCATTAACAAACGGAACCTTCCTAACATTTTTCGCCGAAAAATCGTTGATGATTTTGCTGAAATCCAGTTCCTGAAGTAAAACACTTTTAATTTTAGTTTTCATCTAATCCGAATACATTCTCAATCAATGATATTTGAAGGTTTGGGAATGTAGCTCTGAAATTTTGATCTTCGAGAATTTGGAGAACAAATATAATAACAAATATAGATTGATGATTTCTGTTAATATTTATTATAATCATTTTTGAACAAAGTACTGTAGGTAAAGGTAAAACGCGAAAAAAAAATCAAAGGAAAAGTTTTTTACTAGTGTTTACTAGTCTGAATTTGTTTTTTTTTCTAAAGTCTCATATTGTGGGGGCTCCTCTTTTGTGGAGCTGTAGCTCCGGTTGCCCTCCCCTAAATCCGGCCCTCTTAATTTGGGACTAAGTCAATTCATGTTAAATTTACCCCTCAATTTTTTTATCTATGTAATTCGAATTGAAATAAAAGAACATTCTATAATAAAACAAAACCTTTAAATTGGAAATCAACCCAATAGAGTGATAAATGTTTCCCCCTTAAGCAAATGTAACAAATTGGCGAGGCAATAATATGAAAAAACATTTATCAGGCATTCTATAGTTTCTTTTTGTATGGAGATGCTTTGACCCTGGCACCAACAAGGGTGCGAGGGTAGATATTTGTTAACAGGGGTGGCATTGGTGAACAATAATAGTTTTCTAGTTTTTTTACATAATACTGATGAAACAATTTCATTTCAGATATTATATCATGCAGCATTTTTACAAAGCTTTCTTTGTACATACCTATGGATCTTAAATAAATTAGTTACCTACTTTGCTTTATTTAACCTTGTGAGTCCCGTAGTACCCTAGGAGGTATATAATTATAATTCCCGCTTATGAAAATCTTCCCATTTTTACTATAATGGGCCTCATGAGCAGTGATCGGAATAGGTAGTGCAATTTTGGGTGAATGACCTTAAACATTATACTTAATATGGATAAGACCCGAGACTCCAGGACTCTTATTATTTCACAGAATATTTTCTTGACATGACCTTAATTTAAGTTAAATGGGAGCATGCGAAAAATCTAAAAAAATTATGTTATTGTAAATACTTTTTTACTTTTTGTCATTGCAAGTGTCTACATATTTCGTCAATGCGATATTCTATGCTAGCAAAATAATCGTTAAAATCATATTTTAATAACATTTCTGAATTGAACACAAACTTTAACACTTTGCAAATGTAATCCCGGGATTACAAGCTATATCCATACTAAACTTACGCACCGAAGTCTCGGGAAATTGCACTACCTATTCCAATCACTGTTGATTAGGCAGCAGACAGACAAGTAAATTATGTCAAAATAAACAATCTAGTCATTGCTTTTAAGCAAATACAGCCATTTTTAAAAAACATTTATTTACTTACTAAGTAAATAAAGAAATTAGGTACTAAACAACTAAAAATGTTCTCAATTAGAATGTTTTTTCTTTACAGAGATATAGTTACCTAAAAGTTAATTTTACAATACATACATACATACATAACGTCACGCCTTTATTCCCAGAGTGGGGTAGGCAGAGCAAAAGAATACCAACAACTCTAAACTTGTTGATAATCGTGTAACCACATTTTACAATTTTACAATAATGTTTATGAAACCACTTTTTAACAGTAGGGAGATTTAAAACGAAAAATCAACTTACCTATTATGATACCATTTTGGAAAATTACAATTCTGCCACAGCAGTAGATGTGTCAAATCTTTAATTGAAAAATTTGCATTGAAATCTAAATACATGATCACATTGCAATAAGCAATCAGTCAATATAAAGAAAATCATAACAAAAATATACTTAATCCACCTTTGTATTTTTTAACCCCTCGTATGCGGGAGGTGAAAAAAATACCAAGTTCCAGTCTCTTCTGATTACGATATAGTCCATGAAATAAAGCTTCAAAAAAATACAATAAGAAATCCAAATTTTAAGCACGGATCCATGTCTTAAGCATACGAGGGGTTAATCATAAGTTCATGTTTATACCTACTTGTTAATTGGTTTTTGTAAAATATTTTTTTTATATACTATCATATAATAAATAAATACTGATGTCTTACCAGGTTTTTCTAATAGTCAAGGGGTTTTTACTGGATCTCTTGCCGTTTGCATCTGTTATAACAGAGAACCGGTCACTGAAGCTCCTCTTGACTTCAGGTAAATGCCTCAACAACCTGTCCCCGGACGATAACCTTAATGATTTACCAGTAACCAGTGACTGTGACTTCCTGGGCCTTAACTCAACGTCCTCAGTAGTTTCACTCACTTCCAAGTCAGTCTGAACTTTTAATGACACTTTTTTAGCCTGTTGTCTCCTTTTAGACAACCTCAGCGGGTCGTTCGCCTCCCGAACCTCGCTGTCTGCGATTTCTCTACTCTTGTTATACCCGTGCTCGCAACCATTCCCAAAACCTTGTAAGAAACAGAGCATAATTTCGTCAGGATACGACTCCTTCATTTAGAAGGTCATCCCACTTCGACACGTAGCTTGATTGAATGTCACTCGTTGAGAGTTAATCCTAAAGTATAGATGAAAATGAGTCAATAAACAATATTTTATCATAGTGTTAAGACATCCATTCAAAAGTAGGTTAGGCACTCAATAGTAAACAGTTTAAAACGCCACTGTTGGGTTGGCGAACCGGAACCATAATCACAGGATTCACCAATCACTTAAAACACTGTTTTGTTTTATCGAATTCGTTCTGTTATCACGTTAAATTAACGTAGCCCGTCTATAATTATTAGATGCCAACTGACATTTCTGTCAATATACTGCCGGCGGTAAGGCTACGTTCGGAAACACGTACACAGCGTATAACAGCTGTTGGCCAACTGAAACGAAACGAACGCCTCCACCTCGCCTTGCCTTGTGTCCGTCCGCTCGGCTTGCGTCTCGCCGGCGGTTTTCTGCCTTGCCTTGCGAATCGTGTCGGCTCGATTGACCAACTGACGCGACTACCATACGACCACACACGTGTCGACCCGCATTTAGAAGCAGTACTACGAGTACCGATACCTGCTTAATAATTGCAGTTGATGTACATATATATTTAGGTAACTTTTTCGAGTGCATTAATACGTTCAATAGAACTTAACCAACCCTAATGTAACCCCAGCAAAAAAAGTAATTTTAAAAGAACAATTTGTCAAACACTCAGCCATTTTCGACTTAGACTACAGCAGAAAGATTTACTGTTATTTCGAACCGTCTTTAAAAAACAAGTGTCATTTTATTTCATGACACTTCCATTCTTCAATGTTTGCCATTAACCTAATTATGTTAGTAGATGAATTAAGTTAACATTTTTAAATTATTTTAGATGCCATGAGATCACAAAATAAAAACCAAAACAAAATATTGGTTAAAAGATTTACATAAGTCCATCGCTGAAATATAAGATCATAACGTTGAGTCAAGCTGCTACTGCTAATTATGTGTCAATTATGTGTGTTTTTGAGCAAAATTACTAAATTGAATGCTCTATTCGTGATGACCCCACAGTGAATTAGGTATTACATTTAGGAAATTACTCAACATACACGCGTAGGAATACGTAGACGACATAAACGTGTATCATCCGTATTCGCGTTTATATACCTAGGTAAGTACTCTGTTTACAGGAAAAAACCTAGGTAAATACTTTAAATTAAAAATACTATTTCCATTATTATATTTGAAATATGTAATATGGTTGCCTTTTCCAATGCAATAAAAACCACATTCTTGACACTTTGCCAGCGTTTTTTTACCCGACTGCATCAGAAGGAGGGTTATTACAATTCAGATTTTTACGGTCGTTTTCCCAGGCACAGATAAAAGGAGTGGGATCCTATCATTTCATAACCAACGTTTTACAAATGATTCAGTTCACAAACATATTATTTGACACGCCGCATTTATTTTTTTCCGAAACTGCAAATAATTCTGGATTTATTTCCGGACCATGGTGTAGAACCCTATAGGTTAGGTTAGGTTAGATTTATAAAAATCCTGAAATATTAGTAGTTACAGAAAAAAAAGTGGGTTGGCAAAATAAAAATAGATAGATAAATTTGAATAGGTTGCGGAAAGATGCATTTGTCAAAGATATATCGGCGAAAAGGCAGAGAACCCAAAGAAGTCGTGACCTAAGAAAATTGCATGTATCCGTTAAATATTAAGACAAGCTATTACTCATATAAAGGCAAGTTCGCTCAGTCGAACGAGCTTAACTTGACCTCTTCACGCACGGGGATCGCCCGGCAATTCGTGGCTACGTCATTTGGTTTTTCCGTAGCTAATCCGCAAAGTTATGAAGTTGAATAAAAATGTATTCGTGTAACTATTTTATTAGAGTAGATACGTGTATGTACCTACGTCTTTAAATTATTGGTACCAGGAATTGAATTCGTAGGCGTTAGTAATCTCCCGTATCGTAGGCGGACGCCTCCTCCTGCCTTAAATTGACCTTTTATACTTAAAGGACTATTAATAAACGTAGCAAATTAAAACCCTGTGGGTTGCCCATGAAAAGTCGCGTGTCATATTACGAATTTACGATCAATATACTGGGTAGGTACATTTCCTGTATGACTCACAGGATTGCCTGGGTAACCGGGAGCCAAACTCTCCACCCCTGTTTTGCCAAAGTCTACTTACATTGAAAATAATACTTAAGTGACATGGAAATAAAGACGGTCGGTATAGGCGCATGTGGAAATAGCTTTATGGCTATCCTTATCCTTAGACAAATAACATTGTCTATGCCCTTATGTTTCGTGTGTTTGAAACATTTAAAATAGGTAACAGATCGGACTGATTGACGTCGATAACACGAAGAATTATAAAAACCTAAAGTATTTTTTTTGGATAAGGACGCTAAAAAGTAAAGTTTTTATTTGAAATGTTAGAAAGTGTCTCTAGCACTGAGTTTAAAATCGTAAATATTTACATTTAATGTTTTTGAAAAAGGTTTTATTAACCCTTTTTTACATTAATATATTTTTCATTTTCAATTGAAGCTTCATTTGGCATTATTGGCGCCCAACGAGCGGCTGCTTATTAATCCAAAAGTCTACATTTTCATTTACTTAAGTTATATCTCTTCCTTTCTGTTGAATCCTGAGTGATTCGGGCACGTGGGGGCGTTTCAAATTTAGGAAATATATGTAGGAGTAACCTTCCTAAATATTCCATTGACCTTTGAAGACTTCCCTGCTACCAATATTTAATTAGTAGGTGCCTATTAAATTGTTTTAGTAGGTACTTTTATTCTAAAACCCCGTTTATATTTAATTACGTACGCTCCTTAATAGTAGGTTATGTTTACCGATCAACTTTAAGATTGTGCATTTGTGTTGTGATATTATACCTAGGCTGCTGTGATAGTAATAACGTTACTCGAGCGGTTTATTAGAATTTACAATATCCAATCGTCAGTATGAGTAGAAAAAACTTTTTGGTGCTTAATAAAATTAATGTTTCGAAATACTCATAATTAACCTACTACACTACACAACAGTTCTACTTTAAAATCCGTAATTCGAACTTCGGTTCACCCCGTCACTTTTTTGCAAAATAGTTACGGATCGAGAGCAAAAGGGATACCAATAGGCGAAGTTCGAATTACAGATTTCAAAGTAGTATCCCAGTTTCATTAATGATCCGAGTTTACGTCTATGGAACGTCAAAGACTATCGGTATTTAAGTCACACACGGTTGGATTTTTTTTACTGTGTCTCGTAAGTCCGAGTTAAGAACACCGCGATAAAGTCGCACGAGTTGCATTTTCTCGCTTGCCGTCCAGTGCGTCTCTATCGTTACAGACTAGATAGAAAGGGAGATCCAAGTCGCGGACAACTTGTGCTAGCCCTTCTGGTAGGACACGGTCATTTGCATCGTGAATAAGTAATAAAATAAATATCAGGGGACAATCTCACATAAATTGACCTAGTCCCAAACTAAGCTCTAGGCTTGTACCTACTATGGGTACTAGACAGCGATAAACATACTAAAATAGAGATATAGATAGAAAACATCCAAGACTCAGGAACAAATATTCACGCTCATCACATAGATATCTGCCCTTACCGGGGTTTGAACCCAGGACCTATGGCTTCGGAGGCATGGTCACTCTCAACTAGGCCACCATGTCGTCAAACACGAGTAAGTCCTAAATCACTAACATAATATTCGGTATCCGTCCCAAGAATTGAGAGGTGCCTGAGGTGCCGGGTTGGAACCTGACTGAGATTTGCGTGTGACCTAGGTGACCAAAGTCATCATAAGTAGCTACTTTTACCTATGCCTTTTCTAGTTAATCGTCTAGTTACCCTACCTACTTCTTAATTAAATTCGCATTTTTATGCAATTCTGATGACAATACAACATCATGGTATCACGATGGAAACGGAAGGTGGCTAGGCCATGATGGGTGGGAGAGGCTAGCTGGTTAGGGCGTCGGGCAGTCGATGGGTGCTATGGACCTGGCCAATGAAGGTATATGAACTCAAAGGCTAACAATATACTCGTTCAGACGACCTTATTACTGGACAATTTTGCACTCTGCCGCTTTAACGACTTTGCAAATTAATGCAGCAATTCAAACATGGCGTTAAAGTGACAAAGCACTAAACCCCCTTACTTATAACGTGGAATAACCGTGGGGTAGCTTATGCCATGTTTTGTCCTTATCGTAATTGTGACATTTGCATCTGACCGAAAGTGACAAAAGGGGGATAAAGCCGGCCGCACATACCTACTGTTTCTTTTAATAAGATTGTGATTGTTGTGAAAAAGCGTTTGATTCAATACATTAGTGTCATCAACTAAGACTTTAGTTCAATTTAAATAGAAGATGCTATTGTTACTACCGCTTTGTTTGACATAACTAACTAATATCTTAGCTGTTTTGTTCAATTTATGACGACTAAGGTACCGGAGGCATATAAAGCCCACCTTAATGTAAAATGTAATATTTTAAAGCAGGAATGGCTGAAGGAAAAAAACACAGAATATAGACTCTTCATTTAATTACTTATACATAGAGACGAATTATTTGTAATATATCTTAATAATACTCAAAATAGCATAGTCATTTTAATATGCCCATTTTGGGCCTTTTTAAACTATGTGCTGCTATTATGGCCCATTAAATTAATCAACATTAATAAACATTTTCGAACTTTCTAACGAATCAACATTTAGTTTCATATTTGTTATGACATTTGAGATCACAGAATCAGCAGCAGCAACTTAATATTTTTTTAAAAATTACCATCGGCCTTATTTTACTTATGAACACAAAAATAATCCACATTTTCATAGAATATTCATTAAAAAACAAAACAGTAACAACTTCAGCTTAAGCTTAATCAACATAAGGACCGTATCGTTAATTATGGAAACAAGTTTGAATTGCTCTAAAAAAAAAGTTACAATATTTTGTCTTTTCTGTCATATGTCAATCTGTTAAGCATACAGTAAAGTGTTAAAACTTACTATAAAAAATTGTATAATTCGTATACATTGCAAGATGAAGGGTCTCTCAGAGAAAAAACGACATTCAATTGTGACCAAATACTGTAAAGAATTAGGTATAACTATGAGAAAGATTGCTTCAGAAGAAGGGGTTAGCCTGAAAGCTGTTTACAATACGATAAAAACGTTTAGTATGAATAATAATTTAAAAGATTTACCTGGCCGAGGTAGAAAACGAGGCCCTTCATGTCCTAGTTTGGACAAAAAGATATGCGAATATTTTTCTCAAAAAAAGAGATATCGATTCGGGATTTTGCGAAAAAATGTCGTACTTCTATTGCAATGGTTCAGCGTGCCAAGGAACGTAACTTGCTTGTAACGTATAAAAAGCAAAAACAGCCTAAACGCAGCAAAACCCAGGAGTCTTCTGTCAAAACTCGGGCTCGGAAATTGTACGACCAAATTTTAACTAAAAATGAACAATGTATTATAATGGACGATGAAACCAAGTCAAACTTGACTATAAAACCCTACCCGGACCGCAGTTTTACACCGTAATAAAAGGTACGAAGGTCTCTAAAGACGACAAATCCATTTTTTGCGAGAAATTTGGGAAAAAAGTGATGGTTTGGCAAGCTATTTGTTAATGCGGCATTAAAACGTCTCCGTTTTTCGTAACGGGAAACTTAAATTCGGATGTGTTCAAGAAGGAATGCCTTCAAAAACGGGTACTACCACTCATTCGAAAGCACAGGAGTCGTACATTATTCTGGCCTGATTTAGCTGCGTGTCACTATGCTCGCCATGTGTTGAACTGGTATCGAGAGAATAATGTCGAATTTGTCGCGAAATCATTAAATCCCCCGAATTGCCCTGAGATCAGGCCCATCGAGAAATTTTGGGTTTTGATGAAGGCACAGCTACGAAAACAAGCTAAACCAACAGATAACATGGACTAATTAAAAAAAGACTGGATCCGTACCCACAAAACTTTCAAAACAGTCGATGTCCAAGGACTAATGAAGAGCATCAAAAGCAAAGTGAGGAAACTGGCAAAGGGGATCAATAAATAACTAAAAGTAGTTTTTATGGTTCACTTTGAAGATCTAAGAATCGCGTAGTTTAAGTTTTTTTTTGTAATAAAAAGTATTTATACAGATTACACCATTTTATTTGTTTCCATAATTAACGATACGGTCCTTAATATGTTAACACCAAAAACTATAAAATCTAACACATACAAAAAAATACCTCCGTTTTTGTGGGCCTTATTGCACCCTATAAAATATAAACCAAGTAAATAATTATGTAGCTAACGATATACTTTAAGAACTTTAATTTAGGAACTAAGTTTCAAATCAGCCTTCCGTACGAGATCAAAAATGATACTTATATATTATAACTTTTTAAATTACGTACTTATGTGGAATACTAAATAAGTAACACATAAGTGTTTAAACGCAACCATTTAAGACATCTTTTACAACTTCTCATATCTTCTTGTTTTTCGAGTTTACATCCATGACAAAACCATTTATCTACAACTTTACTTTTTTCCTTCTTTTGGTTCTTCTTTACTATTTTAGTTTTTTGTTTCTTAATGTTTTCTTCTTCTTTTTTATTCTGCTTAGTCACTTCCTCGTTTTTTATGGTTGGTACTTTAGGTTTTTGTGCCTTAATATTTTTTTCTTCTTTTTTACTCTGCTTGGTTACTTTCTTGCTTTTTTTGTTTGATACCTTCTCGTTTCTTTTTGGTCCATTCGGGTTCCCTTTCTTGACATTTTCTTTCCTTTTCTCAAATAGGTCTTTTACAATTCTCTGGCCCTTGTATTTAATAGCTTTACGTCGTGGCTGAGATTTTACAACACAGAAGTTAGGGGTTGGAATCAACTCTTTAAAATTTAAAGAGAGCGTTTTTTTTTACCTGTAATAAAGAAACTAAAAAGTAATAAGTAGTGTTTATAAGTATTCAATATAAAATGCAATCCGGAATCATAATAATACAGATCCGGATACTTCTATTAAAAATGGATTAGGATTGAAATCTTTATGCACAAGGCAAAAAAACACTCCTTATTTCGTCTGAAAATAAGTACTTATATTTTTTTGCTTATGTGTCTTCGACATTTAGTTTCATATGGGTATTAAAGCCCAGGCCGCCCGGGCCTTAATACCCTCAACATCATAGGGCCTTATTAGCCTAAGCACATCGTTCAAGAAAAACTACCATATTTAATATAAAAATATGCAATAGATCATAATCTTACCTTTTTCCCAACAGTTGAATTAACCAGTAGCACGTTGAACTTAATAGAAATGAAAATTTAGCACAACAGTCTTATTTAAACGTCATCGAAAATTATTCAAAATAATAAGAACACTCCCCCCGTGTAACCGCACTGGTTGTTCGGCCGCCACTGACAAGATGGCGGCGCGTACGAAGTGAAGCGACGTTGCCAGATCGCTGTCTGTGAAATATCTATGTGTGCGTAAAACCGTTTGGCGAATTTTATATCGTAACAGTAATTTTTGCCTAGTGGGCTTTATTTGCCGCTGGGCCTTATATGCCTCCGGTACCTTACGAGGGAATCTCTCTTGGTTAATCCCTATTTTTGTGTAGATCCGTCGATTTTATCTGGATAATCTTTCTTTTTTACATACATACGTACATAAAGATTTTAGGTAGATAGGTACGTACCTAATAGGAACCATTCTGTAGGTAAATTCCCATTTGATTAAAGCTGTCGACAGGCTTTAACAATTGAAGCCCTAAGTTAATAATAATAACTCTATTTTACTAATAGCTCTGTACTTACAAAATGTTCCCTAAAGTAACGGGAATAATGCAAATAAATACCTACCACTTAACCCGGCTGTATTATTCCAGACGGAGAAGTTTCAGCCAAAGCCTAAATACCTAAAAGGCGATGAACTCAGCTGGCTCATTCACCCCAAACAAGCCTATTAAGCTTAATAGGAATGTTGACAGAATATATACCTACATACAAATTAATTATTATACGAGTGCATACAATTCTACGGTTACCACAAAATTAAATCATTCATATACAGGGATACGTATATCAAAAGTAAGTATCAAGACTGGGATTTTCGTGCCATTTATTATTAATAGCGACCCGCCCTCGCTTCGCTCCGGATTAAAGTATTGTACATATAAACTTTCCTCTTCCATCACTCTATCTATTAAAAAAAACCGCATCAAAATCCGTTGCGTAGTTTTAAAGATTTAAGCATACATAGAGATATAGGGACAGAAAAAGCGACTTTGTTTTATACTATGTAGTGAAGTAACGAAAACGCTATAGAGTGTGCTATTTGAGGATATTGATCGGGAAAATACCGGTTTTTATTGTTTATTTTTTGATTAGAAACTATTTTAAGACACTAATTTAGTTTGCAATTAAGCACTTTTTTGCAACATTGCGCCCGTTGATATATTATTTTGGTTCCAAATCTTAAATGTTGGACAAAATGTCAAAGACCAAAAAAACGATTTACTAGCCAAAGAAATCATATTAGGTTTTAAAAATGTAACTGTTTCATAAGACTCTCGGTCTATAATTATGTACTCGTAAGTATACAGTCTTGCTTCTAAACATATCGTGTCATTATGGCATATTTTAATTCCGTGATAAAACATCGTCTGCTACAAAAAACCGTTCATTTTTCAATTAAACACGTTTAGAAATAGCTGCATTTCAAAGAACAAAAATAACAACAGATTAAAGGATTTTTCATAATATTTTTACCCAATTTAAAATGTACTGACTAACCTTCCAATAATAACCGGTAAACAATATTAAGAGTGTTTACAGAAACTCTGACGCATCGTAATCGCTGGAAGTCTGTAGCTACATCAAAGTGCAGTGGAAACAGTTCCTGGAAACTTTTTACCCTGACAGGTTTGAGAGTCCAGTTTTATTACAGGAATGTTACAATATTTAACAAGAGACACTCAAAACTTGTAAACAAATTCTATAAAACGAACGTAACAATTAAGGGCTGGCGCATGATTTTAGCTGACCATAAGTTGCTGGTTCTGCCAACCGAATGAATCACAAACACACGTACAACTTTCAGGTAATTTTTACATTCCATCGTGTAGAGCCCAATAGGCTAGGTTAGGTTTGTTTTATTACCATTCTAAATAGTTCACGGTTTCAGAAAAAAAATCTTTATGGCAAATGAATATTAGGTATGGCATATTATCGTTATCTACCTATAATATATAAAATTCTCGTGTCACGGTGTACGTTATTGAACTCCTCTGAAACGGCTCGACCGATTTTCGTGAATCTTAGCGTGCATATCGACTAGGGTGGAGAATCGGACAACATCTATTTTTCATACCCCAAGTGATCTGAAAAAAAATAATTGCAGCGGGCGAAGCCGCTGGCGGGTCGCTAGTGGTGTAAAAAATTATGTCATATGAAATTCAGGCAAATGAAATGATTGCATATGTAATTCGGTTAAACGATAGACACGTTTGTTCGAATTAGCGTGCAAAAGCTGGTTTAAGATATTTTTCAGATTTTTAGTACGAGTAGGTATTTGTAGTTTTGGCTTTAGGGGGGGTATTGGTCTCAATCGCGTGCAGTGACTTATAGAAATCTAGGCTAGACGACTGACGATTAATGGCCCAAGACAAGGTGCTTAACGCTAATGGCGCAGAAAGACATATATTTAATTGAAACATTTTCTTAAAATCGCTGGGTTATAGAACGGGTTTGCAAAGCATTTCAATATCCTTTCCCTTATTAAACGCCGTTATATAGACGTTATGTTAATGTTTAAGCTTTTTAAAAGCGTTATTCAGTGTCCAAAAGGATTATTATGAGTTGTGACATAGCTAAGCAGTTGAGTTTACGCTGAGTGAAAGGGACAGAGCTATGTAACTGCTATAGCTCTGTCCTTTACGCTTGCCGTAAAATTAACTGCATAGTCATGTCATAATATCCCCCACAAATTACTCACGCATACCTTTTTCAAACGAGTTCTAGATATTATAATAAGCATCTGTGTATAATTGATCCTTTCCATAGTTTACTTACTAGCCTTAAAAAGTTAGTAGAATACAAATTATATTAGTATCCTATACATAATCATATAGTTTGTTGAACTACGCTACTTCTCATGTTATTTTTTACCGATCCTTAGAACAAAATTCACCAAACGATGTTAACCACTTAACAGACGATTAGAGCGTTAACAGTTGTCAGAACTAACAGCTGATTAACATTGATAAAATTTAACATCGTATGGTTAAATTAAATGTTATTTCTATTGTGATAGTTAAAGCTTGTGTATTTTTGTGTTGTGTTGTGTATTCATTAATTAACCTCCAGGTCTTTTTAGGGTTCCGCAGTCTAACCAGGAACCCTTATAGTTTCCTCATTTCCGTCCGTCTGTCCGTCTGTCTGTCTGTTCTTTTTTATGTTTATAGTATAGTCAAGAGCAATGAAAACGGGTCACTTACAGGACTTCCATAGAAAGTGACCCGTTTTGACAGCTCCTAACTGAGTGTACTTAACGGCTTCGGAACCCTACACTAGGCATAGTCCGACATGCTTTTGCACGGTTTTTTCACGAGAACTTTATTAAAGGGAAGTATTTTTATTGAATATAGCGTCAATATCTACCGCTTTTGTATTGTGTTTATAGTGAAATTAGAGGACAGACAAAAAAGCATCATAAGTAATAAAAAATTCTTATGTCAAGGAGAAGGCACACGAGCGCTCATGCCACCTGATGGAAAATGGAATCTGAGAGCCATAGATATTTGAACTCTCAAGACTATGATCTTAAGAACTCAAATGCGTTGCCAACCCTGAGGACTAAGGTGGAATGCCTCTATGCTAGTAATTTCACCGGTTCATAAGTTCGTAACGTAACACAAACTTGTATATTTAATTTACGCAATTAAGGTTACAAAACGTACCTAAGTTTTGGATTTTCTTCGAATCGTAAAAGACTGAAATATACGACTTAGCCATTGTAACGCTGATTTTATTTTCGTTTAAGTAGAGCAGCCGTCAAATTTCTGAACTAATGAGAAGAGTGAATATTCCTTGTAAAAAATGTATTAAAAAGTGTATAAGAAGGACGAGTAAATTGTAATACCTACTAGTACTTTACTCGTTAATCTTTAATTAATCTAAACTATTTATTCTATTTATTTAACATGTTTTTGTTCGATAGTGAAAGCCAATTTTAAGTGAAGCTTGAAAATAAATAGAACGAGTTTGATATATCAAAGGTACTAGTGTAACAGGATAACAATAATATGAGATTGAGTTTCGGTCGTTACAATTCTTAATAGCATTTATACCCGAAACGTTTGAAGACGGAAGTTTTTATATACTTTTCCCTCTGCTTTGTTTTTGTCTCAAAAATAGTGACATATCATTGGTATACTCGTATGTATGTACCTACGTGTACAAAAGCATGCGGTTAGAAAATGTTGAACAAAGACCCTATTAGTTTAGATTAGTTAATTCCTAAGTTGTACTTAACTCGACCTGAAAATGTTAAGCTAAGTAAGTATGTACATAGCATTCAATCTCACGAACCATGTCGTATGTGACTTTTGTTACCCTTGAAAATCAAAGTTTGTAGTAACGTTATCTCCATCTCGTTCTCTCGATTTAGTAACAAATGACAATTGAAAGAGATAGGGCATCTGAAGTTTCGAAATTAAGTGCTTCGTATTTACCATGCTGAATCATTGTTTTGGCTCTACAACTGACTCAATGAACTCATCTCTCTAGTAATTTCTACGCTCGGTATTTATTGCAAGATACTATACTACATTAAAAAATAGACAAATAGCAAAATTAATAGGGTCAGGGCGTAGTTGGTTATTGCGAGATACGTCAGCTTTCTTGATGCTTGCTTGCGGTGTAATAGAAGCGATGTTTCACGCTTCAGATCGTTTGTAAAATGTGATTAGGATTATTAGTGCTGACTACGTTTAACCTAGTAACATGCAACGTACTATCGACGAAATTATTAGTGGTGGTAGGACCCTGTACAGGCTCCGTCCGGATCGCTGCCACCATCCTATCCATTAACCACCCGCCAAGCAGCAGTGTTCGCATTGCTGTGTTCCGGTGTGGGGATAAGACAACCGGTGAAATTACTAGAGGCATTCCATCTTAGTCCTCAGGGTTGCCAACCCATTTGAGGTCTTACGATTATAGTCTTGAGAATTCAAATGTCTATGGGTCTCAGATTCCACTTACCATCAGGTGGCCTGAGTGCTCGTGTGCCTTCTGCTTAACATAAAATATATATTTATATATATATATAGCAGGTTAGGTTAGGGTAGGTTAGCAGGTTTATAATATACGTAAATATGATGGGTTATACTTTTTCAACGTTTCATTAGTAGTGTCATGTTGGGAAATCTAACACAGCTAATTTAGGTATTAGGCCAAACTGCTAAACATTACAATTCCTTGAATGTCTTACATCCTATCAAAGCACACATTGTACTTGTTCTTATAAACGCCACATGTAAAACTATATTGCTTTTGATATTTTGTCGTATTCATTTTAACCCGGCCGCCATTACTGTAAAGAAAAGCAATATGGTTTTACTTAGTAGAACAAAGCCTTTGGGCATTTTTGCTATTTGTACGGTAGTGCTTCAATAAAGTCTGGATAAATCTTCTAAATCATTTTTTCGTTTACATATTTTCAATGTTATCCCTTCGCTGGGACACAACTGGTAAAGGGTTGTAGGTATGTTTACTATATCAACTATCAAACGTATTAGATAAATCGAAACAACCGTTGAACCATTCAACAGTTCTTTATTACGACCACAAACAGTTGTCGTAAATACTAGAAAGCCTAGCTTTCTACCATCCTATAAACCTATGGAATCCTAGTACTTTCCGCTACGTATAGCATTAACCCAATCAGTTAGCACGTGGATTCACTACTAGTTTCATATTCCATGCGCTCCCTAGGGGCAATTATTGAAACTCACAGACGAAAAATTACTAACTTTAAAATCCATTTGTGCAACGATTTAATCTTCGAGCGTTTCCACCTTTTGGATTTAATATGATAAAGGCGTTATGATATCAAATCCAGCTCGAGCTCGCTAGTAGATAAAATCGCTGCACAAATCGATATTCAAGTTAGTCATTTTTCGCCGGCGAGCGTCAAAAATTGCTCCCCTGGGCCCTGTTGTATAAAGCTACAAATTACAAGCAGAAGTCTCTTTCTAACTCCTTTTGCTAGTAAGGGAGTTCTGGTTGAAATTTGTAACTTCGATGCCTTCGATGTCTTGCTTGCGTTTAAGCGTGCTCCCAGCCACTCGTTCCCCTTCCCCTATTGATCCCGGAACTAAGTATAACCCAAAAACCTTGCCATTGAAGTTGACGTCATACCACGTAGGCGCCAGCAGACGACAGGTGGGCCATGTTTACCAACCGATGACGCTTTTTGGCATCGGACCGAAGGCGCGGCGTGCTCTGACGTCTTTTAATGTCCAATTCGTAACAACGTAGATTCCGAAAATGAAAGCGTGCTATTTTTGCTCTAGTGTCCTCTGTGTTTAAACATAAGAAGTCTTGGAAAGGTCGCTGCTCATTGACTTGTTTGCCAGTCAGGTGGAAAAACGTGAGTGTGCTTAGTGGTTAGTGACCTTTAAAACGGAGAGGGCTTGCACAGTTTTCCGCGACTTGTTTGTCGCTCGGATGTCCCTTTCTATCTAGTCTGTAACGAACGATAGAGACGCACTGATCGACAAGCGAAAAAATACAACTCGTGCTAGCCGTACAGGGTACCACTTTATAAGAAACTTCGCATGCACCATCCCTTTTACTCGTCAATTAAGACTAGGTCAAGTGTAAGAGATAAACATAGCTTTAAACTTTAACTAGATTCCGGCATACTTTAAGAAAAACATTTATTATGCTGCAAGTTTCCGTTGTAAATCTAGGAACCATGTCTATCTGACAGTTACTTTTTCAAAATTTATCATCATAACTCATATAAGCTTCCACAAGCATAAGCTTTTACGGTACGAATGCGTAACTTTCACGAGAAACTGTAAAAAGCTAGCACGTAATAAAATGGGAGTAAAATTATGCCGATGGTTTACTGAAACAAATCAGCGGAAACGGTTTTTTATTTTGGTCAGTCGGTCGTTCTATCGTAACGCGGAAGGCGTTGGCGGAGTTTTAGGCCATGCCTATTTAATAAGTCGTAGTATAATTATTTTATTGGTGGTAAAAGGCCCAGTCATTTAATGGGTGACCAAAAAGTTGGACCATAGAAGCGCAAGCTTTAACCATACAAACAACGAAGACGAAAAAAGTATCATTAAAAATTGTATGGCAAATTTTCGTCGCACAACCGAAGTTTCGTAGAAAATTTAATTGCGTGAGTTAGCGTGGCCAACTTTTTGGTCCTTACCCTAATCCGATACGTAATAAATACAGAGAATATTGAAATGCAATTAAAATAGGATTAATCAACGCAAAGAAAAACAACTAAACTATCAAGATTAGCTGCAATAATAAAAACCAAATAGAAACATAGGTACATATATAGAAGTCGGACAACTATTAGATTCGTTGTTTTGCGGCGTTCAAATGTTTTTATCTCGGCATCTGCTACAGCGGGACTCACAAAGTGGTTTTCGTTTCGGTTGCAACGATGATAGATAATAGTTTTGAAAATTAGCGACCCGTTTGATCGTCTGATCGAGGGTAACCTGACTCTTACATAACATTGTTTGCAAAATTTTAATTTAGTAAAAAACACTACAGAGAAATGATCAAAATGAAACGAATACTTACTTGTCCTGATTTTAGCAGCTACTGAATAAGCTTTCAAATGAGACCGGAAAGTGCCCAGTGTTTTTGATTTACACAAGTCTTAAATAGTTTATAAATACAACGGCTTTGTTGGATGTGTTTGTACTTTCGCAGAAAGTCTTACTTAGCAATATTCCTATCAGTTATTTAAAGTAGTGATACAGTAGACGTGGACAAGGTTCTTAAATAAGGCAATGGTTCTGTGTTGATTCCTATAAAATAACAGCCTGTTAGTACACTCAAGTGCAATGAAAACAGGTCACGGCATGTGTAAATTGACGTACACCCTGACCTTTTCTTTGCTCTCGAGTTTATTAATGGTTTATATGTAAATAGGTACTTAAGTTACGTTTTTCTAGGTTGTTACGCCGAATGTATTAAGCACTGAGAAGCTATAAAATTTACGTTCGCCAGAGAGTGAACCCATTAACGAACTCATTATATCGCACTGTTTTCATCTCTAGAGCCATAAATTAGCACTTTGTTCACGCTATTTAGGGCAGTAAAACAGTGTAATTATGACCTAGTTGTTTGGTTACTCGTAATGAAAATCGTAGATGGGTAATAAATAACAAATTATATTTTTGTTCGCTTACTGTCGTCTCCCGGCGTCGCTGATACTGCGTCTTCCTTTTAAAAACGCTTTTCTTAAAGTCGCTATAGGGAGACTGTCTCTTCGTAAACCCCATCGCACTCGTTGACTTGGTTCACTCAGCATTATAACAATTAAACTATCTGATCCTATTTTTTAATAACATTTTAAAAGATTATAACTAAAAGTAGTGAGTTCAAATTGAGTTTAAGGTTAAAGATTTACAAGTAATGACACCTTCTTCACGTCCGCCTCACGAAATTACAGCCTTTTCATTGTCTTATCACAGTAACATATTTACACTGGAGATAGGCAAGAAAATAAGCAAATACTCTCGCTTACCTTGTGTATTAATTGCACATGTAAAATTGTAGATATCCGCTGAGTACGTGTAAATAAGATATCTATATTATGTTACCTATGTCACAAATAATTAAAAGGCCGTGAAAAAACTTTGCTGGCTTCATTTGAAGATAAAAGTGTTCACAAAACGGTATTTCAGTTGCTATAAGAGTAAATACAATCACAAAGCGGAAATATTTTACTATCATTTTGCTTACTTATGCCTGAAATATAAATATAGAGCGATTCTCACTCGTTCCGCAATCTGCGAAAGATAAAGGTGCTCTTGACCTCGTCGTTGCGAAGATCAATCACGTTTTTTTATAGGCTCTGAGGGAAATAGACTTATGTATAATATAATAAGGTGTCGAGTTCACCTGCTGCCTCAAAGGTTCATCTTGATCGTTCAATTGGTATACAAGCGGAAGAAAATATTAATTTTAATCTGCTTATAGATAGTCAATTTAGGCTTTATATTATAATGCAATGTTATTTAAACTACTGAAAATTTGGATTTACGCCTTTGAATGGTTTTAAATTTATCTCAAACCAATTCAATAAATGATTTGATAAATAATTATAAAATAATTAGTGCGGGTAATATGTTACATTTCATGTATAACTTATTTATAGAAGCGTAATTCAAATCAAATCATATACATTTATTAAATTAAATTTAGACATTTTTATTCCTAAGTTACTGATTAGGTACATTCATTTCTGCTAAGTAATGGGCATCAAATGAAATGAAATCAAAATGTTTATTTCCTTAATACAGTTTCTTAGGTACCTAGTACACATTATTATAAAAGATCAGTGTATTCAGCCTGCATGAAGGTGTGCAAATATTAATAAAATGTCAAGTTTTATTCAAAGATATAAATATAAAATAGAAAAACAGTATAAATAAAATTCGCTTATAATCAAATATTACGCTTGAGAAAATCCTTAACGCTGTAAAAGCACTTATCAAAATCCAGTGTGTCAACTTATTCCTAAACATATTTCCCTGGAGCAACCGTATTTCCTCAGTTAAGGCATTATAGACTTTAATGCACGTTAAATGCTTTTGTGTAGATGGCATTAAAGCAACGAGGTTTATACAACCCGTTCATAACATCCACTCTCGTTCGACGTTGCATGAGTTCACCCAGATTTTAAAGAGCATTGGTATGGACTTAACAAAGATACCTACATATCGTCGTCTTACTTACTCAAACTCATATCTGCATATTTTGTTTGCCGTTGGTAAACTTATTGCCTCTAAGTATTTCTGAACGAAAATGAAATTACCAACCGCAAAAAAAATATGCAGATATGAGTTTGAGTAAGTAAGACGACGATATTTCCCTTATACATATACGTATAAGCACGGTAATGGTAGGATGTTTAGTTGTTTAAATAATGGGATACTGCTTTCGTCAAACCAAGCCCTGCAAATGACCCTTACACATTCTTTTGTATTTTAAATACCCTGTCCACGTCCACAGAATTTCCCCACATGATAAGCCCATAACGAAGCACGGATGACACGTAGTCGTGTAAGGCCGTCAGCGCGGCCTGAACCGAGATATATCAGCACATCTTGGCTGAATTTGAGCCCAACCGTGTCCGCTCCGGACTAGACATGTGCGCCGACGGTCACAAGACCGGCGGCGGCGTCTGGTTAAAAAAAAATCGGCGGCGGCGGCGTCATCGGCGTGAAATCGGCGTGAGGTATAAAGTTTAAAAAAAAAGGCAGGAATAAGGGAAATATACGAGGGGTGATTGGAAAATTCGCGGCCTAAGTATGAAATCAAATCAAAAGGTTTTTTTTTTATTACGTAGTCCCCGTCGAGGTCTTTGCACTTGTTACATCTGGATTCCAAAGCCAATACACCACTTTTAAAGAAACTTTCCTCTAGGTCTTCAAAATAGGTGTCCACTTCAGCTTGGACCTCGTCGTTGGCCGAAAATTTCTTACCGCCCATGTGTTTTTTTAAGTTTGGAAATAGGTGAAAGTCCGAAGGTGCCAAATCGGGCGAATAAGGCGGGTGGGGCAATAATTCAAACCCACAGTTGTGAATTTCTGCCATCGATTTAAGTGACGTGTGCACACGTGCGTTGTCCTGGTGAAAGAGAACTTTTTTTGTCAACAATCCAGGTCTTTTTACTTTCAGTTCTTCTCGTAATCGCCGTAAAAGTTCGCAATAATAGTCGAGTTTATAGTGGTACCTTTCTGGAGATAGTCAACCATGATTACTCCCTTTGCGTCGCAGAAGACTGATGCCATGACTTTATTCGCCGACAAAATGGCTTTTGCCTTTTTGGGAGGCGGAGATCCAGCACGAACCCACTGCTTCGATTGCTGTTTAGTCTCGGGCGTGTAGTGGTGGACCCATGTCTCATCCATAGTAACATATCTGTCCAAAAAGTCTTAAGGGTCAGGTTCATACAGGTCTAGACAGTCGCGTGAAATTGTTAGTCGAGTGATTTTTTGTTCCACTGAAAAGAGCTTTGGACACCTTCGAAAAACCTAATTCGTTGACTATAATGTTTTGGGTGCTAGCTGACATCGTGGGCATCTCCTATGAAAGATCATAGGAGATGTCTACGATGTCAGCTATTTCTCTTACTTTTAACCGTCGGTCTTTCATTATCATGTCGCATATAATTGCCATATTATGTGGATTGGTCGCAGTGGTTGGCCTTCCGGGACGAGGGTCATCTGCGATACTAACTCGTCCCCGTTTAAATTCAGCTGCCCACTTTTTTACCATCGTATATGATGGACAGGATTGCCCCAATGTACACTGGATATCTTCATAAATTTGTTTTGGAGTCAATCCGTTTTTATGAAGATATTTAATTACGGCACGCTGCTCCAAATCGTCCATTATGAAAAATCTGTTTACACGTATTTTTAAATCAGACGTAAAATTTATATCAAATATTGTCTTCCTATTAAAATTTCGCGGGATGAAAACTGAGTAATGATTGTTCAAAATGGCGGCAGTTTTTTTTTTTAACGGCCACGAACTTTCCAATCAGCACTAAATAAGTTTAGAAAATACATTGCCGGTAGCCATCGATAGTTAGCATAGGTAGCATTACCTTATTGATCGCTCATCCACGGTTAAAAAAAAAATTGACTTGATAACAATAATTTAAAATCACGTTAGAAAATACTTCATCATTAAAAATAAAAACTTCATATGGGGAATAAACAATCTGTTGAGGAAGATTGGAGAATATTTTACGCCGACGGTTGAACCGGCGGCGGCGGCGTGAGGCAAATCATCGGCGGCGGCGGCGCGGCGGCGCGGCGCACATGTCTACTCCGGACACACTTCACTTATAAAGTCCACAGTCGCAGTCAAACGAGCAGACTTTTACTAGAGACTGAAAACCCTCTACGATTCCTCTTCAGGAGTTACTGGTGTCTATGGGCGGCCGTGATCATTTTTCATCAAGTGAAACGCTGGCTCGTCCTATCATTTCATCGCAAACGTTTCACAAATGATTCATTCCACAAACACAATTATCATTTGACAACCCGCGTTTTATTCCGAAACTGTAAATAATTCTGCATTTATTTCAGGACCATTGTGTAGAACCCTATAGGTTAGGTTAGTTTAGTTTTATACAAATCCTGAAATATTTGTAATAACAGAAAAAAAGCGGGTTGGCAAATGAATTGAAACGATGCATTTTTCAAAGATTTGTCGGCGAAAAGGCAGAGAACCTCGTTTACCTCCTAAAAAGTTCCATATGTATAGGTACTCACTGTCCCGGTAAGGCCGGAGTGGGCACGCGGAGGTGATGGGAGCGCCGCGGGTGCTCCGCGTCGCTCCCGTCGCTTCCCTCCTCGACGGCGCACGCCGACCCGCTCGCCGACCTGCGCAAGATTCTGTTTAAGGCGACGTGGAGGGTAGTGGTGGTAGGACCCAGGGTCCGTCCGGATCGCTACAACCATCTTATCCATTAACCAACCGCCAAGCAACAGTGTTCGCATTGTTGTGTTCCGGTGTAGGGATAAGACAACCGGTGAAATTACTAGCATAGAGGCATTTCATATTAGTCCTCAGGGTTCGCAACGCATTTGGGGTCTTAGGATTGCAGTCTTATGGTTATAGTCTTGAGAATTAAAATGTTTATGGGTCTCAGATTCCACTTACCACCAGGTGGCCTGAGTCATGAAAAAAAAACAAATTTACCTCGCTCATTAGGCCGACAAGTTAAGCTTTAATTCGCACGCCATCTAACGAGTAAGCTCAAAGCGATCAACCGCGTATTGCTATTTGTCAAACTTTCGCACGCCTTTACTGATAGATGGCGCTTGACTAGGTTAACACACACTTTTATGTGATTTCAAATTTCTATAACTACTATCTTACCTATAATGAGTAACAACCATTTTTTAAAACACGACCACATTCTACTACTTCTATGAATGCTCTAGTGTTCAAAATGTAGTTTGCAACAAGCGGGGCAAAATAGCACGGTTGTAAAAAAAATCTAGGTAGGTACACAAGTGTACTCAAGAAGATAAAGCTAAATGTATTGTATATACGGTGCAGTTAACAAAGATTCCAAGGCAACTCTAATGTCGAATAAACGCAATAAGTCAGAAGTCTTAAGTAGGTACTTTTTTAATGTTTCACTTTGACTTGATTCCAAAGTGGGCCAGGAATTGGATTAAAATACATCTTCTAAGGCGCGAATGACACAGAAGTAACGTATGACGAGGCTATGGCGCCGGGTCTCTCAACTTTTTGTATGAACAGGCGCCGGCGCTGCTTGAAAACTCGCTCATACAAAAAGTCGCGCCTACGCCGTATCCTCACCTTACGTTTCATGTGTAATTCATTAACCTCGTGAAGCCCACCTGACAACAAACAGGGACATTTTTGTAAGTGGAAATCTGAGTAAATAATAAATAGTAAATAATGTTCAATATCTTTTGCTCTTAAATGCCGATTTTAATTTTGAAACCAATAAAAATGAACTTTATTTTCATCAAGATATAGTTTACACTAAATTGTCTTGATTATGTACCTCTACCGGGTGTGGCCTGTAATAGGAGCAATAAATTGAGGGATCGTTTCAACACCACAAGTTTAACAACATTCATTCTACAACTTTTAAAAATAATTTATGTTTAACTAAATATTAATGAATTTAGATTTTCCAAGCAAGCAATGTATTGCGATAACTAAGAAGTTTGTAGGATGACAGTAGATGTCAACTAGACTATTGGATGGAGTACATTGAAAATGCTATTTAGTTTGTTCGAAAAAATCCTAAATAATAAACTTATTATTTTTTTTAATTGTAGAACAAATGTTGCTACGTTTATAGAGTAGAAACGATCCCTCAATTTATTGCTCCTATTACAGGCCACACCCGGTATAGTACACAGGTCTCACGAGGTTAAGCCTACCTTCAAAACTACACACCCGAGACTAATTAAGTAACAAAATACTCGTTCTAATCACACAAAATTAAATGACTCATTTAGATCGGTCAGTATGGGAAAGTCTGAAGCTATAAGACATACGAAGATCTGTTCTTAAGAACCATGTACCATTTTAGTAACAAAAAACCGGGCAAGAGCATGTCGGACCATGCTCAGTGTAGGGTTCCGAAGCCGTTAAGTACTACAAATATAAAAATGAACAAGTAATAACTAATTTTCTATTTAAAGACAATTGGTGCCGTCTTGGACGATTTTAGTAGGCATAAACACTTTAATCGCCTATCTCAAGAACCAATGATGTCTACTTAGTCGTGATAGTTTTCCTTTCACATTGGTTAAAATGTTCTTTCATTTAAGATTTTTTTCAGATTTTTAGTATTTGTAGTTTTGGCTATAGGGGGGGGGGGGGACGACACTTGAGTCTAACTAAAATTAGCGCCTTAAAGCTTAATATTTCATAAACGGATTAATGTGTACACAAACCCATAATATTTTTGAAAGACCTATCCAACGATAGGGTAGACGAGAAAAAAAAATGCATATACTTTTTATTATACCACTTTGTTAACGTAACTAATATGCATATTCATGCCAAATTGCAGCTTTCTAGTACTAATAGTCTTTGCGCTAGGCTGCGGACGGACGGACATGGCGAAACTATAAGGGTTCCTAGTTTACTACGGAACCCTAAAAACTGCATTTATAAAAAAACAAGTACTCAATCGGGAATCGAACCCGGTACTTTTGAAAAATAAAACTAACACTATTCCTATTTAGATATCGATTGTGTAGGTCCCAAGCAGCAAATGTTAGTATGAAACATGATGTCTAAAGTTATTCCATATCCTTCAATTTATTTTAGTAGGTGTTCAAAATTACTACTATTTTTTCAATACAACATTCAACTCGTTTAGGATATGAAAACAATGCGTTCTATTAATTTTAACCATCATGTTTTATAGTAACATTTGCAGTTTAAGACCTACATAATCGATATCTGAATAGAAATACTGTTAGTTATATTTTTCAAAACGTTCGGGTTTGATTCCCGAGCTGAGTACAGGTTTTTTTTAATGAATGTATGCTGTTTTTCTTGTTATTAAAATTGATGCATGGTTCCTAGAAACAGATTATCGTATGTCTTATAGTTTCAGATCTTCACATGCTGACCGATTTAAATGAGCCACCCTGTATACCAGGAGCTAACCCCGTGGCCGCTAACTTTGTAGGTTACTAACTACCGCGTCAACGAACGAAACCATCCACGTAATCAGCTTACCTGAGATATCACGGGGCATCTATACGAAAGTGATGTAGTAAAATAATTATCGACAGAAAAATATTTTGATGTTACTGCTAAAATCTAAATGTTATGCAACATAAATGAATATTACTCATTTTCTCCTCATTATTAAATAAAAAAAGAAACAAATTAAAATGTGTAATTTATATGTTTATTTTAAAATAGTTTTCATGATATACATTCAATATTTTTTAACACAGTTGCTCAAAAAGTGGTACTTTTCGTAGCTGTATATCGTGCGGAAAGTTGGATATTACGCACTAGTGCGTTATAGTTTTCCACTTTTTTCAATATAATTTTTTTTCAACTTCCAAGCCGTGCGCCCAACCAAAATGGCTGAATCTGAATTAGTATTACGAATGATTAGATAGTTGCGTATTAAGGTGAATTCACATTACACCATGCCGAAACCGGGCCCAGCCCAGTACGGCGTAATGTGAATCCACCTTTATGCATTACCGCTGGTTAAAAGAGAATTATACTTTTAGATTTTTAAATATAGGTAATTAAATTACTGTGTTTTTTTTTTTTATTTGGCTGAATGGTAACAACCGTTGCCATTTCATAAAGTCTGTGTCAATTAAAAGTAAAATTGTCTGTTGTAATAGTTTTATTTACTGATTTATTTTGTTTCATTGATATTTTTATGCAAATGTATTAAAAACGTCGTTTGATACACGTGCGGAACTGTCATTTCAACTCGTCCCGAGTCTTGTCCCTCGCTTGCAGCTCGTGCCAAGATACTTCGGGACTCGTGTAAAATGACATACTTTCCGCACTTGTATCAAAATGTACTATTTTCCATATTCGATGGTATTAATGATTGCCGTCTAGATGAAAATATCCACTTTAAACTGCTAAGCGTTGTATCAACGACCACAACGGGGCATTCTTTAAATATTTATAATGACTCAAAGCCAATTTTTCATTTATGTTGGTTGTTGAAATTTCCTCACCTTTTATAACACTGTTTACTTTTTTCATGGTTTCATAAACAGTATTTAATTACATCGACATTTTTTTTATCGATATCAAATCCCTAAAACTTGCCCTGAGTTATCCCAGGTATGAATCAGTAGTAAAAGTGCAGTCGATAATCAGCAGTTACGGCGCGAGTATTTACAGCCTATTTCCTCCGCGATGACCTATTTTACGGCGAGTTTCCAGGGTCTTTTATATGTTTTATGTTCACTAGACTAGTAAAGATGTCAAGCTACCCTTAAGAGCATAAACGGTTGCCTGACTGACTTATATAAGTTACATGCCTACTTATTTGATGTTCTTAATGTCGTCAAGACGTTAACTTGATGTTTTTATACTTACTATAAATATTACTTGGTTAGGGAGCGACCACACCTGAATTGAAGCCATTTTTTTTCATGTTAAGTAGATGGCACACGAGCACTCAGACCACCTGATGGTAAGTGGGGTCTGAGACCCATAGACATTTGAACTCTCAAGACTATAATCCTAAGACCTCAAATGCGTTGCCAACCCTGAGGATTACGATGGAATGCCTCTATGCTAGTAATTTAACCGGTTGTTTTATCCTCACACCGGAACATGACCCATTCTTTTGGTTACTCAAGGTCACTGTATTTTACGCGTTGGTGGGTGTTTCCCAAAAAAGTATCTATAGTTAAGGACAAAGATTAAAAACGTTAATTTTTGCATTACGTCACGAAAATTAGTCATATAAATATATATACTGGTCTCATAAGCCAATACGCGGTATTTCAAATTAAATAAGCATAGCAGATACAAACCTCACCTGTCAGAAATATAATATGGTTGAACTTGCTACAGGAATTTTGTCTGAAATGCCACTATTTCTCAGTAATAGTTAATTTAGGTGACGTAATGGAAAAGTTACCGTTATTAATTTTAGTCCTTTACTTTAGGTACTTTTTTTTGGAAAACGCCCAGGCGTGGCCGATCCCTTTAGCTGCAATTTATAGACCATCGATTTATTTTTTATGGCATGAAGGGGAACGAGCACACATGCTACTTGATGGTAAGTGGGATATGTGACCCAAAGACATTCGCATTCAAAAAGCTACAATCTAAAGATTGCAATCCTAAGACCGCAAATGCGTTGCCAACCCTGAAGACTAAGATGGAATGCTCTATCCTAATTAATTCATCGGTTGTCTTATCTCCAGACCACAACACAACAATCCAAATACTTGGCAGTAGGTTACAGGATTGTCACAATTATCACTCACTGTCAAATGAATAAGGTCTAAGTCAACTTTAACAATATGGTCTAAAACAAAGTATCATAAAGTCAAGCATGTTTATGATTAACACCCAGTTGGTTAAGCATTTATTAGCACTAGATAATGTTCCCATTAAGTAAGGGGTAAGGTAAGGTGACATTAAATTTAACAAATGTTTGTGCAACTGGGCATACGAGTAAGTAGTAGTACCCACCTACATGTATTAATTACAAGTTTTAAAGGTAGAACGACAATCAAACAATATTTTTACTTTATATCTTAACCCCCTTACTAATAAACGTGGAATAAGCTTGGAATAGTTATATCATGCTTTGTCCTTATTAATTTGTCGAATTCAAATGTCGCAATGACAGATAAGGACAAAGCATGGCATAACTATTCCAAGCTTATTCCACGTTTATTAGTAAGGGGGTAAATATTTAGATACGAGAAGGTGTATCTGTAACTACTTACAACGCATGCTAATAAATATCAATCAATTAAGCAGCAGCGCATAATATACAAGCAGGCAGCATGTACGCAGTCACCCGCAAAGTAAGTGACATATAATTTAGGCACGCAAAATTAAACAACGAAGAAAAGCAATAATTGTATATCAATAATATAATATAGTTTTGTTTTGTAGCATAAAATCTCTCATTACATTACACAATATATAAACTACTTGAAATAATTAATAGTATCCGTTTTCTATGGAAAGGTAAGGGGTTTACTTACAAAATAAATAACAATCGCAAACTCGTCACATAGCATCTTGAAACTGATTTATTTACTCGGTCTCGTTTGCGTGACCATCCTGTATTAAACAAATATCCGGGGACAAAGTCACATAAATTGACCCAGTCCCAAACTAAAAGTACAATGTACTAGGCTTGTACAATGAGCATAAACGGATAAACTTACTTAAACATCCAAAACTCAGGAACAAATACTCGCGCTCATCCCACAATTATCTGCTCTTAATCTACCCGCACTCGTAGCGGAACCTTCCCTAAAGGGATTAGACGTCCGGTTTGCTATAGCCCAGGATTTGTGACAACTATTAAATTAAATAGAGCAAGGTCACCCTTGACTACGAGTCCTTATTGATCTGACAGAGATCGAAACAACGTCATGCTCGGGATAAGTCCACCACTAATTTATTATGGATTGAAAAAACATGTATTATTTAAGTATGTTTATCGTTGTCTAGCACCCACAGTACAAGCCTAGAGCTTAGTTTGGGACTAGGTCAATTTGTGTGAGATTGTTCTGTGATATTTATATATTATTTATTTATTTAGAAAGGATGTATGAAAGTAGAGTTACGAAAGAGGTATGGCGAGCGAGAGTGAGTGAAGATGTCGGTAGAGGACGCCCTAGACGCACATACAGTGATCAAATTCGCGATGTATTGAATCAGGGCCAAATCAAAAGCACCCGAAATCGACGTATGTGCATGAAGAGGTTGATGAGTACAGGAAGCGAAAGTTGTATGTTTAGGCTGGTGCCCCCGGTATTCCATAGTCTCTGCCTACCACATTGGGAAAATGAGTAATTTATAATGATATACTTATATATAACTGATCTAGCTTTTGTTTTGTCTGCGACTCCCTCCGCATAGTAGTCGTTTATCGCTATTTTTTCAGGAAATATCCTATTCTCCGGGGTAGAAAGTGCCTTATGCCCGTCACCGCTCTACAAAATATTTATATCTGTACGAAATGTAAGAAGTTAAAGTTTAAAGTAGGAACAATTAAACGATCATAACATAATTTAGTTTCCCACAAGTCAAAAACTGAAATGATACTTGTAAATAGACAGTATTCATTCTTAGCCATATATTGGGTGGAAAGTATAAAACGAGGTATCATGGCCAAGGGCAAACCTCTTCGCAGGCACTTTTGAAAATAATTTTCAAATTAAAATAAATCTTCTCTGTAAGTCGAAATGTCTTTTAGTGTACTTTATGTTTCTTTGATGTTAATTGTTGGTAAGAATTGACGAATAAACTATTCCATTCTTCACCTACATGGGAAATTAAATCCCCATTGCTGGATCTTCCCCAAGGATCTTCACGACAGTCAGATTAAGAGAATCAACCTCCTATACTCCATTTCTTCACTAAACAACTGATTACTTACTACTTCGACGCAGCTCAACTACACGAGCACACACATCACACACACATCATCTACATGAGACACGGTATAAACTTTTATTTTGAACGCACTGACACGGGTAAACCAGTTATTAAATACGGCTCTACTTTGAAATCCGTAATTGGAACTCGCATCAAAGGCGAAAGGGATAGCAATAGACAAAGTTCGAATTACGGATTCCAAAGTAGGTCCGTAAAACTGTAAATGTACTTGTGTTCGATTACCTTGTGAAACGTGTGATTGAAATTGAAACCAAATAAAAATAATTTAAAACTTAATTTACATAAGTTGAAAATAACTTGGACAGAAGCAGAACGAGAAGGTTGAAATGAACAAAAATTGTTACTTACATGGAGATTTCCTGTAGAATACTAATTTTCAAATACACGGATTATGAATTACGGAAGGTGTAGTGAGATGGTTAAAAAAAACAAAGTCAAAAGCAATCCAATAAAGAAATATTTGTGACTTATTATTATTTTTTCCCTACATTTTATAACACGTCATGGACTGTAACTAACTGTGGCAGTAGTGATACTAATGATATTCCACTATCACTAGTATCACCACTGCAAAGTAACTGTGTAATATTTAATGCATAAAATAGTAGTAAACATCATACTAAACACTGCGAGACTTATCGTAAATAATTTACGACTTAACCTTAGAAACCGCAATCGTGGTACAATCTTTAAATTGTATCGTCGATTGAAATACATGGTGTAAAAAACCGACTTCAAATAAACACGGCGTAGGTATCCCAAAATCAAATTATCAAATTTACTTAGTCCTTTGTTAAAAATTACATATAATTTGAGCTCCTAATGCCTTTACACTCCTTGAGGATAAAAACACGTTATAAAAGCTTCATATCCTGAAGAAAAATATTATTATTTAAAAAAATACAACTTTTTGTTTTTTCTTATGTTGTTCTTTTGCAAGGCGTAAAAAACTGTAAAAGCCCGTGGTAGATATAGGGCCATAAGAGAATAAACGCCGAGCCGGTCTTGATAGAATATCCGGGTTATGTCGACTTTCTGGGATATGTATGTTTTCACCTCTCATGTTCTAAAATGATTCATAAAAAACCATATATAGGCGGACTAGAGTGATATATTTAGAATCTAGGGATTAAAGTACTTTTTCTTTTTGATTTTCTTGGAAAGCCACAAACAGTCAGCTACATGTTGGTCATTTTGTCAGAGAGGGATGACCTCCACCAGGAGGTGATTGTGTATGATCGTGAAGCCCATGTTGGGCCAACCTGCCTCCAGCGCCCTCTCCAACGAAATAACAACATGTAGCTGGCTCTTTGTGCCGCACTTTCGCCTCAGTTTTGGAAACGTTGTCTATGTTCAAAAACCACCGTGTAGTTGTCTCTTTCTTCTTTTTAGTGACAGATAGAAAGCAATAAAGATAGCGTTGTAAATTTATTCATTTGTCTGTCTTTCGCAATCGAGGTGATTAGTAAAGTGGCTTTAAACAAAAATCCATAATGAAACTTGAAACGGAGCCAGCAGCTCAACATCTCATGTATCATGACCTATTTCAGTCCCTTGATAAACAATATGCTATTACTAGCAGAGAATAGATAATGTGATCATATTACAGGGCCCGTATTATGGTCTCCTTTATCGCGGTGGATAAAGCAGCCGTCACTCTCCTACATACTCTCTGGTCAGAAAGTGACAGATGTTTTGTCACCGTTTATCCACCTCGATAAACACGACCGTAATAGGCCCAGATGATAGACAAAAGTGTTATTTTATTAAGCACAAACTAGCCTCATACGTGCTCATTTGTACACAGTGCATATTAACAATACATGCACATTTTTAATTTAGTACCTTGGCATTTTAAACCCTCAAAAAGCTGCAAGCTGCAACTAAGCCGCGGTATTTATGTTAGTAAGAAACTGCATACTCCCCATGCCGATACCTAGAAACAAAAGGCGATGAACTACCTACTATTTCAACTAGGACGTAATACAGGCCATACTATATAAGTCGGTAAAACAAACATCTACGACATACTAAATATAGTCCTCTTACAAAAAGAAAGCGCCTCGGCAATTCCCTGGTATCTTCGGTAATACTAAGTATTAAATTTCTAGTTTTAGTCTACGACAAGGCTTGATGTGCCGGCTGTACACACTCGCCGAGAGCCTCTCGTGGAGACTCTCGGGCTAAATCCGAACGCGCCTGGGACATGGCAAGCCGACACGAGAACGAGCGAGACAAGACTAGAGGAGTAGCTACACACTCGCTCTAGGCCGGTTTCGGGGTGTCTCGAGGAGTGTGTACACACGGCAAGAGTGCGCATATGACTGCGTCATTTTGTTCGGAATTGGAGTGCTATTAGAAGATAATATAATATCAAAGCGCTTTGTTTATGTTGGATAGGAGTACTGTTTAGTCATTCTCTTAGACAACTTCTTCATTGATTTCGTATTCGTATGTGATCTCGCCGGCGGCGAGTTTAACTTGCCAGTGACTCTTGACCGGTTGCCCGAGTAGCTCCGCGTAGAGATGAGAGACCAATTAAGGGTGAAAGCTTCTACGAGAATGACAGCACGACAATTAAAATAGTATAAAAAAAACATGTCTAATATGGATTTACAACGTTACATTTAGCAATTGATTCCTATTGGTAATTATGACTAGATTATACACTTCGCTCTCGGTTATATTTTTTCATAATGGTACGCCATGTATTCCATTGAAACTCCATCTACCTACATCTTAGGTATTATAAATAGGTGCCAATATTGAACAAAATGGTCATACTTAATCTTTATTTAAATAACAAATTCTAAATACAGGTACGCTTTGAAACATTCGATCAAAACGTAGGAGGGTTTTACCGAATAATTAATGATTTGACGAATATGATGGAAGTGTTTATTATCCATCACTTATTCAAGCCAAAATTTAGTTCATCGTTTGAATATTGACTCCACTTCTATTAACTAGGTAAAACAAACACTAGATACTTTTTGTTAGGATTGATATAAAAAAACTCTAATAATTATTTCTGTGTTTAAAACAAAGCAATTTTCTTAATGCGGTATGCAGCAACAAGTTCATCTACATTTGTAAAAACGAATTACAATTTCCATATAGGTAGGTAATAATATGTCTAGTTACATTAGAAATGTAACGACGAATGACGAATGTAGACGAATCAATGAACTAACTTTCGGCCTCGGTATTTATTATTTATTTTAAATCTACGCTTGTTAGGAAACTTTTTAACTTTCTACTACATAATTTTCCTTGTCTCTAAAAATAACCAAAAACGTAAAATGAATCACAAACTGAGTCACTTACCTAAATATTCTCTTCAATCGACTAATGACGTGTTATTTTATGAACACTTTTTCCACTCAAACAGTTTTTGTCTCTACTTGCTTGCGTTTTTCTCATTATTACGCTAAAACTAAAATCACTAACGCACGTTATCGTCTCATTGTATTTTAGTATTAACGCACGGTATATAGATTTCACTGGAAGCACCAATTGAGCTGAATCTAAAGACGATTAATCGAGTAGATTAGTGAAATTGGGTTACTTTAATATACTTAGAATTATTAACTAAATTGTTCCTGAGTTATCTAAATCGGAATAGGAAATTTTAGGGGTTGGTAACGTTTCCGGATGGTTTTCCGGATGGTTTGTGTTTACATTTAAGCCGCTAGTTTAGCTGTCACGTTAACAGAGTAGAACCCATCTATCAGCAAAAAATGTTTCACGAAATCGTATTGTTTAGGAAAGAGATTCTGTTGCTCAGCTGATTATGGCTTATGACAGTTGAACATAACTTTTTTTTAGTAACTTCAAAACCTTAACTGATAACTTTTAAACTGACGCGCCAAGGAATCACCCTGTACCTACCTCCCAACCCAACCCAACAAAGCTCCGAAAGTTAAATTTTAACTTAGTTTTATGAATTTAAGCATAGTTTTGTAATACATATTCTGGGTAAGCTCGCCCCATCGTCGGACTTATTTTGGGGCCCTGGCCAAGATGCAAACGCTCCTAACGTTATTCTTTTCTATCGCTCAAAATGTATGGGATGACATTCTAGTGCGTTACGATAAACCACGTGGTCAACTCAACTGTCATTCCAGAAAAACGTAAGGAGCGTTTGCATCTTGGCTAGTTTCTCTGGCTCTTTGTCATTGACTATAGTATTATAATAATTTTAAAATATTACAATTACATAACTGCAAAATCTATAATATCATAGCCTACGCCGTCGTTGTTACAACCATGGAAATGATAGCCATTATCTAGGTGTGAAAGGAAAGTAGCTCAAGGTTCACCGTAAAGTTGACCTGTTTAACGGAGGGTAGGGCTCAAGTTACTGGGAATAACGGAATGAAAACGTAAATAGACCAACCGTCATCATTAGAAAGAATTTCTGTGTAGTTGTAAACTTTAATGGACATTAGTTTATTTAGAAAAAAAAAACTTAGGTATTAATTAGGAGTTCAACATTCAGACATTACGTAACCATTTTTATTCTTTTTCAAATGTGTTTAAGATTTTTTTACACAGTTTCTTAGTTATATTAGTCAAAGATTAGAGAAATACTACATGTTATCGATGAGCCGACACTAGCCAAGAATGTACATTGGGTACTTATAAAGAAAAGCTTCGCAAACTTTACGTACCTACCTGACGCTATTATAAGTATTTTCAATGTATTGCTTTAGTTTTTTTTTTACTTTTGTTTACGTTGTACCCGACTACAGGATGTCTTGTCAAATTTGAACATAAACCAATATACTCGATTCCTTATTGCAATATTACGGCACTCGTAAATGAGTTTACCTTGATATTGAAGTTTACTGCCGAGAATGGCGGTTGCGTGGTATGGAGTAAGTAACTACGTTCGCATTCCGGCTGTTTTATAATTACTTACAAGGAAGTGTTATTATAGGAAAATACTAAACGTTTCATTCATGCCGTAAACCGTGGTGACACGACTAAACTTGGTAACTTGTCTGTGGTTATTAACTCGCTAATAAACGCAACTTGTTTAGATGTGAAGCGTAGAGTTGACCAACAATTAAAATGACGTTTTTTTTTATTTATATGGAATAGGAGGCAAACGAGCAGACAGATCGCCTGATGGTAAGCGAGTATTGTCACCCATATAGACACCTGCAGCACCAGAGGAGTTACAGGTACGTTGCCGGCCTTTTAAATGAGAGTACGCTCTTTTCTTGAAGGTTTGAACGTTTTATTAAGGGACATCATTAATAGGTAATTTACGTTACATTTGACAATGTTACCAATTATGGGACCTAAATAGATAAATTAAGGTTGGAATTAAAAAAAAATATAGGTAGAAAAAAAGGAAAAATAATCATATACTCCTTACCTCCCGTCGTAAGAGGCGACTAAGGGAATAAGATGGGCTTGCAACTTGACACTTTTTCACTTAGTGAACTTCTTGGCCTGACTGCAATAGTATGTGGTTACAGAATTATAAATAAGTCTTATTAGAGTTGTAGGTATTTCGGTAGCTCTGCCTACCCCTCTCTGGGCATGAAGGCGCGATGTTATGTTCATACCCCCCCTGTAATACTGGACTGCTCCTGCTGTATTGTGATCAGGAGTGGCACAGGACCTAAATCTCTGCTTCTTAGATCTTCATAAAGGCACAAGCGTTAAGCGACCTTACCCCAGACGTTACAATCCCATCACAATTTGATGAGATGTTTTTTAGGGTTCCGTACCTCAAAAGGAAAAAACGAAGCCCTTATAGGATCACTCTGTTGTCCGTCCGTCCGTCTGTCTGTCAAGACCCTTTATCTCGGGAATGCGGGGACATACAGAGTTGACATTAAAACCATATTCTTAGGCCTACATTCTCTTGAAGCTGTAAAAAAATCAAACTTAAACAAACGTAAAAAAAGATACGGCCGTTTATGCCACAAAAAATGTATATTTCGACACTCTGAAGGGAATCAAAATTGATAGGGTACCTATTCCCGTAGACATAGATAGAATCCTGAAATTTGGCAAGAAGGAAAGTCTCCACGAGTAAAGGAAAAAAAGCAAAAATCGTTAACTAATTGTTTCATCACAAAAAAAACTTGCGATTGCGAACTTATTGGTAAACTAATCACGAACTATGTCGATATAATTATGGAGACAACAGTTTTCAACGGCAAATTCAAGTATGTCCCTCAATACAATTTTAAGTTCTTATAAGTTTGTTCGGTACCTACCCTCGGTGCGCAAGTTCGACTCGCACTTGACGGGCTTTTTTTCTTAACAATGTGTGTTTGTTTAGTAAGTATAAACTAAATATGACAGGTTATTTTTTTATAATTTTGGAATCATTCCTATTTTTTAATTTTTTATTCATTCTTTATTAATGACCCATATTTACCCACAAAATTGGTTCCATGAAAAGCCATGAGGAAAATACCTTACAAAGATCTTGTTACTAAGTTACCTATTGTACCTATTAAAAATGCGCACGCAGGAATTTGCACATTGGTTAACCACAACACCCTTGACACTAATCTAAATATCATATTCCGAGTTTCATTTTACTGAATTTAATATCCACCTAATCGAGATCAATTTTACACTTCACCTTTATGTATTTAAAAAAACAGCTGTCTTATTATTTCGACAGAAAAATCGCTACAGGAAAAATAATATACACAGCTGCTTGACTTTACCGAAATGATCACTTAAATTTTAGTATGAGCACTTATTGCATGTATTTAAGGGCTTTTTTTCTTTATCCACTTGTACATCACATTACACTTAACAAAATTCCGCGTACACAACAAGATTCACATACACACTGTCCCTAACAAACCATCGAGCTGTCATCTGGGCTGTAACGCTATCACAACAGAAATAACACCCTGTACTCTAGGTAATAATAATCTAACTCGCTTGAACGCCGCTTCAGCCTAGGGAAACATGCGCAGTGGTGCATTGCGCATAATATTGATTGCAATTACACGAATGACAGAAAAAGTGGCGGCAATTTGATTTTGGATTCAACATACCTTTACATAAAATTATCCAAGTTCGCGAGCAAGACTAAGCGTGGCATCATTGCATTTTGATCATATTTAACTACATAATGTATTTATTAGTCCATGCAGGCTTCTAAAGAAGCCTATTGGATAAGTCCAATACCAGCCTATGAAAGTCCGTATAAGGCTTCAATTACATCACAAATTGAAGAGAAGTGGTTGCTCATAACATGTGATGTGATATTATGTTGCCTTACAGATTAGAGTGAGTGCTTTTCTTAGGGTTGCTTTTTCAAAGGGTGTCAAATGGGACACTGTCTGTATGTCCGACCGTCCTAGCTTTAAAGAGCTGTATCTTTTGAACAGTAAGAGATAGCGGATTGATTTATTTTCCAAAATATGTGTTATTAAGGCAGACTTAAGAATAAAAAAAGAAGTTAAAAATTAAAAGGGCACCCATACAAGATTTATTTTCTCAACGATTTTTTTTTGTTAAATCATTAAAACGGTAAAACATACAAGCGTCAAATCAGGTATGGTTTTAGTACAAACCGTAAAGAAAAACCATAAATACAAAAAAAAAAGTCATGTTTGAGATGGGCTCGCACTGATTCGATTCGAAATCGAATTCAAAATGGAATCTAATAAGAGTCCGAGTCGCACTTGGCCGGTTTTCTATATATTAATCATTTAAATTTTATAAATCTATATATTATAAGTATCTACAGGTTGTTTCACACTATAATGCAAAAAATAAGCAACAGAACAAAAAGCAACATCTTTTGTTTAAAGAAATGCATCGAGTAACAATATAACTCCACAGTAAATTCGACTTTCGCCCTCTGTTTGTGCCACGGAATAGAAAGAACTATTCTATGGTTTGTGCCATTGCCCGTGTTGCAGTGAAAAGTAAAATTGACTTACGAGATGAAGAGCGCAGGCCGGGCGGTTGGGCCCGCGCCAAACGCCTGCAGCGACCGCCGCGGGGACACAGCCGGGAACGAGAGGTAGTCCAACTCTGGGTCTAAAAGGAAATGTTATTTTCAGTGCCAAGAACAAACTTAATATATCAGATTTATAGCCAGCAGACTGCAGACTTTCCATTGGACGATTGTGTGGTCCTTATCCATTTTTATGAAGTTTTTGGGGTCAATACACAATTGGCATAAGGTAACAACACCAATGTTCGACACTTTTAGCTGACATGCACCAATAATCGACAGAAGCTTTTAATTCTAAGATCATAGGGTTATAAATTGATTGTTGCGAAACAAATAAGAGTCAGTGTCGAACATTGGTCCTTTGTCAAGTACTGGTGTCTTTACCTTACGATTTAGTCCGCAGTCTGAAGGGGCACCTTTTATATCGCTGATTAGAAGGCTTAACACGCGTTCACATTGGGCTAACTGTAAGTAGGAATTTTCCACCACTAGATATCGATTATCGCTTTTCCCGCGGGCACTTAATTTTCCGTTATTAAAGTGTCATCTTATTTGGTTATTTAGGACTTGACCATAGTGTGCCAAAATTCATTCAAATCGATAGAAAGACTATATATAGAGCATAGCCCGGCCCGACCTGAGAGGTTTGGACGGCATAGCTCACTCCCTCAATAAAATCCAAAATCCATCCATGTACGTCATAAATACGTTTGAAAATCAGTGATCCCATATTATTACTATACAACGAATAGTCTTAGCAAGAGCACGAGATCTCAAAAGCAGCTTTTAAGCAAACTAAACACAGACGATTTATGAATTTCCTAAAAACAAAATATATGACGTTTCTACGATGCAACCATATGCATATTACTTTGCCCTTTCGGTTCAACGGTTTAGCTTTCGTTACTTTGTCGTGTAGTTACTTAATCTTAACTAAGAACATAGTTAAGATCACGTATAGTTATTTATTTATTTAATCTTTATCGCACAAAAACAAGTACAAATGGCGGACCTAGTGCCTAATGGCATTCTCTACCAGTCGACTAAATAACCAATGGGAAATTTACATTACTCAGTTATGTTAGACTTATGCCCGCGACTTCGGCGAGAGATTGTTTTTCCATCTTTTTAGGAACTTTCAGGACAGAGAAAGTTGTTAATTACATAAGTTGGCCAAGTTAGTGGTCTCCTAATTTTGACACAACTTTCTATGAAATAAAAACTTGCAAACTCATCACATCCATACTTATATTATAAATGTCTATCTGTTACTGTTAAACTGCTGAAATGAATTTTGGGAAGCACTGGTAGACTCTCACGTGCATAAGTGCCCGTGCGCCTAGTTACTGAATAAACATCATTTTTTACTCAAATGCAACCCCGAGGAAGGACATGGGGTACTTTTTACCAGCGATAAACGACTTCTAGGCAGACTGAGTCGCCTAGCTATGGGATACTATGGTAGAGCGAGAAGAGCTTTATGGCTCCAGTGACAAACTTTGAGTAGTTGGTACCATATACCATTACGCACTTTAATTGAGCGACCACATAGAACCCCGTCGAAGAAAACCTATAGTTAATTTCGACGGTAATTTCCGTTAGCGACAGGTTCTTTAGTTTAGTTGTTTATCAATTGGCCGTGGCCGTACGTAGAGTAGAAGTACCGTTTATGGCGACTGTAAAGGAAATGGGCAAATTTTTATGGAACTATATCTGTGAGTGGCCAAATATAATTTAAATATCAGATGATGTAGTTAGTCCTACTGTTACTTTCATTACCGTGACTTACTTGTAACCCGAATAAAAGACATTTTCGAGACAGGTATAGATCTAGCGCTTTCGTTTTAAGGCTACTTCTATGCCTTAGTTCTTATTCTATGATAAGAATTCAACAATATGTAGGTTACATTTGTTGTTAAGTTGTCATAGACTTTGACGTCACGCGCCAAGCACGCCAAGTATGAAACTAAAAAAAAAATTACTACATTTTACATTTTTGGTGCTAAATATTATTTAACAGTAATAAAATGATATAAGCTATCATAAAAAAATATAAAATAATCCGTGCATAGGTATTCCCTATTTGCACTTTCTCCTTTAACAGCCGGTTCCTAATTCAAACCGCGGATAGATTAGGTTATTTTGAGTCAAAATTTGACACACTTTGTGCGTGGCAACTGTCAAATTGTGAATTTGAATATACGAACGGATTCCGGTAACCTTCGGGGAGGGAAGATGGCCGATTGAAAAATGCCCGGCTTTTATTTTTGATTTATTCTGTTTACAGATTTACTCTATTCACTTGACATTGGCGAAATCACTGTGTGGACCGCCATAAAGAAGAAGAAGAAGAATATAGGAACCGGACATATGTCATTAAATAAAGTCTTAATGTGGAAAAAATATTTTAAAAGAATTATGAAACTTGAACACTTATATAAAAATCTTAATGATTTGAAAATAAAGGGGTCGTAAAAGGTACTTCTACCCTAACTTGTACAAGGTCTCGCCTTTTGTTCAAAGAATAACATCATTGACTCGTGTTAAGGTGGATCCAAGACTAATCGCAATCGTGTCGTGTCCAGAATAGAAATGGCTTTATTGTATTGTAAGCGTTGATCCATTGACGGCTTTTGAATATAACATACTCGTATAATTATACTTACTTAATTATAGTGAACACGACCGTCACGAACTTGGCCACTTGATTGTACGTTGTACCTAAGTCTCGAGGTTGCAAATGCATTGCCAGCGGGAGTTAAGGGTTTATTTGCACTGGCGAAAAAAAAAGGATGTCAGTTAACAAGGAGAAACTGCCCCATTGTTGACGTTGGCACCCTACCAATTATTACTATAGTTACCTTATTTCAAGTTGGTCAGTAGTTCCCAAGAACTGGTATTTTGGAGGGTCTCCCTCGGAATCCCTAACGTTTGTCCTAACGCATCATTTCTCCTAATTATCATTTGTGCTAAATTGGTGTACAGTAATCCGACAACTATTTATGTTTTCAAAAAAATCCTCGTTAGGTATACAACAACAATAAATTATTTGAAATTACAAGTGTGTATCTAATTTACAACAAACTAGCTGTTTCCCGCGAATCCATCCGCGTAGAAGTCGTTTACCGCTATTCTCTCAGGAACCAATTTTTGTTGTGATAAAAAGTACCTACCCTATGTCCTTCCCCGGGACTCAAACTATCTACATACCAAATTTCATCTAAATTGGTTCAGCGGTTTATCCGTGAAAGCGAAACACACAGCCAGACAGAGTTACTTTCACTGGATACACAATACTTGCCATTGTCGACGATAGAGCAGAGTCCCGCGTCGGACACGGAGCGCCCCCGGGACCGGAGCGCAGGCCTATCCCTTCGGAAGTAAGCCCAGTGGCGTGCCACCGACGCCCGGAGGAGCTGGTTAAATCTAGATATAAACACCATGCCGTTACAATCTACTAATTCTCAAAAATCTAAAATCTATGGTTATTTTAACTACTTAGGCCTAATAAATACCTATTTAAATTAAAATCTGGTCAATTGCGAGCCGGACTAGGCCGGTAAATAGTCACCTTTAGGGAAAATGTGATCTGGGGCCCATTGACATTTCAATTCTCAAGACTACAATCCTAAGAATCTAAATGCGTCGCCATCCCCAAGGACTAAGATGGCTTGTCTAGCAGGCGTTCTACAACCATAATGAAATGAATTAGCAAACAACTTAATGTGTTTTTTAGCTATTAATAGAATCATTACATTATAAACTTGCATGTAATGTAGGTATACAGGGTGACTAAAAAAACCTTCCAACATTTTTAACAGTATTTTTTAACCAATAAATGAATATGAGTATAAAATAATACTTTAGTAATTATACCGGTACAAATAAATCCATTCCAAACTATGTGCGCAAGCTTGGGTAGGTATATCCTACATATAATGTACACTCGTATGGTATGGTAACAAATAATGTTCTAGAAGCTTTTACGTGTAAATTTAATTGGGCCGTAACTGTAAATTAACTATAATAAATAAATAAATAAATATCACGGGACAATGTCACACAAATTGACCTAGTCCCTAACTAAGCTCTAGGCATAGTACTAGACAACGATAAACATACTTACTTAGATAGGGAAATAAATACTTAAATACATATAAAACATCCAAGACTCAGGAACAAATACTCATGCTCATCACACAAATATCTGCCCTTACCGGGATTTGAACCCGGGACCGCTGGCTTCGGAGGCAGGGTCACTCCCAACTAGACCAACGTGTCGTCAAACTGTGCCGTCATTACTGTCACGTAAATAAGAGCTATCAAAACGTTGACAATACGATAACAGGTAAAAAGCAATACTGTTTTATTTCTTGGAATAGATGCCCAGAAGTTACATACTAATAGCTAAACATCGTCACCAATAGTTAAATCTGAACCAAATGCAGCACATTTCGATTCATTTTATAATTTTAACCATTAGTTCAGTTAACTACTGATCAAACGACTCATCCTAATAAAGAATAAACTTAATGGTCATAAACTGACTCTGTAAATTTTATTGTATATATGACAATATGTACTTATTCATAGTTAAGATAGATATCTAGTTCTCTAACAACCTTTATACATTTAAGGTCATCATCATCATCATCATATCAGCCGAAAGACGTCCACTGCTGGACATAGGCCTCCCCCAAGGCTCTCCATTCAGACCGGTCCTGTGCTTTTCGCATCCACCGCGTTCCCGCGATTTTTACAAGGTATTAGGTATTTGTAGGTTTTTATTAGGTATTTAAGGTAGTCCCAATAAATCAAGCATTGAGGCAAGACGTTGGTTTCTTTTTAATACACCTGCAAGCAGTAGTGTACCATGCCCATGTACATATTATGGTCCTTCGAACCGCATTCATTATCGGTCACCCGTTGTACCAGAATATTACATTTGGATGTAATATTTAATTGTTCCAGAATCAATATTCTGGAGGTAATTTGGTATAGAAGTAGAACTCACAGAAAAAATAATCCTCGTGCTCATCACACAGCACAAATGGCTGAGGTTGAAACTAGCTAAGCTAGTGGGCTTCGTGGGCAGGGTCTACCAATTAGGCTAACGTGTCGTGAGAAAGTTTAGTAATGGAAGATAACCCATAATGAAAGACTGTCCGTAGTATATTCCAATATATTTCACTTTAAAAATATCGGATAGCCCGTGTGGTTGCCGGGTTAGAATAGTGCCACGCAATGTCTTCCCGTGGATGTCGTAATTACACCCAAATGCAATCATTTGGGTGTAACTTGGAGAAAAAACAAGTAAATACGGTCCATAAATATTTATAAAAGATCAAATCGCTATTCACTAACTTCCCGTAACTTCCAAAACAATGTTAACCATAACATGTAGGTAGGGTAGGGTGACTAGGGTGGGGTCATATTTCCTTCAAAAGTACTGCAAAAAGGAATTAATGCGAATAATCCATCTTTATAAATGTATTTAGTCAATACTGCTTAAGTTTGTTTGTGTTAATCATGTTGGTCACAACCCTAAGTTAGAATGCTCGACACGTGCTTGACCAGTTTTTTCTACAAGCTAATAAATAACCAATATTCCTAAAAGCCAACTCGAAGCAATGAAATCGCCTCATGCGCCTACTAGTCTGTGTTTCTAAAGTATAAATAACCACGACCTTTAATAGTAAAAGATCCGAATTATCTCGCTTATCACTACGCAACAACAAACAGGCATATTGAAAGAAGTTATTAATTGAATATGGGTACTAAGATGCCATAAATATAAGAATTAACCTACCTTTTGAGAGGTGTGTCCGAGTTTTTCGAGGAAGAACTAGAAGATCCTGAAGTGTCACTTGTATTGGAATCCACATGTCTGTACACTTGAAAACTCGCACTTCGACCTAGCGTCATATCTTTATTTACACAGAAACGGTCAGTAGCGTACGTTAGCGTAAACTAAAACTTCTCATACTGAATGGAAGCCGCTTGAAAGTAAATTGACATACAAGTCTATATTTACGCGGCGCTGAGAGACGCGCGCGCCGACGGCCGGCCGGCTTTTCGGCAGCTTTACTGATTAGCAATTACGTAGAGAGGGGCCAAATTTTACCGACTATTCGAATGATTGATCTCGAATGAGGCGAGTAAATTTTGAAATGGTTGTCGTAAGTAACGCTCTTGCTAAGAGAAAAACTAACGAACTGACGTTTCGCCGGTTTCGCTACAAATAAGCCGCAAACTGCGTAGGTTACTTACTGTAAACCTAATGTCAACGCTCTGTTTAAAACAGTACCTACCTATTGAACGCTAATTGATGACTTTTAGGTAAATCTGTAAAACAACCCTCCACTCAATTTATCAATGAATTATATGGGTAAGGACCAAAAAGTTGACCACGCTCACTCACTCAATTGAATGTACTACCTATGAAACTTTTCCATTAAAATTATCCCTACAAATGTATGGCTAATTTTCGTGTCATAACTGAACTTTTTTCACTTTTGTTGTTTGTATGGTTTACTACCCTTAACTATGGTCCAACTATTTGGTCCTTACCCATATATTAACCGGCGGACATAAGTTGCCGCTTCTGAGCTAACATATACCATCTTAGTGCGTGTATATTGACTTTGTTCGTATAAGTACTTTATCGACGAAGTCGGCCAAGGCCCGGACTAAAAAGAAGAGAATCGAGAGGAGACGAGTTATTTAAGAGACTTAAAGGCCGTAATAATAAAGTGATCTTGGCTGATACCCGTCACAATTTACAGATTTCTATATGGGTTGACGTTTAGGTACATTGGCGTACCTTGAGACGGGCATGTAAGCTAAGATCGGGATTTAATAGAAACCCCCATGTGCTTTGGTTTAGTCTACAAGAGAAAATACTCCTCTATGCGACCAATTTTCCTCTTGTGATTTTTTTAGTTAACCCACCCGCAATATATATTTATTAAAATATTTAATTTAACATAAAATACTTTTCATCCATTAACCAGTTCGGTAAAGGCCGTTTTATACTCGGATCCTAATCTTTATTATATAACTAAACTATATTATTGTTTTAGCCGTGAAAACCTGTAATCAGGTATGTAGTTAAATATTGTAAATTAACCTAACAATGTCATTAAAAGCTGTTGGTTTAATTGTTGGAATAAAATAAAATATAACTCGACATTGGCGAAATACACCTTAACAGGAGTGAAAACCATTAATTAAAATCAGAATTAGAAGCCAAGATCAGATGCCCATTTCAAGATGCGTCAAAAACGAGTTCTATGGCTTGACGTTTACTTTGACGTAACTTTTGACAGGCATCTCAGCCAAGATGAGATCGTTAATACAATCCTTACCTTTGTCAGCCTGAGATACTGTTATTCACGTACATTACAACTGGACCTCATCCATGGGCCCCCATAGCTCACTTACCAGCTTGAGAGATTGACAAACAATCGTCTATTTTCTGACTAGTCGGAAACCGTCTACAAAATTAACCGTAATTTGTCTTTATCGAAGTCAGTCCATCTCTAGTAAATTGGTTTAGTAGGCGGCCTGAATTATTTGATGACTCCTGAAATTTACATCATCTGCATTCTCGTAAACAGCGGTATAGCACAAACGCGTGCCAGTTGCTATGAGTAATACACATTCTGAGAACTGGCGTAGGTGCGTACCTTTACTTTCGGATACTGGTAATTTTTCGATACGTGTCTTTAGATAATAATAAATGAGGTCAAAAATTAATATATTGTCCCTATCTAACACCTTTAAAAATCGGTTCACTCGACAATAAAGAAACACCCTATATATTAACTCCTCTGTATTAATATTTATTATTTTACACAGATCTGTTGTGCTCAAAATTAAGATAGCTTTCTGTTTAATCATAATCCTTAAGTCTTATGTAAAGTACCAAATGAAATTATTTTTCCACACATTTTATAGTACTTAACCTTTTGACCGCCACGGCCGCCTGTTACTGTCTGTGCTCCTGATGCCAACGACGTCATATGCTGCAACCGCGCCGTTACTAAATGTATGGAGCGTACCGAGCGCCCGGCGTCCCCAACACGAAAATCCGTTAACGTGATTTGCCGGCTTTGGCGTTAAACAACAATGACCCTTTGAACGCCAACGACCCCTAAAGTGGTCATGAGCTGTCGTGCCTACAACGCCACCGACCATTGTATAGGTCACAGGTACAGTTTAATCTTTCAAAACCCATGACACATTTTAATTGAATCATTAAAATTCGAATATAAAATCTTTTGTCAATCAAAAAAAGTTCGAAATTAGTATTTAAGGGTATGACGTCCTAAGATGTTAGTGGGTTCTGAAAGGTTAAAGGGTTAAATAATAAAGGTTTTTTACCTTATCATACATAACATTAGGAGAGGAATGGAAAGAAACACCAAGGCATTGTGTTTTCCTGTTTATTGAAAATATGTAACAATAGAAGATACCATAATTGTGTACTTTGTAGTTTTTTTATATAATCTCAAATTGTTTTTAAATAACGCTGTACTCGGTACTTTGAACTCTCTAATCTACTTAACATTTTAAACGCCAATGACAGATTTACCCTACCACAGGATTTATCTATCGCAGCCCTCGACGTATAAATCCCTCTCTATGAGGTTAAAATTCTCGCTGCATGTTAAGCTGCCAGTGGTAGACTTTTGTTTACGACTCCTCAGTTAGCTAAATGATTATGACAATATTTGATAAAACTTACTTATTTATAAACGTCAAAACAAATGTTTTTTGTGGGGTGTATGATAAAATTGATAATTTGATAAATACATGTTATTGAAGTCGTCCATCACTTACCGGTTAAAATGGTGTTTTAAAATTAACTTAGTAATAAAAAAAAAAGTTGGAGGTTCTATTTTGACTGTATGTATTTTTTATGATATTCATTATTTTAAGAAGTTTTTTGTAAAAGCAATACCATCCTTTCCATTTAGTATTCGACATTATTTTATCCCAACCTCTGATAACATATTCTTATATTTTTCTAGACCTTATTAAATAACCTTAACATTACTCACTTTTTTCTATCCATTTGGTATCCAATTATGTTTGTCATCATAGCAATGTAGCTAATATTGATTTAAATTAGACACTTGTTTTTAACTAACATTTCTCTTTTGCTACCAACTTACACATTTTTCTTTTCTCACTTACATAATATTTAGTAAATGGAACATACAACTAATTTAAGCATAATGACAAAAAACTTCTTTACAAGATCCACAGAAGCTCAAAGCTTCAAACGTTCGCCAGAATGCTTTTTCTTACTTTTTAATTATAAGTAACTTATATTAATAGTACGGTCTTCGTGGGTTGTTCTGTAACAAACAATCGTTAATTAATAATTAACAAATAATGTTAAATAGGACCGAATACAAGAAAACTTTGCAGACATTTAGGCCGCTTCCTGACTTGTCGGTATGCGTGCAGTGAAACGTACAGGCGGCGTAAACGCTGCGCATTAATTGGTAGATGCCACTGGTTGCCTAGCAACCCTTCCCGCTTCTTACTGCAAGCATACCGACAAGTCAGGAAGCTGCCTTAGATAGATAATCCGTAATATCGATCAACCAATACCAGCGCGGCGGGATTAAACACACGTTGGTATTAGCTGCGTGTGTTTACGTGACCATCCATAAAGTACGTCACACGTTAAGAGGGGTGAAGGGGGTCGACGAAGTGTGACATTAAGTGATGTCACGACACTTAGGACTTCCCACCCCTTGGGAGGGGTCCTAAGTATCGTGACGTCACTTTTAAAAAACTAATACGTCCAAGTGTTAAAATGCAAAATTTGAACTATTAAAGAAAATCTTGAAAATATTTCCACTTATGTGTGTACGGACATAAGGTTTAAATTGTTTTGTTGGCGAGTTCACACTTGCTCTACTAGTGTGTCACGCGCCGGTCGCATAGAGGAACATTCTAGATGTACAATTGCAAAACATGTCGGGTACATATTCACAAGGAACAGTCATGGACTTTAACTGCAAAGTTTCTATAGAACCTTTTTGGTACAGTAAGTCGATTATTATGGTTTATGCAATCTTGTTTACCTACTTGATTTGACGTTTGTTTTTTCAACGTTTTTGAAACATTTGAAGTTGAAAGAGAAAAAGCATATGTCAACTAAAAAAGTTTATTGTAAGTTCATGAATAAGGGGGAGTCTTCAATTGCCCGATAAGGAGTTTATTCCACATCATTTCACAAGACCTTCCACAAATGTATTGAACAGGTAAATAAAAATATAAATAACGCTGAATTAAATTCAGATTTTAAATTTAAATGTCTAAAAAACGTTTAAATGGACAGCACACAACCAGGGACGTAAGTTTGATTTTATCGTGGCAGCTCTTGTGAATCGATGTATGATAACCAATACGGTATAATTACCAAGGGATTAGGTCGGAACCGGTAGGCCAGCATCATCCGCTTCCGGTAGGCGTCGAACTCGTCGTCGTCCGGCGACACTACGTCGGACGACCCGGCGCCCAGGCCCAAGTTGGAGACCGGCTGGTTTGCCCTGAAGGTCATTTTAAACTAAACTCTAAAGTTAAAAACAGGCCCATGACTTTTAAGACATACATTGTTATTGCCTTTAGAAATGTTTATAAAGATGACCTTCAAAGTAACTGAATGGGCCATAACTTAAAACCGATTTTAATAATTGACAGCAAACGGCCATTGAAAATCATAATTGATTAAATAAAAAAGTTCATCCATCAATACAAATACATCGAGTTCAATAATCGATTTGTAACTTTCTGCTGTACGGGTTCTAGTCTTTAAAAAGAAAATAAATATTTACTGTCAATTTGAACTCTACTCACTTGTTTATAGGATCGACGATGCCAGTGCCTTCTATGCCAAGACCTTGTCCCTCGCTCCAGCCCAATTTTTGCAGCATTTTGAAACCTACACCAAAATATTTTTTCATGTCTGGTCTAGCTAGACAACCCCCTTGCCAAATGCGGTGTTTCAGTATTTATAAGCTAGTTTGTCATTTCATATGAACAACAGTGTGACAACTCATAAAACAACCTACAGCATTGTACTTCTCTCTTTTTCACTCTTACGAGTCTCACCGACCACCAAAACCCGAAACACTAATTCCTCGTAAGAAGACCTGGTGTGCTATATGAGCTACATAATAAAGACAATTAATTTTAAATCTTATTTCAGTGAATATTAAGTTATTTTTTAACTGTTTCAAAGTTCAAAATGGCATTTAAGAGCAAAGGTAATTCAACTTTATTTGGTTGTAGTTAGATTCAAATTTCCACTTACAAAAATATCCCTGTTTCTAGTATGGTGGGCCTCACGAGGTAAAGAGCTATATCACTGAACATAATCTTAGTTCCTGGTTACAAGAAGTATTTTTTTACTTCTATCCCTCAATATCAAATAAATCAGATATCAGGCATACGTGATAAATGGAGTTAGGACCTTTGTTGGTAAATCGTGGTTCAAGAATCCATGGAGTTGCTATTTCCTAATTACCTATTATAGACATATACCACTTTGATTTAACCTTCGGTATCACCATATTTAAAATTTAATTAATTAAACTGCTGAACCAATTTCAATTAGTTTTGTAATGGAGGATATCTTCCAATGTGAAAGCGTAACAAACAAACAAATAGGTATGATCAAACCGAACCAAAAATGACTTTAGTACTTTAGTAGTTTATTTTGAAATATGATAAAACTTGAAGGTCAAAATCAAGGTGATATTGTATTAGGAAATAGCGACTCCAAGGACTCTAGAACCATGGTATGTCACCAAATCCTAATCCTAGTGATAAACCGATAACCGATAAGTGACGTCATCAGACCGAAACTTTTTGAACCTTGTACATGTTTGATTTAGTATTTTTTTCTGTAAATGCTTTTGCCGATAACAAATGTTTTAAATATATTTCAATCATTAACTCAATATTGGCAGAAACACGAAAATAATTCACTTTTAGATGCCAAAAGTGTTAAGTTCTGGCATTCATACAGTGTGGAACTGTGGAGCTTACCAACATTATCTTCTTTCAGTTTGAACTCTTTGTAGTCACTCAAGTCTGGCTCTTTGCCACTTTTCACAGCAGAGTATTTTTCCATAAATCTACAAAAAAAAAAAGAAAATTAAAATAAGTTTTTCTTTTATAATTTTTTAAAACGGAAATTAAAATAAGTTTTTTTATTTAAGGCGCACGAGCACTCAGGCCACCTGATGGTAAGTGGAATCTGAGACCCATTGACATTTGAATTCTCAAGACTATAAACCTACGACCTCAAATGCGTTGCCAACCCTGAGGGCAAAGATGGAATGCCTCTATGCTAGTAATTTCACCGGTTGTCTTATCCCCACACCGGAACACAACAATGCGAACACTGTTGCTTGGCGGGTGGTTAAAGGATAAGATGGTGGTAGTGATCCGGACGGACCCTGCACAGGGACCTACCACCACTAAACCTCTAGGATTGTTTTTATCCATTTCGATGTTCTTTGGTAAACTCCCCCCATTGTCAACAAAAGTAATATAATAATTGACTATTTAGTTTCATGGATAATTTCAAGAGGCCCTAGTATTAGTATAGTTAACCCTTAAACGCATGATAAAAAAATACTCTTAATAGTACGCTGATTAAAGGTTATATTTTTTGAGTTGTTTGTTACATCGTGCACTTAACTTTTTCAACGCTATGTCAGTTAAAGTAGTCATTCTCACGCCAATGAAAGCTTAAAACCAGAGCACAACCTGGCCTTACAGATACTCAGGTCCATTTTTCGCTAGCAATCATGACGGAAATATCCGTCGTTGGCGTTGAACGAGCGGTGCGGATATATCCGTCAATGGCGTCGAAAAGTTTAAGGGTTAAATCTATTTCATCAACTTACTTCTTAAGTTCTTCAGGTGGTAAAAAATCTCCTATGTGATGTTTCCCCGCGGCCTGCTTAGTGAGTTCATCGGCCCACTTCTCCGTAGCGTACATTTCTCTCGTACGTAATCTATACAAAATAAAAACATAAAAACATATTTAAATAAATAAATATCCCGCGACAATATCGCACAAATTAACCTAGTCCCAAACTAAGCTCTAGGCTTGTCTTACGGGTACTAGACAACGATAAACTTACTTATATAGAGAAATAATACGTAGAAAATACCCAAAACTCGAGAACAAATACTCGCGCTCATCACGCAAAATATCTGCCCTTACCGGGATTTGAACCGGGGACTACTAGCTTCGTTGGCAGGGTCACTACTAACTAGGCTAATGCGTCGTCAAATTATTTATACTTACATTTATCAATATAAAGGAATACAAAATAACAATATCAGAAGAAAAAAATGCGATAATACAGAACAATTCAAAATGTGAACAGCCCTTCTATTTTCTTAATGTATCTTGGCAAGCATCCTTTTTCTATGAAACACGAGTGACAAGTCAGGTGCGAGTGCGAGTGACACGACAGCTATCCGAAAGACATTAAGAAAGTTAAAGCACTGTATCTTACTTGTGTTCCCACGTTCCTTCTGCCGTATCTTCATCACTGTCATACTCATATTTGTGTTTCCCTGATGCAGCCAGCCGTTCAACTTCCTGTCTCTTCTTCAGCATATCCTGCAAGGAGAAAAGAAAATCATTTGGATATCAAGAATATCAACTGGTAGCAGTTGAACTACCTCTGTATATGGTCGGCAGTCAACGAAAACGCGACATTATAAAATAATGAAATTGTGCGTGAACATCCCATAGGGTGACAAGCATTCATTACTGTATTCTACACTAGGGAGCAAATGAAAACGGGACTTTCTATAAAAAACCTGTACTAAGTGACGATATTTGCGCCTTCACATCATTGTTATAAAGCATAGATGGGCGGTTTTCAAAAAAAGTGTACATCGTTAAGGACAAAAATTAAGAAACTAACTTTTTCATTTCGTCACGAAAATTAACGTATTTAAATATATGGCTACTTTTCGTGACGAAATGGAAAAGTTAAATTTTCTTAATTTTTGTCGTTAACAATGTATTCAGATATTCAGTTAGCAATAGGTTACAGCATTACAAGAGAAATTTGTGACAATTGGGATGCATACCTGAAATAGCAGATTGAGTTTGAAGTTGTCTTCGCATTTCTTCCAATCTTCGGGAGTAAGGTTAGTGGTTCCGTAGTTGGTCATGGCGTACTGCATCAGCGCCTGGTTACTGCGGTTTACATGCGTCAGTTTCAAGCCGTCCTCGTCAATCTTAGCTAGAGCTAAACCTGCCAGAAAAAATTAATTTTGAAGATATTCTAATGATAGTTCTTCGTAAGAAACGTGCAAACGAGCAACTAGGACACATAGTGTAAAGATGCGGGCGCAGCGGCTTAGGTAGACAGATAGATAGATAGAGAGATAAACATCTTTATTCTTCACAAACATAATGGCCGTTAAGACCAAACCTAATTTACAAATAAGTTAAGCTCCTTGATACCATAATATTGCAGTCAAAGTCAAAAAACGGGAACTGGTTCAAAGTTGACCAGCAAAATTTGAAGCAGACAACTTACTTGCATACGTCAGCTTGTTACAATATAATACAGGATCATGCAATTTAAACAGCTTAACTAGGTCGGTGTGGTTTTAAAAACGGCGTGAAGGAGACAAGTAGCGGCGTGACGACTAATCAAATAAATCACGAAAATATGTAGTGTTACCTGGTAAAGGCGGTATCGGGGGCATCCCCAGTGGCATAGGAACCATGCCTGGAAGCAAGGGCGCCACTAGCCCCGGCGGCTTAATATCAGCCACTGGGGGCTCGTCCCCCCATCGGGACCTCTTCTTCCGCTTGCGCCTCTCCCGTTTACTGTCAGCATCATCATCGCTCTGCGAACTCGCCTCCTCCTTTTTCACTGATCTATCCATATTAAACTGATTCCACGGCGTTTGAGAGTTGTCACTGAAACTAATAATCGGTTTTGACTGATAGTTGCAAATTCAAATGCACGAAGTATAAGAAAAGCACTCACCTAAGGTAAAACAGTTTGAAACGATTATATAATGGAGTATTGATTCTCGATGGTTATTCCCTCGAATTGTGAAATGTAGATCCCGAAAATTTATCATGACTTGTGAACACACTTATTTGAAATGTTAACAAGGTGATTTAGTTCAATTTTATAAAGGTGGGTACGAATTAGAGCAGCCTCCGTTTAAGGCACGCACGGCTCACCTATTTTGCTTAAATTCATACGCGCTCACGCGCTGCCGTCGAGAGGTCTTTTGACCGTGCTCAAAGGCGCCTCGGTGTGCGTGCCTCGCTTAATTTGGACGTGTATCCGTGCGTGCTGCGGGCAGAACGACAAATTCTAACTTGCCTGTGGGCAAGGCGCGTTCAATTTTGATAAAGTTGCTGAGCCGTTCCACCACCGAGGCGATTTCTTCTTTTTGTTAATAATTAGGTGAATTATGATAAAAGCAGCCGCGGCTGTCATCGTGTCCGACGCCATTTTGTAATGTCTGCTCGCGGCAAGCACGCTGCCTCACCCGCGCATGTTTACGCGCAACAATTTAACTCGCGAGCAGCTCGCCGCGCGGGCCGAGCATGCCTCAGACTGAGCCGCTCAGATTCGTACCCAGCTTAATGAACACTGCTGCTGTTGCGTACCCTTGCCTTACCTAAAGTTAACTGCAGGCTTGGTGTCGTCGGCGCTGTCATAATCGTCATCGAGACAGAACTCCGGCTCGTACTTGTCTTCAGGCTTGACCTCAGGTTTCTTCTCGCCTGGCCCTTCCCGGCGCAGCTTGCTTACTAGCTCCCGAAACGCCTTGTACTCATTCGAATTCGTATTATGAAGGAACCTGCAAGCATAAAGACCTTTAGCCACCTTTACAGAGAGTTTGTACATTAACCAAAGGATGTGTTAGGTCAGTTTACAACCTAAAATTTCAGTGCAGTGTTATAAACGTGAGTGTGCAGATCAGTCAAGACATGTCTATAACAATACACCGATCACATCATTGTAGAAAAATAAATGTATAATAAAAAGAATACAGCACGTATCCTCCTGTCGGGACAAAACTGTCTACAGTGGCAAGGGATTACCACATATTTTGGTCTTGTGAGTGAATAGCCTTCAGGACATTTTCCCAGTGGTCGCCGTTGCTGGCCACTTCGCTGGCGGCTTGCTGTACGGTCGGCGGCATCGCATCTGCAGAGAAAACTGCACAGCACGGGTCAACATAGAGTCTAGGGGCTCCGCGCGCCTGCCTACCTAACAACCACATAGGGAGACCATACCTAACAACAACACCAATTGCACTCTTATTGTTACTTGTCTATATCAAAAATCTGATTGCTGATTGCATTGAGAAACAGATACCAATTAATGATATTTATCTCGGCTTAGACACTTGAAATTGAATGAGTGCAGTGACCGATATTCCTATATTTTAACGTTGAATTTGATAATTAAGTACATTTTTAGTGTCAAATAAATTTGATCATAAAATCTTGATACTATAATAATAACAGGAACAAAGTATTTTCAATCAGAAGTTTATTAAACTTAATTGATCAATTACATACTACTTTGGATATTAAACATATAAGTTACCTAAATGCACAAAGACGGAAGGAATACTTATTCCGAAAAACAATGATACCTTGATTTGGCGCTGAGGCATTTGTGGGTCCCATATCCTGGGGCGCCGGAGCGAGGCTCATATTAGGCACAGGCGGTGGAATATTCTGGAGCTTCATCTGCTCTGGTATCGAGTCTATCGGCTTGGGCGGTTCCGGGATATTCAGTACAGGCATGCTGCTCTGAGGCATAAATGGCATATTAGGTGGCCCATTTCCATCTCTAAAACTGGGTCCATTTGGGCCAAACGGCGGGCGGCCCATAAACGGCATATGTCCATTGTTCATAGAATTCGGCGGCATTGACTGGTTAGGCGGTCCGTTAGGTCTCATCATAGGTGGATTTGGGAATGGAGGGCCGAAAAAGGGTGGCATTGAACCATTCGGTCCAGGACCACACATGTTGGGTGGCATTGAGCCAGGTCCGCAGGGTCCGCCAGGACCATTTGGGCCTCCAGGGCCATTTGGACCTAAAAAGTTGGGTGGCAAGGGGAAGTTGGGAAGGCCGCCCATAAATGGCGGCATAGGTCCGCCTGGTGGCATCGGTGCACCCGGTGGCATAGGAGGCATGTTAGGACCTCCTGGTCCCATCATAGATCCTGGCCCCATGTTTGGTCCAGGCCCCATATTATGTCCATGGCCCATATTCATTCCTGGGCCCATATTAGGTCTTGGTCCCATATTAGGTCCTGGCCCCATATTAGGTCCCGGCCCCATATGCAATCCAGGCCCCATGTGTGGTCCAGGACCCATATTTGAGCCAGAGCCCATATTCATATGTGGTCCCATGTTAGGACCCATATTTGGGCCAGGACCCATATTTAGACCAGGACCCATATTTGGACCAGGACCCATATTAGGACCAGGGACCAACATTTGTCCATGACCCATAAATGGTGGATGACCCATGTTATGTGGTGGACCCATATTAGGCCCTGAGCCACCTATGCCCTGCTCGGAATCTGAACCTCCATTAGAGCCAGGGTCTCCATTTGACTGCCAATTGCCTTCAGAATCTGGATCATTCTGCGGCATAAAAGGGATCTGCATCAAAGGTTGAATTCTACTATCAGACATCTTCCGTTCCTCCATCATGGGACTGTGAGCCCGATTCCTGCCTCTGTCATTCCATCTTCGCCTATCCCTATAAAGTATAAGATATTATATTATGACCATTACATATTTTCTACTTAATACCACATTTTTGTATTGCACTGTAACACTTGCTTGTTTCAATTAGTAGCTTACCTTCCTTTATCTGCAGATCGCTTTCTCTCATTGTGCTCATGAACAAAATACTCCTTGTGATGATCTCCGTCTTTTTCATGGTGACCACCTGGATAGGATTCTGGAGCTTTAGCGGCTATTGCCTTTGCTTCTTCCTGCTTAGAAAGTTTCTCTTTGTCCTCTTTTTCTTGTTTTTGTTTCTCCAGCAACGCCTTGTATTGACTCATGAAGCTCCCATCATTGGAGAATATATTAGAACTTTTGTCATCCTTTGATGTAGGGCTGAAAAAACAAGACATTTAAAGAGATTAAAATTTGCATCTTAAAGAGAAAAATAACAATGGATCATGAAGGATAAGTACCTCAAATGCTTGAGATAGCTCGTTTTACTTAAAGATATTTTAATTTTTTTAACTAGCTGCATTCATAGGTTTTTTGAAAAGCATACGTGGTAGGTCCCATAATGACCTGGCCTAACCAAGATGTAACAAAGGAAATGAAACCAAAGTCTAATTATTTTTCAATATAGTCTCCTTAATATTTACACACTTCAGACATCTATGTATTAACATCTCTATCCCTTTAAAAAAGTATGTTGAATCCTTTTCCTCAAAATGGGCTAAAACAGCTGCCTTCAACTCTTCGTCATTAGAAAAAAAATTTCCTTGCAAGTCCCGCTTTAAATTTGGGAATAAATAGTAGTCGCTGGGGGCCATGTCCGGACTGTAAGGTGGGTGGTTGACTTCTGTGAACCCGGACTCGCGAACAGCAGTCTTCGCAATAGTGGCAGTATGGACTGGGGCATTATCGTGAAGCAGCAGTACTCCTTCCGTGAGTTTCCCTCTGCGTTTTTCTTTTATTACATCCCGCAATTTATGTATAAGTGCGGCATAGTATTCACCATTTATAACAGTATTACGCTCTTTAAAATCAACCATCAGAATGCCCTCACAATCCCAGAAGACGGTGCACATCAGCTTTTTTGTGGACTGCTGCTCCTTCGCTTTCCTAGGCGGCTTTTCGTTCTTAAAACGCCACTCCATCGACTCGCGTTTGCTTTCAGGGTCATAATATAGCACCATTGTTTCATCCCCAGTCACAACCCGCCTGATGATATTCGTTGGATTTTCACCACAAAGGTCCAAAAACTCCGAAGCACATCGCACTCGTTTTTCTTTTTGCACCGCTGACAGAAGTTTAGGCATCCATCTTGCACTGACCTTACTCATATGAAGGTGGTCGTGAATCGCACGGTACACTGAACTTTTGGAGAACTCTAACCTTTCTGCGATTTCTCTAATCTTCAAACGGCGATCACTCAATACCTCTTCTTGAATAAGAGCGATGTTCTCCGGAGTGTGCACTTCCAGCGGTCGGCCGTCATGTCCCAGGTCTTCGACAGTTTCCCGTCCGAGTCGGAACTCTTTCACCCAGTTTTTTACTGTGCTATACGAAGGTGAACACCCCCCGTACACACCATCTAACCGCTCTTTAATTTGGGCGGGAGATAAACCTTCTTTAAATAAAAATTTTATCACACTTCGATACTCAATTTTCGACATCTTGGCGACACCAGCGACTCATCACACACAAATGGCTCTAAAATTGAAAATAATAAGAGCAAGTCGTAACTTGTTCATTTATTAGCAATCCGGAGAGACGTACTATTCAGCGTAGTATAACATGTTATGACACTTATGACAAGTTGTCGGGAACTATATCAGGCCAGGTCATTATGGGACCGCCTGGTACCTGCGCCGGGAATCAAACTAACTAAAAATACAAAACATAATACATATATTTATAGTAATCACTAGGATCAATACAAAGGTTAAAACGAGATCTTTTTAAAATATTACATGAAAATGAGTAACATAATATGTATGTTATGTTACGCATATTATGCGTCATTTTAGCTTGTGTCCCTATTCACCCGTTCTATGGTAGTCTTTTTTAAAATGTACTGTGCGTAGCCTTATGTATAGTGTTGTGACATCAATGCGGAGGAGTATTTTGTGACTTAACTAAGGCATTTGACTGTGTTAATCATGGAATGCTTCTCGCCAAATTGGAACATTATGGAGTTCGTGGCACGGTCTTGAGCCTAATGAAGTCATATCTGAGTGGGCGGACTCAGTACGTGGAAGTCAGGGACCCGGATAGTGGTGACCTGGTCCAGTCAAGCGAGGAGGTTGTAAGATACGGGGTGCCACAGGGATCCGTGTTGGGGCCCTTATTATTTATAATTTTTATTAACGACCTGCCACACTATCTTAAATGTGGAACCCCCTACCTTTACGCTGACGACACCAGTATAATCATAAGTAGCACAACCTCAGAGGAACTTGATATTAAGATGCAACAATGTTGGGCTGAATTATCCGAATGGTTTATATCAAATGGTCTAAGGGTCAATTGCGCCAAAAGTTTTTACATGATATTTCGCCGTGGTCCTAACAGCGCCGACCCTGTTTGTAATATACCTATAACTAAAGCAAATAATGTGCGTTTTCTAGGTGTTGAGCTGGATCCGTATCTAAGATGGCATACTCACATCGACACTGTTAATAAAAAGCTGGCTAGTGCATGCTATGCTTTAAAGAATCTTGCTAGTACTGTTAATAAAGCTATTTTAAAATCAGTTTATTTTGCCTATTTCGAAAGTATAGTTCGATACTGTATTGAAGTGTGGGGTAATGGCTCTGCATTAGATTCGGTACTATTAAAACAAAAAAAGGCTTTACGTATTTTGGCAGGATGCTCTTATGTACCTGATACACATAGAAATATGTTTAAAGAGAACAAAATCCTAACAGTTGTTTCACTATATCTTTATAGTATATGCTTATATGTATTTAAAGGTAAAAATACTATACAAATCAGACGTAATGAACACAAGAACCTTAGGAACCTCAATGAATTTACACTGACTAGAGCTCACTTTAAACATTACGACAAAAGCCTGCACAACACGGCACTGAGGGTTTACAATAAACTTGACTCTAATATAAAATAATGCAGGGACCTTAGAACTTTCGAACGTAGACTGAAGGCGTACTTCATTGATAGACCATATTATTCCATTAGGGAGTATTATGCTAATGCCTTGGACTGAATGTTTTATCTGTACCTACTTATATTTATTATTTAGCTTTTATTAATTCATGAACAATTGTGTTAATATGTAATTTGGATATGATTATTTAAATGAATTGTGCAAAATAAAATATTTTTCTTATAAAATTATAATACCATACTTATATGTATTTAATTGGTATTGCCTTAAATGTAATCTACGCATTGCTCAATGTACCTATTCTAAGCATAATTTTAATCCTATAACTGTATTTGCATGCATTTTATGTTTTACGCAAATAAATGACTTGATTGATTGATTGATTGACATACTAATATGCTCTAAATAACATTTTGTACCTCAAGCTTTAACTCTTCTACAATGTTATTTTATTAGTGTCATATACTATTTGTACCTAAATTAAATTAAGCAAGTTATCAGTTAATTTACTAACATGTAATGCTGGGTACGGATTAGAGCAGCCTCAGGTTGAGGCACACACGGCTCGCCTATTTTGCTCAAATTCGGACGCGCTCACGCGCTGTGCGTTAGCGGCGCGAGTGTGCGTGCCTCGCGTAATTTGGACGTGTATCTGAGTATCCGAGCGACCCGCGGACAGAACGACAAGTTCTAACTTGACTGTAGGCGAGGCGCGTACAAATTTGATAAAGTTGCTCAGCCGTTCCACCACCAAGGCAATTTTGTTCTTCTTTTTGTTAATAATTCGGTGAATTATGATAATTGCAGCCGCGACTGTCATCATGTCCGACGCCATTTTGAAATTTCGGCTCGCGGCAAGCACGCTTCCTCACCCGCGCATGTTTATGTGCAACAATTTGGCTCGCGAGCAGCTCGCCGTGCGGTGCGAGCACGCCTCAGGCTGAGCCGCTCACATGCGACCCAGCCTAATGTTTCCAGATACTTTTTGCCATTGATCCTAACATTAGTATAGTAAAATAGTGTATATTTTTCTCCTTTTTAGTTGGTTTGATTCATGGGTCAGGTAAGCTTTTCAAAAAACTATGAATGAAGTTATCTAAAATAAAGGTTTCTTATAAGTTAAATGAGCTCTCTATTTTGAGGTAAAGCGTAAAGGGTTTGGCCTTTATGGCCATATATTTTTTCCACCCTGTATAAATTCAAATTCATATTATATTGATGGTTGAAAGGCAAAACGCTTTTTTCAACCGTCAATATAATTTAGTGCATTTACGTGTTACCAATGTAAAGATGTAAACCCTGTTAGGGCATAGAAATTTAATTAATTAGTAACTTACACAAAAAAAACCTTTACAAAGATAGATACTATTTAATATATTTTATTTTATTTAGATATTGCAATATTATTCGTTCATCTGGCAAAGATGCCATAAACCTTATGGCAATAGCAATAATGATTATTACATCAGTTACACAAAATATAAAATTTGTTGTGCGCAAGGGTTTGTTGCCTAGACTGGAAAGTGTGCAATTGATGGACAAGCCACATAGGGGGAACCAAAACAAAGTGCAAGGCCCTATAGTGTAAGAGTCCATCTCTATTGTAAGTTTGACAACACGGTTTTTATAGGCTGTTGAGCAGAGCCATTTGGTTTGTTTAGTATATAGTTACTCCATTTGTTTAGAAACAACACTATACATGAAAAATACCATGTGGCATATTCAACACCACACTTTTCATTATTTTTATCACATTTCTAGTTAAAGAAATAAAGCAGTGCCAGATACTGAACTCATTGGTGTTTTTCCAATCCATGTTTTAGTATTATTAAAGAGACTGGAACTTGTTTTTTTATCCCACATACAAAGATAGCCTTTAATATAATTTGTTCAACATAGGTGACCCCTGTCACAGGAGTATTTCATAATTTCAAACCAGGGACCAGCCCGCTATCCCATTCAAGGGGTTTTAAATGGGTTTTGATAAGGGTTTTACTTACAAAAGCCGTATCGCTTAAAAGCCATTCAATTTGCTTTTAAAACCTGTTATCCTATTCAAGGGGTTTTAAAAGTCTTTTACTTAGAAAAGCCATTTGATATGCTTTTTAAAACACTATTTATAAGGGTTATCTGTGCTTTAGCTGTTAAGGTTTCCCTTATAGTGAATAGTTAGTTTAATAAATAAATCAGTCATATATTTAATTCCAAGAGATTATTCTATTGAGAGGTTAATCTTTCAAAGGCTTTTATCGGTGAATGGGTGGGCGGGTCCCTGTTTCAAACACCTTTTAAATTCACAAGCAAGGCTTAACCTTGTGAGGCTTACCATACAAACAGATATTTTAGTGAATGGCGATTTGAATCTACCAGTATGCAAATCAAGATCCGTACTCTTGGTTACTTCGGATGCAAAGCTACCAGCAGCGGTGTGATTGTAATCAAGAATTTGTTGTTTTGTGTGCTCTGGTATATTTGAGCACTGTGAATGACCTGAACACTTTGAACATTTCCATATACCAACTCAGTTTAATTTGTTATTTATGTCTTTAGTTAAGGTACATAAACTGTATTATACTGAATATCAAAGACACCGCCGGCAGAAACACGGTGAACGAACTTGCATTAGCATCCGGTTTTATCGTGCCATCCGCATTTAACCAAAAAAGATGTCGGGAAATTATAGAATACTTACATGGATAGTTTCGCCTGGGCAGCCATTGCCGCAGCTTGTTTTTGAGCTTCTAATTTCGCCTGAATCTCCATTTTTTTTCGCTCTATAATTTGTTCCTGCTTTGACATTTGAGCCCATCTTGTGCTGAGAGCCGATTTCGCCTTATTATCCTTAAAATTGATCATATTTGAAACCGGTTGTTATCTTACATATTACATAAGTAATTGATAATATTTAAGGTAAATGTAACACTAAATGCTTCTTTTTTCTTATATTCCTATAAAAAATATTAAAAATGTACACACCATTTTCTTGATACCTATATACTTTTTTTCTCAGCACAGATTAGAAGGAATGTCTCTTTTCATTCAGCACAGATTCTTTTAAGCACAGATTATCAAGTTCAAACCAAACCACAAATAGTGAATAAGACGGACAGCGTGATAGCGTGGGCAACTGCTTATAAAGGCTACCATACACGGGGCAATTATCGTAACGATCCATCGCTGCGATGTAAAATTCGAACGATGGATTGTACGTGTGTGGCAATATCACATCTTCATCGAAATATGGATCGTCACGATATCGCTTAAGATTGATTATAACAACGGATCGTTCCTTATACGGCAGCCTTAAGGCCGACCGTACTACTTTTATATAACATAGTATCCTACCCTAAGCTTTTTTTCATTTAATTTTGTCTTGCCTGCTACCCACAGACCAAGTAGAGAACTAAAGTTCTGCTACCCAGGCATGAAGTGAGCACGGACGTGGGTGGCGTTTGAACTCAAAATCTACAGAACGGTAGAACCCAGTCCCTGCGTGGGTTTGTGTTCTATATGAAGTAGACTTTAAGTGAAGGTTAAATGCGGTTAGTGAAGGAAAGAGGTGTAAAAACCATTATTGTATTGAGTATTTCCTATGGAAAAACCAAGAAAAATCGCCTAAACAATATAAACGTTGTTTATATATGCAAAAGTGTGCAACAGTGTACGATCCTAACATTTTAGCGTAGCTGTAGCTATAGACTTGTCTCTTTTTCCCAATAAGACTGTGCATATTAGCTATCTGTACGTTGCCTTTTTATTTTATCGCTTCTTCTATGCCTTTAGTTCTTATTCTGTGCCAAAAGTTTAGGGCCATAAAGATGAAAAAAAAACATCCTAGTGTCAACCAAGTGTCAACGTAGAACTATTTCCGAACGCAAGTTTATTGACGCTCAAAAGTACCCGACCAAAATAAAAAGGTCCCAAACGTTTCAAACAATTAGGTTTTCTTTCTCTGTCACTCTCTCTTGACAGTATTACGTACTAGACTCGTCATCACCATGTCATAGTCGTCATTAGTGTACTAGTAGCGCTATGTTAAACTTGGCAGGAAGACTCATGAATCCCACCCAGTAATCCCAGTATTATACTACCATATTAGGAAAAGCATGACGAAATGAATTATTGTTGTCTCCGTTGTTGTCTTCACTCGGCATTGTTTTTGACAAAAAGTTAGAGATATCAATATTATGAGGCACAGTTATCGTATAATTGCTCGTTCTTAACGCACGTGCCATGTTTTTATCTGCATGCAGTTGACTTGTGAACTTAGTTGTGTTATTATATTTGTAACTTGAAGATAATTTAATACTTTGTTCAGATTTAAGGAAGTACTCATTTCCTATTGCGATTACAATGCATTTGCGGACTTTGTTTATTCTTTCTGTGCTATCGCTCGCTTTTGGACAGGATAGAAAGGTACGAAATATACGTCATCAAATGTTTATAAACACCCCCTTTTTAGGGTTCCGTATTCAAACTAGGAACCCTTATAGTTTCGCCATTTCCGCAGCCTAGTGCAAAGACTATTAGTACTAGAAAGCTGCAATTTGCCATGAATATGCATATTAGTCACGCCAACAAAGTAGTATAAAAAGTAAATTTTTTTTTTTTTAGTGAACCTCCGTTACACGTAACGAGGGGATGTATTTTTTTCTCGTCTACCCTATAGTGTAAGGTGTTGTTGGATAGGTCTTTCAAAAATATTATGGGATTGTGAAAACGGTTTTTTAATTAAGTAATCCGTTTATGAAATATTAAGCTTTAAAGTGCAACCACGCTACACAGACGACGACACGCTAGCCTAGTTGGGAGTGACCCTGCCTTCGAAGCTAGGGGTCCTGGGTTCAAATCCTGGTAAGGGCAGATATTTGTGTGATGAGCACGAGTATTTGTTCCTGAGTCTTGGATGTTTTATATGTATTTAAGTATATATTTCTCTATATAAGTAAGTTTATCGTTGTCTAGTACCCATAGTACCAGCATAGAGCTTAGTTTGGGACTAGGTCAATTTGTGTGACTTTGTTCTGTGATTATTTATTTATTTAAACTTTTGTTAGACTCAAGTGTCCCCCGTCCCCCCCCTCTGTGTGTGTGTGTTTTGGCTGTAGCCAAAACTACAAATACTAAAAATCTGAAAAAAATCTTAAATTTACAAGTTCATTACTAGATCATGTCAACTTTAAAAGTGGGTTGAAGTCCATTTTTAGCTGTACTTCGTATTTTTAAGATGAGAATAAGTGTACATATTTTGCACCTATTTTTCACTTTAAAAAAGTCAAAATCAGAAATTAAAAACTGTCTTTTTTCTTCTAACAGATAATGGCAAAAATCAATCCTGATTGCAAATCATGCTCAAAAAACACCCCATTGGTGTACATCAGAGCTGAAGGTCCTCATGACACTATTTACCAGCTGTGGGACTTTACACGAGGCACACCTACAGTCATCTACGCAGTAGCTGGTGTGAACTCCTCGCTGACAGTATCATGGGAGAAGGATAGACCTGTCCACTTTAACTTGTCAGAGGATTTGCAGTATAGCTTTGCTGTGGCTATCACTGAGGTAAGTTTTCTAGATTGCGCAACCACATTCATGGAGTGTCAATAATAAAATACTAGTTAAGTTATAGTTGTAATCAAACATGAATTTAATACTTACTAACTGTAACATGATCAAAAAAGGACATTAATCACGTAAAATGATTAATTTACTTAAAATTTTAACCAGCACCAGCACTAACTCCTGATCATGGTAGAGAAAGATTGCAAGAATGTCTTCCGGTACCCTTTGGCCAACACTTCAGTTTGTTAAATAAAATTTGACAGTTTAGCACCTCTTGCCACCTGGCACAAAGAATGACCACTCCACTCATTTTACTTCAGTGCCAGAGCTGATTTCAACTGTTTTACTATAGGCATCTTCTCATAACCATGTCTGTTATAAACATCATGGATAAATAGGTAAAAGTATCATATTATAATAGATCATATTGTTAGAAGATAACTTTCATGTTCATACAATACCCTAATGTATTCAATTTAAATTGTGAATATGCCTACACTTGAATTATTCATAAATTCTATAATAACCATGTTAGAATAACCATGCGCATGAAGCTAACCAATAGGCATATGGGTGTTAACAATACATGTAATACAATATAGCTGATTCACAATTGGGTTAATCTAAACATGCTGGTATCACAACAGTGATTCATGGGTCTGGTGCACATGATAGAAATATAAAATATATTTATTGTATTCTGTTGTTTTCCATGTGAATCTTTTGTTATGTTGAATACAATTTTTCAATATAAACAAAAAGTACTACTCTCACATACTCAGAAAATACAACCACTAGGTCACTCATCTTATCTGCTCATGGCCTGGGGACCGATTGCAAATATATCTTATATCAAAAAAATACTCAGAAAATGGGCTGTTATGTGTTTTATTGGACTGTATAATGAATGACTCACACAAGGTAAATTTGTGTTCTTGGAAATAATTGATTTATACACTGCCATAATACCAAAGATGGTGGCTAAATGCAATGTAGTAGTTGAAACATTCTATATTTTATTGCTAACCAGTAACCACATAAAATTAAAAATGTTTCTGAACACCATTTCTGAAAGAAACCCTTTCATTCAAAAATAGGTCCAGTCTTGTGCATATACAAGAATTTTCTTTGCTCTTATTTATTATTTTCCTGTATGTTTTGTATTTTTACTTAATTTTAGTGATATGATATACTTTAATATTAATACCTATTTTTTTTTCTCTCGTTATTTGTTGTTGTAAATAAATATCTCTTGTTTCTTTCTTCCTTCATACCATAACTTACATAACATAATTACTCTTTAAACATACCAAAAGAGAAGCGCCCTTATTCCACCTGTGTTACCTTTTCATGGTCAAAAACTGGGTCAAATAAAACCTTTACCAGGTTCACAGTCCGATGAGGCACATGGCCTCATGAGTGACTTTTCTGGTACGTCCATGAGGCACATGTGACTCGTATAAATATGAAACTTTGAACGTCAGACGTATCAAAAGAAAGCTGCACATTGCTTTGGGACTGTGAACCTGTTAACATACAATCAATGCATTATATATAATATTTGTTTAAACGCGTTTTCCTTTTTGTAGTTTTTCATTGCATTAAGCTGGGTATGAATCTGAGCGGCTCAGCCTGAAGTATGCCCGCCCCGCGCGCACACTTCCAAATTACGCGAGGCACGCACACTGAGGCGGTTTTGAGCACGGTCAAAAGACCGACGCTCGACGGTTCGCCGCGCGCCGCTCGCTCGCCGCTCGCGCACAACGCGTGAGCGCGTCCGAATTTGAGCCTCAACCCGAGGCTGCTCTAATTCGTACCCACCTTAATATTTACAAATCGTCAAACAGATTCCAATACTCAGGTTATGTGCCCCAATATGTAGTCTAGTTGATTTATGACATCCCTTCAGTAAGGGAAGATGGAATATTTGGTTACTATCATTCTAAATTTAATTCCTTTTTCCAGTTAATTGAGTACAATGACTTAGCAGACTCTGGCCAGTACAACAGCAGTGGCACCCAGCGTCGGTACCCGCTTCGGGAGCTACTGTGGACCCATCAGAACAGCATCCTGACTGACCGGGAGGCCATGCTGCAGATGCATGCTGCCCGATACAAACATGGGAGCCGGTGGATAAATGGGAGCATTGAAATTAAGGTGAGTCCTTAGGAAGGCATGACAAGGTATAAGTACTTTATTGTAGGCGCCGTGTCGTGGTACGACGCGGCAATGCACTGTGCATCTGTCTGTACGGACACGGCAAACTGCGCTGAGGTGATGTGGAGAGGCCCTAAGACTCAGGAGGGTTACTATGTTCGCATAACCCATCCGCTAACGTTAACACGAACTTCTGTTATCAAAGCTGAGTCCGTCCCGTGTTATGAAAAAAAATGGATTCGAGAAGTTGAGGGAAGGTTCTACTGGGATGTTAATCATAAGTTATTGTTATTTGCCATCTTATACATAGCTACGTGACGTTTAAGTGACTTTTCCGCTATCACCCGTACATACAATAATTTATTACTCTTACATAAAAACTTTCAGTTAAAAATTATTTAACTGATGGTGAAAACTGCATCAAAATGCGTAGCGAGGTTTGGGAGGATTTAGCGGATATGCAGACGGACAGACACGGAAAGCGACTTTGTTTTATTTATACGAACGAAACAGGATGGACGCTTTAAGGGCGCGCCTTGGCAGTGCGGGTCCAGCACTTCGTCCGGCTTACGCTTTTACAAAATGCAGTGTTTTTCTCAAGCGTGCATACTTACCTTGCCGGCCTAGGCCGGTAAGAAGAAGCTAGTTGCGCGAACCATGATTGAAAACGCTGCATTCTTTGTTTAAAAATAATCCAAATATTCCCGAACATGTTTGTAACAACTAAAGTACTTGAACCCCTCGTAACCCTTGAACCTTATCGTAAGGGCGTAACAAGCAATCACAAGGGAGAAATGACAAAAATACTTTGAAATTACTGTAACCAAGTCCTCAGGTGAGTCAACGGTAAAATGCGTAAAGTCGCAGTAAAAGCGTTGAAATAGAGTAACTCGTTAAATTCAGCACAAACTGATGTATAATAATTATACCTTATAATTAATTATTATGCACTTGGCCTTTGGACTTTTCTTAATTACTTCAAGATAAAATGTCAAGGAGTAAGATAAGAATAATCGCGCGTATAAAACTGCGCGTGCTGTCATGTACTGATATGCACATTTTAGTCACTTAATTTAATTTTAATTGAGGTTTTGTCTATTAAGAAAGGTTTTATATATTACTAGCTGTTGCCGCTACTCGCTGTTAAAAGTGCCCTGTGTCCTTCCTCGGGGTTCAAGCTATCTCCATATCAAATTTTATCGAGATTTGTTTAGCGGTTTAGCCGTGAAAGCGTAACAGACAGACAGACTGTTACTTCCGTAATTATAATAATTAGTATGGTTATAATTAGTTATGGTTTTACAAGCCATTTCTTGCGACTTACTCCGTGTAAAACTCGTGTATCGTTATTGTAGGGTTTGTCGGATTTTGCACCACCAAAACTGATCCATGGAAGTAGTCGATTATGCAGTTCATGAACTATATTATTATGTGTGCTTAATTTCGTCTAAAACTCTTTGACAAATCATGCTTCAGTTAAATACAAACATCCGCTCAGACTTTCGCATTTATAACATTAGTACTAAGTAAATAAATAAATAGTATTAATGCAAAAGTTTGTGCGAATATTGCATCTTGACATGGATAAATTATCAGCATTTGGTCATTGGGTCGTACACACTCTTAAAAACAAAAGTTGTCTCTCCTGTGGTCAATAGTTAAATAGCTTGTGTGCATATAAAGTTATGTTTTTATATGATATGTCTAAAGCAGTCCTGACGGCGTTTTTGCGGGTACGGGCTTAGCCAGAAACTTAGGCCTTAAAAACGTTAACTTTCGGTGTGTCCACAGGAAAGACGGTAACCTAAATCTGTGTATATGACCCCATTATGCTATTGGTAGTAGATAAAAATATATACATGCAATACTGTTAGATAATTTATGTAGGTAACTATATAATAACAATAATTAGTAATAATTACTTAATTACTGATTGTGCCAGTTATTGAATAACGGGCTTTATCTTTTTAAGTGTTCTAGAGCTACCAACGTAACAAAAAGAAATAGGTACTCAATTCGACAGTTTTTGTGTGTATATATTAAGCGACTTACGCGATTTCTTTTTTAATTACAACCAGTTTTTAGGTTTCAAAAGGAAAAACTGTACCATTTTAGGATCACATTGTTGTCCGTCCGTCCGTCCGCCCGTCAAGACCCTTTATCTCGGGAACGCGCAGAGGTATAGAGTTGAAATGAAAACGACAGTATACTAAAGTCTACAGTCCATTGAAGCTGTGAATAAAATCAAACTTCCGAGTTAATATTAAAAAAGATACGACAGTTTATGCGGCAATAAACGTATATTTCAACACTCAAGGGAATCAAAATTTATAGGTTACTTCCCATTTAGAATCCGGCAATTTGGTAAGAAGGAATGTCGTACAGGTAAATTTGTTGCTCTAACACAAAAAAATGCAGTTGGTAAACTAATCGCGACCTTTGTCGCTGTATGGAGACAACAGTTTTTCAACGGCAAAGTTAAATTTGTCCCTGATTACATTTTTACGCGCCACACTTTTTACTTGGGTTCAGCAACGCTTGAGTAGCGCCCGCGCCCTAATGTCAATTGACGGCGGTAACCCCATTGTACTAGGTAGGCCGTCAGCCTTTTGCCTGTCTCTTGTCTGTTTGTCTGCTTTGTCTTTGAAAATAACAATATGCCGAGCATATCCCCAAATCTCTCCCCCTTTTTTCAGTTGGACCTCCTACCATTCAGGGATTTCTCGGCCGACCTGCCTCACCTCATCCATACTGCCAACTCCTCGCTTTTGGACGTCCAGCTGGTGAACCTCACTACTTTTCGAGACTACAACTCCTCACGTTTTGCTTTGAACCTGCTACTCATCAGCACCGAGGACCCCTGGGGTACCATGGTGCAGGAGATCAAGAAGAGTTTAGACGATGAACATACGCCGGGCGTGTTTGAGGTAAGAAGATTTTGAAATTGTTTGTGGAGCGCAGAAGGTTTAAGTAGACTTAAAATAAGGAAATTATTATAATAAATGAGACTAAGGCAAAGTACAAATAGAAAAGTAGTTCGTCTCGTTTAGTGCTTAGTAAAAGATTTTGTAGTGAGAAATACCGGGAAAGTTTATATACTAGTGTACTGCGGAAATAAAATGCAATCTACACTCCATGAGTTTTTAAACTACTTATCATCACGATCGATCACTGTAGTGATCGTTCTTATACCTCTGTATAAGAACGTGTCAGAAATGGAGAATTGTCAGATATATTACACCCAATGTTATATAATGATAAAGATAAAATAATATATTTAGCTGGTAACTGATGCTTATGCTTATTTGTTAGACACACATATGCAGAAGCACGGCTAAAGCGATTGACTCTACTTTGTGTAGATAATCGAGCTCAAGACGCCGGCGGTCGCAGGCGGCGCGGGCGGCTACCTGCAGTTCCGGCCCGTCGCGTACACGCAGCGGGAGCGCAGCGTCACCAGCTCCACCGTCGTGCACGCCAGCGCCTTCAACAGGTACCTTTAAACGTCGTGTTCATATACATATTCGAGATCAAGACGACGTCTACACAGAACCAAAGAAAGAAGTAGTAGTAGTCATTTTGAGGAAGTAGCAATTGAGGACAAGTAGGTAATCATTTTGGGAAAGTAGTCGTTTTGAATAAGTACCTAATCATTTTGGGAGAGTAGTCATTTTGGAAACATATGTGGTCATTTTGGAAAAGAAATCATTTGGCAAACTTGGGCTTCTGGAAGACTAAATCAAAAGAAAGAGACGAAGCTTCAAACTTCGATTTTCAAGCCGGTGTTTCTTGTTTGGTTGCAGTTCAGAAATACCGATACCTAGTACGCTGTACGAGTTCTACGGCCCGTACCTTCTGAACACGAACCTGCTCATACAGAGCATAGTCGTGTCCTTCGGCGAGCCGGAAGATGGGTTCTACAGGCATGACAACTTTACGGCGTGGTGAGTCTTGGAGCCCATTTGGCTTTGGTCTTATAGCGAGCTTTTTTTAAGGTCTCGAGAAGACAAACGAGCACACAGGCCACCTGATGGTAAGTGGGATGTGTGACCCATATACATTTGCATTCTCTAGACTCCAATCCGCAAATGCGTTGCCATCCCTGAGGAATTGAATGCCTCTTTGCTAGAAATTTCCATGATTGATCGAGCGCGGCTCACAAATCTTGGGAAGGTCCATCATATGGTTCTTACCTCTTTTTTTCTCCTTTGGAAATCTCTATCAAAACTTGCTGTGGGTTCACCATTGAATTTACTTTCCCCTGAGTGATGAACTGGTGACTCATACATAGTGATAGAGGTTCGAAGTTTTTTCCCGCTTTATGAGGATTTAAATCTGGACTCTACAGGGTGACTTCAAATTGGTAATACAAAATCAATGTTTTACACACATTTCCCCTAAACTTAGCCCCTCAATTAAGTCTCATACTTTTAAAATAATCAGAAGTATTTCAAATGAACACTTTCCTCTTTGGTTATCCGTCACCTGTCGCAATTTATGAAGAAAACGTGTTTTGATTAGTTGATAACATCGAGTGACAGGTATGACAGTTAGGTATTTAATGTAGTGTAACCACACTTTGGGACTTTAATTATTTGTTTTGTTCGAAAATTAGCATTAATTAAATACAGTTAATTATAACAAAGGGTTTAATGTATTATACTGTGTGGCATTAACTAAGCCACAATCAAGTGTTTTAATGTATTACCAATTTGAAGTCACCCTGTATATTTTTTTTGGAATTTAACTACAAATTTACGGTTCTCGTATTTTTCCATTTACTTGTACTATAAGAAATTGCTCTTTGCCAAATTTTATGATTGTAGGTCAACGGGAATTAAGTAAGTTTTGATTCCCTTGAGAGAGTCAAAATATGCGGCGTAGACGGGTGTATCTATGATTGTGTTCACGTAGAAATTTGTTTCAACTTGATACCTCCACGCGTTCAAGAGAAAAAGGGTTGTGACTGACTGACAGACAGACGGAAAATTAAGTGGTAAGGGTACGGAACCCTTGAAATAAAGGTATCGAGGTTTTATAATCGTTTGATAGTTTCAAGGAAAAAATATCAAGTTAAATATATCCAAAGTACAGACACATATGCGTTATGTTTATTGGGATCCAGATCTCGGAACACTGCCGATCGTACAATTGGCCTTAATTTACATACTTACCTGGATACCTTTTGTCAAGCGTCATTTGCACGCCTAAGACTAAGACTTAACTTGAAGGCTTTCAAAGTTAACGAGTAATAGTGGACCAAGTTACAAACGGAACTCTACACTGCGCATGGCCCGACACGCTTTTGATTTTTTAGGGATCCGTAGTCAAACCAGGAACCCTTATAGTTTCGCCATGTCCGTCCGTCCGTCCGTCAGCAGCCTACCTCAGAGACTCTTAGTACTAGAAAGCTGTAATTTGGCATGAATAAACATCCATTTGAAATATTTAGCTTTAAAGCGCTAATTCTTATTAGAGTCCCTTGTCGTCGTCGTCCCGTCCCCCCCTACAGCCAAAACTACAAATACTTAAAATCTGAAAGTATCCTTAAATGATAGCGCATTTAACGAATTTAAAAGCGAAACTATCACGACTAAGTAGACATCTTTGGTTCTTGAGATACAGGCGATTAAAGTGTTTATACCTACTAAAATCATCTACGAGTAAGACGGCACCAGACTTTAAATAGAAAATTAGTTATTACTTGTTGATTTTATTTTTGTAGTAAGGACTTAACGGCTTGGGAAACCTTCACTGAGCATGGTCCGACATGCTCTTGCCCGGTTTTATTTTATAAAATCCGTCTTGTGCCACTAGAGCGCCTCGCGAAATGTACCTTGCCCACATGAAAATGAGGTCTTGCCCCGCCACTGGGCCGAAGTATCTTAGACAGCCTATCTGCATAACGATAACACTATTTGTATGAGCGGTTACGTCCTACATTCTCGGGTCCGGACTGTTATCGACACCTATTTGCTAAAATCCTTCGTAGTACTTAAATGGGGGGGGCAGCTTGCGGCAAATTAATTAACTAAATTAACTATTAAAAAAAAACACCCTCGATTTAATTATGTATGATCGGGTCAAATCTTGCAAGAAAGATTTAAACCACTTCCCGCAGATCAGAGATTCGTACAGACCTAGTTTTTCATAATATCTACAACATACTCAAAAATTTTAAAAACGTTATCGCATTTTGTGTTTTTTTTTTTTTTGCTTCGCAGTCCTCTTTAGAGACGCGTCCGAGTCGGTCCTACCGTTTGGAAGTTACAGACAAAGACATTTACAGATATACAAACAACTTAACCCCCAACGCATGAAAAGGGGTTATTGTTATTGACGATCCGTTGGCCTTGTTCAAATATTAGCTCGGTATGGGCAAGTAACTGTGGATGGGCGCGAGTATTTTGTTTCCAAGTCATGGATGTTTGTATACGAGTATAATTATGTATGTATCTATAATATAAAAATGATTCGCAAAATGTGTTGGTAAGCGCATAACTCAACGACGCCTGGACCAATTTTACCAATTATTTTTTTAAAATGTTCGTTGAAGTCCAATAATGATTTTTACGGCGAGAAAAATTTGAATAATTTCCGGGAAACTCAGAAATTTGCAGCGGGGCAAAGACGCTGGCGGGCCGCTATTTTATATAAATATGTTGGTCGTGGTCTAGTACCCAAGTACTAACCTAGAGCTTAGTTTGGCACTAGATCAATTTGTGTGAGATTGTCCAGTGATATTTTCATTTATTTATTCCCTCTTCATGCGTTAGGGGTTAACAATATAAACTCCAATCAACACAAACATTCTGTTCTCAGGTCATCCACTATCGGCTACGGCGCGCCGCCTGTAGAAACCTTCTCTCTCTTCGTGATCCTGGTGTTGTCCATTGGACTTGCGGTCCCAGTGCTGCTGGCTCTCTCTGGTGTCACGTACGTAGTGGTCCGGCGCTGCCGGGCACTCAACCCGCCCGTGAGACTCGACGAACAGTGACTAGCCTACGGGGCTTACGGGTTCAGCCTTTTACGGACAGAGGATTACGTGGACTCATAGTGCCGTGACAGTGAAATGATTGGAATGATTGAATTCATATGACAATTTGCTTAGAAATTTAAACATAGAAAGAGTAACTAAAAGGGATTCCAATTATATTAATTAATGATGCACTGTAGTAAAGCACTGAATCTAGAATAAATAAATAGGAAGACAATCCTACAAAAAAAATATCGTAGATGGTAAGAAAAAATACGAGATAAATTTATACTGCATACTGAGATTTATTAAGAGGCCGTAGACGAAATTTTTCCGGTTTTGCTTCTTTTCGTGATTTTACAGTTAAAATACTGCTTTTCTATAAGTTTTAATGCACAACATAAAATATAATTTCAGTTATGATCGAAAAAATTAGTTACTTTTTATTTTTGTCGAGTATTATAATGCGAAATTAAGGTTGTTTTATAGCATTATATTTTGCTGTTTTTTTTTTTTTAAATTTCAAGGTAATGGATTGATTTTAAACTGAACTTTGAGGAGCCGAAATCAAAAACAATTATTTGCGCATTTTCTATACAATTAAACAAAGTTAATTACTTTTTTACACAAAAAAATATATTACGGTTATTAAAAGTAATTCATACATTTTTTAGACGACTTTTACAGCGATATTTTGTAAATTTTTCATACCTATATATACATAGATAGATATTCTAAATCTCTTACAGCAAAATTCACAAAACAGTCGCCGTTTTAAGGTCGATAAGGTAATCGAAATAAAATAATAAAAACAAATACATTCGTTGAAAATTGAAATTATCTTTCGTGTTGCGCATTCAAATTTGAAGCAAAGTATTTCAACTGTAAAATCACGTCTGTAAAATCATGTAAATTAGCGAAATCGGCCTAATTTCGTATATGGCCTCTTAAGTGCTCTCCTCACTTTCATAGCACGCACTAACCTTATGTAAATGTTAAATGTTAAAAAAGAGATTTCAAATGTAATTTGTTTTAAATACTTAAAAGTGATATTATCTCTGTTTAGTAAAACTTATATTTATTGTAAAAATATATATTTTATTAACTGATAGTAATGTAGGTTCCTTGTGTATTTTTGTACATTATAGTAGTAATAGCATGGTCAAATACATGAAGTCAAATGTGTCTATGACAACTTCTCTAATAAAGGAATATAAGATAAGATAGGTATTATGTTGTTGCCTGGCAAATTGTATACGGACTCGGGGAGTGTCGCTATTAAAACAGAATAATTATAATGGCAATACAATTCACCACGGCATGTAATGTCAGTATTTGACATGTAATGTTTCATGATATTGTGTAACAAAATGCTAGATACGTTTGGAGAGAAGATGGCCGATTGAAAAATGTCCGGCTTTTGATTTTGATTTATTCTGTTTACTGTTTTACTCTACTCACTTGACATTGGCGAAATCACTGCGTACATCGCGGTGGACCGCCATTAATAAAAAAGAAGAAGAAAAAGAACAAAATGCTATTGAATCGTTTTTTCTGGAATAGTTTTTCTGTTATAAACGTTTTCTTCCATATTTGTGGATTGTTTGGCACTGTTTATACGAAATTATAAAACACGCCACGCATACTTTTCCGTTTGTTACATTAACATACAATGGTGCTTCACGTGTGGCCATTCAAGTTTAAGTGTCACCAGTAAAATTAATTTACTAATTCTACTCGAACTCCGTAACATGGCGTGGGTTATTATGCAACTTGTCAGGCATAACCAATTTATTACAAATTATTAACTATTCTCGAACATTAGACTACCCTAAAAGGATGAATAGGTCTCTTAGTATAGGTCTTATTACTATAGTAAAGGAAAATTATAAATTGTAGGAGTAGATAACACGTGCCTGAAAAAACAACACTTCGCACTTTTAGAATTACAGTGACCTAATTCAAACATTTTCTGCTTTCGATTTCGAGTCATAAATTTAGTACTATAGAGACCTAAATAGAAATTCAAAATATTTGGATTAGCTCACTATAATTCTTAAGATGCGACTTGATTAACCCAGTTATTTCTTTGATGTCTTTAAGCGCTGTTATTTTAAACTTGTACAGGGAATTCTATCTCACCAGAGAATTTGGCTGTAAAATTAGCATTTAGTTTAACCAAATAATCAGTTAAGTCCTGACTTAGTTGTGTAGTCGCAAAATCAGCTTTATTCTTGATTTTTTTTAAAGTAAACATCAAAATAACAAATACCTATATACCGAGATAACTGCTTGTTGTATAGATAACTAGACTTGCCTAGTAAAATTTATTTTTTTAGATGACTTTTATTTGTAGATTATTTAAATGTATTTTGATGTGATATTAGGATTGATGCATGCGTTTCAACTGTTGGGCCGGTAGGGAAGGACAAGTTGACAATTAACATATCAAAGTTGCCCCACTACTTTTCTGCTGATTGTGCATAATGTTAATGCCATCTCCCTCTTAGTATAAATCAGCCTTTGCGCGCGACTCCGTCCGCGTAGAAGTCGTTTACCGCTATTCCCTCGGGAACTGTCCAACTTTTATGATAAAAAGTGGCCTATGTAAGTACTATTCCAGAGTATAATCATCTCTGTGCTTAATTTCATTCAGATTCATGAAGCGGTTCCAAACTTACGCATTTATAATTTAGTTCGATTATGCATATTCTAAATTATCTGACGGAATAGATTGAATGACGTGACTACCGCCTAAAATATTGCAGTTGGTACTAAGGGTGAAGCCAAACGAGCGTATATTTCGAGTTATAAGTCCGCATCATGGCACTTGCTTTGCGTCGCGATGTGAACCAAAAAATGCGCTCATCCAACCCTCAACCGTGTCCCAATTCTGCGGCCCGGCGCGCGTAAGAAGCTATTTTATATTTGACTGGACGCTTGTGTATATTAGATCAATAAATATGTAACAAATTTTGTTTTTTTTTATTATGAACAGCTACCGAGTAAGTTTGCCTCGATAAGAACTGCAAAGGATACTTACAGGCGTAAACGGCGATGTCTTAGGACGATGATTGACCGGAACTCCACTGCGGCACGCAACTCACACTAGCTTTACGCTTGTTATTCTGTTCTAGCCGTGTCGCTGACGTCATACTGATATGTGCGTGCGTAGCTGTGGAATTCCGGCTTTAGGCTTAGGCATGGTGCTTTCTTTTATTTCACGCAAAAAGAAACAGTAATGTAGCATGTGCATTTGCGGTTATAATAGTACATTACATACCTAGGGTGGTAAAACAAAGAATGTATCAGATCGCAGGTACTATGTGAGTCAGGATCAAAAACTTGAACCATAAAAAGCGTAGTTAACCATACAAAAAACGAAGGCGAAAAAAGATCCATTGTTTGACGAAAATCTTATCTTTACAATTTATTGTATGGCTAATTTTATAGAAAATTTCATTGCGTGAGTTAGTATGCCAAAATTGTTGGACCTTACCCATGAAATATGTGGCCCGAGGCTTTCTTTATTCTCGCAGCAAAGAAGTAAGATTTAATACCGTAGACGGGCGGTAAATACCACTTACGGCCCAGGGTGGCGTAAAACACGAAAAGTCAAACAATAAAGTGCTACCTAAATGCTTGCAATTATAATGTGCACTCGTTGATACGTATGATGATAAAACAAACCAGTTCGATCAGGTACGCATACTGGGTAAAGGTAAATTACTTGAGGAATGCGTCTTTGAGTGTGTAACTGAAAGCCAACACAACAATGAAGACTTGCCATGACGCTTGTGAGAGAGTAAAGTCAGTTGCGATACCTGCGATTGTGATTTATTTGTGAGCTCACATGCATGTAATGCAAAAGCAAGGATGAACCGATTTAGCTACACCAGCCTTCAGGGAACTACGCAATTCCCCGACCTCAGATAACCTCTGGTTCTGTCCATAAATCCAGCAGTAATTAGCAACATCGGACCTTGTTAGGGCTGTAGATAGCGCTAATGAGGTCTGAAGCTAATTAAACCTTTATTTATTTATTATACTTGGATCTGTCACAAATTCTTTATAGTTCTTGACGTTTCCTTTATAAGGATACTAACTGATGCGTGTGACGAAGAATTAAAAAATTGCTATCCTTAAAAGATGGGGCAATTTCCAAAAAAAGTACCTGGGTCATTCTTCTTTTTTACCGACTATTGCCTGTCCTCATTTTACCATACGTTATCAGTTAGAGTATTGATTATTAATGTTTTAGTGTTTGAATATACGACCAAACATTTATTCATCTATTAGTACTAAATAATCTTTCACTTTCTCTATCTAGTTTTTTTTTTATAATTTTATTTTTCATAGAATCGCGTGACAGATTGGTAATACAAAATTTAGTCTCCTCTGAAAATGGCCACTCTGTCACAGTATATTCTGAAAAACCACCATAAAGAAAAAAACATTATCACCACCGAAATAATCATTAATTAGTCCAAATAAAAATTCACACAACATATTTTAAAATCAAAAATTAAAACCATAATTATCAATAGTTGAAAAACGCAAAATATAGAAAAATGTCGATGTACTGTCGGTAAAAAAGTAGAACGACCCACCTATCGTCAAGGACAAAAATTAACAACGGTAATTTTTCCATTACGTCACGAAAATTAGTCATATATTTATATACTGCCCTTATAAGCCAACAGGCAGTAAATCAAATTAAATAAGCATAGCAGATTCAAACCACGCCGCAGTCGTATGGTCGCACTTTCTACAGGAATTTTGTCTCAGATGCCTCTATTTCTCTTAAACCTTTAATAGTTAATTTTCGTGACGTAATGAAAAAATATGGTTCTTAACTTTTGTTTAACTATAGATACCTTTTGAAACATTTACATCAGGATTCAATAAATAACAATCATCGTACAGTACGATAGCTCTTAAAAAGGCCTTCAGGTTTGTACCACTCTCTTTAGATTCGCTCCCTTATGCTATTAATTATCACTACAAAGTATAAAACAAAGTCGCTCCCCGCTGTCTGTCCCTATGTATGCTTAGATCTTGAAAACTACGCAACGGATTTTGATGCGTTTTTTTTTAATACATAGAGTGATTCAAGAGGAAGGTTTATATATATATAATACTTTAACCTGGAGCGAAGCGAGGGCGGCTTGCTAGTTATACATAAAACCGACCGACCGACTATTTCGGTGATTTTCAGACAGCTCAGCATGCCATCGGCGCCGTTCAAGCTACACTTAGCAAGCGAAGTGTAGAAGAAATTTTGACATGGCAAGAAGAGTTAGAGATATTAGACATAAAAACTGTTATAGAAGATAATTAAAATAGAGTATTAAGTTTTATAACCGTTTAATAACTAATCAGCCTGAAGTCACAGTAAAGCCTGAGTTTTATGAGATATCCCTTATAAAGTTTCTAAAATGCGAAATTCTACGACAAGGATACTCTCAAATACGTAATTAGAGGTTTAGAAAATACATTTAGTACAAACAATTCAGAATTGCTTGCACATCGAACTTGAAGTTGGCCCACGAAGGCGCGATAAAAGAGTCTTCCAAGCTTCCTTCTTTGCTTGAGCATTCCTTCTCCGGAGTCTTCTCCTTCTGCTCTGGGGATACATTGTTATTGCTATGAGTATTCTGGGGCGTAAACAGCTGCCGTTTAGTCCTTCGGTCCTTCCTACCGCTACCAGTCTTAGTTACACTGGCGTGGTTCTTCGTGTTACTATTAATATACTTTGTTGGAATTGTAGGAATCTGATTCTGGTTTTGATAGTCAGTAATCTCATTCTGCAGCCCTTGGGATATCTTCCCCTTATTCTTGACGGTCGTAACTTCTATGTCTCCTAAGGACTTATGCCTGGTCCTCCGCGTGAGCACTTTAGGGTTTCTCTCGGACACCCAACGCCGCATGCGTTTCACAAACGGCAACACCATGAAGAAGGCGTTCGGACTGACTCCCATCTTTACCTAAAATGTCACATAATTTTATGAATACTACACTTGCAAGGTAAAAGCTACTATCATGCACAGGGTGGAAAAATATATCATTAAATTTAAATCCGTTACGTTTTTCCGTAGTGTGCACGGTTGTATTTGATTCTACAGTTCACAGGGATTGTGACACCCTTAATCTTTACAATTATGCAAAATGTTGGAAGTGTAGAACAACACACTACAGTTGGTCGTCCGCAGCATGAATATACACTGTTAGATCAAAAGTTAAACGCTGGCAATCTTGGTCCCTAATGATGTTATAGTAATATTTAAATTTACCTTCGGCGTCATATCCTTCTTGTTCGACGGAAGGTCGGCTATGGGAAACCACTCACAGGCCTTAATCTCATTCCTGGTTCGTGGCTGAAACTTGGTATCGCGAGGAATGTACGCGATGATGTACAGACGGACGATCTGCTCGTGGATTATGGCTTCGATGTAGTCATTCTTGTTTATCAGTTTGCTTATGTCGAAGCCAGTTTCTTCTAGCACCTGTGAATAGACAAAATTCCATCGTAAGGAGACAATATTTGTTTTATCACTATTGAACCTGTCAGAAGCAGTACCTACCCTGGCTTGCCTTTTACTGTTAGTAGGTTTTTGTCAAATTGTTAATAGTAAGTAGAACTGTTTTATTATTCTCTACAAGTCTTTAGTGTCATTGTTTTTGGAACATTGTATGAATCCTATACTTTTAAACGAGCATTGTTTGTACCTAGACATACTAATACTATAAATGTGAAAGTAACTATGTCTGTCTGTCTGTTTGTTATGCTTTCACGGGTAAACTGATGAACCAATTTAGATGAAGTTTGGTAGAGATTGTTCGAGTCCCGGGGAAGGACATAGCATACTTTTTATCTCGAAAACAGGAAGGTTCCTGAGGGAATAGCGGTAAACGACTTCGACGCGGACAGAGTCGCGAGAAACAACTAGTATGTGGGTAAGGACCGAAAAGTTGGCTACGCTAACTCACGCAAATAAATTTTCTATAAAACTTTCCAGTTGTGCGACAAAAGTTAGCCATACAATTGTAAGGATACTTTTCGTCGCACAACGGAACATTTTTCGTCTTCGTTGTTTATATGGTTACCTGCGCTTAACTTCTTGCTTCGTCATCGACGTCATCTCGGGGAAAAATCGGGTTCTAAGGTATTTGACATATTTAGACGATACACCCCAGTAGAGCTCGGTAATATACCACGACGGTAGCGAACAAGCGTGATGATAAGCGGTTACCGTAGCCTATAGACGCCTGTAAGACGTTTTAGAACAATCTAGTACAACTGACCTCTCTGGCCGCGCACTTCCAAGGCTCCTCGTCCTCATTGACCTTCCCCTTAGGGAAGCCCCAGGAGGCTTTAGTCCAGTAGGACTGCACGAGCAACACGTGCGTCAGATCCGTGTCCAGCAGAATGGCGCCGTAAGTGGGCACCGTCAGCTTGTACTCGCGCCAGTTGTCGAGGACGGAGTCCAAGGTGGCTATGTGCTCGCGAAGTGTGGGAACATGCTGAAAATAACATTCACAAAGTAGGTTCAAAATCAAGTAATAGTGTATTTATTTAAGCGTATCCGTAATCCGAAGTGTACCCTATGAGGAATTGTTTAGTTTAGTTTAGTTTTGTTTACAAATTATAAGCATGTATTAGTTTAAGTAGACAAACACTGTAGAATAGTAAGAAAAGAGTGCTAAGCAGTTTTTGGTTTCTCCAACAGCTAGTAATGTTATAAATGTGAGAGTATCTGTCTGTCTGTTACACTTTCACGTGCAATCCGCTGACCCAAACATAAATTTGGTATGGATAAAAATTACCTGAAGCATTGAAACAAGAATCCAGCTTCATAAACTTTACAAAGAAACTTAAAGAACTGCTGATATCAAAATCTTACTACACCATTAATGAATTTGTAAATGAAAATTGATAGTACAGTAAATAGTCCTCTCCCATATTTGCGGTGCCCATCAGGGTTCATAATGAGCTATTCTAGTGTTAACTTCTAAGCTAGCAAGTAAGATCTATGTAAAACATTATGATTGCAATAAATGATTGAGTATTGAGTATTGATATAGTTTAAAATCAAGGAAAGACCTTTTAACATCGATAACCGGCTTCTGCGCTGACGGAATCGCGGGCCACAGCTAGCAATTAAATAAATCGAGAATCTTTAAAAGCAGTATTCCTTCATTCTAAAATCGATGACGTGGTTCGTAAGAATCAAATTCCATGACCCTTATAGTTTTAGTTTCCTTTTCTAACGCTTTTCGAGTGCCCATCCTAAAGTTATATACTAGTTAATAGTCAACGGTGGATCAACAGAGTGTGGTGAAACAAAAAAGGTTGATAAGTGGGTTAAGAAATATATTGCCTCTTAGAGCGAACTCTGCTGTATCACCTTGAACGTGCGCACAGTCCTCCGCATCCCACAGCTTGTGGTGTTTAATACTCACCTGGAATATATGTGCTGCAAAGTCCCTTAAGCCGCATGGGTGCAGAGCCGTAGACTCGTCGGTGCAGTAGTAGTCAAGGTAGAACCAGTGCGCCAGTTCCACTTGGAAGCAGATGCGCACCAAGTCACCACGGTCTTCTGCTGGCAGGTTGATGATAAAGCGGCTGAAAATTTCGAGTTGTTTATGAGTTGCCCATCTTAGTACAAAGTGGGGCAGAACTGGTCCTTGTGGCCAACCTTGGGGGAGGCCTTCGTCCAGCAGTGGAGGCTAAAATGATGTAGCCAGTAAAAAAAATAGTGTTTTACTTGTGTTCTAAAGAAGCACTATTTATCTTTAATTTTATGCTCACTTAAATATTTATTAGTTTTATTACCTACACTGAAGTTTCATGTCAAAGTCCATAAATACTTCAAGAGGAGTTTATGGATGAGAGTAAAAATAATAAATCATGGTATTCTAGTGTTGTGAATTTAAGCTTTGAGGCGTAAACTACAAGACTCGAGTCGCGACTGCTGAGTCTAAAAACCTCGAACTTCAAAGCCTCGACCATATAAGCCTCAAGTTGATATAAAGTTCGTGTTGCTGTTTACGATCACTTAAACCTAGAGTCTTTAAGCCTCAAGCTTTAAAGCCTCCTACGCGTTAAAGGTTTAAGTCTATAAGGTTTGAAGCATTATAAATCTTAAAAGCTTTTAACAAATTAGATCAATCTATGCCACATTTGATAGTTATACAGGGTGATCCTGAGGTCATTCGAAGTAAAAAAAAATGTATAGTTTTGTGAAATAGGGAAAAAATAAAATATAAAATCGGAATTTATCGCATTTTTGTTTGTACAATTATTGGATAGACAATACCTCTAAACGTAAAGTAAAATATTCGTCGCAGATCAATTTTATGAGTGAATTTTCAGGAATACTCGCTACTTTTTCTCATTCCGTCAATGGATTCGTCGTCGGGGACCACACAAATCCCCAGATATCAAATTTGGAAGCAATCAGTCCAACAACTAAAAAGTTCAAGATGGTGGCTACTTTTTCTCATTCCGTCAACGGATTAGTTATATCAAATTTGGAAGTAATATTATGCCCGTAATAACATTCTTAAATAAATAAACACACTTTAATACTTTCTGCCTACTACTAATACTAATTATTGGAGCTCTTAACGCTCGACCTTCGAGGTTTGGAGGCTAGGGCTTTCAATAGGCCAGAGTTTTAAAGCTTGAGCTCTCTATGAAGCCTGAGTTTTAAAGACTTAAGAGCTCATAAACAGCTTGAGTCGTTAGAGTTCGGAACCGATTTTGAAACTTTCAACGCTTAAGGCTTCAAAGCTTGAACCTTCAAGGTTTGCGAGTCTTCAAGGTTTGAAAGTCTTCAAGACTAGTCTTTTAACAACACTATGGTATTCTCATTAGAATATCAACCTATTGTACATGGGTAGTTTTTATTTTTATCGACAACTGCATGTCACTCAAATTTGATATTGTTTTTTTTATACTAAGATTCAACTAACCATACTGGTCATGAAGTTGCTATTGAATTGTGGTGTTATTTATATTTATTTAAGCATATATGTATAAGCACAGTGATTTCACTTAAATCAATTAAATTTTCTATTAAACATATCCACATATGATGAAAATTAGCTATACAATTTGTAAGGATTATTTTCAACGCTAAGCATCCCTAGAAGATTACTATTTATCCTAACCCCTTTATCTTGCAGTGCCCTTGCAGGGTTTTTTGTAGCTATATGTGTAATAAAGATAATCTATGAAAATAAGGGAATACCATTTTACAAGGTCATGTCATTAATGTGTAAACATTAATATTGAGACATCTGCAAACATACATAACCAGGGGTCGGAATAGGCAGTGCCTATTTGCCTAAACTTTGCGGGAGGGCGTAACTAAGAGTGGTTACCACCACCAAAAATAATGATTTATTTTTATTGAATGCGGGATTTCCGGTATTTTTTAATAATACATAAATGTGGATATTGATACTAAAACTCAATATCACATGTTAAAAACATTTATTGTATACAATTTTACATGATTAACAATAACAAAAAAATCTTTCAATCTGAATTATCAATATCATAATCACAATCATAATTATGATAGTAGTAACAAATGCGGGATGCATTCAATAAAAAGAAAACATTATTTTCGGTGGTTGTAACCACTCTTAGTTACATGCTCCTGTGAAGTATAGGCATTTAGGCACTACCTATTCCGACCCTTGTACATAACATCACGCCTTCATTCCCAGAGTGGGGTAGGCAGAGCTACAGAAATATCAACAACTCTAAAAAGACTTGGTGATAATTCTGTAACCACATTTTGCACAAGTAGGCTAAGATATGTACCAGTGTATTAGTGACAGGTGTGTTAGTGCAAGCCCATGGCCTAAGAGTACTAAAAGCCGGACAAGGCAAGCTTCAGATATCTCTATAAATATTAATCTAAACCCTCCTTTCAGACAACCTAAATATTGTGATGCTGTAAACTTAGGCTTAAATTAGTCAAAATAATTCGGATAAATTTTTGTTTATGATTTGGTGATTCATTTAAAAATAATATATTCAGCAGACAGAGGTACATTTTCTTGTACAAATAAATATTTACTGTATGTTCAATATGATCCTGTTACAATGTCTAATCACTATGTATTTTGTTCTCTTTGTAAATATCTACCGTTTTCAATTGCGAAAGATGAACCCCTTCACTCAAAATAACATGGCACTAATTCCATTTTTGTTTCAATGTACATAGCACCAAGTAGTAGATTGAATACACTACTTTGCCCTGTTAACATATTCAACCTTGAGCAACAAAGTTTATCCTTTTATAATCAACATACTTAAAGCAACCTCAACCCACAGATTTTTTAAATAGGAATCTTGCACAGCAGAATCAATGTAAGTACCTTGTCATCATTGATATTTATAGAGCACAATGCCTGTTAATTATGTACAAATTACACGTCAATAAGTACAGAAATTCTTTACAAATTGATATGTATAATAATTACCTTGAGGTGGTTAACCTTTAGATAACCCAAGATTAAAATAGTTTACCTAAATAAACAGAAAGAAAAAGATGTTCTGTTACAAATTAATGGCTTTAGGGCACGTGCTTAAACTTTTGAGAACTTATTTTTTACGGTATGTTTGATGAATGTTTAAAATAGGCTGTGCAATACACTGCGTATAATCTTGATTAAACTACACTTGCCATTATAAAAGCCAAATTCTATTGTAATACATATTGAAGTTCAAACAGACTAGAAAATAATAAGATTAAATTATAAATAAAGGAAAAGAAAGCAATAATCAACATGTTGCTAGTTAGGAGTAGGTACAAACCTGGATAGATCATCAAGAATGTCTATGGGTATGGAATGTTTCATCCGGTTGGAGCTGCTGGCTGTAGCCATAATTATTTTTTAGCCGAAGAGTATTATTAATATTAATATTTACAAACAGAAATATATTGATAAACATTTGTTTTGCAACGATGCGTACAAGTACGAATCGCAAATTAAGACATTCTGACAGTTGACAGCTAATTCGGTGCTGCCATCAGCTTTTTAGGGTCAGCCATTATATATAAATAATCGGAACCTTCATGAAATTCGTGCAGAATTTAGCAAAATTCAAGAATTCAGAAGATTTTGAGAAGCCAGAAACCAAACCTTCATCAAGTAATACTTTGTTTTTCATCACTATTGTTTGTCTTAGTTCCACGGAAACGGTAACTGCGTTTATTATTACGTGCACTGGTAGGATGCTCCAGACATACCTTCATACCTTCTAATAGACATAGTATAGTAGACATACCTTCTAATCTGTGGGATGCTCCCTGTGACTGTTTAAATAAATATTTTTAATTATACTGTATAAATAATAATAATAAATTTCTAAACTCGGCTGTCACGGGGACAATCTTACAGCGCACAGATTGTGGTTACCTGTAAAAACCGATAATATACTGAAAAATATTAGACAGCTTCTCTAGCTATCATAGACTAGAGACTAGTGACAAATCAAATCGCTGTCAAATCAATTCCTACGTGTATTGTATGGTGATTGTATGTGATCGTCGTTCGGTTATGGTTTACTAAATCTTAATAAACTAGCCTTAAAATGGATATAACACCGCTTTTTAAAGCTTGTATAAAAACACTTAAAGCACGGAATAAGGCTTTCGGGATACAAAGTCCCGTAAGCGAGGATAAACAGCGCATACTGCGGCCTAAATCGAAACATGGGTTTATGCACACTGCGAAAGATATTTCCTCGCAAATCACTAGATTACGTGATTTTTTGCTGGATCATCGAGATAGGTACTTAAGTTTTTTCAATACAGTAGCTGGAGATGAGATGACTGAAGCAGAAAGAGACCAGATTGACACTGGAGCGCAAAGAATTATCAACACCTGTTCACATCTTCTTAAAGAATTTAGAAACGATAACCGTAAGTTAGCAGTGTCCTCACAAACGCGAGAGTACATGGATGCGGTCATAGACCTTATAGACTCTTATTTAAAAGCTGTATGTAAAATACATAGTGAACTCAAAGCTTTGCGAGTGAAAAGGGCTATAGATTTGCGCAAGTTGTCCCGCCTTGAGCAGCCACAAAACAAATCTAACTTGCCCAATCCTTTTAAAACGGAAAAATTGCTCAAAGAAGACCTAGAAATTGATGCTGAAGAACCAGATAATTCAAAGAGAATGCTGAGTTTGTCAGACAATGAAGTTGCTGTTATGCAAGATGAAGGAGAATTAGATGCTGAGGAACTGCAGATGCTAGAATCTGAAAATATACATTTACTGAATGAGTTGAACACCATGACGGAAGAGGTTCGGCAGATTGAAAGCAAGGTTTTGCATATAGCGGAGCTACAGGAGATATTCACTGAAAAGGTAAATATTGCCAGAAGAACATAAATTTTATTGTGAATCTCTAACTCCAGATCTCCAGATCTCCAGATCTGATTCCAGATAGTTTAACAAATTTGAATATTTACATTATTTAGTTTGCCAATGTTATCGAATATTTAGGTTTACTTTTGGTTCAGATGAAGCATCAAATAAATAAAGATTACTTATTTATTAACACATTTAGCTCCAGCAACCCAGTAGTCAGGCCCATGGAAATCAGAGTGCTTGGCGTTTATTTAAAATAATAGCAGTTTTTATTCCAAAGCAAATATATTCACTTGTGAAATTACAACAAATTTAATAAAACACCATTTCACCAAGTTATATTGAAATTTTCACCAACAAAAAAAGTGTACTCTCAGTTTACTTTGTCATGTAAAAAATGTTTTTTTCAGGTGCTGCAACAGGAGCAAGATATTGACAGAATTTCAAACATAGTTGTAGGGTCTACAGAGAACATCAAGGATGCAAATGATCAGATCAAGCAAGCTATCCAGAGGAATGCAGGCCTCAGAGTATATATCTTGTTCTTCTTGCTAGTTATGTCATTTACATTGCTGTTTTTGGACTGGTATAATGATTAAATTTAGTTTTAAGTATTTTTTCTATTGTTACTATTTAGCAATTTCAAAGTAAACTAGTTTATAAGTAAAAGTCATGTTTATTAAATTATAAAAATGAACCCATTTTTTTTCTAATCGCTGCTGCTTAACTCCTTATGTTCTAGACTTTAGATTGGTTTAGTCCACCCAAAAAAGGTGAAAAAAAAATTAAGCTGAGATATGTGCCTTAGCATATAGAAAGTTATGAGAGTTTCGGACCTCCAGTTAGCCAGTTCAAAACAAGCTAATGAATGACATGGGGTGGTAAAAAATAAAACCACATTCCAATAACAAATGCCACACGTACTAAAACAGCGGTGCTGCTGTAATAATAAAATAATTTCAAAGAGTATGCGCCATGTGCCAACCTAATCATTATGCTGCACTACACATCGTCCAACACACCAACTCCAAATATAGTCCAAACCACGCCAAACTTGTAGGTAGCGATTTTTAGCGATTATCTAACTACATCATTGAACACTTAAACTCCCTTTCCTACCAACCTCGGCGAATGATTATTGGAGTCAATTTATTGCTAAGGGAGCAATCTCTAGTTAACTCGGCCGAACTCAAGCCACCTCTTTATACATCAAATTTTATTATTAACGATCGGTTCGAGTATTGGATGATAGTATAGTGCCAGAATTACCAAATAAACCCACTATCTATCGCAGATATCGCACGTTAGTATCTCTATATAGTTAATAAGTAAAAACCATAGAATAAGTACAAGCATAGAAACTATCAGACTACAAGAACACCAAAAGACGTATATTTGACCTTTTTCATTTATGGCATTCAAAATGAGTAAGATGAAAATATGCTTATAGGTGCCTTATTCTTTCATTATTTGTTAGGTCGTCGAATAGATCTATCTGATCTGTCTTTACAGACGCAGAACTGTCTGATCTGCGTCTGTAAAGGCCCGTGTGGTTGCCGGGTTAGAATAGTGCCATTCCATGTCTTCCCGTGGATGTCGTAAGAGGCGACTAAGGGAATGAGGGCTTCTAGTACTATTAGGCGATGGGCTTGCAACCTGTCACTAATACACTGGTAAATATCTTAGCCTGTTTGTGCAAAATGTGGTTACAGAATTACCAACAACTCTTTTTGTAGTTGTTGGTATTTCTGTAGCTCTGCCTACCCCGCTCTGGGAATAAAGGCGTGATGGTATGTATGTATGTAAATACGTAACAGAATAAAATAAATGTTTTAAATTACCTAAATCCGCCTCCCTTAATATATAACTTATTTTAAAACTGAAGTCGGCTTTGGTTAAAAATAAAGTGCGACGCCGACATCTGCTTGACTAAATTATTGATGGGTATGTTTGATTCACTTATTACCACACGTTTTAAAGAAGTTTTTTCTTGCATTTTTGGAGGCAGATTTTAGATTTTAAGAGCATTTATATTATTTTATACTTTTTAGTGATCATATTATGCAGTTATACAATTCCACATCTCAATTATTTATTAGGAAACTATAGGATTCAAGTTCGGTGCAAGCAAAGCCGCGGGAAAGTCATAGGTATATATTTGAACCAGTAAAATGTGCTTCGTCATAGTCGATCAACTATCTTAATCGAGTACTTTAGCGCTACCCTTGGAATAAGTACCTTTGAGGAGTTCCGGTAACAATCTGTTTGAATGCAAATTCGTTACGGATTCCCTCATCAGATACCGATTTGGAGAAAATGAGACCTCCTCAGTCGACGGAGAAATCAGTGAACGTATGAAAAAAATAACTACAATGGAGCATAAAACCCCTCTTTTGAAGTCGGTTAAAAAGTAGAGAAGGATAGCCTGCGTAGTTCAATTTATAGGCCGGCTGCTATGCTATATTATGTTCTTATTTTAACCCCGCAATTAGGGTACCTTGTATATTTGTTAATTATGTCTTGAAGCAAGAACGGGACTCAGGAGGCCATGTATGGTAAAAATATTTATATGGAAATAAAGCGCATGCACATCTGCTAATCTTTGTGCGTGCTACCTCTCTTGCTCTTGAGGTGTCAAGAACACACAGAGAACGTTATTAAATGCTCCATCCTTTTAGCTCTTTATTCGTCAAATATGGAGAGAGTGAGATAGACTTACATTGTATTAAACTAATACTATTTTCACATCACATACAATCGTTGAGGTAAATCCGTCCCGTATTGTATTATTGGTGAGATACACGTAATTAATGTCCTAGTCTATTTTTTAAATAGGGCCCCAAACAGGAATAGACGCCTATTTGACATTTATTCCTAAATATTCTGTGGTTTATAAAAATATATTCCAACACCTTGGATTCTAGACTTTAAGATCTTGGAGTACTTAGTATGATCGCACAAGTATTTTACAGGTTAAGTTTGTTGAAATAAATTACCAATTGCTATTACTATTTAAATATCTGTTTTTACGATGTAAATGTAGCGACAACACACATTATTGGTTGTTAAGTGAGTGATAAATTATCCAAACATTTTTATACCTATAAGTAATAAAATACTTGTTCTGTCACAGTGATCAAGCGACCGGGTACTCCACTCACCACTCACTTCACCCTACTCCACGATTAGTCGTCCAATCTGAAACCAAAAATGACGTTTGTGATGCACCTGTGTTTTATTTTATTTAATCAGTGAATGGTTATTCAGAACGCAATAAGTTGTTAATGTTTTATAAGAATAACGAGAATGTTTACTTCGTGTTCAATTTGTTATCAACAACCTATCAGTAGCAATAAAACGTACGTATTCACTTAAAGGGTTTCGAACCATGTTATTGGCAACAACCTTCATAATTTGTTATTTTATTCGTCTTATTATTTTCATATACGTTTAAATAACTGTGTAATGTAGTTCTACACGTGTTAATCTAAGTTATTTCTGCGTGTAAGTACTTACTGCTGTTAAGTAACGTTTTTTTCTGGTTTGTTTTTGTAGGGTCACGATAATTCAAGGGTAGTTGAAGTTAATAATTAAGTATGGATGAAAAGAGAGTGGCAGATTATTTTGTGATCGCGGGGCTGCCGGAGACCCCTGAACTGCTGGACGACTCAGACTCAGGACATCTAAAAGGATACAGTACAAAGCCTCCAATTACAGATATAAGTAAGTGCTTTTACATTTTTGCTACAATTCCAGTGTCTGTGTTGTTATGACGGGTTATGAGGAAAGCAAAGAATTCACAGTTCTTTCCAACTTCTTAACTTGTTCCTGTTCGTGTGCTTTTAAATTAGATCGTAGATTTAAAGGGTTGTTTGTATAATTCATACCTATTTTATAGTTAGCGTTTGTTTTAATAGGGTTATGGGATAATTTTTGTGTAGGCTATAGAGGCAACCAATAAATACATATTCATGCATAAGTTTATGCTAGACAACCATAAAGAATTGTATTGATATATTTATGGCTGCATTGACTTTTCAAGAGCTGTCTATGGGCCTTGCATAGCCTAGAGCTTAGTTTGGGACTAGTTCAATCTGTGTGAGGTTGTCCCCTTATATTTGTCTGTTTATTTATTTTATTCTTATTTTAATGCATGCTTATTTTTTGGGTTAAGTTCAAAAACACTGTTCCGAAGTTGTTTTTGTCAGAAATCATTTAAGTTTACATTGAATTCTTATTTTGGAACCCGACTCATTTACTACTTTATATAGGTAATTGATAAGTATTGTAAGACCAAATAAGTTTGGTTTTACATTGCTAAAATGTAAATAAAATTACACTGCTTTTCCTGTTTAGATAAGATTTATTTTATTTACTAATTATACTCTCACTCACTTGACATTGGCAAAATCACTATGGAACTGTCATTAATAAAAATGAAAAATAAGACATGATGTTCCAATAACTGTGACCGTTTCCTCTACTTTTAATTTAATTGATATCATGACAAGATATATTAATTATTTTAACTTTATTATGCATTGCTTTTAATTAAAGCGCTATTTTAGGTCTTTATTATAGACCTAAAGTTTGTGAGACTATTAAATATAAAGTGATTACAACTAGGTAAACTAAGGTTTTATTTTTTATTAAATACTTGATTTCTGGTATTAGTCATTATAAATTCATATGTATTTACTCACAGTGTAGAATGTTTTAGGGGGTATAGCAATAGGGGCCTGAAACATTTTTCTCATAGTGATGTTATTTTGATACAATTTATCTAAAATTCGCATTTTGGATCACTTCACACACACACATAACATCACGCCTTCATTCCCAGAGTGGGGTGGATCACTTCCATGTTACATTTTTATTATGCACTAGCTGTTTCCCACAACTCCATCCGCATAGATGTTTTTAATCACTTTTCTCTCAGGACCTGTACAATTTCTCATTATAAATTATATATCAAAAAAATAAAATAAAATAAATATATACACATAATAAATAAATAAATATCAGGATTAAAAATATTTACAATACTTGGCCTAGTTGGTAGCGACCCTGCCTGCTGCTTGATAGCTAGCAGTCCTGGGCTCAAATCCCGGTAAGGGCAGATATTTGAGTGATGAGCATGAGTATTCAACTCAAACTAACCCAAATTTCATCTAACTCAGTTCAGCAGTTTATCTGTGAAAGCGTTACTATGGATGTAATACATCATGTTGATTGGTAATATGGCAAAGTATGATGTTGCAATACTCCATCCATCATAATAATTGCTGAGCCAGGCTGATCTAATCTGGTGTAGTATTAGGGTCGCAAACACACATGTATAAGTTAGTGTAATTATATATACTTATGAGTTATTTGCATTACATATTATTATTATTTTATTTTCATATTCAAAACATTATGTATACTTTGTGTATGTGATAAAAATATAGTTAAAATAATCTGTGTGGTTGCCAGGTTAGAATAGTGTCACTCCATGTCTTCCCGTAGATGTTGTAAGAGGTGAATAAGTGAAAAAAGGGCTTGTTAGGTGATGAGCTTGCAACCTGTCACTAATACACTAGTAAACTTCTTGGCCTGATTGTGCAAAATGTGGGTATAGAATTATAAAAAAGGCTTTTTAGAGTTGTTGGTATTTCTATAGCTCTGCCTACCTCACTCTGGGAATGAAGGCATGATGTTTTGTATGTAATTCAAATAATCAATACTGACATGTAACAAGGAAGTACTTATTTGTTTTGGTCTAAGTTAAGATTAATCTGCTAATAGGTCATTTGAATAAATAGTTGGCTGACCAGGCTCATTAATATTCTGGTCACACATGACATCATTAACATTCAATCCCAAGATTATTTTAATTATTTTAGATAAATGTTAACTTTTCCGATTTGGTCAGTGCGAATGGCGTATGATTATTTACAACATCTTTAATTACTGAAGAAACAAATATTTTTGTTTAGGTAGGTATTTGAAAACACTCTTTTTTTTTCTAATGATATTATTTGTTTCTTATATTTCGTAATATACATAGTCGATTTTAAACTGGCAAAGTGCGAGGTTGAATCGCGCAATTGGGATTCCACAAGATAATAACTTTAATAACACTATATGTATTAATTAAATGGTACACAATATCATACTAATACCCAATACCTAATTCAGTTGTCCCTTGATATTTATAATTATTTATAGGATGGGTGACTAGTAAAAATAAGTACTGTGTTGCATTTGTCGATGTTTTTCATCCTACATTTGATTGATATAAATAGTTAATTATAACTTAATTTGAAACTTATATAACCATATGTTTTGAACAATAAGTTTTACATACAATACAATTTATTTGTATTTTTTATTTATTTAGATATAATGTCTACTATATTACTAATTCCCGTGTGGTTGCCGGGTTAGAATAGTGCCACTCCATGTCTTCCCGTGTTAGGCGATGAGCTTGCAACCTGTCCCTAATACTCTGGTAGGTAAACATCTTAGCCTACTTGTGCAAAATGTGGTTACAGAATTATCAACAAGTCTTTTTTGAGTTGTTGGCATTTCTGTAGCTCTGCCTACCCCTCTCTGTACGCTTAGCACAAGTTGTAATTTCTCGCTTGTCGCTCAGTGCGTCTCTATCGTTACAGACTAGATTGAAAGGGAGATCCGAGCGACAAACAAGTCGCGGACCACTTGTGCTAGGCCTCCTGGGAATGAAGGCATGAATGTATGTATGTATGAATAATATCTGGTCTCCGTGACTCGGTTCGCGTAGAAAAATAAAACATAGCCTATGTTACTCAATGATAATATAGTATTCTGCATTCTACTGGTGAAATATTTTTTGAAATTGCCGGTCCAGTACAAAAATACAAACTCTTTCCTCTTTATAATATTAGTATAGATTAGTCCTGGAAGACCGAGCGCCGCTTGGATTAAGAAATAGTTTTCCCGAAGACGACAACTTATCGGGGCCGAGATTCTACACGGTAATAACGTTATCGTCTTTGACGTGTTTCCGCTAGGTCAACGTTTTGATAACTCTTATGTCATTTACAATAATGGCGACTGAGTCATAAACGATTCTGTAACACTTCAAACGCGATATCGTTACAACGCAGTAGAATAGAGGCTCAGGGCTGGGATTCTACGCGGTAATAACGATATCGTCTTTGACGTGTTTCCGTATTGTCAACCGTATGTCATTTACAATAATGGCGACCGAGTCATAAACGATTCTATAACACGTCAAACGCGATATCGTTTTACCCACATTGCAAATTCTACGAAGTCGTTAGAGCCGTTTTCCAGAACGTGATTACATTTTATTACTTGTGCTGTATTGCGGTATCCTCAACGTATTGACATGATAAATTGATGGGTTGAATGTCAGTCTGGTTTTCTCGTCAACACGTCATTATCATTCAAACAGGTGACATATTTTCGGAATTTTCCTAGTGACCGAAATTCTTTTTAAATGACGATAAAAGCGATAAAATGAATATAACATACATACATCATAACATAGCGTTCGTTCCCAGAGTGGGGTAGGCAGAGCTGCAAAAATACATAACTCTAAAAAGACTTTTTGATAATTCTGTAACCACATTTTGCACAATCGGGCCATGAAGTTTACTAGTGTATTAGTGACAGGTAAATGAATATTAAAGATATTAAAGTAAACTATTTCATCTCAGTAAATCTTATCGAGCATGTTGTAATGAGGAAACTTGCCCTGTCTGAGCTAGATTTGTGGTCGAGTATCAAGTTACAGTAACTGATATATCACAATAACTTCTTGTACTTGCCAATTGGCGGTATCTCGAATTCAATAGCGAAAGCTGATCAATCCTCTCCCGTTTCTAATAGGTTTGCATTTGCTACAGGTTTTGTCTGAGATACCTTTTCTCAAATTAGCTCACGGATTGATCATATCGGTTTATCTACATCTTGTTTCATTGAACTATTTAAATTGTTGCGTGTTCTCAACGTTTTCATTATTTTATTCGTTTCCTAGAAACATTTAATTTTAGACATTATTTAGAGTAACACTTTGTGTCATTTAATACAATGTTAACCAAAAACGGTTAAGCTACTTTACGACTTAATAAACATAGAGTCAAGTATTTCTCTCTGTACCAACTTATCGTTATTAAACATTTTTAACTTTACGCCGGTGATTTAAAGCTCATTGCTATATTGGAATTTTATCTTTACTCCGATTACGATAGGCCTACGGTCCGAACGGCGCGGCGATTTCCTCTCACTTGAAACTGGTTTGTCTGCCTTTATTAAACTAACTAGGGTATCCCTTATCGGGAACTTGACATTCTAATGACGCATGCTGTTGTGAAAATTAGGATAACAGTCTGGGGAATAACGTCGGCGAATTGCGTGACCAAAATAAGGAACCTTTCCGCCATATTTGTTTTTCTACATATTTTCTCCTCGGAAAAATTATTGATGAATTTCTCTACACAGCATCATAAATAAATAACTATCAGGAGGATAAATTGACCTAGTCCCAAACTAAGCTCTAGGCTTGTACTATGGGTACTAGACAACGATAAACATACTTACATAGCGAAATACATAGAAAACGACCAAGACTCGGGAGCAAATATTCGCGCTCATCACACAAATATTTGCCGTTATCGGGATTAGAAACCAGGACCGCTGGCTTCTCAGGCAGGATCACTCCCAACTATGCTAACGTGTCGTCAAAATTCATTTTGCCGTGTAGGTACGGTGGGCCTTATTAGTAGCTTCACACGTCACTGCTTTGTCACACGAACGCCATAATAATATTTGTAGTGCTGCCTTAATCTGTCAACGGCGTTAAAGCGACAAGGTACAAGTGTGCAGCTACGTCATAGCGCTTCTTGCACAGTCAAAGACTTAAATTTGTGACCCACCTTAGGTCCAATGTCAATCTGTTCTACAGCATTAAGGTTGTGTTTCCTCTAAGTTACAAATGACTTGGCATCTCTAAAGACATTGACATCTTCAAAAATATTTTTTTTAAACAGGGCTTAAATTAACGCTCGTGACCGTACACGATGCATGTGCTGCGATTTGCGATTACCATCTACTTATACGGGTTGACACTATAATTGTGATAGACCTAGAAAACCTTCCAAGATTTATCAACAAATATCTACTCGCTCTTATCACATAAATACTCGCTCTCACCGCACATCAAACGCGGGACCGCTAACTTCGTAGGCAGGATCACTACCAACTAGGTTATCCGCGTCGTCACGTGTAGAAATATTTTGTTATTATATTAAGTAGCAAATTACCATAAGCTATATGAGTAGGAGGTGATCCTTAGACGTTATCAATCGTTACATCACTTCACCTATTCGTAGCTATGAGCTGGCTTTAAATAGAACATTTCCTGCATATTTACTGGTGCTACTCAAGTGAAAATATGTATTTATACTAGCGTTTGCGCGCGACTCCGCCTAAAAGTCGTTTACCGCTATTCCTTCTGGAACTGTCCAATTTTTCGGGATAAAAGGCTATGTGCTATTCCAGACTATAATCTATCTCTGTGCAAAGTTTTATCCAGACTCATTCAGCCATTCTGGCGTGATTTAGTATTAAACGAAGAAGTTATATTTTCTATTACTTTTAAAGATTTTCTACTACAATAGTGATATGAACTATTTCTTTAATCATACAAAAACGTAATTTATTACATCAGTAATTGATGTTATCTATTTTTAACCTTAAAGAGTTTTGAAAGGTAAAAATATTTCTAAAATTATAGTTTGTTCGTACGTACATATCTGTCGTTTAAAATTCTAGGGTTCTGGGTAAATCACATATTGTATAGGGTTTTAGGGTATAAGAAGGAAACCAACACGATTCAGAACAAACGTACCTACCAAGCGCGGTGATTGTGTGTGACTGAATAACCTAACTCACTAAATTCCTTTTTTATTTGCTATTCAAATCCAAAAGAAGACGATTTTCGGGTAACCCCGCCCCTGCCGGAAGGGTAGTAAATACACCCTAGTTCTATTAACAACCAAGTAAATAAATTAGTCCTTTATAGGTTACGCTGACCTACTAAGCACGGGGAAGAATATTGGGGCGTGCAAGTCTCAAACATTAGATATAAATGTCATAGATCGTTATCGCGGGAGCAAAAACAAATCTGTTATAGAACATATATAACAGATTGTTTGTTTGGTAAAAAAGGAATATTATGCCTACGCATTCTAAACCTCTAAGAAGTTCTTCATATCTTACACGACGTTCTCTGGATAGACATAGTTGGTCAAAGAGAATTTCATAATAAGCCAGCAATGTGTTTTTTTTGTTTAAACGGTTTTATTTAGCTTAACCGCGAATGTCCAACAGAGGACATCTTTTAGCTTAAACGATGTGTATTTCTAGTGCTGCTGTAATAACAAATATTAAAATTAAAGATTATAGGGCCCTCCATTCAAGGATGATTCGGAAACCTTCGTGTCGAACTCACAGGACAATGTGCTAATCTCTTATTAAGCTCTAGGCTTCTAGGTACTGTACTGTATTGTTTTCAATTCACCACGGATCAAATTGACGTGGCTCGTTTACGTTACTGTTCGTCATATTATGTTATGGATTTAAAACACTACATCGCGATTTACAAAGTTATATAATCCATACTAATTAAGACTCACCCTCGTAAAGTGTATGATTTAATTCATTTCGCTGCCATATAAACTAATCCTCCAGTACTAACGTTCGCACATTAGTAATATGAATATGATCTGTAGAGTTACATAAATAATTTGAATTGAATTTGGATTTTTGAGACGGGAAAGCGAGGGTGAGATTTGCCTTTGAGCGCACTGTCTTAATACCGAAGAAGGCGGCTGAGTGCTACGTAGTAGTCAAAGCACTCTATACTGTACTTTATTAGTAACCATAACCACAATCAATTAAGAATGGTTATTCTATTACCATGCAGTTGGCCGCTTTCTTTGATTTTACGGCTGTGCAACCACAGGTTTTGAGAACGGGCAGCCAAAAAAAAACATCAAAAATATATCTGAAAATGCGGCTCAGAAAGGTAAAAGGGGAGATGAGCTTTAAACATTGTTAAAACGCGCCATAGAATGTGAACATTTCGGGGAAATTAATGATAACCACTTTAGCTTTGCACGGAAGTGGGAGACATGATCATATTTTCTATGCAGGCCAAAAATGTATCGAATGCACACTTTTTGGAGTCGCTCAAGTTTATCGAGCAGCTCTTACGATGGGTGTATCTAAGTAACGTCAGCGTATTTTCGAAGTTTATATTTACCTTTTAAGATTAATTTGAAACTTTTAGAGCAAATGTCCTGGTTTTGAACATACAGCTTGTTGCCCACACAATCTCGTGATCCTCTCTTTTCCCCAATGTAGTTTGTAAGATATTAGACAATGGTGCGAAAACTAAGAAATGATTATTTACTTATTCTCAAGATTTTTTATTTAGTTAAAATTAAAATACGTAATTAAAACTTAACTCAACATCGTGATAGTTTGAAATGTATTCTTAGCATAACTATTTATTACGTAGCTTTGAAGATATTGATGGTAGCCCACTGGTAGTCACAACAAATCTCTCAGAAAAAGAGTCCGAAGTGTAGTGTGTTTTTTTTTTAATCGACGATGGCACGTGGACGGTATGCCCCGCCAGTTAAATGCAAAGATGCGTCTATGGAATGGCAGAATAGCATTTATGCTCCGGAGTCAGTAAATTTAATATGCATAGTATTTTTTTCTTTTCTTAGTTTTATCTTTGTAGCGTAAAACAAAAGAAAGAAACCTTTATCAAAACAGTGGGTAATAAAATAATAAAAAAAAAGACTGGTTCGATCACCGAACACCACAATTCACAGTCGTAGTACTAACCAGTAGGCTTTGGAGTATCTTGTCTGTTATGTCGCGTTCGCGTGTTATATAATAATGATTACATTCTGAAAATTGTCATTGCACGTGTGTGTGACGAGTTGCGTTTTTACGGGCAAACCGCAAATCATGTATTTATATTGTAAAGACTTAGATTCCATATTAATATTATAAATTGCGAAAGTAACTCTGTCTGTCTATTACGCTTTCACGGCTAAACCGTTGAACTGATTTCGATGAAATTTGGTATGGAGATGTTTAAACTCCGAAGAGGACATAGGGTACTTTTTATCCGCGATAAATGACTTTTACGCGGACGGATGCGATTAATGGCATAATTAACATTAGGAAGATTTCGTTATAGTGACAGCAACTTTCTTTATGTTGAATGTATAATTATTATTTTAAATAACGTTAACGGCACCCCGGCATCATCTTTCGCCGTGGAAACTCAACTCAAGCCCTTCTGTTGCTCCTTAAGAGGATTGTGAAGCAAAACATTTCCATACAAAATGCGATAACGTTTCCTCCCCTTAATCGTTGTCCGATTTTTACGATTTTTGAATATGTTGTAGATATTATGAAAAACTAGGTATGTACGTTTTCCTTTCCAAGAAAATATTTAGAGGAAAGGAAAAAAGTTTTTTATAAGGAAACGTACAAACCTAGATTTTCATAATATCAAAAATCGTGGAAATCCGATTAGATTCAGTGGGTGAGAAACGTTATCGCCCGGAGCTAAATTTGTATGAATTATTTTTGACGGCTGCGCGATTTTAGCATCGCTTCACTATCCTCTTAATATAAATATGAAAGTAGCTGTCGGTCTGTCTGTCCGTCTGTTTGTTGCGCTTTCATGGATAAACCGCTGAACCGATTTCTATGAAATTGAGTGTGGAGATTGAGTCCCGGGGAAGGACATAGGATGCTTTTGGTGCCGGTTGAACAGTTCCCGAGGGAATACTGATAACAGAGTTCTACGAGGACTCATGTCGCAACAGCGAGTCATAAATAAGTAAATACATTACGTATAAAAAACTACCAAGACTTGGGAACAAAAGCAAAAACATTTTCTCTTATTGCGGAGCGACCCCGGACTGCTATGCTACCTTGATAGTCAACGTCCTTGGCCGAATACTCTGAATAGTGACTTTTTTAACTGATTACAATAAACAAATAACATCGATGACTCGCCAGTTACACTAAGGCAAGGTATATGCTTAACAAAGGCCGTTCTATATTAACCCGCATGTGATTCTCTCTATTGGTACCATTGATCGACGCATCTAATCAAGTATGCATTAGTTCGTTGACACTGCTTGTAATGAATAACTAAATCTCTTTGGCGTCGCTTGCAAATACATAACGTAATATGTATTGATTCGTCAAGACGGGTGGTTTATTAGAATATAATAAAATAGAATAGAAACAAAAAATTCAACGCTTACAGAAATAAATTTAAAACAACACATGACAACTAAAATAACACATAAAACATGCCGCTGAAAAGGTAAAGTAGGGGTACTCAACATTGTACGACCGGTGTTTAGAAGGACCCTGAAAAACTTAAACACATAACGCTTATTATGTAGAACGGGGTTCCTTACTTCCTTAGGCTTCGCAACGCAAATGTGCCGGGCTAAGCCCTTCCGTATATTGCTGTGAGTTTGACGTCTTGCGAGACTAGGTTATATGTCACATTAGCTAATGTACCTATCTCCATACGTTCAAGTATAGAGAAGGCCCATAAAAGCGTTTAGAATAGTTTGCCTTTTAGGTAACAGTTGTCTAATGAATCGAATGTTTCCAGAGGTAATATTCCCGGGTCAGAAAGGCGAGAAGGTCCCCGATGGGTACGAGCTGATCGAGCTGACTCCCACAGGGCTCCCGGCCGACCTGAACCATGGGTCCATGCGGTCGCCGGAATGCTACATATGTATACGACGGGGGCGGGATAAGGCGCCGTTGGTTGATATCGGTAAGTCAGTAAACACGGGCAAGCTAAAATAATAGATATAGTTGTAAACTCACTAATTAGGATGCACCATATTTTGAAAAGATGTACCTACGTGTTTATTATACAAGAAAGAAAAGTGTTACACATACATATATTAAATCAGGCCTGTTTCTTAGAGGGGTAGGCAGAGACCACTCCTTTCCACCCGCTACGATCCTGACAAATATCTTTCGCTTCTTCCACATTCAATATTCATACATCGAGTCATATAGATATCCATAAGATTCGGCCCTTTTCCAGTATTTCTCCGATTTCATTAAAAAAAGTACACCTAGGGCGGCCCCTTCCGACACTTCCACTTACGTTCGCACTATATCTCTTTCGTCAATCTTCTTTCATCCATCCTTTGCAAATCATCGAACCATCGGAGCATGCCCTTTTTACTCACTACGTCTTCTTTCAGTCTACATTTCTCTCTGAACTTTTATTTAGGAAAGTGTTGTGAGTAAGGATTTGAATTTGGATTTGAAAAGTCAGTAAATTGCAAAATGGGTGATATTAGGTAAATAGGTCCTGTTTGTAATAAAATTTCAATAAAAACCGAAATTATTAAGTTTACTTTAGGTTAGCTTATATCGATTGTTGTTCTATCTTGGTATACTTGTAGAGGTGCTACATTTCCTGAACAGCCTTACTTTTTATACTATTCTTTCTATTTGTACTCTTGATTTTTAATTACTATTACACGCATACAAACTATCGTTCAATTATTCGATTAAATTGTTATTAAAACGCACTACAGCTTAAAATTTCGACTTTAAACGTTGTTAATATTTAAAAATGACCAAACGTCTTCAAATTTTATAACACGCCCATCTTAAAGATAGGTAAGTAATCCAGTAAACACTTGGATGGAATATTTCGACGTGTCACTTTAGTAGTTGGTGTTATAGGTCATTATCACTTGGCAACTCCTACCGCAAATCCATGTTGCGTAACCTCGTAGATAACGATGATATGCCGGTACTAGAGTACCTACCAACCCAACGGTAAACAAATGCATTTTTTGCACCTCAACGTTTTTTATCTCTCTTAAATTTAACGCTTGGGCGCCCATCTCGCTCGGCTGGTAGCGATTTTAAAACGAAAATCGAATGACATTCCATGCTTGTTATAGTGCGTGATGCATTTTAAGGTTTCTCGAAGTAACCGTAGTAACGGTTACGACGTTTTTCTAAATTAGAATCAGAAAATAATAAAAAGGTTCAGAACTCGGCGTATGCTGTGAGACTGGGCTTTTCAGCCTGTACCTCATTCAGTAATCATAATTTATATTAGCTCAAACAGTTGCGATATGAATTTAAATTCTCGGACTGCTTCTTCGATTAGTCAAGTAGAAAAAATATATGGCTTTACTTAGTAGGTATACTCTTAGGATATTGTTAGTAAACGTCTCTTCGGCATGGGCACGACAACTGCGTAGATAACATGGCATGCTTCTTGCATCTATGAAATTTATTGCAGCTCGCCGCTATCCGCCACCGCCGCAGTATAATGTTATGGCAAGGCTGTTTGTGTGTGTGTGGTTACGAAGCCTTCGAAGTAGCCGTTGTAATATTTGAACTTTTAATTCTAACAGGTGTAATGTACGAAGGCAAAGAGCGCCTAATGGCCGACGCAGAAATGGTCCTAAGCTCGGTCGGCGGTCGCGTAGCGAACGTGAACAACTCGACGGCGAACACGTTCATAACTTACCGGCGCGCGCACCCCGGCGCGCCGTGCAACGCGCTCGTCGTCGTCGACGTGTGCGTGATCGTGGCCAGCAAGGGCGAGTGCCCGCCCCACGCGTTTTGCATGATCGCGAAGAACTTGAACAAAGGTGAGTGAAAAGTATCTACAGACATACATAGCATCACGACTTCTTTCCCAGAGTGGAGAGCAGAGTTACAAAAATACTACCAACTATAAAAAGACTTCTCGATAGTTCTGTTACCACATTTTGCACAATCAGACTAAGATGTGAAACCAGTGGGTTAGTGACAGGTCGCAAGCCCAGCGCCTGACCGTACTACAAGCCCTTATTCTCTTAGGAATGTATCTTATTTTATCTTATCTTACAGCTGGGCCCTTTCGGATACACTTCGACCCCTTTAGGATCATTTGTGTTATTACCCGCTTTCACACTGAGCTGTTCGAATGTGCAGGATTTCAGATGTTTTTCCTTCACCGTAAGAACGAGCCGACCCCCTAAGCCATTAGGCCACTGACGCTCTGAGTGGAAATTAGCATCGCTATGATCGTTGAAAAATTTTCGCTTTTTGAGGAACGCAAATGTGGAACCCACACTAATGTGGTTCTAGAAATCTTACTGTGGTGGGATCCACTGGTGAAACCATTATAATGCTTTCAGAGCGTTGTGGGGTTCGTTGTGACCTTTTGGAGGTAATCTCATTGCCTGTTAAAACAGAACAGCATCAGCGTGAACTATGAGGTAGTGTGGCAATTGACTGGCAGTAAAAGTGCTGGTAAGTGGAGGTAGTATTGCGTCCCGCTCTAATGAAAGAGCAGCACAAGGCAACAAGCGAGACGGTGATAGGAAGACTTTGATTTGATCGTTGCAAGAGGTTTAATGGTGGACATAGTTTTACGTCAACTATCGTCACGGTGTTTAATGGTGGAGTGTTCAATGGTGGGCCTAGGCATTCCGCAAGTATGTCTTGCGGTCAAAGGAATTACTCAGCGGCGTGCGTAAAAGTCTTAAGCAAAAGATACGCGTAATTTTCAAGCGAGAGGTTCCTCCATTTAAGTTCCATCGGCGGTCGCGCGCGAACCCCGAGACATAAATTTAACGTACTTATAGCAAGTATTTTCTATATGAAATAATAAACATACATATTCATTTTACAACAAAGTACAAGAAAACAATGCAGTCATTGTTTTTAATAATTTACCCGATTTAAATAATCTCCGTCATTAATGAATCAACATTTTGTTTTTAATAATTTAGCTACCTACACTATAGTCACACTGAGACTTGCAGTTAATGCACTGTATTTTTTAAACAATTTGGAGCTAATACATTATTTTTCATTTCAATATAAATAGAGCGATGTGGTTCAACTATTATCACACATAAACCACGAGACATATTTATATCTTGTCTTGTAGTAGGTACCTAAGTGTAGTTACCCCTTGCTCAGTGACAATCTTTACATTATAATGCCTGTAGAAAAGCAAAAAGACGATTCCGACTGATCTGAGCTGTGGATATACATTGATAAAGTCTATTATTAACGCCATGAAAATGTTTTCGCGTACCACACGAATATGCGCATGCGCTGCAGCGTTTAATACGTCGCTTTATTGCGACAGGATTCTAGAGTACGCGAATGTCATTACTGGACAACAATGTTGTGTTTTAGTGGTGGCTAAGATCTTGTGCCGAGTCCGCCTGGATCACTACCACCACTATCATTTAACCTACCTCCAAGCAGCACTGTTCGCATTGTTTCGTTCCTGTGTGGGGACAGGACAACCGGAGAAATTATTAGCATATAGGCATTCCACTTTTGGCCCTCAGGGTTGGCAACACATTTAGTCAATGCAGCTTAAGATTGTAGTCTTAGGATGCAAATGGGTCACAGATCGCACTTACCAACAGGTGGCCTGTGTGCTCGTTTGCCATTGCCATGCCATAAAAGAAAGACTAGTCAGGGCCACAAACTTACTTGCAGTTCGTTGACCGTGGTGATATAGATTAATTAGAGCGGGACGTAATACTAACCTTCACTTACCTACTAGCACTTTTAGGGTCCGTTCACAAAGACCGGCTCGGAGAGGAGAGCAGATTTTTATCACGTTGGAAACAGAGTTTTGAGTCATTTGTCATTAAGAATGCTTGAACGCGCTTCGTGTGAAATAATAAGAGGAGCCGATCGGCTGCTTGCGTGCTCTTCCGCGCTCGCGCAGCCGACCGGCTCCGTTCTGTGGGAAAAGAAGGGCCAATGCTCTCCGAGCCGTTCTTTGTGAACGGAGCCTTACTGCCACACTACCTCAACTTAATTGTGTCTCAGATATTTGATTGTCTTATTACTGGCGCTATGTAATCAAAATTTGCATTAACTTGATTTGTTTTTAATTACAGGCTTGATGGGCAGCGATGTCTTCCTTTGCTACAAGAAGTCAATGAACCGTCCACCTCTAATAGCGTACAAACCGGAAGTACTTTTTAGGTAAAGTTTTTTTAATTATTTTAACCCACGACATAAGTAACTAAGTAATCTTTATTTGCATTAAATGTGGTTTACAATTTGGTATTTTTTAATAAATAAATAATTAGGTAGTTAAATCAGAACATATTTTCCAAGATTCTTAATTTCTCAGACAAATTGATAAGTTAATTGATTAACCCCTCGTATGCGGGAGGTGAAAAAAAACAAAGATCCAGTCTCTTCGGAATACGATATAGTCCGAAAAAATAAGCTTGAAAAAATTACAAAACATGTGCAAATTTTGTGAGCAGATCTGCTCCTAAGCATGTGAAAGGTTAAATGACAACCGTAATGAATTGTATAAAAACTATTCAGCCAATAATTGATATAGTAAAAAAATATATAAAATTTATTATTTAGTAGCGTTGAGACTAAAGAAGTCCTCAACAGTATAAAAATCTTAAAGTATAATCTGTCGGTGGCACAGTAGGTGCTAAACGAATAACCCGTGTTTTTTAACGAAGTTTTTTTTTCGGGCCGATTAAGAGCTTATTTTGAAAATATGGCTATTATTTTGGGGGTTACATGTTTTTTTACAGCTATTCATAAGTAAATTACTAATTAATACGACAGGACTTGTATGACGCCACTAGCATCGCCATTCGCGTGGCAGAATAAACTCAAACTTATAACATTTATCTGACAAATACACACAACAAACATACCACAAAGCAAGATTGAAGATTTAATATTGAGCTCAGTATTTGTAAAATGTCCATAAATATAATATGAATTTTCGGTAAAAATGATTGAATCGTAACATTTCCGATTAATTAAACATGACAAAAAATTACACGGATGTTCAAATGTTAAAATGTAGCATACAAAGGAAAAAAACACCAATAGAATTCCAAGCCTCGCTCAGCGCAGCTCTCCTATTGGTGGATTTTTTCCCCGCACACCGCTCCGCTACCTCGCACAGCTCGGTGGGAACGCAGCCTAAGTCGGCGTTTTTCTTCAGATTTAACTGTAATATTTGTTAGTATAATACATTTCGGTTACTTCTCATTAAAGGACCTGTTGTTTAGCGCAGCTAAATTAACGCTAATTGCAACTTTCACTGTTGTGTGTTCACTAATTCACGCTTCCGACGACCACTATGGAACTGTTTTAGCTGTAATTAGAACAGATGAATCATGCTTGTGTTACGAAATCACAAGGTATTTGAACTTAATGCAATGTATGCTATTACTAGTTTATGCACGCGACTCCGCCCGCGTGGAAGTTTTTTATCGCGATTCCCTCAAGACTCATATTCCAGACTATAATCTACCCCTGTGACAAATTTCATCTAGATCCGTTTAGCCGTTCTAGCGTGATTGAGGAACAAACATCCATCCATCCAAACTTTCGCATTTATAATAGTAGTAAGATTAAACTGTAATAGAAGTGTGAAGTGTGTGTGTGTACATTATAAATGGTACTAAGAAGTTGTTAATAAAATACATAAATATTGGTGGGCGGACAATCTCACACAAATTGACCTAGTCTCAATCTACGATGAACATACTTATATATAGAAATAAATTCCTATTTACATAGAAAACACCCCAAATACACTCGGATTACACAAATATTTGCCCTGACCGGGAATAGAATCCTGGACCGCCATGCTTACTGCGTCGTAAACGCAATAATGTTTACGTTATTTATGTGGCCCTGACTTAAATGATCGATTTTTGGATTTGTTTGTTAGTTTGTTCGAGCATCACGCGAAACTGTACTGATTTGCATTAAGTGTTGCTTATATTATAACAATATCTATAGTAAAAATTGGGAGATATTAATATCTTCTACACGGGCAAAGTCGCAGCCAGAGCTAGTAATATAGGAAAGGTGTAATTCTGATACAGTGTAATTCAAAAAAGTCTACTCAATGCACGATTTTAAACCTCAGGGAATTAAAGTTTCTCTACTACTTAATGTGAATAGTAAACAACTAACCCGTTCCATGCCAAGGACTAGATGTTGGTTCCACTTTGTACGGACTTCGGGAAATGTAGCGCTGAATGTATTAACTAATAAATTTTCACCTACACCAATTTTCACCGGTCGTAGTGACCGACCTACCCTGGTGTTGTATTTGATTTATTAAATCAATAACCGATTAAAATAAATACATACATACATAACATCACGCCTTCATTCCTAGAGTGGGGTAGGCAGAGCCACAGAAATGCCAACAACTCTAAACTTGACCATTCTGTAATCACATTTTACGCAATCAGCCTCCTATTTTCACCATCTTAACAATGACAGGTGACAGGTGACATTTCAGTGTACATGGCGCTGTTTGTTTGAAACCTAGTGCATGTATCGGCGTGTTAACTCTGCAATGTATACCGAATTGTCACCTGTCAAGTGTCATTGTCAAGATGGTGAAATAGGGGGCAGGCCAAGATGTTTACCAGTGTATTAGTGACAGGTTGCAAGCCCATCGCTGAACAGTACAGACCCCTTACAGATTTATCAAGAAGTCTTTTTAAAGTTGTTGGTATTTCTGTAGCTCTGCCGTTACAAGCACTTATTCCCTTAGTCGCCTCTTACGAATATCCACGAGAAGACATGGAGTGGCACTGTTCTAACCCGGCAACCACGCGGAACTAAGTAATTGATGAAAATGGCCAAAGTTATAATCTAACTTCGGCTATTCGGTATATAACCACAAATTGTCACTAAAAATATTTTTACTAAAAATCCGTATATTCAATGGTGTGTGGTTACTGATTAGTGGTGGTAAGACCTTGTGGAAGGTCCGTCCCACTGCAGTGAGCGCATTGTAATGATTATGAGTGGGGTCAAGACAACAGGTGAAATTACTAGTATAGAGGCATTCTTAGTCTTAACATAGAAGATTAGAGAATGCAAATGCATGAGTCTCAAATCCCACTTGCCATCTAGTAGCCTGTGTGTTCGTTTGCCTTCTCCTTGTCATAAAAAGTTATTTTAAGTGAAAAACAGTATGACAAGGTTTCGTGTTTTGATTTCATTATGTGCGATTCATTTTTAGTCCCGCGTACATACATAACATCACGCCTTCATTCCCAGAGTGGGGTAGGCAGAGCAACAGCTCTCAAAAGACTTGATTATAATTTATTTACCACATTTTGCAAAATCAGGCCGAGAAGTTTACTAGCGTATCAGTGACAGGTTGCAAGCCCATCGCTTAAAAGCACTACAAGCCTTTATTCCCTTTGTCGCTTTCCCCGGGAAGACATGGAGTGGCACTATTCTAACCCAGCAACCACACGGGGTAGTTTTAGTCCTGAGTAGTGAGAAATATGTCTTATTCCAGGTATCCAATGACGGAGCGCCGCAGCCTGGCGTTTCCGACGTCCGTGCCGCTATTCTGCCTGCCGATGGGTGCGACGCTGGAACTGTGGCCCACCACCGCGGCCACGCCCAAACCGGTTTTCTCTACCTTCGTGTTGACAGTCGCCGATGCCACCGATAAGGTATACACGAACTATCACCTGAAATAAAATACTTCTGTACACTAATTTGACAGTAGAGTTTTTTTCGACACGCTTTGTGCTCAAGGGTGCACAAAAATGTTTAAAAAAACAATGAAGCGAGTCCAAATTATTAAAGAGTTCCGTTGACTTTCCATAGATCCCATATAATCATCAAAATCGGTTACCATCCGATTACTACCTTCAAAGATGTGGTGCATAATTTATGACTGGCAAGAAGATCTCATTGCGTTTTACTAAAGAGTGTTCATTTGACTGTTCCATTTTCACAGTTTAACACCTCACGATCGAGGTTCACTTACAATACCATAAAATACAAATTAATGCACATTATTGAACACCGAAAAAAAAGAACACGGAACGGTAAATTATAGGTATACAACAGGTGGTCTTATCACACGGCAGGCGGTGTAAACGAATTCCTTTAGAACTCAAACTAAGCAAACTAATCTATAAGAAACACTTAGTCTAAATGTAAAGTAATTTAGTACAGAGATAGTTTGTAGCCCAGCGGAATAGCGATAAACAATTTCTACACGAACGGAGTTGCGGCCAATAGTGTATTATACCCGCAAACCATTTTCATAGGTATACGGGTCAGCGGTGACGTTCTACGAGAGCTACCCGCACAGCCAGCTGACCGAGGCGCAGATGGAGCAGCTGGGCTGGCGCGCCGGCGTGTCGCACGCGACACACTCCGTGCACTTCAGCAAGAGCATCTGTCTGCTGTCGCGGTGGCCCTTCAGCGACACCTTCGAACGGTGGCTGCTCTATATACTCGTGAGTATCATACAGGAAATAGCATCGGTGGCCTTGTGGCTTAGGGGGTCGACTCGTGAACGTAAGGTACCCAAGTTCGAACCCCCGCGGTCACCATGTTCCAATGAGTTTTTGTAACTTAAGTACATGTGAGGAAATATGCACATTTGAATACGACTGAGTGTAGAAGAAGGTAAGGTAGATTTTTGCTTCAGGGCCAACACACCTTTATGTCTTAGATTTCTACTACAAGACAGTGTTGTAGGTGCATTTGCTTTAATTTTTTCCCGGCTATTACTGACTGTGCATAATTCGATTCTCATGTACGTGTGTTTTAATTTTCAGGAAATGTCAACAAGCAAGCAGCCGCTGACAATACCGATTGAACGATACGTAACACATTTATTAGAAGAAGTGCCGTTTCCCGAGCCAAGAATATTATTGCAGGTTAGCTTTAGTAAATAATTATTTGCTGATCATAAAAATTGGACATAGGCATGGGAGTGAAAGGTGCATTTTGAGGGGCGATTTTTGTGATATTTAAACTACTGGTCTCTCCATATTAATTAAACTCTGTCTTATATTACAACTGTTATGTTCTCACATTAAAATACTACAAAAACACGGAGTTTTGTGGGATAAAGTCCTATGAGTTTATTATGAAAGTTCAAACATGCGGTAAGACAGTGAATTAAATACAAAAGTCAAGAGTGTACATGCACATAAAAAAAGACAAAACCATTCAAAAATCGAATACTACATGGGCAGAGGGGGTATTATTAAAAACACAACCCGTTCCTATATCGATAAACTCGCTTATCGATGCTTTTCTCCTATACTACTGATACCTCCAAGTTTTGTTTGTAAAATATTGTTTTATTGAAAGGATGAAAATTAAACAAAATAATAACTTAATTCTCTTCTTCAGTGAGTATTTAAGAATCACTGTCTTGTGCTGTGTAATCTACTTTATCATCGTCCCCAAAATAATAGTTACGAAAATACACACTTACAAACGAAGCTGGGAGCGATCACTAGTATAGGGGAAAAGCATTGATAAGAGACTTTATCGATATAGGAACCACCTGTCATTAAATTTCGCTTACAATATTTCCGATGTCTGACCATATGTTTGAAAAAGGAACGATTTGATTGTCTCTATAACGTCTCTGAGGTCTGATCTCCTTAGCTATCTATTTTGTCCTTATCTGTCAGTGTGACATTTGAATTCGGTAGATACTACATACAAGGCTTCTACTCGACGGTAACTCCACGTTTGTTAAGAGCATTAAGGTTCTGTTCTGATCTCCAGCTATCGCCGACGAACGCGAGCGACCGCGTCATAGTGACGCGCCGCGACGACCAGCCGCTCGTCAGAAGCGGCGCCGGCTTCCGACAGTTGCTACTGAACTTGGGGCCAGACAACTGTTTATTGCTTTTGGCTCTGGCAATCACGGAGCAGAAGATACTTATACACTCACTTAGGTAAGTGCAAACCTTACTCACGCAGACATTAGTAGTTGCATTATTCTCGTGAGGCACATATTCAGGGCAATTTAGTTTAAACTATATTTTAATGAACTTAAAGTTCAATTTTATTTGATTCAAATTTGAAAATCGAATTTAAGAGCAAAGATATATGAACTTTATGACCTAGCTGCTAGATTCAATTTCCCGCGTACAAAAATGACCCGTTTGTAATATGGTGGGTCGCATAAACTGTTAAGTTACAAGTTAAACTATTAAGTACATTAGTAAATAAACAATACAACCTGATATAATACTGTCGTGGTCGAAGCATTCTATACTCGATTGGTAACCATATTAAATTTAAAATGCGAATATTTACTATACGCTTTGCTGGCGACTCCGAACCGGAAGCCGAAATAGAGGAAAACCACCAGTCAGATAGTTGGACGGTATCCAGACGACGGCGGGGCCTATTTGGACCAAAATCGCCGCATCAAGAACATTATGAAAATCGATGGAAGAAGCATATGTTCAGCAGTGGACGAGTACATGCTGTGAAGAAGAAGATACTATTACTATACAGTTAGCCGCCTTCTTTGGTATAAATACAGACATACATCAAATTTCTATAAAAGTACATTCTGCTTCAAGGGAAGTAAGGAGGGGATAACTAACGGGAGTATTAGAAGCCCGGCGCCGTTGGCGGAGGGCTTTTAACGACTCAAGAACTGCCATTACTTTTCAAACTTGACAGGCCATACTGCCACATTGTACCGATTTTCAATATCAAATGTAATAAAAATAATTGTAAATGTCTCTGAAATAATACTAAATTATAAATAGAATGCATTTAAATGTATCGTATAAGTTTTATATACAGTAAAATTGGTTTGTAGCCAAGTTATGAATATAGGAAACAAGCCTTGGCTGATTGTACACCTCCTTAGTCTGAAATGATGTACTAGTGGGTTCTATATTTTAAAACTAAACCCATAACTAGCTTGGGAGGTAAATAGGCAATAACTGCCCTATGCGCCTGCGTGTTATGGATACCCTTTCCGAGCATGTGTGATGAAAAATAAATTTAATTGGCTGTTTATCAAAGCTACGTAATTTGGTTTGTTTACGTTTATTTACTCATAAATATCACACCCAGTGTATAATTATACGAGACCAACAACATCTGTCACGTGTGTATCCTCTCCCCGCACAGATCTATAGGGAGTGTCGCGCATGAAGTTGACGGAAAGCTGTAATTAATTTATTAACTTGGTTTGATTATTTCCATCATTTTTTGAACTATACCTATTTTTTTCTTTATAAGATTGTTGTATTTGTTGTTCGATATGTTTTTTGTTCCAGGCCCGATACGTTAACAGCGGTTTCAGAAGCCGTCTCAAGTTTACTGTTTCCGTTCAAATGGCAGTGCCCTTATATACCACTCTGTCCTTTAGGTAATTATCATTATAATACACTCTAAGGTTTCTCAAACTGGGGCACGCGACTCTCAGGGGTTTGCCATAAGGCACTAGTCCCACCAATGGCGAGGAAGCGATTAGCTACCGACTAAAATCTCGGTCAAGAAACAAACAAAAGATATAGATCTCGTGTCGGTAAAAGAGACTAGATATATTGATAGTTGGTCGCTGGTTGTTTGAAATTGACATTTATAATATAACTAATGAATAAGTTGTACTTACTACACCCTATTGGTAAAATTGTATTCATGTTTTAATTACAACCTATTTTCCATCTTTGTATATACAATTTATTGCAAATAAAGAAACTGAAACTGTTCATACTGCCGACGAGAACTCTCCCCAACACAAGATAATAGATCCTGTGTAAATAAAAGAGATGTATTTTAATATTTGATCGCTGCTTCTACTCGTTTCTCGCTCATCGTCGGCGGTGGGCCCAGTGCCTTAAGATTGAGATCGACTCAATAACACAAGAAACAAGTCCACCCGTTACATTAGCTAATATTTACACCATCGGTTTTTGTTTAGCTGTATTGACTTTTATTTCAATAAGTAATTATTATCTTTAAAAGGTTCTCAATTTTCTCGAAAACTACAAGTTTGAGAAACCTTGATCTACTGCAACTTTATTTTGGCTTCACTTGCCAGAGACTTGTTCATCGCTCGGTGATCGAATTGATTTGGTGTTCAATATTTTTTAGGTTTAGCAGAAGTATTACACGCGCCGTTGCCATATCTCATTGGCGTGGACTCGAGATTTTTTGATCTCTACGAACCGCCGCCAGACGTGACGTGTGTCGATTTAGACACCAACAATATTACAGTGAGTTAGAGAAACAACCTAAGTTAATAGTTTCATAATCTATTTAACTGACTATGGCCTTCTGGTAGCAATTTTCATCAAAACAACCTAAAGTGACAACAAACTGCATAGTGTGAACAAAACAGTCAAAGTCAAATTAGACGGCCTTTTGGAACAGGGTCACACTTGGTCGAGCTCTGTATATCATTCTAAGCGAGGTAGCTAACTGGTACGTGACCGAACGAAGTTAGTTCACATCGTTTTTCTTTGTCTCAATAACAATACCCGACGATATCTTATACACATTACAGATTTGCGACTCGCAGCGTCACATATCACTTAAGCTGCTGCCCAAGAGCCCGGCGAGGGCGCTCCGGCAAACGCTAGACACGTTATACGGGAACATCCGACCGGGTATGTTGGGTAAGACATACTAACATTCATTTTGCATTTGTTTCTCATCCATCTGTGTAGTCCGTCAATTTTGTGCGAGGCTGTCCCGTCGGATGACAGACCTAGGGGGAGGCGAGGCAACGGTTTCAGATTTAGTTTATTTACTGCTATAGAAAAGTAAATAAACTAAATCATTGATTATATATTAACATAGGTTAAGGCGACGGGGCGGGCAATTGACCTTGCTCATTCGGGCAGACGAGTAAAATTTTAATTCGCGCGCCATCTAACGAGTAAGCTCTGCGATCGACCACATATTGCTATTTGTCCAAGAGTCAGGCATGGATTTACTGTTAGATGGCGCTTCATTAGGCCGAGCAATATAATAAATTTGCGTTTTTCTATATACTATCTCAAATTCAGGAACGAATGTCAAAAATAGCTTTTTATCAAATAAGTAAATACATAAATAGTATTTTTTAAGACGTAAAGATTGTTTCTTGAATAGCTGGCATGAATATTAGATCAAAGAAAAATTTGGTCTACTAGGATTGTGCGAGTGCTATCTTTTAGACAGTTTATATCTCGAACCAAAAATTTAGTTATGTACATACTTTCATTCCCTCTTTTCATGGTTTCGTGCCAGCTCTTTTAAAACGACCTCTACGTGATTACTATCTACTACAGTAGAATTATGTTGAGTTTACCACTGACAGATGGATTGCCTTCATATTAATCTCATACAAATAAAATACTTATTACTAAATCGGTAGACGTGGGTATTGAAAATTGAAAATTAAATTAAGGCAAACTCTCTGTCAATGGTAAACTTACAGGGCCTCCATTCTACTGCGTTATAACGATAACGCGTTTGACGTGTTTTAGAATCGTTTATGTCACAGTCGCCATTATTGTAAATGACAAAAAAGTTATCACAACGTTGACAATACGGAAACAGGTCAAAAACGATATCGTTATTACCGTGTAGAATCGCAGCCCTGTAATCGTACTACTAGTCTGTTACGATACAGACGCAATGAGTGAGCTAGAAAAAACAAGATGTGCTAGCCATACCCGACAAGGCTGAGATTCTACACGGTAATGTCGTCATTACCGTGTATCTAATTTTACTTGGTTCCGTATTGTGAACGTTTTGATGACTCTTATAATTATCATTGACAATAATGGAGACTGTGGCATAAACCTCAAACGCGATTTCGTTATAACGCAGTAGAATAGAGGCCCAGGAGTAGGGGAATAAACTTTTTCAATAATACTAGGTACTTTAAAAGTATTCAAATATTTTATTTTCGACGTGGTCTACGGCAAGGCGGCGATTCGTCGAGAATTTCGTGGTCCGGTTTTCTCTTTTTTTGGGCTTTTTTTTTCTTTCCTTTAAGCTTCATAGCTTTCATTTTCTTATTTTTTCTTTCTTTTTCTGTTCCTTCATGGCCCCTATTATATAGTCTGGATCCCTTATTGCCATTTTTCGGGTAAACCTTGGGTCGATAATTTCTCGTAGTAAACAATCTTTTTTTTACATGTTTTTTATACAAAGTTTTTGGACATGGGAACTAGGCCAACAGCAGCTGATAAATCAGTACGCTGAGTGAATCCACATCCAATGGCCACTGTGCCTGCTACTGCACTAGTATTGAGATCCATTACATCAGTAGGGATATCATTGTTCAATTGAAATGTCATATTGCACATTTTGCACTTAAGTGCATATAGTGAGATGAGCCCACTCCGAGTTTGCGATATAATTTCAACTGCTTGTAACCCGCAATTCAACGGGCCATGGGACGATATTTCTTGCAATTGAGTAAAAAACTATTCTTCTCCCATACTTTGTTTCATTGCTTTTGTCACTGAAATAGCAGATTAAAAAACATAAGTATACAATCATGTTCATAATTGATTCAAAATTAATTATTACGGCATATAATTAAAGAGCAGATTAAATTGTATTATGTTAATTTGGAGAGGTGGCCCATGTAGTAGACCGGTCAGTATGGGCAAGTCTGAAACTGTAAGATATACAAAGATCTGTTCTTAGGATCCATATCATCGATTTTAGTGACAAGAAAAACTGCATGCCTAGATTTAACAAACACTAGTAGGTACTCAGTTTGGGAAACAAACCCGGAAGTTTTAAAAAGTAAAATTTGCATTATTTCTAATTAGATATCAATTGTGTAGGACTTAAGCAGTAAATGTTACTATGAAATATGTTATCTAAAATGAATAAAATGCATTGTTCACCATATCCTTTAAAGATAAAAAAGATAACAGATAAAAGTTGTTTATTCAGTAAGTATGCCGCACGGGCACTTTTAAACGTCAAAATTCTACCAGCGGTTCCCAAGAGGTGACCAATGCTGAGAAGAAGCGCCACAAGACTCAACAGTCAGTATTTTTTTTTAATATTGCTTATGACAATGATAGAACTTAACCTAGCATTATATCAACCAATTAATAAAATTTCAAAATATATACATCATGCACAGTTAAGCAGGAAAACGTGTCGAAACTTCTAATAAACACAGGAGCAAATAAATAAAATAATAATAATATTTATACCTACCCATGGCGGTGCAAAACTAAATGAAAAAAAATATTAAATAAAGTTTTGATACATTCTCCTACAGAAACACAGAAACCATGTCCCCAAGACTAGATTGTTAGTAAGCTACGTTATGTATCTAAGTATCAATCTAGTTATGTTACGTTATGTATCTTAGGCCAAGCATTTTTGTCTGTTAGATAATCCTCGACCCTATAGTTTAATTCAATTTAGTAGGTGTTTGAAATGACAACCAACACAAAATCGACACTTAAAGATACAAAACGCAATAGTAAAATCTAACCTAAACGAGTTCAATTTTGTATAAAAAAAATGGCTGTACTTTCAAACACCTACTAAATTAATAAATATCACAGGAAAATGTCACACAAATTGACCTAGTCCCAAAAAAGCTCTAGGCTTGTACTTATGGATACTAGACAACAATAAAGAGAAATATATACCCCCCATGTTGTTGCCGGGTTAGAATAGTGCCACTCCATGTCTTCCTGTGGATGTTGTGAGAGGCGACTAAGGGAATAAAGGCTTGTAGTACTGTTAGGTGATGGGCTTGCGACCTGTCACTAATACACTGGTAAACATCTTAGCCTGACTATGCAAAATGTGGTTAGGTACAGAATTATTAACAAGTTTAGAGTTGTTGGTATTCTGTTGCTCTGCCTACCCCACTCTGGGAATAAAGGCGTGACGTTATGTATATATGTAGGTATGTATGTAAATATATACTTAAATACATAGAAAACATCCAAGACTCGTGCTCATCATACAAATGTTTCATAGTAACATTTACTGCTTAACACCTACACAATCAATATTAAAATAGAAATAATGTATGTTTTATTTTCCAAAACTTTTGCTTATGATTCCCAACCAGAGATTTAGTTCTTTTAAATATATGAATGCAGTTTTTCTTGTCAATAAAATCATGTCTTATAGTTTCATACTTGCCCAAACTGACCGATCTACATTGGCCATCCTGTATAGCATGTATATTCACAATATATATTTTTCTTACTGTTCAGAACCATTGGATATATTATCACCATACACTACATCAAAATCATTATCAAAATGACCATGACCAGATGTCGACCTGCAACAATAAAGAGAACTAAATAAATATAATAAATAAATAAATATCAGGGGACAATTTCACACAAATTGACCTAGTCCAAAACTAAGCTCTAGGCTTGTACTATGGGTACTAGACAATGGTAACATACTTAGATAGAGAAATACCTACATAGAAAACAACCAAGACTCAGGAACAAATACTCATGCTCATCACACAAATATTTGCCCTTACCAGGATTTGAACCCAGGACAGCTGGCTTTGGAACTAGTTTAGTAGTTTGTAATAGATCATAGATCAAACAAAACATACAGAAGTTTACAAATCTACCTTTGTATAATGCCAAGTATAAAGAACCATTCATACACTCTAAACTTTCTTTATTATGTTAGACGTACTTAAGAGAAAAAAGTATTAATTTAAAGATGTCTAAAGTATAAGTAAAAACTGGATTATGATTTTCAATATGAATGGTAGAAGGCCTAAAACAAAAATTAAAACTTATATTTATAGTAACTGCCAATCCAAGTATAATAAAAGAGCCAAAAACTCTCATAGTTGGTAAATCAATTATGCTATTCCCAGTTGATACACTGCTGCCCATGTGAAACCCGCAACCATGAGGTCTTTATGTAGGCACGTAAGTAATGTACTTTACTTTTGAAATGCATATTATGGACACTTTGTAAGTACTTACTGTACAGCGGAATCTCGCTGCTGTTTAGCTTGTTGCCCACATCGACCGCGACGTTTCCGAAGCAACTTGATTGAGGCAGAAGGTTTTCTGCCCCGCTTATTCCCCATTTTCACACGTATAAAACACGAAGTTCAATCAAAAGAAATAATTAACACAATTGAAACCAAACAACGCAAAGGACAAAATATAAAAAAAACTACAGTAGCTACTTGTTCGCACGGAATAGTAGAACTAGAACGCAACTGACTGACTCACAACTGAAAGTAGTGACAACTGACCGTAGGAGCAAAACAAAGTTTGAAACATTCAAACTGTCAACCAAGGAAACAAATACATCCAACGATCTGGCAACGCCGCGGCCGGCCGCCACACGCCAACCCAAACCGAGCTCGCAACGTCGCTTTCATCGCTTTGAAGTTTTGAGTACCTAGGTACCTATATACGTAGTTATAACTTTTACGAAATTTTACTGATCCAACGTGAATGCAAGTTCAAATCCATTATATAACACTAAAAACAATTTTTATTGAAATTATTTTAGCTTTTGTTTAAAATAGTTTTGTTTATTTTTTGAGTATTTTAAACTCTTTTTTTTTAGTTTGTATATTTTTTTTTGGCCACATTCAACAAAATGCTTCAAAACGCCTAGTCATAGTTTAAGAGCAAACATTTAGTTGATTGTTTCATTAGGAGCATATATGTTTTGAGTATATAACATGGAAATTCTTATTAAAACTAATAATATTTCAGCTCACGCCACACATTAAGCCTTTAAAAAGAAGTGTGGAAAGTTTGGCAACAGACTAAATCGCCCAGCCGGAATAAAACCAATATAAACTTTTTAAAAACGGTTTATTCAAAGTTGTATATAGAGCTTACTATGAGTAAGATAACTATATAAATGAGCTAGAGCCAAACTTGAGGATATGTGTCTTCAGATTGTTATCATTTAAACCTACCACTTCCTATAGTTTTACCAAGAAATTTATCCGAAAACACCTCGATTTCATAATTTTGCCGTACCCTTCGCCTTAATCAAATGTTACGGTTTAAATTTCACAGCATGTCAAATTATCATACACTGGCACCACGCTCTCGCTTAGCTCCGGTTTAAACAAATAGATAAAAGCATATATGTCCATCTTGAAAAAATATGATGTGCAAGGTTTTTTGGAATAGTTTCCGTGGTTCTGAAGATTACCTGTCTGATAGATACAAACTCATATTAGCACCCTTTCTTTATCTTATCTTAATATATATAAATCTCGTGTCACAATTTTTGTCCTCAATGGACTCCTAAACCACTTAACCGATTATAATAAAATTCGCACACCATGTGCAGTTCGATCCAACTTGAGAGATAGGATAGTTTAAATCTCAAATTATAGTCGCAATTTTAATTTATTGCTAATTATTTGTCTGTTATTATTTGACAGTCGCAATTATCTGTTAACTCCAAATGATTCTAACAGATGTCGATACCTTTCGACTGGGTTGAGTAAGTAATCAATAGATGGCGCTGCTATGGTAAATCTACGAACGTGTCATATAAGCTACATATAATTATATGTAATTGTCTCAGTGAATGAAAGTGGCGTGGTACTAAAGTGTAATCATATTTATGACTTCGACTGTACCACGTTCCATACATTTTAGCCCATTGCTCTTTGTACAGATTTTTTTCGTTAATTAGCACAGGTTTTGCTGAAGTGAACTTTGTTCAATAATGACCTGAAAAGTTGGAGCTTAAGTTGGATTTACGAAGATTTGTCATGATTTCTTTCTTCACTACATAGTATAAAACAAAGTCGCTTCCCGCTGTCTGTCCCTATGTATGCTTAAATCTTCAAAACTACGCAACGGATTTTGATGCGGTTTTTTTTAATAGATAGAGTGATTGAAGAGGAAGGTTTATATGTATAATACTTTAATCCAGAGCGAAGCGAGGGCGGGTCGCTAGTAATATTAGTATAGATTACATGGGTGAATCAACTTTTAAGGTACTCACCAATTTTCGACATGTCTCACTATGTCACCTTAATTTGGTAGCATGCAATTTTTTTTTTGATGTGGTCAATATATTGAATAAATCAGACAATTAAACTTACTTTCTAGCTGACAATTTTAAAAAAATTTCTATGATTTACACAAATATATCAGGTAACGCAGGGGACGACGTTGTCTCCGGGTTTTGTATGAAAAACGTGCATTTTCCACTGCGTTACCATGTTTTTACAAAATTATAGAAATGGTTTATGATTATGAATAGTGAAATCCGAAAATCTGATTATCTAATTTTAACATGTGTAAACCATTATCAATCTCACATATTCTAGTAAGTTTTTATTAGGGTGTAGAAAAGGAGGACTTTAAAAGTTGATTCACCCACATTGAAATCGTCAGAATTACAAGTATAAATTATAAAACAATAAAGTATAATTTAAAAGAAAAGTCACATAACAGGACTGTGAAGCAAAAAAAAATCCGTGCAAAATGCAATAACGTTTTTCTCCCCTTAATGGTTGTCCGATTTTTACGATTTTTGAATATGTTGTAGATATTATGAAAAACTAGGTCTGTACGTTTTCCTTTCCAAGGGAATATTTATCAGTAAGAAAAAAATAAAAAACAGCGGAAACTTATAGACCTAGTTTTTCATAATATCTACAACATATTAAAAAATCACGGAAATCGGATTAGATTTAGTACCAATTTCACCATATGAGGTTCATACATTTTGGCAACTGTTAATGCTCTAATCGTCTGTTAAATGGTTATCATCGTATGGTGAAATTGATACTTAAGGGTTGGTTATCGCCCGGAGCTAAATTTGTATGGATTATTTTTGACGGCTACGTGATTGAAGCATCGCTTCACAATCCTCTTAATAACAAACAATCAATAATTTGTTGCTTCGTAAGGATCCTCATAGCATTCATTGTCACATTAGTTCTAGGTATTCATTTTATTTCATTATTATTATTTGCTCTAGAGACCTCGTCCCCGCCAAAGCCAGTCTCCCCTAGGATAGTCGCGCACGGACTTGTTGGACTATAGTTACCAATTTCTAACGCTTTGCTAACTAGGGAAATATCTGCTACGATCAGTGCAATCAATGTGTTTAAATCCTTTCTTTTTTAATTCTCTATTTTAACCCCTATCATTAACCTATTCTCATCTTTAACCATACGAATTATTTACCTCCTCACTACATTTTAACACTTATCACTCCGATCAACAATTACTACAAGATTCAAAGTGACAGAAGCTTTTGAAGCTCACTGACGAAAAATGACTGGAATTTAAAATCAATTTGTGCAGCGTTTTTTTTTTACGAGTGGACCAAGCTTTTGGATTTGATATGAAGGCGTAATGATATGAAATCCATAAGGAGAGCCCGCTCGTAGATTTTATCGAAGTTAGTCATTTTTCGTCGGTGAGCTTATTTCTGACAGTACGCGTACCACAGCCAACGTAATTAATTATTATTTGGATCTTTGTTGCTTGGACTTAAGGTATATTTTAAGTTAATTTAGAAGGTTAAATAGATATAGCTATAAGTATAAGCGACGCGTCCACTTTTTCGCGTTGTATTTGTATTGGACCTTGAATCTAGTAGTAATTGTTGATCGAAGCTCAATCGTCATAAATATTTGATATCCAGTAGTTATTATTACAGGTGTACAACGATTCAATAGAGTCAAGTATTTTTGTCAATGAAATTACGTTTTTATCGAGTTACACAATAATATTATCCTTTTTTAGCGTCACCAGTTCATCACTCAGGGGACAGTAAATTCAATGGTGAACCCACAACAAGTTTAGATAGAGATTTCCAAAGGAGAAAAAAAGAGGTAAGAACCATAATGTAAGGCCTTCCCATACGACCAATGATAGAAATTAATAGCATAGAATCTTAGTCCTCAAGGTTGGCAACGTAATTTCGGGCTTAGGATTGTAGTCTTAAGATTGTAGTCTTGAGAATGCAAATATGTACGAGTCACAGATTCCACTTACCATCAGGTGGCCTGTGTGCTCGTTTACCTTTTACAGCCCATAAAAAAAAACAGCGAGTGAGACGTCTGACTGGGTCTAACGCGGCATAACCATATTGGTTTTCGTTGTTATTGGAAAAAAAATGTGTTAGTTGAATTCAACTTTATTTTAAACTAATCTGTGTCTATTTCCAGTATGCTCTAGAGCTGAAGATCCAAGAGGCGTTCCTCCGCTTTATGGCGGTGACGCTGCAAGGGTACCGGAGCTACTTGATACCAATAACGAAAGCGCCCACCGCTGGGACTACGGACCCCCAGGCGCTATTTCATATGGACGCGTTTATACGGTCTAGGGTTAAGGTAAGTTCATTAGAACTTAAACTCGCGTCGAACGAGCAGAGCCCGATAATTGTTAAATAGGTTAATTATTTTTTTGTTCTTATTATTCTGTTCCGTATGCCAGAAGGCATGTGTTGCTTATAGAACAATACGATTTTATTAGTTTGATTATGTGACTTCAAGCTCAAGTTCAAGCTTAGATGTTACAAGTGATCGGTGAAAAAGTTTTTCCAAAAGCAGATTCAGATTCATCACTTTGATTATGGGTGAATTGCAAAAAATATTGTACACTAGCGACCCGCCAGCGGCTGTCGCCCGCTGCAATTTATTTTTCAAGACATTTTTTGTATGTTTTTTTTTTTAGTAAAAAGTATCCTATGTTATTTCTAGTACCTCCCAGAATATGTGTACAAAGTTTCATGATGATTCGTCAAGTAGTTTTTGCGTGAAAGCGTAACAAACATCCACGCTTTAACATTTATAATATTAGTAAGGATAGTTAAGGCCCTAATTGATGTCAAAGTTTAATTGAAACAAAATATTTTACCTTTGTGTAACGAAAATTAGTCATACAATTGTATGGTTAATCTTCGTCGGACATCTTTCAATCGGCCATCTTCCCTCCCCGAAGGTTACCGGGAACCTTCTGACCTCTATACTTTGTGTGAGAGTAAACAAAGAAGACCACGTGACTCATGATAACCAATCAAGATGTGCCACTGGTACACAATATATTGAACATATCTTGGTTCTCTGCCTATTCGCCGACAAATCTTTGACAAATGCATCGTTTCGCAACCTATTCATTGGCCAACCAGCTTTTTTTCTGTATCTACACATATTTCAGGATTTTTATAATACTAACCTAACCTAACATATGGGGGTTCTACACTATGATAATGAAACTCACTGAAATAAATCCAGAATTATTTACACTTTCGGAAAAAAACGCTGGTTGTCAAATGATATGTTTGTAAAATGAATCATTTGTGTAACGTTGGTTATGTAACGATAGGATCCCAAATATCTTGCTATATAGCATCTGTTAGTTATGACTGTGATTTGTTCTGTGGCTACGTCAGCGTGGTGTCGCGTACCAGACAATACCAACAGCATCCTGCAGCTGGTTTGGGCCTCGCCTACTTGCGGCCTCTGAGCACATTAGGACTCCACTCATATGGAGTCCAGAATAAATATACACCGTGGGCCCGGGGAACCCGAAATATTTTAACCACGCATTCCTTAGGTCACTAGGAGCAAAAATGTTGTCTGAACCTCAGTCAAATTCGGCTTAGTTTTGAAGATATTATCAGTTTCATGTATTCTATTTTTTGTGATTACTAAAGTGCATTAAGCTCTTTTGATTGCGACTTTGCCAACGATGTTGCCAAGTTTCGCGTCGCTATTCACATACATGAAAGTGATAGCTACCACTCATTAAAAGGCATAATTTCCGTAGAGAAGCGATAGTTATCCAATTTTCATTTAGAAAAGCCGAAATAACCAAAAAAAAATTTGTTTGCTGAATTATCTTCAAATAACATTTTTTACTCGTAATGACTTCAGGAATGCGTGATTAAAATCTTTCGGGTTCGTCGGGCCCACGATTTTATAATAATTTTTCATTACTTTTTATGTCACTAACGTATTTTATAGGACTTGTATAACTATATGACAATCGATTGAAATTAAAATTAAAATTTGAATTTATTGTCAAATAACCCCTAATTCACAGACGCAGCAGCCGTTCTACAAGCTGATGATGCGAACGCAGATGTACACGCGGTTCATCGAGGAGCGGTCGTTCGTGTGCGACGTCGACCAGGGGCTGCCGTTCTTCGACGAGTGCATCGAGCGCGTCGCCGGCGGCGAGACCGGCTCGCTGCTGGGCACCGAGAACAACAACGCCTCCGAGCGGACTGTGTTCGTGCTGCCGCCGAACCCGCTCGAGGATGGTACGTTGGTTAAGGAAGCGATAAAATACACGTCATTACGTTAGTGGTGGTAGGACCCTCTGTAGGGGCCTTATCCATTAACCACTCGCCAAGCAACAGTGTTCGCATTGTTGTGTTCCGGTGCGGGGATAAGACAACCGGTGAAATTACTAGCATAAAGGCATTCAATCTTAGTCCTCAGGTTTGGCAACGCATTTGAGGTCTTAGGATTATAGTCTTGAGAATTCAAATGTCTATGGGTCTCAGATTCCACTTACCATCAGGTGGCCTGAGTGCTCGTGTGCGTTCTCCTTAACATAAAAAAAAAACTATTTTATTAAGTTCCGGAGCCTTTTTTAAATACCGGATGTACGTAGTGTAGACTGGATAACTAATAAAAAACTGTCTTTGTATATTGACACATTGGTGTGGTGTAGTGTCCTACTAATAAACGAGCAATATTTGTATATATATTTCTGACCACGTTCTTTAAAACGGGTTTAAAATTGCGGGATAGGGGTTTTTCGGGTCATAAAACCGATCTGTCAAGTCGTGATCTTCGGGAAAATTGGAGTTTCCCAAAAAAATCGCGTTCTGAGGTAAGTACGTGTATTTGACTTAAGACGACACTATGAAATTGTGATTGAATTTTGTCGTCTATGTACACCCAAGTAGAACTCGATCGGCCAGGTACTAATTATTATAGCATTTATTACTTATGAGGTTATGACACAATCGTAGCGCGAGATAACAACTCGTTTTTAAATGCCTGTTATAACGCAATAGTCACGTAAGCCATTATGGGTTTTCTAATAATATGTATGAGAGCGAGCCTTCTCCCGAGTCGCGCCGGTGACCTACTTGATTTTCACTGGAGTTTGAAGTCGTGTCTGTCCAAAGGTTTTTTTTATGGCATTGAGAAGGCAAACGAGCACACAGGCCACCTGATGGTAAGTGGAAACTGTGACCCATAAACATACGTATTCACAAGACTGCAATCCTAAGACTGCAAATGCGTTGTCAACCCTGAGGACTAAGATGGAATGCCTCTATGCTAGTTATTTCACCGGCTGTCTTATCCCCAAACCGGAACACAACAATGCGAACATTGCTGTTTGGCGGTAGGTTAATGGATAAGATGGTGTCAGCCATCCGGATGGACCCTGCACAAGGTCCTACCACCCGCTAAAGACGACACTATCAAAGATGTTGTTAAGGATAGTTTATTCTCGCGTTGGTCATTACAGTTCGATATCTCGTTTGTTTTCTTCTAATCTTCTCTAAGGCTTGTATTCTCTTTCCCCAGGTGAGACCTATACATACAAGAAATTCGAGCTAGACCTAGTGTTGCTCGCGAAATGCGTGACGGGCAAGCGGGCCGGCGGCCTGCAGACGCTGTCGGCCGCGCGGGCCTCGGAGCTGGCGTCGGCCGAGTCGCTCGGGGACGCGGCGCCGATGGCCCGCCGGACCAAGCAGGAGATCGTCGCGGCACAGAGGTAAACCTGTTCTCATAGACCAATTTAGTCGAACAACTTTTAGTTTATCAAATTTAATTGAGTTTTCACGCTCGCGCCGATGAAAAAAACTGACTAAATATCATCATCATCATCATCATCATCATCAGCCAATGTTCGTCCACTGCTGGACATAGGCCTCTCCAAGAGCACGGCACAGAGTTCTATCCTCGGCCATCATCCATCCGCTACCGGGGACTCGTTTCAGGTCGTCGGTGCAGCGGGCCGGCGGGCGTCCCACGCTGCGTGCTTTTGTCGTTTGATAAAAGTTGATGTACTTAAAGAAAGGATATACCCATGATGCGATTGTCATTCGTTGTCAATATAATTTGACCGACTAAAATCGACTTGAAGAGGTGAAGCGCGAACACTATCTGCTTAGACTCGAGTTGTTCAAAGAATTAGTTCAATGACCAAGATGTATTACGCGTACTGTAGTGGTTTATATTAGGGATAAAACGGATAGTGATGTAGCCGGATACCGGATACCGAATATCCGGCTGGCTCACAAGTCGGATGGCCAGATATCCGGCAGGACTTATAAATAAATGTCACACAAATAAAATTGACCTAGTCCCAAACTAAGCTCTAGGCTTGTACTATGGGTAATAGGCAACGTTAAAATTACTTGCATAGAGAAATACTAGCGACCCGCCAGCGGCTTCGCCCGCTGCAATTTTTTTTCATTTATGTCTCTTAGGGTTATGAAAAATAGATGTTGTCCGATTCTCAGACCTACCCGATATGCACACAAAATTTCATAAGAATCGGTTGAGTCGTTTCGGAGGAGTTCAATAACGTACACCGTGACACGAGAATTTTATATATTAGATATACTTAAATACATAGAAACATCCAAGACTCAGAAACAAATACTTGTGTTCATCACACAAATATTTGCCCTTATCGGGATTTGAACCGAGACCGCTAGCGTCACTACCAACTAGGCCAAGGCGACTTTGAATATTAAGAAATAAGAATATTAAGAAATAAACAACAAATTTATTGGATTTTCTTTCATTCGTCTCTTGTTTTACTATCCGGCATCCGGCCGGATATTGACCTACTATCCGGCATCTGGCCGGATAGTAAAAATGTCCGGATAGACCGGATAACGAATAGTTACCGGGTATCCGTTTCGTCTCTATAATCTGTGCACTGTAGGATGGTGCCCGTGACAGCCGTATTTCGTAACTTCAATCACTTACTGTACTCACAAGCGAGGTTATTAAAATTAGGCGATTATTTATTTAAATTCTTGAAGGCGTCGCAAGGTTTGAACCAATATCGTTTTTATGAACAGTTAAAGAAACAATGTGTAACACGTGTTTATATGAGCTGTCACAGGCACCATCCTACAGTGCACAGATTGTAGTTTATATTCTACTGATTTTTTGTTCTAGATTGGCCCGCAAAGCTAGCCTGTCCCCCGAGGCGTGGGCGAAGTGTCTACTAGGCGCTTGCTACTCGCTTTACTTCTTGTCTCTCCCGTCGCGTATGATGCTGCTAAGAGGCAGGGAGCAAGCCACTCTGACTGCAGCTTACGAACTGTTGGAAAAGGCAACGAAACTTCGCGTGCCTTGTGATGAGGTTAGTTCAAATATGCTCTTGGAATAACTCATCGATTTCATAATTTTTAATTTGAAATAAAGTGGTAGCAGGATTTTGTGCAGGGTCCGGATTGCTACCACCATCTTATACTTGCAGCAGTGTTTGCTTTGTTGTATTCTGGTGTGGGGATAAGATAACCGATGACGTAGCAATTCATTTTAGTTCTCAGGGTTAGCAACGCATTTGCGGTCTTAGGATTGCAGTCTTGAGGATATCTATTAGATCCCTGAGAGATTAGATCCCTGGTTAAAACGATATTGCTTTTGATATGTTTAGTACCGTTTTTAACTCGGCCGCCATTATTGTCAAGTAAATTACAGTTATCAATACGTTGACAATACGGACACACGTCAAAGACAATATCGTTTTTACCGTGTAGAATCTCAGCCCAGCTAAAGCTCCAGTCAGTGTCTTAGGTTCCTTAACTCCTGAATCGTTACTTAAATGGTCGTTTGTATGTCTTAGATCAAGAGGCCGTTTACGAAATTTTGCCGGTTTTGCTTATTTTCGTGATTTCACATTTAAAATACTGCTTGCAGTTTTAATGTACATCATGAAATATCATTTTAGTTATGATCAAATAAATGAGTGAGCTACTTGTTTATTTTTGTCTAGTATTATAATGGGAGGTTTAGGTTGTTTCAAAACCAACCAAGTTAATAATTTTTTCACAATAAAATATATAAATGTGGCAAAAAGTGATTCATACATTTTTTGACGACATTTACAGCAGTAAACTGTACTTTTTTCATACTTTTTAGTCGTCAAAACGATTCGTGAATATGCGATATTCTAAACCTCTTACAGCAAAATTCACAAAACAGTCTCCGGTTTCAGGTCGAAAAATCAAAAAAAAAAAGTAGCTTATACGTTTGTTGAAAATTGAAATTAACTTTCGTGTTGCGCATTACAATTTGTAGAAGTAAAGTATTTCAACTGTAAAATTTAAGTTAACTCGAAAATATGTGGCGTTCTGTTGTTACAGGTGTGTTACCGCGTGATGATGCAACTGTGCGGGATCCACTCCCTGCCAGTGCTGGCGGTCCGCCTGCTTTTCCTGATGAAGCGCGCGGGGTTACAGCCGAATGCTCTCACGTACGGCTACTACAACCGATGCGTGCTCGAGGCGCCGTGGCCGAACGACGTGCCTAGGTGAGTCGAGCGAACTATTTAGATTGGTGGAAGAAAAATAAGAAACAAGAGTTGCTTTAACTGTGCGAGATCCACTCGCTGCCAGTGCTGCCTGAGTTGACAGACACCCTGCTGTTTCTATAGGTTGAACATGACGAAACAATAAAGTCGTGTTTTATTGTCGAAAGGGTCGTTGGTAGTGATCATTTATGTTTTAATGTTTATTAGGGTAACAAACGGTACAATTTAAGTTTTACCTAAAAACGATAACTAAAGTTATCACAAGATAAAAGTACGAGTACATATTAGAGATGAAACGGATAGTGATTTAGCCGGATACAAGATACTGAATATCCGGCTGGCCGGATATCCGGCAGGCCTTAAATAGGTTGACGACACGTTGGCCTAGTTGGGAGTGACCCTGCCTCAAGCAAGCGGTCCCGGGTTCAAATCCCGGTAAGGGCAGATATTTGTGTGATGAGCACGAGTATTTGTTCCTGAGTCTTGGATGTTTTACATGTGTTTAAGTATTTATTTCTCTATCTAAGTATGTTTATCGTTGTCTAGTACCCATAGTACAAGCCTAGAGCTTAGTTTGGGACTAGGTCAATTTGTGTGGCATTGTCCCGTGTTTTTTTTTTATTTTTTATTTAGGTGTTTTTATACAATAGGAAACAATGACTTTGTCGTTTTCCAGTGGTTCTCAACTTTTATGGAACAAACTTCGCATAGCGGTGATGGGAGCGGCGTTGTTTAGGAAAGCGGGCGCGCAGCGAGCGAGCCGCGCCGCCGGGTCCGGATTGTCGGCGGGCAGTGAGTTCACTTTGAGTTTCTATTTATTAATAATCTTTAGAGTAATAGGGTTGAAGAGAAGAAGTAAAGGTTTGTAGGAAGATCAAGCAGAGCGCCGGGATAGAGCCTGGAGCGAGTACCAAGCGTGTCTTCCGGTGGGAGGGGGATGCGGAAATAGATGGACGGAGATTGGGTTACCCCAATAGTACGGGCAGATGGATTTTGCTTAGTTGCAATTCGATATTCATCCTCGTCATATTATAAACATGGAGACTTTTGTTTGTGGGAAATGAAAGCAAGGAAATAGTTCCATTACCTTTTGTTTTTAAATATCATTGTTAATTTGGATACACATAAAAATGAACTTTATATTCACTGAAATAACGTTGTAAAGGTCTCACGAGGTTGTGAATTTTTTCATTTTCTTACCGCCGTACTTTACAATTTAGACTAACTCTAATTTAGTTAACTCGTTCCTTTTTCAATCGTTCCATATGTATGGAACAGGTCACTAATTAACGATTTATCGTCACTAAGTTCCTCTGAGTCCGGCTACCCAACTAGCAAAATTTCGTCATATAATGTTCGCCGCAACGTAACATATTCAGACTTTTAGCTTATGACATTAGTCATATAAATGTAATGAAAATGTTTATAGAACGCGATTTGGGCCCATTTTACTCAGCGTTTCAGTCATATAAAAGTCATTTAACTGCAACCGCCTGCCGCTTATTGATCGTATAATAATCGCCAACGTGACTATCTTTTAACTAATTGGCTGTATAACAGCGAATTATACGGCTTTTATATGAATTTTAATCATATAAGAGACATATAATCGTTCAGTTAGTTGTTTATTAGTTATATAATTATCATAGATGGAACTACGTTATGACTAATTTGACATGTTATTGCTAATTATACTACGTAATAGTGGAATAAAAGTAACGTCCTGGAAGGCTAAACAGCAGAGGAATTGACATCTCATACTACAGGAACTTAGTGAGTTGAGTGAAAATAAATGTCGGTGAGTATTATTTTGATTTCCAAGAAATATATGGCCATGTTGACATTATAACTCGAACGGTATTATGAATGCTGTTAAATTCGACTTAATGGTGGAAATGTGTTGCGAAGGCCACTTTATTGATAAAGTATACTATGTTTAATTGTAAATATTTAACGCCCCACAATAATAATAAGTTATTTAAATTTATTTTAAATAAATATTTTGATTTATTACGTAAGATGCGTATATATATCATTTATACGATTAATATGTCATATAAATGATTCTTATATAGCAAGTTTAGCGGTTAAAGCGCCATGACACCTATGTTGCGTATATTTTATTCATTTACTCGAGCAAAAGGTCATATAAGATGTTATTACTCGACTGTATAGTCACATGAGCGTCATATAGAGGTAGATTATTCAGCATTATTTTATATGACTCTTTAGTAATAAAAACACGTCGAGTAAACGTTTACTCAGCATCATAGTATGTCTTTATACCAAAGTGCTGAATAAGATACTTCTATGTAACATGATCTATAATTCGCGTTTATATGCCTTCATGCAGCATATACAGCACAATAGCCATTATAATAGCAACCATATTTCATTTACTCGAGCAAAGGGTATATAAGATGTTATTACTCGACCGAATAGTCACATGAGCGTCGTATAGATGCCTGGCATGTCATAAGTCAGCTATATAAGTTACTGTTACTCGAGTAAAAAGTCATATAAGCGTCTATTAAATGTGTCTTATTCAGCAATTTTTTATATGACTCTTAAGTCATAAAAGGAAGTCGAATAAACGTGTACTCGGTATCATAATATGACTGTAATGCTGAGTAACTAAAATGCTGCATAAGCTGGTTTTATACGACAGCTTCTGTATAATTCGCGTTTATATGACTTTAATACGATTTATTAGCTGAATAATCTCAATCTTATATGACTACTTTGCTAGTTGGCTATAAGTGAAAAGCTTAAGTAAAGGACCTGTTGTATGTGGTTGTGTACAAAATGAATATGGAACTTATGTAAACTTTCATATATAGAATGTGTTACATAATCCCTTTGGAATTTTATGAATGACTTTTTAACTCTTGTAAATAGTCCACTAATTAAATATTTAGTTAATTTCATTAATAAAAATACAATTAAACTGTAATAAATAATGTAAGTTTCGTATTGTTATACTTACTCGTATGTAACCTAAACTTACTATATTTTTATTTATCTCTTCAAAACTGTTAACTTTCTTTGTAAACGTGTGCCTTCCTTAAAACTGACATTGGCTAAATCATAGTGGCAACACAAATGAAAAGCCACAAAGCAAAACTCTGTCAATCTCTACAGATGTTATAACTACATACAACAGGTCCTTAACTTGAGTTTTTCACATATACTAGAGTATTTGAATGTGTACTATTTCAGGTGTGGGCACGCTGCCGCGTGTGGTGTCGGCCCCAGGCACGGCCGAGGGCGAGCTGGCCGCGCTGCCGGCCGCCAGCCGCTCCAGCCTGGACTCCGGTGAGTCAAAAACTACCAAATAACGCATAGTAGGGTTGATCGCGAATGAATCGTCCCGTTAGAGAGTTCAGTACGGGGCGATTTGCGGATGCCCTACCAGTGGTAAGAATAGGTGCCTATTTACTTTAACTTGGTGCATGTTCATTCAATAACCTCACTTATACATTAATAAACATTCGTCAGGTATATAGGAATAGGCATTACCGAAACGACCACTGTCTTTTGCGAGGTACAAACCGGGGAAACTAATGTGTATCCTTAATACAATTTAAGGATCAAACACCAATCCAATTTCTAATTTCCTAGATTGTTTTACGTTATTTTCCTGCGATTTCGAACTTATGGAAAAGGTTTCAGTTTTCACTATTTCGATTAACCCTTTAACCGCTTAAGCCGGTAAATCGCCTCATCGGATTTTCGTGCCAGGGACGCCGAGCGCTCAGTAAGCTCCATACATATCAAGACTTGATCATACAGGGTGCCCGTGAGCATTGCGAGAGATTTTAACAGAGTGTTCCTGAGTTAATTTTGGGTTAAACGCCACAAATTTCTTTGCGGCGTTTCATAAAAACGATAAATCCATTATGTCCACATTCGTTTTTGTATTTAAGCCATTGACCATTTCCTTCTCATGTCTGTAATTGAAACTATTGTTGACTGAGGGTTAAGTACTGATTTGATGCAAATGATGTCCTTTGACTCTCCATAATTATTGTTTTTTTTTTTATGATTTGCAATAGTATATTTTACAATCGGTTGACATGTAAACAAAGACGATGACGTCGATGACACTAGCATGCTTCGTCATATTCATTCATCTTGTGAGTGTCGTATTAGAAGGCAATACGTTCTGGGCACTTTGCAGGCAAATATAAACCATCACTACATAGTATAGAACAAAGTCGCTTTTTCTGTCCCTATGTCCCTATGTATGCTTTAATCTTTAAAAATACGCAACGGATTTTGATGCGGTTTTTTTAATAGATAGAGTGATTGAAGAGGAAGGTTTATATGTATAATACTAAAGTATTATACATATAAATCCATCCGGAGCGAAGCGAGGGCGGGTCCCTAGTATAATATATATAGAAGTTATGGATGACTTTGGCGTGCGAGTTCAATTTGATTTTATTACTCAACTTGTGTAATGTTTGTAGATAACTTTACTTGGCTTAAAAGTGGCAACGTCGCATTTATAAGGCTCTGTTGCACCTAAGTTTTCGTAACTAGCTTTTTTCACAAAAATGGAAATATCTCTACAACCGAGCCGAATTTAGCAGACGTTAATTGACATTTTTATCTTAAAATGTGGTCTGGAATATGCTGTTAAAATCTCTCGCAATGCTCACGGGCACCGTGTATATCCTTGAGACTGTCAAACGTGAAACAAAATCCTCGTTAGTTTTATTTTTCAAACATGACTCATTTTTCGCATGTTTTTGGTTGAATCTTCGGAACCCTACGATCTTTACCAATGATTTTTGATTCAATAGTCGAGTATTTATAACTTCTCAATTCTGGTAAACCAGTTTTTTGATAAATTTTGTGGTTTTAAAGTAAATACCAATTATTTCAATTTGACGCTACCATCATGGCGCGCGCCAACTATGTCCATCTCACGTTCTACGCGCACAAAGTACATGAAGCCGCCCCTTTAAATTTTTGTGTGGGCGGTACACCATATATCGACTTCAAAATTGCGAGGTAACTATAACCATAACAAAAGTCGTTTGTGTTTAGTGAGTGCGCGCGAGCAGGAGGCGAACTCGTCGGCGTTCGAGGCGCTGTGCCAGCGCGGCACCATCGTGCGCGCGCGGCCCGCGCCCGCCCGCCCGCACGCGCACGCGCTCTCCACCGCCGCCGGGATACTCATCTCAGGTTAGTAACCGCCGGGGTGTCCACGACCCACCATATTAACCTACAACTAGAGTTTTTTAATCTGTTCATCGCAACGTAAAAGTGTCTGAAAGAAACTGCCATACGCCGTCGGAGCCGTTTTAGAGACAAATTATTATTTCTTTTTTCATACTTGTGTACGAAAAATCGTCACAGAGGTACGATTTTAACGTTATTAATTGATCCATTAACAGATTTTTTTAAAGTATTAAGTAACTATTACAAACAGCTGTTTTAGTATAGTTTTGATTTTAGGTTTACCATCTAACCCGGACTTGTGCGAAGCGGCGCGACCAAGGAGGAACTCATTAGGAAACGAAGATACATCGAATGTTAGCATAGCAGAAAAGAGACAGGTAAGCTGAACACATTTTATTATAAATCTTCACCGTGTACTGATTCATATGGTGAGGGAACCAATTCTAATTTCTTTCGAGACTAGTCCTATTTCGAGATGATCTTGTATTGTACGTATTTTAATGTTACGAAATTGACCTATCCTTCCACCGCGCAACAAGCTCGACTTATCGCCCTGATCGAGCCAGATGTGGAGCTGCACCATGAAAAGATTTCCTCCTCTGCCATCAATTCGAGGGCCAATTCTTCTGTTTAACCTTATCTTAATTATTTGACCAGACAGCTTGAAGAGTCACCAATGACACAGTAACATAGTTACCACGTGAAATACAGTTTCGACTACTAAAGAGCTGAGACTAAGACATAATCTCTATAGTGAAAGAGAATACGAAAAATTAATTCTAATCAAGATTCGTATTTTTTTTAGAGATATCTAAAATTTGAACCGATCTCGAAGTCACAAGAACGGCCCCTAGTAATTTTATCACAGGTCTTATTACCTCGGCAGTTTTACGATTTTCGCGAAAGGGGACCCACGGTTTGATGAGGCCTGCAATGGATATGACAGGCATACGTTTAAATCGTTGCAATGCTTTTGACCAGACAAGTTTGACAAAGTTTGAGTTGCCAATTGTTTGTTTGTAAAAAAAGCAGAAGGTAAAAGTACCATTGTTGTTATTATTGTATCCATATTTCAGACAATACACGTGAGTCCAGACAGTCCCTCGGACTTGAGGATCCTGACCAGGTCGGAGAGTTTCGCCGGGGACGCGCAAATAGTACAAAACCTGCAGAGGCTATCCTTCTCCAGCAGTACGTATTATTGTGAGAGTCAAAGGGAAAAAAATGTTCTGGAAAACAGATGAAATTAAAGCAGGGAAAAGTAGATTTAAAGGGAGAGGATTGAGAAGGGAAAAAGGGGAGATGTATTTTTTAGTTTGTGTTTTTGTCTTATGGTTAGTGAATACAATGTCTTTCTTCTTCTTCTTCAGAGCGCCGTTTATGCTGTCTGTGTTTCTGGCTTTATCTCTATTGACGGTCATAGATGACAAACAGTAATATCGGAGTATCTGCTGAAACAGATCTATTTTTTTCATATCAACTTTTCACTGTTATTAAATTTTACACTAAATTATCAGGTACGTCAAATGTAAAGACTCGGTGTTCTCGGACGCTGAGTTTTCCCGAAGACCCAGAGAGAGAAGCGGCGGAAGCGGAGCCCACGGACGAAACGAAAGGCTCACCACTCAAGTACGTACGATACGATCGCAGTGGGATTTTAAATAGTGTTTTGTAAGTCTAACATGAAAACGTCACCTTATGAGTCTTAGTTTCTATTTGCAATGACTTGGCATATGTGGAAACACTGATGGCCAAGTATTTTTAGCCTCTCCGTAATACTCGTGCTTGCTTAAATTTCGTTTAAACTACAACTTTTTCAACCACGGTTCCCCACTTATGGATTTTCTTGTTTCCTCGGGAACCAGGTTAACATAGCCTGTCAACAATTATCCAGGTGTTTCTATGCAAATGTTTTCAATCTATAACTACGTGCTGATAATAAATAAACAACAAAAAACTTATTTCTTGGGCGATCGGGTCAAAATTTAAACACAGTAGATTTTACTGACGTTAGGACTAGAATCCTATAACTATAGCCGCTTCACAGACTGTCCCCTCGCACGCCGGTCCTGGCCGACGACCCCCTCGGAGCCCTACGAGAGCCCGAGCCCGAGGCGGAGCCCCCGCCGGTGGAGGAGCCCGTGCCGCAGCGCCGCCAGTACAGCGTCAGCCCCAAACTGTTCCACAGGAGAAGCAACTCGTTCCAAGACGAAGCGCCACCGGAACTTGGGTACATGGCTTCTGTTTATATTTGCGTGTTATTAAAGCCATCCAAAGCTAAAAGGTAGTATGCACTGTGTATTCTACAATCGTATACTAGCTTTTAATTTGGACGGTGGTCGTTTCAAGCTAGCTTCATTACGAGTTACCACAGCTAGGAGCAGCATGTGCTATGAAGCAGAGGTGATCTTATACGCGGGATAACTCTAGAAAGATGTACAGAGCCGTTATGTCTTTGTTATCGCTTTGACCGCTTTACATTAACATTTTTGTATTACGTAAATACCCGTGGAGCGCCATGGCATATATATGTGCATTACAATATCAATCTTAATTCGAATCACTCTGATTTCCATATTCAAATATGGTGTTCATAGGGCGCTCCACGGGTTAATGTGTTCTCACGATCAATTAATACATGCGCTAGTGGAAACGGATACAAGTCATTTGAACCTCGTAAAAGTAGTATCCTTTATGACAAGGGCCACAGAATTTAAAGCGAGAGACCTATTCTTTCATTTTGAGTTTGTATTTTGTGATTTAAAAACTCAACATTCTGCTGTATGGCAACAGCTCAATACATTCAAATATCTTGCCAAAATTAAAATAACAAGCACGGTGCGCGATTTTTTAGTATTTAGAGTTTGATGGCATGGAATGTTCATGAGTGACTAATGAATATTTCAAATGTCCATCTCATATAACGGCATGTAAATAATAAAGATTGCGCATTTATAATTAACACGCTCCACTGTTGTACAATTTAAATAATACAAAATGAACATTGCTAATGGTAATGGGAGAATAAAATTATACGTGAGTGTAAAAACAAAAGTTTTGAGTTTTGAAGGCAAAATTCATAATTATAGATGGAATAACTTTCATTCGTTCCATTGCTGGCAGCTCTTGTGAGTCGACCTACAAAACTGTAACAAAATGCGCAATCTTCCTCGCAAATCATTAGTACCGCTAGTGTAACGCCCCGTGTCGACACGATAACCTCGATAGTTTCCTCCCGGTAGGAAACTGCACAGGAGTGAGACCGTGCCCGCCGGCACTGTGTCCTCCAGCCTCGCCAGCCTCGGGAACACCCTCAAGATCAGCTTCGGGTGAGTGACCTTTGATACTGCAATAGTAAATCAAAAGAATCATAATTCATAACCACTTGAGAATGAGTAAAGGAGTTTTACTAGAATTTATTTAACTTTAGACCTGTATGTTTAACTTAGATAACTTCATTATTTACCGACTTTTTTTTGCTACTCTCGACTGTGAAGAAGATAAATCTGCAAACACACAGAGAGCATAAGCGCCGCGTCGCGACATGGCCCTACTAAAATCACTTCCTCTGCGTGATGCTCAGACCCGCACCTTTCATTTAATGTATAAAAATCTGTCGCACGTTCGTACGTTTGCAGTTTAAATCAATATTCGGTCAATTTGCCGAAATAGCATTTCTTTAGGGACTTAAGATCCTGCCTTTGTCGACTAAACGTAGCACTAGTTTCAAGCAAATAATTATACGCAGCGTTTGTTACGTTTTTAGTAACATATCGTAAGAAGCAGGATGTTTTGAAGTCAGTAGTAGTAGTGTTTAGAGAAAATCAACTTTTTGAGTTTTTTTTTGCTATTTGTCTGTTAAAAAATGTATTAGATATGTATATGTATCTGCTTTGTTACTTGTTTTGTCGTAGCGTTTCTTTTTGCCAAGCATGGTATCAATAGTGAGTTTTTATTTCTTTTTAACTGTAACAAGAGCATAGTCTTATAGTGTAATTCTGCACTTTAAACACTTAACCTTATCTTTTTTTTGCCTTCTACATCCTTATATGCAGACATCGGAATTTGTAGAGCAAAATTGAATGGCAAGTATGGAAGGTCTATCGATAAACTCACATATCGATGCCCCTGAACTAGTGAACTCTTCTTTGTTTATAAACATGTATTTTTATTTTGGTATCAATGATAAATTAGGTAACAAAACACACTTCAAATTACCTCTCAAATAGCGGCACAGAGTGATGGCACTTTTGACGGCAATTTTTTTCCAGAAAATTCAGCTTTGAGGCACTATCACGTGACTTTTAGTATGACGTGATCTACCAGTAACGCGATTGGTTTAAAAACAAAACTAATAGAAACGCTAGTTAGGAAACGCATCTTGGCTAGCAAATAAAGACAATCACAACATGAAGCTAGTCACGAAATGCGTTTCGGTAAATTACAGCCCCGGCGCTACATCACTATTCCGGTACCTGTAACAATGGAGTTTGACATCTGTTCCTTTATACTTGCCGTCAATATTAAGGGAACTTCATGAGCGAGCAAACGTCAAAAGTGCCCTCACTCAGTGCCGCTACTTTAGGCTACTATTGCGCTATGTATGTGATAGTTATTATTAACTGATTGTCAAACCTCCTTAGGTAAAATTGTAAACTGCATTTCCGAAATCCACGGTGAAGAACACGATGACAAGTGAAGTTATAAAAATAACTGTAACTGTTTTTTTAACAAAATAGGCGATATACAACTTATTTTGTAATTTTTATTAAATTGTACATTTACAAACAAAACTAGGATTCATCGCTAGTACAGGAGACAAGTGTCTGTAGATAGTTTATTGATACACGAACTCCCTATCTGTCATTTGGTTGCCCCGAAAATACCGATATCTGCTATTATGGGTTTAAGTACTATCCAAGTAAGGTAATCGTCCGAGTGCTCGACATGTCAGGAGAAAATATTTATTTGCGCTGTGATATTACGTTCATGTATACATCTACCCAAAACATTTTCATGTGTTTTGGGAGACATGGCCTTTACTTTTGTCAAATCAAATTTGTTTTATATGGTGACCATATCGAAATTTCTCTAAATGAAAAAAATGTTAGTCAATCGGATTGTATGAGTAAATATCAGGTGCTTTAAATTGAAAATGAGATCTATATTTCGAAATTGGCGTGTGATATATTTAAAATCACACATTTCTCATCGCTAAAATGAGATGGTGATAAAAGTAATGTTGATCTTATTTTATTTATCGCAATTCAAAGTATGGTGACAACTACTAGTACAGCGACGAGCACTCTGACATTTACCTTACCTTAGTATCCAATTGCCTGCAAAGTGCTAGTACACACTATTGGAAACATGCTAATATTAAGTTCATGTTATAATTTAATTTTAGTTGTTTTGCACAATGTTTGCCAGCTTGTTTGTTCCTTTAGACGCTATTCGCCCGGTCGGCTTTCGTTACGCAAGGAAAACATGAAAATTGGAAAAGCGATGATCGAAAATTATTTCAGGTAAGTTAGCTTTACACTGTGTTTTCTTTTTTACATTTTCCTGTTAACCTCGGCATGCGAATGTTCTTGGTTTTTTAGATAATATTCAGATACTAATTTAGTAGAAACCGTTTTCCGATGCAACCCTGATTTGGTTGTGCGTACGGTTTTCGTTAGTTTCTTTTGTAAAACGTTATCCCCTTCTTCCTGATAACAAAAAACATTGTATGCGCTAGCGCATACGTCGATTAAAGTAATTTAAAGATGGTCAAAAACGTTTTACAGTGCATTTTGTTTTTTATGAGATAATCTATAATATAAAAATGAATCGCACAATGTGTTGGTAAGCGCATAACTCAACAACGCCTGGACCAATGTTACCAATTCTTTTCTTATTGTGTTTGTTACTGTCAGGAAAAGGTTTTTATGGAAGAAAAAAGCTGAAAAATTCACTGAGAAAGTCAGAAATTTGCAGCGGGGTGAAGCCGCTGGCGGGCCGCTATTTATAATATAATAAGCAAGCTTTGCTAGCTGAAAGTGAAAAAAAGGAAAGAAAAATTAAGAGTACGACTAATTAATTTTATATTATTTAATTATTATTATATACAAAACATACATTAAATCACGCCTCCTTCCCAGAGGGTAATAGTAATATTTGCCCATTTATTTAATGATTATTCTCCATCTTCGATACATCTTCAAAAACCTTGCATTTGATGCTTGTTTTTTTTTGTGCTGTTTGAAGCCGCAAACGCAATCACAGTGGAGGTAGCGAAGTGCAGTGCGTTCCCATACTAATCACACTTAATTAATTTTGAAACAAAATTGAATTACATAAATAGATCATGTGACGCCTTCATTCCCGGAGTGGGGTAGGCAGAGCTACAGAACACCAACAACTCTAAACTTGTTGATAATTCTGAAAAAAAAAAACAAAAATACAAAATTATTGTCTATCCGCACTGAAAATATGTGGCGAAAAGCAGCCTTAAAAGCCTGGTATTTAAAATGAATAGAGACGATAGCCGAGAGGAGGCGATAATATAACAAAATGACATTGTGGTTTAGTGGTGGTAGGACCCTGTGCAGGGTTCGTGCAGATCGCTACCACCATCTTATCCAGTAACCTACCGCCAAGTAACAGTGTTGACATTGTGTTCCGGTGTGGGGATAAGACAACCTGTAAAATTATTAGCATAGAGGCATTCCATCTTAGTCCTTGGCAACGTTAATCTTGAGTACTGCTGGTTACTAAACATTTCTTTTTAAAATTTAACATATGACCGGCTAGTTCTCAGTAATCGACGTATGCGCAGCGTTTATAAGCACTGTTCAGCGACGTGACGTTAATTTTACGCTCGGACGTGGTGCAAGAATGTGTTAATACCAGGAGCGGAATTGTGGCAAAAAATTAAATGGTATTTGGATAGAATATTTTGTTATATTGATTTTCCCAGTTCTCGATATTCAGTAATCTCTATTATGTTAGTTTTTGATTTTATATTTAAAATCAACATGGCATTCACCATTTGCAAAAGGTAATGATTTTAAACAACACATGGAGCTCTAAGGTTTAATTTGTAAACCTTGTGTTTTTTTCTTCATAAATATCTTTAATTCCATTCGTGGCATATTTTGTTTATCATCTATAATAAAATAAGTTTTATTTTGAGCCATTTATCTATTTTTTCTAAATCTTAATTTGTCCTTGTTCTTCGTTTATATCTATAATACAACTCAGGAACAAAAATAATTTCCAGCCCAACAAGTATAGCGGGCAAGAAATCCAACGAGCTCCTCCAAAGCGGTCTAAGCAGCCTCAAGTCAGCAGCCAACAGTATGGCGAAGAAGTTCGAGGAGGTGAAAGAAGTCATCTCAGCCAACTCGACGCCGGTCAAAGGCGCTATTGGGAACGCTACTAGCGCGCTCAGCAGTCTAATGGCGGAGGAGGAGTCCACTGATGGCTCATCGGAAATGAACCCAGATGGTAATTTGTAGTACTTATGACTGTTTTTTGTGATCATGCTTTTTCTTGGTTTATAATAATAATAATAATCGTTTAATTCAGAATTAGATTCCATAAATAGGTTAATTACAAAAGTTCATTATTCTATGTTAGTAGGCAATTACATTAAAATTAAATGCAATAAATCAAAAATACATTACATTCAATAAAATTACAGTCATGTCATGATAAAATTAAATAGCAATAGCAGTAGTAAAATATTGGAATGAAAATTAAATTTAAAATTACTACCACTACTGTATTATTTCATTTTATTTAATAACACCGGTTTAGTTCGGTTTTCAATTTTTGACTCGGGTGGTAAAGTTTTTGATTGGTGAAAGATATCATGTTTCGTAAGACTGGGGTAGCTAATTGTGTTCGGAAAAGTCTACATCTTTAGATTTGGGATGTGTTTTTGTTATCTTTCTTACTCTTATAAAACAGAATATCATTAGTTAAAATTTAAACAGTTTCTTATGTCAAACCTCACCATGGTGTTCTGGACAGGAATAGCTTGCCATGATGAAGATTTGAAGCTTCATTGTATATTTTGAGTTACCTAGAATTGTGTACGGTTAACATTATTCAGATAAAGGAATGGCGATGAGCAGTAATGCTACCTACAAAGTTTTAGTAGTCCAACTTCAGCCTGCAATGCTTAGATATCTTAGTCATTTAATATCACGTGTTAACATTATTGCCATTATTGCTAGTAAACTTCTTGGCCTGATTGTGCAAAATGTGGTTACAGAATTATCAACAAGTCTTTTTAGAGCTGTTGGTATTTCTGTAGCTCTGCCTACCCCACTCTGGGAATGAAGGCGTGATGCTATGTATGTATGTAACATTATTGCAAACTCCATGAGAGCATGTTTACAGAGTGGACGGGCGGCATGGGTTTTCGACGAGCCTCTAGCGACGCGGAACTTGCGTGCACTATGGAGCGTGGCTCCCTGGCCACGCTGTTCTCACATTTACCTGACAACCTGTATCCCCAACAAACTGTAAGTACTAATTAATAAATTACAGATAAATAAGGCTGAGTATGACAGTATTATGAAAGTCGCAAGACATACAAAATTATTTTCACAGCACCTCAGAAAGCAGGTGTTGCTGTTTAAAGACAGTGGGCAAAATTAGATTTTGTTTTAAGCAAAAGACTTATCAGTATACGTTTTTGTCGCGAGCGTGAGACAAAGGAACTTTGAATAAGAATAAATAAATGCCGAGAGAAGCGCTGAGTCAATATTTTTACCATGTTGTATTTGTTACCGTTAGGTATTATGTTTTCGATGCTGAGGTGAAAAGTTATATGTGCAACACAAGACCAAAGTTATTTGCCCTCGCGGTGTTCAGGATTCGAACCTAGAACCACTCGCTACGCTCGTAATTCAATCATAGAATCCTTCGCTTGCTTAGGATTCAAAATCAACACGCAGCAAAATCCAACATTGCTATCTTGTTGCACAAATATGTTAACATGGTAAACTTGTCTCATTTGTTGTGAAGCGTGCGCATAATATAGTGATTTTAATCCACGCAGACGCATTTTAATACGTATTTAATTTTATATTCAGTCGACGAATTAGTATCTTTTGACACAACTTTCTTTAAAATATAAGGCAACTAAATTAGAACCTTCGTGTTGTCAGACTCAAATTATCGCCCTTTTAGTTGTATGACGTGCAAACGTAATTCAACCTTAGGGCGGCTGACCACAATAATTGGCCGACTGTGTGCATAATCGTGCAACGTGTATTATTTAGTACTTAGGTAAGTCTTTGCGAATTCAAAACAGTTTTACATGTATGTATCGAAAAATCACCAAATTATTCCAGAGGGGTACCTACTGTTTTATCGAAACACGTTCCAACAATCATTACGCATAATTTTAATTTCATCGAAAGGCATTTCTCACTGCATCAGTTTTTTCGGTAGTCACAAGTGTAACCTAACCTATTTTTTTTTTTTTTTTTTAATGTAAGGATAAGGCACCCGAGCACTTAGGCCACCTGATGGTAAGTGGAATCTGAGACCCATAGACATTTGAATTCTCAAGACTATAATCCTAAGACCTCAAATGCGTTGCCAACCCTGAGGACTAAGATGGAATGCCTCTATGCTAGTAATTTCACCGGTTGCCTTATCCCCACACCGGAACACAACAATTGGAACACTGTTGCTTGGCGGGTGGTTAATGGATAAGATGGTGGTAGCGATCCGGACGGACCCTGCACAGGGTCCTACCACCACAAAACCTAACCTACCCTACCTATATAACCTACGTCATTAGTGTTTAAGATATACTGAAAAAGACATGGTTTCTGGTTAGATGGTGGACAAATGCCTTCCTCAAGGTTTTCCACAACGACCAGTCTTCTGCTGCTGTCATCCAGCGGTTTCCCGCTACCTTTATGGAAGGCCTGCCCACACTTCGTCTCCCGGTTCGCGGTCGCCACTCTAGAACCTTTCCGCTCCAACGGCTATTGGTTCTACGAGCAGATTTAAGAGATATTGACCATTTGTTTTAGGAGCCTCCAAACTCGTCCCACTCGGTAACCGCGCACATATCGTCCTGCTCTCAATGCCACCAATGCCTCGCGTTGCTGTATGACGAGGATATAATGGCGGGCTGGGCGGCTGACGACTCCAATCTGAACACGCGCTGCACCGCCTGCGGCCGCCACACCGTGCCGCTGCTGTCCGTGCAGGTCAGTGAATACAAGGACTAGTTTGGATGATCAAATCCTTAGAGGTAGGGTACACACTCAGCATTTTATCAGTAATGTTAGTCCATCAGGTTCGTCAGAATGACCTGAGAATGTCGTGGTACCCACCAACTGACGGACTGATGGTCATAGATAATTTCAAGCAATTGTGAATGGTGAAATACCGATGGAAAACTGATCGTGTAACCCACTCGTGTCATTCTCGCGTCAGAGATTGAGAAAAGTGAAAGGTTGTGCATCGAGTATGCAAGTGTACAAATTGATTGATGACCTGCGAGTTTGACTTGAAAAATGTAAAGCAGGCTAATAAAAGTCACTTGGATATAAAATAATGGATGTATCTTAAATTTCATTTGAAAACGTTATTTGTATTCTAACGTTGTGGTGCATCGAAAATAATGGCATAAATTTCCACAGGAATTTAGGAGTTCCTGCAACAGACACTTGGGTTATGGGGCTTCTAAACGAGCCATGTTTTGCTGCAATTTGTGGCCGGGCACCTATACACATCTTGCTCTAACATACGAAGTAATAGTAAGATAGCAATAGTTTCCGGCCACAAATCGCATCAAAACATTAGACATGGCCCGTTTAGGAGCCCCATTATTGAAATACTTTTTGTTGAACGTATTACAGATTATCCGTGAGGGTCAAACACAAACGGATACGTTGAGTGTGCCTTATTTAAACCCATTGGTGCTGAGGAAGGAATTCGAATCTATATTAGGTAAGTTCTCAGTTCAAAAATCTTTATTTATTAAGAACAGGGGTTTGTGCGAATTTTATAGAGAATCTGCTCATAGTCACGTATAAACAAATCAGACACTATGACAAGTACCGAGCTACCTTAATAGTAAAGCATCAAGATAGCTTGGTACTTGTCATAGTGTCAGATTTGTTTAAAATATAATTTTATGTGCAATTTAAAACGTCCACGTTTGAATTATATTGTCAAGGAAACCGTTGTATTTCCCTTGTCGTACTACGTAATCTTTAAATTTAACATGAATAATAAGACAAGTTCGAATAAGGGCAATAAATGATAGTGCTAAGTACGCTTAACATTTTTATTGACCCACTTGTACTTTAGAGCGTGGTGCTCAACTGAATCATACTCCCTCACCAGGTAGAGAAGGCGACTCGTGTCTCCTAGAGCCGGAGTTCGTGGAGTCGCACCCGATCGTGTACTGGAACCTGGTGTGGTACCTAGACCGCGCCAACATCGAGAGCCACCTGCCGGACCTGCTGTGCGCAGACTACGCCACCATGTACCAGAGCGATACCACGTGGGACCCTGATACCACAGGTAAGCCGAGGTGGAGTTGGTCAAACCCATAAAAATCTCAAATGGGGTATCCTTTCAGAATATTCAGGTCTAAGTCTGTTTGAGGAACATAGCAATTGGGGTCTCCGCAAAAGATGGAGTGTCCCCTTTGCAACGTCGTCTTCAGTACAGTCCAAAGAACGATTGAGTAGAAATATCAGAACTTCAGGATATTTTTAATACTAAATTCACTTCACTTTTAGAAGGTAAGCAATAGATCTCATATTTCACATCGAAATCCATTAATCTACCTTTATAACGTATGTGCCAATTGAAAATGATCTAAACGAATTAGTACTGTTTGACACTCAGCATCAAATATTCTCCAGGCATATAATTTAATAGTAAACTTAATATGGAAGTAATGATCAAGTGTACATATAAATCTTATCTTTAAAATATGTTATTATTGGATAATAAAGGTAAATTGTTTTGTTCGGTTTTGTTTACATATTTTCCAATTTCAATAGATAGACTATTCCTCAGGGCCTTATCCTACTAGGTTAAAACCATATTGCGTTTGGTGGTTTTTCTTATTGTTTTAACTCGGCCGCCATTACTGTCAAGATAATAAGAGTTATCAAAACGTTGGCAATACGGAGTTTCCATTCAAAAGAAATATCTCTTCAGTATAATAGAGGCCCTGATGAGTTCATGGATTTCAATATTTATCAAAAAAAAAACTACCTTATCAGGCATTTTTACTACGGCCGCGGTCTTTGGGATCATATTATTGTACTATTTTTAAGGCCAATAAAATACTCTTTTTCATCACACGTGCTCGGAAAGGGTGTCATAATACGCAGGCGTATAGGGCAGTTATAGCCTATTTACCTCCCTAGAAAGTAATCGGTTTGGTTTAATAATATACAACCCACTAGAACATAATTTCAGACTAATTAGCCGAGGTTTATTTTCTATATTCAAAACTTGGCAACAAACAAATTTTACTGTATACAGGGTGGGAACGAGTAACCCGCCAAATTTTAACCATCGATTCTAGAGCCTATTTGGAGTATATAATGTAGTATAACATGAAGTCCAATAAAGCATAATTTCCGAGATTTTTATTATTTAAAAAACAATTCCGTAGTTAATTTAATTTGAACTCTGTCACCTTAACCTAAAGCATTATTTACTAGAAAGATTCATGTTGTAAATAGCAATATCATCAACATACAACATAAATTAATTTAATCAATTTCTGGCGGGTTATTCGTTCCCACCCTGTATAAAACTTATAGGGTACATTTAAATGCAATGTATTTATATTTTACTATTATTTCAGAGACATTTGCAATTATTTTTATTAAATTTTATATTGAAATCGGTATAATCTGGCTGTAAGTCCTGTCAAGTTTGAAAACTAATGGCAGTTCTTAACATTCTCTCAGGGCCTCTATTCAGGTGCGTTAAAACGATATCGTGTTTGACACGTTTAAGAATCGTATGTCACAGTCGCCATTATTGTAAATGACATAAGAGTTATCAAAACGTTGACAATACGGAAACAGGTCAAAAACGATATCGTTATAACGCAGTTGAATAGAGGCCCTGGAAGACGATATTGAAAAAGTTGAGTTGTCATGTTGACAATCTCTTTTAGCGATTCGAGAGCCATTAATTTTTGATTGTTTTTTCTTTCATAGTCTATTTTTCTTATTTCCTTGCTAATGTGATGAAAAACGTTGTGTGTATCACGGGCAGTAAGGGGATAACAAGCTCGAATCATTAAAAAAAAAATACTCTCGTTAGTTACTTCTTACTTCCCGTGATGCACAATGTAGTATTAAAAATAAAGTAGTTTGGGTTCCGTCCCTAACAATGAGGCCACTGTATATGTACCGGGTACGTGTCAGGGTGCCGCGTGGTGTGCAGCTGGGACCTGGTGCGGCTGCACGGCGAGGCGGGCGCGGCGCTGCACCGCGCGTGGCGCGAGCGCCGCGCCGACCAGCAGCGCTCGCGCGCCGTGCAGGCGCTGCTGCTCACCGAGAGCCCGCACGTCGCGGCGCACGCGTGAGTACCGAGCGCTATGTCGTCTATGTACATCAGTACGCTTATTATGGTCGTGTTTATCGCGGGACTAAACCTGGATAAAACATCATGTCACCTTCTGACAAGTGCAGTGAGAGAGTGACGACTGCTTTATCCACCGCGATAAACGCGACCATAATACGGGCCCAGCACGCTTTGCACAAGTTGTATTTTCTCGCTTGTCGCTCAGTGTGTCTCTGTCGTTATAGACTAGATAGAAAGGGAGATCCGAGCGACAAACAAGTCGCGGACCACTTGGGCTAGCCCTCCAGCACGACTAGCACATGACGGCGCGGCGACCCGTCCTTGTCTAATTAGAACGGTCAGAAAATGACCGAGGGAGGAGGAGGGAGCTTTAGTGGTGGTAGGACCCTGTGCAGGGTCCGTCCGGATCGCTACCACCATCTTATCCATTAACCACCCGCCAAGCAACAGTGTTCGCATTTTTGTGTTCCTGTGTGGGGATAAGACAACCGGTGAAATTACTAGCATAGAGGCATTCCATCTTAGTCCTCAGGGTTGGCAGCGCATTTGAGGTCTTAGGATTATAATCTTAAGAATTCGTGTGCCTTCTACTTAACATAAAAAAAGAGTATTCTATCTCGCGGGCGACGTAACTCGCGCGCCGTCATGTGCTAGCCGTGCAAAGTTGGGCACTATTTGAATGACTTGTGATTAAAATACGTAATTCAAAATCAAATTGGTATTTGTATTTCAGTTACTAATTAATACAAATACGTATTGGGTATTTGTATTTCAATTACTTGCTTTAAATGTAATTTGTATTTCAAATACCTGACGCCGGGGTATTTTGTAGTTAGTATTTCAAATACTTATGGGTTCAATAAATACATTTAACCTTCATTTAGCGATCTTAAATTGGTTGCGTTCTGAAGAAAATAGCTCTCGATAGCTTTCGTAAGCAAAATGGCGATAGCTAAATATGTCGATCTTTAGAGCTGGCTTTTTTTTTCATACTCCAACAAGAGGTTGTTTGTCTGATAGTTCATTTAATTTTTTACTCTGGGTTACTTTTAAATGTTAATAGTATTTAGTAATTTGTATATTGTATTACTAATAAAAATAACTACAATACTGTATTTTGTATTTTATATTTCAAATACATTACTTTAAGATATTTTGCGTTTCGTATTTTAAATACTTGCGAGATAGTATTTTGTATTTCAATTAAAGCCATGTACCTAAATGTGTGTCTGAATAAATTATTCTTATTCTTATTCTTATTCTTATTCAATGCATGTATTTTGGCCACCTCTGTATATATAATATATACTACTTTTCCGTGACTGGCTGATAGATAACGCACAGCCGAACCAGCTAAACCTAGGGACTTTAAATTTGGAGGGAATCCTTAGGTAATCTAGAGGTGCACTACCAAAGGATTTTTCTAAAATTGCCCCCCAACGGGGACAAGTAGGGGGAATCGGGGAATTAATTCTATGCATACAATATGTAATGGTACAAGTACAAAAACGCCTTTCCTAAAAATAACATTTCTGGGACAAGATTTTGTTGCCGTCTGTATTAACCCTTCGTATGCCGGAGGGGCTCGCACACTTGTACCCGTCGTATGCCGGGCTATATAAATACATTACACACGTTCTCGATGCGACGTTGTTACGGCAAAACCCTAAGAAATAATATCTTAATTCGTTCCTTTTAAACTTGTGAATTAACGCGTGGTCGTTTGCTAACAGGGTCGTGTTAGCGGTGTTAGACGGCCTTCTGAGCAACGACCTGATCGACGCACTGCGCCGGCTAGCCGTGTGGCGCGACAACGTCTCCGGCAACAAGCGATACCATTCGTTTTACAGGTAAACGTTAGCTACATGATGACCTCGCGCCGAAAAATTGCTGTTAGTGTCGCATTTGACACGATAGCAGAGTTTGTAATGAACCTGCCTACGAAGCTAGTGGTCCCAGGTTGAAATCCAGGTAATAGCAGATATTTGTGTGACGAGCGCGAGTATTTATTGCCGAGTCTTGTATGTTTTCTATGTAGTTATGTATGTATCTCTCGATATAAGTAAGTTTATCCATATTACAAAACTAGAGCTTATTTTGGGACTAGGTCAATTTGTGTGAGATTGTCCCCTGTCAATTTATTTAATAGGTTAAATTATATATCCTTTTGCCCCACCAGTCCCAGTACTTACACCTTGCATTAATTTATAATACAGATTTACAGCTCAAAAGCGACACTATAGTGCCCGGCCGATAAAAAGTCAATCCTGACACCTGTCATTCCAGTACAAATAATAACCTCAAACCCAAGAATTAGTTATAAAGTGTACTGCGATGACAGTTGTGGCACTATAGACACTTGCCCCTAGTCTCGGCTAAACAGTGCTCATAGCGCAACCTACACGCTTATAGTTTATTGTTCACGTGTATCGGTTTACTTCTACCGCATGCGACACGACATGACGCTGCACAAAGTCTATTTACACAACAGAGACATCCTGTTCCTCGCGATGGCCGCGCTCGGCGAGCAGAACATCGACCTGATCGCGTTCCAGCGGGAGTACTCGCGCGCGCTCGAGCAGCTGGGCGGCTCGGCGCGCCCCAACGACCTGCCGCCCTCGCCCACGGCCGTGTGCTGCCGCCACTACTTCCGCCGGCTGCGGCTGGCGCAGGCCGACTGACCGGCGCTGCGGGGGTAACGATCGGTACCCACACCTGCCTCAACGTTACTGACGAACGTTTGACCCCATTCGGACAATACAATATCGTCGTCTTACTTACTCAAACTCGTATCTGCATATATTTTTTTGCTGTTGGTAATTTTGTTTTCATTCAGTAGTACTTAGAGGCAATAAGTTTACCAACAGCAAAAAAAATATGCAGATATGAGTTTGAGTAAGTAAGACGACGATATGCTGCTCACGAGGGTTGTATTGCCATTTAGTAGAAGTTAAACGTAGCCAGTATAACCATGTGAATTGTTGTGACACACACATGAATTGATTACCATAATTTTGATTTTTCTGAAGTGTGTCTATGTCTACAGATACAGTAAAAGACTAAATGCTCTGCAGCATTTTTAATCTTGCATTAAATTTGTTTTTGTTGTCTCTCATTGTTTTGCTGTATGTTTATAGATTTTGGTCACTGTCAGCAAAACTTGCGAGTATTGCTGGTACTGACGAAAATCTAAACAGATGAGAACTAATTCTGTAGTTCTTTTACTGGAATTGAAGTCTCTGAAGTTTTTACGTAAAACGTAATCTATTGAAACAAGATTTTCATAAGTTATTTATGGACGGAAACGGAAATATTATTTAACCAACAAATAACAATTAAACATACAACTAAAATGCGATGGACCAGGACTGATGGAAACATAGAAAGTGAAACGTATTGTGTGACTTATCGTTAAAAAGTCTTATCAGTATAATAATATTTAGATTGCGAAAGTTGACGAATTGTAAGACAATAAAAGTCTTAAATGTATTTAGTATAGTACCAAGATTAGCAATAACGTGTTCAAAAAGACGATTGCATCGAATGAGTTAATGAAGATTCCTAATATTTCAATTTAATTCCACCAGTCCCATCAGAAAACTAATAAAACAAAAATGGTGAAGTGAAAATCAATACAATCTTTCAGTTAGATTTAAATTTAAAAATTACAACTACAAAAATTAAAAAAAAAACTTTGCTGTAGTTGTGGAAATGTGTCAACTTTGCCACTGAAGTTTGAGAAAATATAACTGAGACGGAAGAAAAATGGCTTTCAGTGATAATTTGTGGAATTTTAAGACGGCCGTGTCACTCCAATCCGTCCAAAAAAAAACATCAATAAAAAAACGAATAACATGAACATGTTTGTGTAGTCCGTGATTAAGGTTATCAATAGGTTTGGAATCGTATCGTCACTATTTTCAGGTTTCAGAAAAGTATTATCTCGTGTAAATTAAGTATGAATTTTGGGCCTAAACATTTTTGTAACCAGAATTATAAATCAAACTTGAATTATTACATAAGATATAATAATTATGGCGCCATATAGTTGTATACTTACGACTAGGCAAAAGTTCGGTTTTTTCGAACTCCTATTTGCCGGCTTACTCTATGTAAGTTTGTGGGTGCTACCTGCTACGCATAAGGTTGTATTGGTAACTAAAACGAAAGCATGTACCTACATATTTCTTTAATTTTATGCGTATAACAAATCGAAGCAGCTGTAATTAATAAATTGTTGAAGCATACTTTCCTTGTAACGTCGCACGTGCTGGATTTTTTGGGCAAATACGCCTTTTCGTCTAACACGGCTACTCTATCCTTTTAATTTGTGTTTAAAGGAGTGTTTTTCCGAGTGATTTATTTCAAAGGTTCCAAGTTTTTTGTAGAGCATTCAAGGCAAGCTATATGGGAGGAATGTTAAAAATTACAACAAATCATTTTCCCCCTTTTTGTTTACAATTGACCATAATTTAAATTCAATATATTCATAGGCGATTATGTAAAAGATTATAAGTAAATGGTTGGGTTGGGAAGAAATCTGGAAATAAGATGTTTACTTACGGAAATTAAGTGAATTTTAACCATACAATTTTAATGGTTAAAATTCATTTATTTCCGTAAGTAAACATGAATCTATATTTTCATCACTTACTTCCCTCTTGTTTTATTATAAATCTTACGTTTTATGCTCTGTCAGTGTCAAATCACACCTGCATAGGTCGATGTATTCGTCTAACAAAAACTGTAAACATCTCTTTCTTAGTTTGCAAATTGAAGATTTCCTCAAGAAAATCCGATACGTTTTTGTAGAACTGAATACGTATCCAGTCTACCTACGACCCTAGGAAATACGTACTCGCTGCATATTATTGTTTGTGTATATTTTAGATGGCTGCACTATTGGAAGTTATCATAAAGATAAAAAGGCTGCCAAAATTCATAAGTATTCGTAAAGGTGTCAATATAGGTTAATAAATGTATTATATACAATAAATTAAGCTGCCTTGTCAGCTAAGTGTATTGTTTATAAAATAAAATATTGAAGAAAAACCCGATGTAATATCGTAGGCCTATCATTTTAGCCTACAATAGATTATTAGATTGTATATTTTCCACTGACATTCAGTTTTTCAACTCAATACTCAATGATACTAACTGATACTTACTTAATCGAAAGAGTATAATAGATATACAAATATATATACATATTTACCTATGGATGTAATCCGCACTGTGTTTGTAAAAGTTCTTGTAAAAATTATTCATTTAAGTGCCCAATGAAAACCATACTTTTGGAGTTGTTTGGAGTTGTAGGATTAATAAAAAGACATGAGGCAATTGTTACAGCAATACAATAGTTGTTAATTTGGACTTAAGTGAGACGCCAAAGTGGCATTAGCTGTATATTTTGGCATATTGTGATGAATTGTATATACGACGGTCTTCACGATAGCTTCGGCGTTGTTTTAGCTAATTTATATTCGCCTCAAGTGATCATTATGAGCCATATCTTATGTTCCGTTCAATGTTGTACAACTACACATAGTCATTGAAATATATTTTTACATTTTAAACATGCCGTAATATCATTGAGCCCGATCAAAGGTTTAGACATATTATTATTATTTAGGATCCTTTAGGATTTTGTAAGACATGCAATTTATGTACACCGTGTTACTTGCAAGTTAATTTTATTTGCTAAAAACTAGTTATTTTATTTTGATTGATGAGTATAATGAAAACATATAAATTTTATATAAAATATATAAGGCTTCAAGAAAACATTGTTTCATTTCAACTTCTACATTTTAAACTTATTTTAAATGGAGGTGATGGTTATGGGTAAGTATCTCATATGTTTCATGAAAAGATATCCAAAGGACTTTTACTCCAGCCTTTACAAAACGAGGAACATAGATTTATTGATCTTTTTTGTTAAGTAATGGGGGTCCTAAAGATCTAATCTGTCCTGGACAAGTGATACTAATGCGGTATAATGCAATAGTCATAATTTTAGTCAACATTCAAACATTTTCTTTAGCTCTTGTGAAACTACCTAATGAACTGTGTAACTGAACTATAAACTAAACACTTATTGAGACATTCCTAAAACTCTATACAGAATTTTACCCTCATGGTCGTAGTAACAATCATTGACTTTATAAGTAGCACCTCTTTTGTATGCTTTTTTTGGAATTCTAATTCTTTCTGGATAATCCATGATAGATTTTTGATTTTTATTACTGTCGTCCTCTTTGTACTCTGTAACTTGGATTGGTTTTTCTTTATCATGCAAATCAATTTCTTTACTTAAAGCTTCTGGGGATACTTGTATAGAACCAGAATTAACCGCACTTAACATTATTTGATCAGGGAGGTCAATGGCTCTGCCACTCTCTAACCTAGTTTTAATTTTTGCTGTCATCTCTTCAAGAGTGACTCTTTTTGTATCTCTTACAATTGTGTTGTTGCTATTACTGTTGGTCTGTATAGCTACTTCATTACTGTTACTTTCTTCAACTTTCTGCTCTTCATTCATCTTTTCAGCACATCTTCTTACTATCTTTTCAAACTCACCCATTTTCTCTACCATTAAATCAGGTTTAACAGATTTCTTATTCAGTGGTGGTATAGTTCTTTCTGAAAATCGAAGCAAATGCTTCCTTACATCTTCAGGGATGTCCAATGTGTTCTCTTTAAGTTCCCTCCAGCTTCTTAAAGCTGAAGCATCGTGGCGAGCGATTCTTTCCTCTGTGGCTGGCTTCCAGGGATATTTTAGTAATTTCTAAAAGTGAAGATGTGCATCCATGTTAATATTAGTCAAAAATGCTTTAGAACTCAAATAACCTTAACAGTGAGTATTAAAAAAAATTACAGTAAAAAGCAGTAAGTTTTTGTAAATGTTTTTTTTCTCTAACGGATTTGTTTTATTTAACATTAATGCAATAATACTACTTTTGCAAATTCCCCTTAACCTTTTGAGTGCCACGGTCAGCTGTAACTTTATGCCCCAGACGCCAACGATGTCATGTGCCGCAACCGCGCCGATATGGAGCGTACTGAGCACTGCATCCCCAGCACGAAAGTATGATGACATGATTTGCCGGCTTTGGCGTTCAAAAGGTTAATCATTTTGAATAACATTTAGGAAGAACCTAACATAATGTTATGTTTTATTCATATGTTTAACATTACCCTAACCAACAGCCTAGTTGGTAGTGACCCTACCTAGTGCCTATGTAGCTAGCTAGTTTAGCTAGTGGTGTTAGGTTCAAATCCCAGTAAAGGCAGATATTTGTGTGATGTTTTCTATGTATTTAAGTATCTATTTCTCTATACAAGAAAGTTAATCTTTGTCTAGTGCCCATAGTACAAGCCTAGAGCTTAGCTTGGGACTGTGGGACAATTTGTGTGAGATTGTCCCATGGTATTTATTATACTAGACTATTATAAATTCGAAAGTTACTATGCGTTTGTTACTTTCTTACAGATTCACCTAAACTGATTTTAAACAAATTTGGTATGAAACTTGAACCCCGGAGAAGGACACGTCTATTTATCTTAAAAATTGGATAGTTCCCAAGAGAATAAACAACTTCTACACAGACGGAGTCACCATTCACACACAGCTAATCTTTTATAAAGGACATGGAGACTGAAGGATAAAGGATAATAGCAACATTTTTTTATTTATTACCTTAGCTACAGCTGTTGTGACTGGAAAGCTTTCAGCTATCTTCTCAGGAGTCCATTCGTCAGGTTGGCTTGATGCCAAATAACGAATTTGCTCTTTTTCACTCCAAGTTAATAGATTAGGCATGTTCTCTTTGAAATATTTTTCTTTGATAATCTTTTGACGCAGCTCATGTTTGCTAGCAACACTTTCAGTGGAATGTGAATTATATGCTTTATCCACCTGTGGAACAAAAAAAATTTATATTGATTTTAAACACAGTCTTCACAAGATTTCTAAACTAATATTCATCAACAGTTGGAATCAAGTTATTAGATTCAAATCTGATTATCTAAAACTTCTGATGCAGTCTTTTAAGCTTGGCTTTTAAACAATAAGATAAGATAATTATAAGAAATTCAAAAAGATGTATGTATGTCAGTGGTGGTAACCCATTCAAGCCCAAAAGGCAGGCTTGCCTTATAAAAATAACTATCAATCAAAAATCAGTGAACACAAACTATTTTAAACTTCACTCTATCATTGCATTTTTCAAATTACGTGCAAATCAACAGCATATTACTAAATTCGACCGTAAGCAAGCAACACCAGCAATAAATTATATTGCTGGTGTTGTTTAATCTTTTCAAACAACAAAAACATTTGGAATACATCAGATTATGACAATTTGAACAACTTAGATCGGGCCTTTAAAAGGCATATGAATTTGCAAAAACATGAATGCTGTGATACTGTTTAGTAATTTTGGTAAAAGGAAAACTACAAAAACATATTTCTCGGCTTGCCCTATTCTGAGACCCTAGGCACTCCACTGTGTATGTATTTATTATACAAATCCATCACTAGGCACTAAGCTTAGAGGTTAACTGTAAAATTCCAAGTTCTAGACACTATACCTAACTGGGTCCAAAGCTGGAAGGTTTTTTGTAGTAACTTACAAACATTAGCATAACCTTGAACCACAACAAATATTTGCCAAAACTACTGTAGAAACAAAGAGAACTTTTATTACTGCTCTAATACTCATATAGAAACATTCAAAGATTGTCTTTCTGCTGTTGTTACAAATTACTAGATCGAAATAAAAACCTTGTGAAAGTCACCCTCAGACTGTTCCATGAATTCCTCGGCGTCGTCCGAGATGGGTACTCCTTCCTCACGGAAAGCAGCTACTCTCTTATCCAGGCCTGGATTAGGCCCGGTGATTTCGAACCTCCGATTTCTCAGTGTCCGAACGATAATTCTATCACAAACGGAATACACGCGTCTCAAGTTTAATGCAAACATTGTTATTATGGACCACTTGGGTTAATATGCAGAACAGGTTGCGTTAAATGTTTAATTAAAGCTTGAAACAGCATAAATAATCTTTTCAGTGGTAAGATCAGCACGCCCGTGCATCGCTCGTCTGACGTTTGATACTACCCACAGATTAGATACTACCTACTATCATCTGTCAGTTGTCATTTGTAAGTAAAATGTCAAACGAAACGGTTGCGTTCCGTTTTATGTATCTGCACAACACTTGACACTTATTTAAGTTCACGATTTTCTTAGTAGTCATTATACTTTTTAGTCATCAAGTTTGTTACTCATCTTGCTTTGTAGGCAACTCGCTTAGTAGTCATTATACTTTTTAGTCATCAAGCTTGTTAGTCGTCTTGTTTTGTAGGGAACTCGCTTGGTAGTCATTATACTTATAAGCCAACAAGCTTGTTAGTCATCTTGCTTTGTAGGCAACTTGCTTAGTAGTCATTAATTACACTTTTTAGGCATCAAGTTTGTTAGTCATCTTGCACTGTATGCAACTTGCTTAATAGGCATGGTACTTAGGCATCATGCTTGTTAGGCATCTTGCTTTTTAGGCATCTCGCTTAAAATGGTTATTTTTTTTTACGGCGGTTTCGTAGCGATTTCGCTAAAGTCAAGTGAATGAGAGTATAGTCAGTTAGAAAATAAAAGCCGGACATTTTTCAATCGGCTATCTTTCCTCCCTGACGGTTTCCGAATCCTTCGTTCACGATTTTTAGTACCTATCTAATACCTATTAGGAATCTATTATTTTGAGAAAAAAGTGCGAGTCAGACTCGAGCAGCAAGAAGACTACATAGGAATAGATTCTTCTTCTTATTTTTTATAAATAGAGTCCTGCGGCTAATTGCTGTCTTCATAACATAAGTCTGTAAGGTAATACTTTAGTTTACTAGACACATATAAAGGTATACATAACATCACGTCTTCTTTCCCAGAGTGGGGTAGGCAGAGCTATAGAAAAACCAATAACTCTAAAAATACTTGGTTTATTATTCTGTAGTTTATTAGAATACTTAATAATAGTAATGAGGGCGCCACTGGACGCTCGGCGCCCTCTTAAGAAGCCCCATCACACATCTTTAAAGTAAACGGAGCCGGAATTTCACCAACCTTAAAATCTGTGTCAAATGAAATTGCAAAAGATATAGGTAAGTAAGTTTATCGTTGTCTAGTACCCACAGTACAAACCTAGAGCTTAGTTTGGGACTAGGTCAATTTGTGTAAAATTGTCCGCCGATATTTATTTATTTATTAAAGCACCAATAACAGATGTGCGACATCATGAATAGTCCAGGACTTAACACTGAAATAAAACTAAAGTAATTTAATTACCTACTTACATAAAAATTTAAAGACAATACAAATTGTAAACTATTGTACTTACCTAATTTTTTTATTCAGTACTTACCGACCTACTTATTTAGCGTTTCTCGTCATAATTTACAAAGTAATTTAATAAGAGCTTCACGATATGTATGACTTTCATAACTATTATTGGAAAATAAACCGTTTACGAGAATCGTGAAAAAAAATAATATGAGCGCTCGGTAATAAACTGACGTACCTACTTACTTACTGAATAGGAATCCGTACAATTTGTCATTGTTTGTAGGTAACAAATGTAATTTTCTTCAGACGACATTTTAGACGGGTGTAATATAAATAAAACCAGAATAAGAAAATAGTAAAGTCAAGAGCAATCATCGGCTCACTTAGAGCAGAATTTCCATAGAAAGTGAACCGTTTTCTTTGTTCCTGAGTGTATTTATATACCTACAGGCTTTTGGTTTATTTTTACAAAAGATTTTATGTAACAAGTAAACGGTCGGAACGGAAATCTATTGTTGTGCCAACATTCTGTTTATTTATCTGTAACTAATTTTAAATTGATATCTAGTCTGCCATTAATCGTCCGTATTTCCGAAATAAGGATTACCTTTATTATTTGGGTACTTTAGGGTCATCCCCTTTCTGGAAAAGTCTGTAGATTTAAATCCCATAGATAACTTTTTTTTTTGGTGCATACGTGGAGCAATCAAAATTAACGGAACATGGCATGGATTTGGGAAGGTTTTCGTGGGACTTATATATGCGAGCGACTGGTTGGATCTATGCGTGAACGTCTACTTTATTTGGAACTTTGTTTATTTGTCTTTGTTTGTTAGGTTTTGTTTGTCTTTGCTAACCGAGGAATGTGATACTATAGGTATAGTATCACATGGCAAGTATTTTAGACGACGCATTTGATTCGGGCGGGATTTTCGTTCCAATAAATCCCTATTACTCACTACCATAATTCCACTTATTCTTAATAACCTACCTAAGGACGTATTGCATGACATACTAAGCACAATTAACAACAGAGGTAAATGTAAGTCGGTGCTAAAGAAATACTACCTACCTCGAGTGTGAAGCTTGTACTTATAAGACTTCAAGTGAAACAATATGATTTCTTTATACAAACAAGATGGCCTAAAATAAAGGAGAATAAGCTTTACTAATGTGTTGCACACTTAATTTATTTATTATTTATTTATTATTAACATATTTTACACGGCATTACAGTAAACCATTGCACCGAGAAAACCAGATAGATGCAAAAAGATTAATAATTACTAAAAAAATAATTATTTAATATAAGATTGATTTCCTTTACATAAGCATTTAGAACCTACACTGTACAATAACAAGTCACGCTTGACCGGTTCTTTTAAATCTGCACATTACCGACTAAAGATCTGTCGGCCTATTTAAAGGAAGGATTCTAACCGAGAGCTGTCATATATTCATATTTCGGTGATTTCGCGGCCACCGGCTAGTCAGACACTAAAAGTGTTTTAATAGTTGTGTTAGTTTTAAGTTTATGTTTTGTATAAAAAAAGTAAATATGGGCCTTGTTGCTTAAAGTGAAGGTATTCGATTATTATTACCTAGATAAAAAATAACATTAAAATATTAGCTGCCAATCGTAGGTAAAATACAGTTAACAGCTATGCTTTGGGTCACAATTCTCACAGCGTTCATCGTATACCTTCTTTGGAAGGCATTGCGGGAAGAAGATCCTTTAGACAAGTTGCCAGGTCCCAAGAAATGGCCAATAGTAGGAGACGCCTTTCATCTGGCGATGCTGACGCAAGGTTAGTACCTAACGACTAGAACTACAACCGACCTCACAGTCACAACCACCAGGCGAGCATAAATAGCGTCTTCCTTCTTCGTTCGTTTTTGAACCTATGCAGGATGGTCAGAGTATTTAGACTATTTTTGTCCCCCAAAAATATAACTATGCTGAGGGCATGGGGAGTCGTATTTTTTATTATCTGGATAAGGTACTATAAAAACTATTTTTTTTTTCTGTTGAATCTTGGGTGTACGTATACGCAGGTATTATGGTTGCAAAATATACCTCTAACCTTTCTTATATTAAATTTCGATCCGAAATATTATGATAACGATGCGATTTCGATCAATAGCTCCCGTCGTTGAGTGTTTGAAGAGGTATAATTGCCTTTGGTTTACTTTTGCGGTGTACCCGTACTGTTTATTTGAACAATGTTTATTATATGATTGTACTAAATATTAGCATTACTAGATACTAGCATGACCACAGAATACATAATAGTACAAGCATGACTTAAATCTTGTATTATCCGTATATTTATGGTTGTTTGTCGGGATTCGTATAAATTGGCGGGATAAAAAGTACGTAGTAAAACCATAGTTATCGGCAGTCTATCGCTGGTAGGTACACTTATTCGGTATCTATCAGTATATTACTAGTAATGCCAGAGTAACCAAAGAGGGTGAGAAAGCATAGACAGCTGAGTAAAATTAGTATTTGATTTTATAATAACTTATATCATTCTCTAAATCTACATACAAGTGACAATCAATGAACACTCAATTAGGTACCTACCTGCTTCTGATTTTGATTTTGAAGTATTTCCGTAGTGTCGACGCTGCATCCATAATAACCCCAGTGGGCCTAACACGCTGCCACTGGACAAGGTTTTGACATAGGCTCGGGACTTTAATTCGTCTACTCCATATTCCAACGTAAGCATAAAGAGCTAAGGTTCAAAATGGAAGTATGTTTTGTGTGATTATCGATCGCTATTATCTCGCGTTTGGCCGAACCGATTTTGATGCGGTTTTCAGAAAAGTATTTTTTACACTTAGAAGAAAGTTTTGGTTTTTTAATCGACGCCAAAAAGAAGGAGGATCTCAGTTTGACCTGTATGTATGTTTTCCCGCGTCTGGCTGAACGATTTTGAGGCAGTTTTCAGTAAAGTATTTTATACACTTAGATGAAGATTTTGGTACCTATTTTAACAGACTTCAAAAAAGGAGGTTCTCAGTTTGACCTGTATGTATGTTTGTCCGCGATTATCTCGCGTTTGGCTGAACCGATTTTAAGGCGGTTTTCAGAAAAGTATTTGTTACACTTAGGAGAAGGTTTTGATATTTTAACCGACTTAAAAAAGGGAGGTTCTCAGTTTGACCCGAATTTATGTTTGTCCGCGATTATTTCAATAAGGAGTTAGGATTTTCATTTAAAAAAGTACCTATAATTTGGTAAAGTAGAACTGATGATGAAGACTGATGGCCACCGGAACTCCTCAACGGTACCTACCTATTTCAAGGGTGGCGATAAGATATCTTGGTTAAGATAGTTGAGTGACTATGACAAAGGACATTTAAATGGTTTAGATATGGCTTTTGTTCATGAAACAAAAGTCGTAGTCATTGCATAACAGTAGGTATAATACGATCACATTGATCGCTAAAAAGTATGAAATAAAATATTATTTTTAAAAACAAAAAGCCGCCTTCAATAACGCAAGAAATAACTTCTTTTAAAATGGTAGATCATAGTTTAGTCCAAATGAAGTCGGCGTCCGACTATACAAAAGCCTACTTCAGTTGGACTAAACTATTTATTAGGTACCTACTTACCATTTCAAAACAAGTTATTTCTCGGTTTTTTGTTTTATAAAACAATTTATTACTAAGCAACTTAAGCCCCGGGTGGCTGTCATTTTAACAATTTCCTAATAATATTAGTTCCCGTTGGACGTGTTTGACACTAGCTCCCGAGGCAGCATGTTAGGACCGCTGGGGCCCTAGCCATATGCAAATGCTCCCAACGTTTTTCCTTTCTATCGCTAAAAATGTATGGCATGACAGTTATCACGTGGTTTATTTAGAAAAAAAAAACATTTTTTGAGACAAGCTTTTGTTGTCTAATGTACTTTTTTGGCATAGTCATCATCTGCTTATCAAGACGTTTCTACCGAGCTCTAAAACGACAGGTTTATGATGTGCAATTTAGGAGTTCCTATGGTCACCTTCCGTCTCCATCATCAAACCAGCTTCTTAGTGCCATATTAAGTATCGCATTGTCATCGGCTTTACATGAGTATGCCCAGCTCAATCGGATAACGGCAAGTGACTGAAAAGTGGATTGCAAACGACGGACAATTTACATACTTACATATGAACAGGGCTGGGATTCTACACGGTAATAACGATATCGTATTTGACCTGTTTCCGTATTGTCAACGTTTTGATAACTCTTAAGTCATTTACAATAATGGCGACTGTGACATAAACGATTCTTAAATGTGTCAAACACGATATCGTTTTAACGCACCTGTGGTGCTAGACAAGTTGCATTCGACAATCGTTAGCGATTATGTTTTCGATTGAAAAATGTATGGAATTGACGTAAGTATCACGTTACTATCTCGGTGGCTTACGTCAATTCCATACATTTATCAATCGAAACATAATCGCTAACGATTGTCGAATGCAACTTGTCTAGCACCACTGAATAGAGGCCCAGGGCCTTGGGCCTCTATTCAACTGCGTTATAACGATATCGTGTTTGACGTGTTTTAGAATCGTTTATGTCACAGTCGCCATTATTGTAAATGACATAAGAGTTATGAAAACGTTGACAATACGGAAACACGTCAAATACGATATCGTTATTGCCGTATAGAATCCCAGCCCTGTGCAAGTTAAATAAAAGCTTGTAAAAATGGACCAAAATCTCTGGTCTAATAAAGTGAGTTTTGTCGTCGATACTAAGTGTTTATTTGTCATTTCAGTTGCGTACTTCGCGCGGGTGAGACAATTCGTGGAGCTGTACGGAGATCGGTTCGTGTTCAAAATTTTCCATCAGCGTGTTTTGAACATCTTGAGCGCTAAGGATGCGGAGGTTTGGCTATAATATAAGAATAAGAAAAAGATTAACGCGGGTATCTGTAAGACTGTCTTTAGCATAGTAGCTTCAAACGGATGGAAAAAATTAGAAAAGCATAAAAAAAAAATCATGTTTTACAGGATGGTTCTTGGTTTAGATTACTTTAAAGGTTAATAGGGCTATCTATTCAATAGTTATGTTATACTAGTTCTTTCCCGCGACTCTGTATGAGTAAGTCGTTTATCACTATTCCGTCAGGGGCCGTCCAATTATTCGGGATAAAAAGTACCCTTATGTCCTTTCCTTTCCCGGTAGTGCCAGATACTCAAACTATTTGTTCGTGAAAGCGTAACAAACAGACAGATACTACTAGTATAAATATACATATGTATGTATGTATGTTATTCTGTTATTAGGTTGCAACCTTGCCAATTTAAGAAATGGTGTGACTATTAAACATGAAATACATTTATAGCAATCCGTATAAAGAATGCTGCTCCACTTCGTCCTTGTTGGTTGACGTACTTTGAAGAATAAATAGGAGTCCTGACAGATACCTATTAGTCCGTGAGCCCGCTCCAAAATTGCCTACGCCATATTAAATCACGATAAAATGTATGGCATACGGTCGGATAAGTTGTGCTGAGCGAGGATCAAAACATTAGGGGAAGTTTGAGAATATCCTTCAGTACTGGTCGAAGTTTGAACACGTGGCATCATTTAGCTTTTTATTCGTAGAGAGTAAGCATAAGTTTGTCATTTCTGAAATGGCGGGCTCACGGACTATGTTTTTAATTATTCGAGAATAACGCCCACCTCACTAGCTAATAACATTGAAACTAGGTCTTGCAATATGGGTATTAAATTAGTTTATTCGAGTACTTTCGGAACTGAATACAAACCAACATTTATATTGCATTGCATGTGCTAATTAAAATTAAACCAAGATAACACCTACAAAATACATATTCTCTATTTATTTTATCAAGGTGGTGCTTTCCCATTCACGGAACATCTCAAAGAGCGGCCACTACCACTTCTTGCAACCTTGGCTTGGGACTGGACTGTTACTTAGCACAGGTAAATAATATTGTTACGTAGGGTAAACTATACAGTTATTGCCCACGACCAGTGATTGCCCTCTTTATTTTTTAGAGACTGCAGTTCAAAAAAAATAAGCTACATACGTGTAACAAGCAGTAACACAGCTATGTTTCTATGTAAGCAAATATTTTTTTCTGTGATTCAGTCAGTCTCTAAAAAATGTAGTGGGCAATCACAGATCGCGGGCAATAACTGTATGATTTACCCTACGTGGGTGTAAGTAACTGATAGAAATACACAATTATGCCAATAAATAAAACTACACTTTATTAACGCACTCACTTAACCGTTACAAACAATTATCATACATTTAGGTGAGTTGCACGTTTATTCGATTTCGATTCGAGGTACCTAATCTTTTTAGGTCACCATAAAAATTGCACCCTAAAATAGGTGCAAATCATTATTAAATTCAACCAAAAATATTTGCTTGGATCTGATGGAAGGTGACCTGAAACGGACTGAAAACGTGCTTCAGACGCCTGAAAACAACGCAAGCCAGTTGATTCAAATTTTAATGATCTAGTATATAATAGAGCAACAGCTTTTAGAGAAAATAAAGTAATTAAACTAAAATCGTATATTCCATAAGCACACAATATAGGTAAAGATAGAATCTGTTAGTCGAATTTATAATAGTTATTCATAGCAACCGTTAATTTCACAATATTATACTAGCGTACAAACAACCAGTCGTTAGGTAGAAATTTGTATATATGCTCCAACAAGAGCTACCTCTGAAAAGGAGTGAAACGATATTTCAGCCTGCTGAAAACGCTTCCAAAGCATCAAAAATCTCGATTGAAAATTAGACTCCTTAAATCCTTAATCTAATCCGGCGTAACAATATCAAAATGCAAAAAATATTAAAATTCTTGTTCATAATTAATTTTGTTCTAATTGTTGTCTGATAAAAACAACTAAGTGTGGTGTCTAGAAAAAAAATACTTGGGTATTTTCAACTTTCTTCACTTACATTCTCATTACCCGCCGTCCAAATTTACCACTTGGCAAATTGACCCACCTGCTGTTCTTCATGCAGGCGCTGTTGCAGAGAATTTCCTCATTCTCCGTATAATTTCTGTACAAATATCTACTGTAATCGAAAAGTTATAGATTAATAGCATCTTAATTGGTCATAATAGAATAGTCTTATTTTAAAACGGAAGCTATTTCACATGGTTTTATTCCGTAAAAGTAAATAATAGTAGGTGCGCAAAGCTCACATAATTTCTCGAATCCTTTTATCGAAAGTCCGAAAATGTTTGTCAATTATTTTTACATCTTATTAATTAACTACTAACAATTCACACATTAGTTATTTAGCGAGCAATTTCTGACTGGAGTGAAGTGAAGTTTTTGACTGTGAACGGTCATGCTGCACAGTGAGTGAGCGACGCGTGTGAGAAAGATTTGTCAAGGCAGAAGACTCCGGTCGGTCAAGTTATAGAAGGCTAATCCGGGGAAATTTTGGGCAAACAATTCTAGAATTGTTTCACCTAGGTGAGCCAATATGGATAAATAATATGTTTTACTCAGGGAGTAAATGGCACAGACGCCGAAAGCTGTTGACTCCGTCCTTCCACTTCCACGTTTTGAAGAGTTTCGCGGTAGTGATGGAAGAGAGAAGCCGGGCCTTCGTACGGCAGCTCAGGAACAGCCCGGGAGAGACGGAGGTGGCCTCGTTGGTCAAGGACTTCACCTTATACACCATATGCGGTAATACACAAGTAAGATTAGATATAGGTGCAGACAAGTAATGTGGTGCTTTTTAGTGAAGGTTGGACATTGAGCAGGATCCCTCCGAATTGCTACCACCATTATTATTCTTTAAACTACCACCAAGTATCCGAGTTCGCAATATTTTGTATTGTGTGTTCGGGATGGGACAAAATTGGTGACGACACGTTACTCTAGGTGGTAGTGACCCTGCTTATGAAGGTAGTGGTCCCGGTTTCAAATTCCGGTAAGGGTAGATATTTGTGTTATGAGGGCTAGTTTTTGTTTCTGAGTCTTGGATATTTTATGTCTATTAAAGTATGTATTTCTCTATATAAGTATGTTTATCGTTGTCTAGTTCACATAGTACAAGCCTAGAGCTTAGTTTGGGACTAGGTTAATTTGTGTGACATTGTCCTCGGATATTTAATTATTTATTTAACTAGCGCAGAGGTATTCCACCTTGGTTCAACGCATTGTTAGTCTTAGGATACTAATGTCAATGGTTTTCAGATCCCACTTAACAATCAGGTGGCATGATAATAGATACTTTTTCTCGTTTGCCTTCTTGCAATAAATACGACTCTTGTTTTTGACGTGGCGTTGAAAGGGTTACCGTATCCGTTCGTCGTACTGATCAATGATGACGAGGAAAAATTATAAGAGGACTTGAAAAGGTTTTACATCAGGTGTATACATCAATTTTAAAATTGTATTACACACAATGTAATGTGACGGATTATTCCACCCGAATAAGTCCTGAATAATTAAATATAGCTTAAGGTTTATTATTGACTTATTTATTCATTTATTTCGTAATTATTGCACAGAAATACAAATTTGAGTACAAAAGGTGAACTTAATGCCCAAAACGGCATTCTCTACCAGTTGGTTGACCTTTGGGCAAATCAGAAAATCGTTGAGTGCGATGCAATATTGTACAAATGTAAAAAAAAATATATTACAGCATGCATCGAAAATAAATAGATAAACATACATAGAAATAAGTACATAAGTGAATATCTATATAAATACATTAAATATACACATAAAAGAAAAAATCAAACATGTCAGTTCTGTCAATATTGCTTTTGACATGTTATCGTATTGTTTTTAACTCGGCCGCCATTACTGTCAAGTAAATAAGAGCTATCGTACGTTGACAATACGATAACATGTCAAAAGCAATATTGCTTTAGCGAGTAGAATAGAGGCCCTGATCTGAGGTCTGCCCTATTGTTAAACATATTTTCAAGTTATCGTTTTATTTACTACGAATTCTGACTATGAAGACTAACCGCATTTTTTCCATCGGGGGACAATCTCACACAAATTGACCTGATCCCAAACTAAGGCTCTAGGCGTGTACTATAGGTACTAGATAAGTAGATACACGATTAACATATACAAGTATATAGAGTAATCCATACTCTAATACATAGAAAACCTCAATTACTCAGGAAAGTGTATTTATAGCGCATCACACAAATATTTGCCCCTATATTATAATTGGTACTTAGGTACCTGGGCGACCGAGCTCTATTCGGGTGTAAGTGTAAATCACAATTTGATATGTCTGTATATGTCAAATATGTACCTCGGAATCGGATTTTTCGGCGGAACCCGATTTTTTCCGAAGATGAAGGTTTGTCAGATCGTTTTTTGACTCAAATAATTTCCACAATTTTCATTAAAATCGCTAGAGCCTCCTTCGAAAACGTGATTGCAAATATATATATACAATTATTGCTCGTTTAATACTATAGGATAGGATATTTTTTAACAGAAACAACAATGGGCATCAAACTTGACTTGGACAAGTCTCAAGCGGCTCTGGACTACCTCGAAGCTGTCGTTAACATCGGCCCCCTGATCCTGCAACGTAGCCTCAGTTTTTGGCTGCAATCTGATTTCATCTACAAAAGACTGGCTGTTGGAAAACGATTCCAAAATTACCTCAAAATAAGTCACTCTTTCGCCGATGACTTTATTTCTAAGAGAAAGCAACAGAGAATAAAAGATCTAGAAGAAGCAAAAGATCTAAAATTAAAAACAACAGAAGAAGAAAAGGTTAAAACTAAAATGGCATTCCTAGATCTTTTGTTAGAAGTTGAGAGCAGAGGAGAGATAGACTTGGAGGGGATAAGAGAAGAGGTTAACACTTTTATGTTTGCGGTAAGTGACAGTGATTTACGAGGACCATTGCCAATATACAACGTCTTACAGAACTATGAAAAAAAACCGGGCAAGAGCATGTCGGATCATTCTCAATGTACTCTGCATGGAGCATGGTCCGAAGCCGTTAAGTATGTACTACAAACACAGAAAACTGTATCAAAAAACCAACAAGTATGATTTAATTTTCTATTTAAAGTTAATTGGTGCCGTCTTAGATGGCTTAGATTTTCGTAGGTATAAACACTTTACTTGCCCGTATATCAAGAACCAATCAAGTCTACTTATTGCTAAGTCTATTATACGCTTTCATTTAAGAATTTTTCAGATTTGTGGTATTTGTATTTTTGGGTGGGGGTGGAAGTAATATTTCACAAACCACATACCACACATTTCACATACCAAATTTGAGCTCAATCAGGGTATTACGTGTGGGGGAAGTCCCACACATGTAAAGTAGGGATGGTTATTTTTCTGTACCCCTTGCAGTGGGGTATCGTTGGATAGGTCTTTCAAAAATATTGCGGGCTTGCAACAGTTTTTTGATTAAGGATGCTTTACGTGTAGGGGAAAGTACCCCGATTGAGCTCAAATTTGGTATAACTACGTAACTTCGATGACAATACAATAGTATGGCATCATCGAGCTCGTCTGATGATGGAGTCGGAAGGTGGTGACAGGACCTCCACTATACTTAAAGTAGACCCACCGTGTGTGGACTCATTAAGTTGGTATTGATAGGCAGTAAATGCACCTGTGCAAAAAAAAGTACAGTCGGGAACAAAAGCTTATCCCAAAATTAAATAATTTTCATAATATTTTTATGGGTATTAAATTGTATTACGTTGTATAAATGTTATATACTCGTAAATACAAAATCTGATAAGAATTGGGCTTTAAGGTTATCCTACTGCTCTTATTTTTGTAGTTGTTGTTACAGGTGTCTAACGATTAAAAAAATATTGCAGGGCCACGACACAACAGCTACTGCTCTAACATTTGGCATTATGTTATTGGCTGATCATCCTGAAGTACAGGATAAAATTCGGGAAGAATACCGTCTTGTCATCGGCGGCTCGGAGCATGCCTTCACCATGTCTCACTTTGCTGAGATGAAGTACTTGGAAGCTGTAATCAAGGAGACCCTGCGGCTCTACCCGTCCGTGCCGTTCATAGCAAGGACTATCACTGAGGATTTCATGCTAGGTACGTTGCCACGCAAAACAAGGGTGGTTAGGTTGTTTATTTCAGTTTGCATCGCCTGTCAATTTGAAAGAGGTGGCTATTTGGTGATAAAACCACCTGTTGACCCATTATGTCACTATTATCTCCTTTTGTATTGTGTGGGATCCTATCATTTCATAACCAATGTTTCACAAATGATTCATTTCACAAACATATCATTTGACAACCCGCGGTTTTTCCGAAACTGTAAATTAATTCTGGATTTATTTCAGGACCATCGTGTAGAACCCTATAGGTTAGGTTAGGTTAGTTTTATAAAAATCGTGAAATATTTTTAGTTAGTTACAGAAAAAAAAGCGGGTTGGGAAATGAATAGGTTGCGAAACGATGCATTTGTCAAAGATTTGTCGGGGAAAAGGCAGAGAACCGTATTTTGTATTTTTCTCTTTTTGGTACATCCATTCCTTGCTGTGTGTGGTGTTCAGTTTAGAGTTTTCTTTTACCGTCTAACTGCTACGCCACCAGAAACTCGTCAAGTGAGATTTACTTGTAAAATCACACTGATCATGCGAGTTTGTTAGTGTGTGTGTAGGAAATCGACATAGTTTATACTCTTAATTAACACATAGGCTACTTTTTGTTCCGAAATTAAACACTGTTCCTGGGCTGGGATTCTACACGGTAATAACAATATCGTCTTTGGCGTGTTTCCGTATTGTCAACCTTTTGATAATAATGGCGACTGTGACATAAACGATTCTAAAACACGTCAAACGCGATATCGTTAGGTACTGTACAATGTTCAACGCTTTTTCAATTACCTACAATAAAACAATCCTTATTTTAAACGCTTTTTAATAATTCAAGAAACAAAATAAGTATTTAACACATGTTTTTCAGTTTTATTCACGTTATTAAGGAAAAATGTGCAAATTTTGTAGTTGTATTTTTTTTGTGAAAAAGAACGAAGTATGCTATCGAAATATGTTTATTTTTTATTTAATTGTTCCAATCAATTACGAGTACCTATCATAATTTAATATTTTTTTAATCAATGCTTACATGCAGATGACGATTGGTGCGTACGTAACAGTCTTGTGTATTTTCCTCATAAATGTATCACATAAACACTTCGCATAGGTGAAATTTTCGCATTTTCGGTCTTCTCTTAGAAAGCCTTGGCGGTTATGAAACATGTAATTACGCGACCGTCCTAGCAGAATATAGTTTGGGATCCGGCCGTTTAGTTGAGGGGAACAATTTTGCTTCAAACTACGAGTATAATCAATTCACATCATTGTCATGTCCCATAAAGCTGCTAGAACTGTTTCATCTGGGGCCCGTTTCTCGAAACTTATTAGACTAATACCTAAGATTAGTTCACTCAGTACAATTGTCTAAAAGTCTACAAGTGAAATGTACCGCATGGACCAATGTCATCAGTCTAGTGAGTTTCAAAAAACGGACCCAGAACAGCTCATATACCTATGCATATATGTATGTAGTTAGTGTTGCCTAGGCTTGTGACTTCCCAATAAAATTTAAAATGCTGCGGCGACGTGAAACAGCGTGAAACATAATCGAAAACATTACTATTTTACCATTTTCACTAAGAAATATAAATTAATTTTAACATAATGCAGAAATATTATAAATTTGTGCATTATAGGTTAAAATAAGTTTCTAATTTTTTGCTAATGTTGTAATATTCTTATGATAATCAATGACTTAAATCATACCTACACCATAATAGGTCAAACGGCAGAGATCTTTAAAGTTATACAAAGTATCGTGAATGTTGCTTTCTCTCTGTACATAGACGACCTGTTGGTCCGCGCCGGCACGCAGGTCGCGGTACGTATATACGACCTGCAGCGGCGCGCGGATCTTTATCCAGACCCTCAGACATTCAAGCCGGAGAGGTTTCTGGACCCTGACCACCAGCCCTACGCCTTCGTGCCTTTCAGCGCTGGACCCAGAAACTGCATAGGTTAGTCTATTTATAAACATAGTCATGCAGGGCACAAATGGCTGCAGATTAAGCAATAATGTACTCTTGGTCATGTCGTAAGCTTTGAAGGTGACGAAGATCAGCACCAAAACTTTGCCTACTCACGATGTCAGTCCAATGGCTTTAATATCCCGGTCGATGAACCCGCAAATGGATGTGCGTTTATCCATTTACGTTCACGCTCAAATTTGGCAGGACTGACCGTCAATGACTATAGTCGAACAAGCTTGTTTGCAACCGTCCTGCGAGGTGACAGACGTTAGGAGTCGTGTAGAGTAGTTGCGCGCGCTTCCCTTCCCCGCTTAGAGCCCGCCCCCGCTAACACCACGTTACAGCAGCAGCAGCAGCTGTGCAGGGTCCGTCCGGATCGCTACCACCATCTTATCCATTAACATCCGCCAAGCAACAGTGTTCGTATTGTTGTGTTCCAGTGTGGGGATAAGACAACCGGTGAAATTACTAGCATAGAGGCATACCATCTTAGTCCTCAGAGTTGGCAACGCATTTGAGGTCTTAGGATTATAATCTTGAGAATTCAAATGTCTATGGGTCTCAGATTCTTCGTACCATCAGGTGGCTTGAGTGCCTTCTCCTTAACATATAAAAAAAAACCTAGGAGTAGAACCCCATCGTTCTGTTGGACAAACTTTTTTGACTATATACGCTTTTGGTGTTTAATTTACTTTTAGTATCCAGTACTTTACCGTGGGAGAAGGCATTACTTTATTAAGGAAACAATTAGAAACTCACATCACACGCACATTACATTACTTTAATATTATACAATACAATAGTTAGTCTTAATGTACATAAAAACGTACCCAAAACGTCAAAAATATTTCTGCACGCCCCTAGCAATAAGGTCTGTATATAAATATATTATATTGCTTTCGACTGCTCTGTGTTGCGATATATTGTAAAATATCTAAATGTATAAGGATAATTTTAAAGCTGGACGTTTTGATGTGTTTTATATTACAACCTACCCACAAAATGTCTAAGTACTTATTTTAAAAGAAATAGTAATCGGTGGCTTATTTGCTATCGCACTCATGTTAGGTAGGTATAGTATGTTTCTCAATAGTATTTCTTAGAAAAAGTTGGATACAGGTAGAGTAGGTGTATGTGTAAGCGGTCTGCTTGTTCAACGATGGTGGTACACTGTTCAGTTATTATTTCAACAGATTTATCGTTAGGGACTTTTATAATAACAATTTTACGTCTCGTTACGGTACCGTCTGCAAAGAAATCTGAATACGTAAATGTTCAGTTAAATTTTGTGAAATCGTGCCTCCAATTCTTTATAGGTAGGTATTTGAGCGTGGACTCGAGAGAAACGCCGTATATTCATTTACCGATAATATACCTACACGTTTTCATATGATTTAAAGGTTCGCCTTGTACATATCATACTTACTTATTTATAAACATACTTACTAGCGACCCGTTGGCGGCTTCGCCCGCTGCAAATTTTTTCTGGTAATTTTTTTTTTTTGTAAAAAATATTTTTTTTAAAATAAAAAGTATTCTAAGTATGTTACTTCTAGTACCTCCCAGAATATGTGTACAAAGTCTTATGATTATTTGTCAAGTAGTTTTTGCATGAAAGCGTAACAAACATCCACGCTTTCACATTTATAATATTAGTAAGGATAGTGTCAAGTTATTATCTAATTCACTGTCTGGTACTTTACACTAATAACAAGTCAGTGGTCACTTATTTTCTACTTGTGCAATCAAGTGTTTACTTTACTAATAGATGAGTCCAGAGGTTTCGGGCCTTCAATTTTGGTTAGTTTGGAAGCGGTCCATAAATGTCTTTTAATTGAAATAGTTGAAGTAAACGAAACACTTACCGCCTACTCGTAGCCGGAGATGGAAACACGAGACATGAATGTCTTTAGTCCAAATCCCTCGATACATTTTATGGCGGTCATGCTAAAGTTACTCGACAATGCTTCCTTATGGTCACGGACTTATTAAGCCAATGTAGAAACCTGGTGTAGAAAGCTAATGCGTAAGGTATGTAGGTACTTTTGAGGCATTAGAAATTTTCTAGGTGAATACATTTTCCACGTGTCATTAGTCGTGTCACGTCGGGAAATTAGTGACACGGAAAATTTACGTAGTCTGCAAACTGCTAAAAATTAAAATTCCCTAATTTCACGTGACAGAATTCTATGGTGACTCAACAATTAAAGTGACGATTCTAGTACCGATAACGTAACGTTTACGACGCGCAGGTTGTTTGAATTTGTGCTAAATTGAAATAGATCAGTAAACATTATTACCGCTTCTCGTGTAGGTACCTACCTAACTCCCATAAACTTTATTTCCGCGTGTGGGTTGATCGCCTTTAGAAGCTCGCTTTGAAAAATTACAGGTTCCACGAAGGTTCGCTTTGAAAAGATGATTACTGGCGGAAAGATGCCACCTGGTCCTTTATTCGACATTTTGTAGAAAATTATTTATTAATTTAGCCCGCGTGGATTACATAAGGATATAAGATAGATATATATATAGCCTTTTATCACTATAGTGAGGTACAATGAAGGGTATACACTAAAAGTACATTACTAGTCACCGTAGTTATTTTTGAATCATTGCGATTTGAAAGTTAGGCTATAAACCAGTGACCAGACTTGTCCGTTCATAAATAACTAAAAAAACAGAAAACCGCTACTCAGTTTAGATGTTTTATTAAAATAAATGTAATAATAATGTATCTACTGTCAGAAAGTACAAATATCGGTGATTTAAAAAAAATATAAAAAAACATGTAGTAGCCTGTTAGGCGATGGCCTTGCAACGTGTCACTAATACACTGGTAAACATCAAACATCTTAGCCTACTTCTGCAAAATGTGGTCACAGAATTATCAACAAGAAGTCTTTTTAGAGTTGTTGGTATTTCTGTAGCTCTGCCTACCCCACTCTGGGAATTAAGGCGTGATGTTATGTATGTAAAATCACGGGCACCTAAGTAAATACAGAATATTTTTATTTGTAAAAATCATCAATATTCTTAAATATATTTCTGTAAAAAAAAAAACCTACTGTTACGCTGCTGGATTAAGGAGTATAATTTTCAATCATGATGGTGCTTTGAAAGTTTTTTAGGAGACTTAAACATAATTTTAGCCCGATTCAGAACTCTATAGGCGTCAAAAACATGTTATCGTTCCGTTTTAGGACTAGTACCTCTATTAGTCTTACTCGGACAGCAGCGGTATAGTGCAAACAAGAGCGACACCAAAGCTTATTCGAATCGATTACGTGTAACGTACTGTTTGTAACGGTTAAGTGAGCGCGTTAATATACACCGTGTCCAATAAGTTTGGATACAATATGTTTCGCACTGGTATAAAATACCTGAAGCTCGAAATAAATTGTTCTATTTATAAAATTGAAATATATATTTACAGAAACAAGATACAGTAATGTCAAATGTGTACCACATTTAATTCATAGTTAAAACACGATGAAGCAATTTCGAGAAATAATTGTTACCAAATACCGTAATGGCGAGTGCCCTAGTGACATTTTCAAAGCGATGAAATATCTTGGAATCAAACGTGATTTTGTTTATAAAACATTAAAACGATTCAAAGACCCCTCCTCAACGGAAGATCGTAGGAGATCGGGTCGGCCGCGATCAGCGAGAACAGATCGGGTAGTCAAAATTGTTAGGGAGCGAATTAGACGTAAAAACCATCGCTCCATTCGAAAACTGGAGACATGATCTCGGGTGTTACGCGTACAAGAAACGTAAAGTTCATGGACTTTCCCAGGCGTCTAAGCAGAAGAGGGCCGAGCGATCAAATGCGATACTTTCGTGGCACGCTGGGGATGAGTTCGTTTTCTCAGATGAAAAACTGTTTGTTTTAGAGCAATCCCACAATGCTCAAAATGATCGGTTGTGGGCGGCAAAGATGGCAGATATTCCAGAGAATCAGAAATACGTTCCAAGATTTCAGGGTGCCCCCTCAGTAATGGTTTGGGGAGCAGTGTGTACGCGGGGCAAACTTCCGTTGATATTCATCGGTAAAGGTGTTAAAATCAACGCTGAATATTACAAAACCGAAGTACTGGAGAAAGTTGTTGCTCCTAATTTGCAACGCATGTTTGGAGATGATTATTACATTTTTCAACAGGATGGAGCACCTTCCCATACCGCAAACAGCGTTCAAGCCTGGTGTAAGGCAAATTTAACCGATTTCTTACCGAAGAATGAATGGCCTCCCAGCTCTCCGGATCTCAATTGTTTGGATTTTTTTGTATGGTCGTATATGCTATCTAAACTGAATAATTATAAAATATCAAATTTGGACCAATTAAAAAAATATATCGAGCTTATTTGGGATGAAATGCCTATGGAAGCAGTGCGTGCCGCATGTGACGGGTTTGAGAAACGTTTAAGGCTGGTTCGGAAACTTAAAGGCGGAGTAATTCCAAAACATTTATTGTAAATAATTGTTATTTGTTTACTTTTAATATAATATGATTTTCATATCATTTGGTATCGTGTAGTTATTTTTATTATATTTCATAGTTGTATCCAAATATATTGGACACGGTGTAGTTAGCTCGTTAATTATCGGTTCAGTTCGGTATTTCTATCAGTTGCTTATCCATACGTAAGTAACAATACAATGGAACGCATGGCGGAGCACACTGACAAACATGAAAAAAATATGGTTTCCTAACACAGTACAATGAGAGCCCATTAATTTGGCTTGTGAGTAAACTATAGATTTTTCCAGGTCAGCGCTTCGCAATGATGGAGATGAAGTGTGTTCTTGGCATGATCTGCGACAACTTCAGGGTGGAGCCGAGGACACCGCACCTCCAACCGACGCTCATCGCCGACTTAGTGCTCAGAACCGTCGACCCTATCTATGTAAAGTTTGTTCCTCGGTAGTGCACAGTTATGCCGTCTGTACAAAAAATACTGAATGAGTGTTTTTTGTCATAGGAAGATACTATTAATTATATCATAGTACGAGTATACACCTATAAGCGATTACTAATTTTGTGTAATATTTTGTGAACAGTAAGCCTTATCATAGTAATGATTTTCTTGTAAGAGAGAATAATATAACAATTTCAAAATGGCATCAGCGTTATATAAATTATGTATTTAATTTACTTGCACGCGGGTAGCTTATTGGGTTTCCAGGAAATGTGAAATTCTTCGGAATAAAAAAGCACCCTGCGTTAATCCCGGCCGGGGCTTTTTACATGATTTATAATCTTCCTCATTCCTATTCCATCCATGACCCGGAATATAATAATTTTAGTACGTACCGAAACGTTCCTATTTTTACAAACCTTTTTCTTGCTAAGTTAATCCGGAATACATTGGAAGGACTTGTTTTTCGCCACAGCGGCAGCGGAACAGAGCTAAATTTTAAATGAGCACTTTTCTACCGTGTCCTTAGTTTTCAACTATATAGACGAAGGGTACGGGTCATCCTGTAAAAGATTTATTGCTTGGATGGTACTTTAACGCTGGTTGTAAAAAATACGATAGTGGGTTTTGTTTGGTAAGGAAAAGCAGTAGTGAAAATTTGTTACAATTCACTGAAAAATGACAATTACAAGTAACAGAGCTAGAATTTTACTTTTGAGAAATGGACTTGGTTCCACATAGATTTTAGTTATGGAGCTCCCACAAAGCAAAATCAAAATTTAGTTGCTTCAAGCGACAGGATTCTCCAGCGGGTCCCCGTTTAATATCATCAGTATGCCTCAATAAGTTGTTCTCTTTATAAACATCGTAAAAACTGTAGGATATATCCCGTACATGTTTTTTTTTTTATAAAAATGTATTAACGAAAAGCTGTTTACAATATAACAATAGAACATTGTCCCACAAAACTGTTTACACAGTTTGACTGTGGGACACCAATGGTAGCAAAGCGGGTTCTTCCCGCAGAATGAAATTACTTGCGAGTTGCAGACATTTCGACAATGTTGCAATTTGTTTGACGACACGCTAGCCTAGTTGGGAGTGACCCTGCCTACGAAGCTAGGGGTCCTGGGTTCAAATCCCGGTAAGGGCAGATATTTGTGTGATGAGCACGAGTATTTGTTCCTGAGTCTTGGATGTTTTCTATGTATTTAGGTATATATTTCTCTATATAAGTATGTTTATCGTTGTCTAGTACCCATAGCACAAGCCTAGAGCTTAGTTTGGGACTAGGTCAATTTGTGTGACATTATCCCGTGATATTATTATTTTTTATTATTATATTAATTGTTATGGTCACAAGATGGCTACACCGTCGACGTGGCATCGGCTTTACAATACAATACAATACAAAACACTTTATTGTCCACCAAATAAAAACATTACACAGAATTACAGGCTTTGTGCGGGCCTTAATAATATTTTCACTTCTCTCGCTCTAAAATGACTCATAATAGCTATGTATAGGCGGACTAAAGTGACGCATCGAATGCCTAGGGATAAGGAACATTTTAATCCCTAGGTACTAAAGTACTTTTACTTTTTAATTTCCTTATATAAAGCTTTGGAAAACCACAAACAGCCAGATACATGTTGCCTTTTATTTTGATGATGTAGCCCTTGTCGTCGGAGTGCGCGGTGGAGCCGGTGGAGGGCAGGGCAGGCTGGGGCTGGGCATTCAACCTCCACTACCACGGTCTTCGTTTTGGAAATGTCTTTAGACTATTTGTAATGTTCTAACTCCAAAAACAACCTTATTGTGTTAAGTTCTGCATTACAGTGACGGGTTGAGAGTAAAAAAGAGAGCTATTAAATTGTATTTTTTCTGGCAATTGAAGTGAAAAGCAGATTGTTTAACTTGAGACTAAAAAGCTATAATGATACTCGAAGTTCATCCACCCTCGCTTTGCTCGGTAGGATAAATATCACGTGTCATAATGGATTACTTTAATCCCTTGTTGAACAATCTACTATTGTGGGCCACGCCAGGGTACGCCAGCGGTAGCTGCATGCACCCTGCGAATTCGCTCAAGAATCGCGCAGCTAAGCAATAACCAATTCTAAAAGCCACTAACTAACATTATCGACCAAAAAATTAGAGCCTAAATTACCTTTGAGAACAATAACTTATAAGATATTTGGTAGCAATGAAAAATGGGATAAGTATAGACTTAACAATGATAAATTATTTTTGATCTGCAAGATATCCTTGCATTCTAAATTTGTTTACCTAAATGTACTAGATAGTTATTAAATAATATTAACCTTAGAAAGCAAAGTAGTCATTGTACTAGATCTATAAGGAGAGGAGAACTGTTTCAACCATCAGCTAGGGGTCCTGGGTTCAAATCCCGGTAAGGGCAGATATTTGTGTGATGAGCAAGAGTATTTGTTCCTGAGTCTTGGATGTTTTCTATGTTTTTAATTATATATTTCTTTATATAAGTAAAGTTTATCGTTGTCTAGTACCCATAGTAGAAGCCTGGAGCTTAGTTTGGGACTAAGTCAATTTGTGTGACATTGTCCTGTGAGTTATTTATGTAAACGAAATCATATTTACAATAAAAAGCAAACAAAACTGTTCATCATATTATTTCTTTTGCAAGTTAATTATCTCTTAGCCTCCTGAGTCCCTAGCCAAGACGCGTTCGCTAACTAGCGTTTTAAATTAGTTTGGTTTTAAAACCGATCGCGTCACTGGTAGGTATATCAAGTGACTTTTCGTATGACGTGAGCTACCAGTGATGCGATTGGTTTTTCAAACAAAATGAATCGAAACGCTATTTAGCGAACGCATGGGACCCTAGCCAAGATGCAAACAATACTAACGTTTTTCTTTTCTATCGCTCAAAACATATGGGATGACAGTTGACCACGTGGTTAATCGAAACGCACGAGAACGCCATCCCATCATTTTGAGTGAGGTTGTCGCTTTCGGACATAATGCCAAATATAATAGGAACCCTATAAGTAACTTGATAAGATTGAAATTAAAATGTTACTAAAATTGGTATTGGGCTAAACGAGGTTAGGTGCAACAACAAAAGATTGAATATTTTAGTGGCCGTCATCATCAGGATCATTAGTGTCATGAATAATAAAGGAAATACTTAAGAGACGCATGTTAAAGCTATTATTTAAAAACTTTTTTACGTAGTTCATATTATTGTTTTTGTTTGGCTTAGTACGACAGTAAACTGAGCAAAAAACAGAAGAAATATTTTTGCGCACAAATTAAACGAATCCAAAAGTAAGCTAATGTTATACGTAATACGTCAATCGGAATAAAGATCCAATGCAAAGATAAAGTGGGTTTTTTTTTTTTTTTTTTTTTTTTTTTTTATGTTAAGGAGAAGGCACCCGAGCACTCAGGCCACCTGATGGTAAGTGGAATCTGAGACCCATAGACATTTGAATTCTCAAGACTATAATCCTAAGACCTCAAATGCGTTGCCAACCCTGAGGACTAAGATGGAATGCCTCTATGCTAGTAATTTCACCGGTTGTCTTATCCCCACACCGGAACACAACAATGCGAACACTGTTGCTTGGCGGGTGGTTCATGGATAAGATGGATGGATGGATGGATGGATTTTACTTGTTTTAATGCTTTCTATTAAACAAGTTTTTTTTTTATTGGCAAATTTCGTTGTGTGGTTAAGGACTAAAAAGTTGGCACACGCTAACTCACTCAATTTTTTTTTATGAAAATTTTCCGTTGTGCGATGAAAATTAGCCATACATTTGTAGGAATAATTTTCGTGACACAACTGAACTTTTTTCACTTTTGTTGTTTGTATGGTTAACTACGCTTAACTATGGTCCAACTATTTGGTCCTTACCCATCTATTACGTTTGAATATAAGGTCATAAATACGACAACTTTGTTGGTTCTTGAATCAAAGCCCATGATCCTTCACTACAGATACTATTTAATAGGTAAGCACGCACATACAGTCACCGGATTCGCGAGGTACAGAATCAGGGCCAAATGAAAAGCACCTGAAATCGACGTACTTACGTAATGAAGAAGTTGATGAATGTAAAGGAAGCGAAAGTTATGTGTTTAGACCGGTGCCCCCGGCGTTCCCATAGTCTATGCCTACCACCGGTCTGCCTACCCCATTGTGAGACTGGGCACAGAATAGATAATAGTTGGACAGGCGTGAAGGTAGGTATGTATGTTAATAGATAAACCTGTATTTAATATTACCTCTTCACCACGGTTCTAGTTTATCCCTATTTTAGATTTCCCGGGTTAAAATTGCCTCCGGGCTATAAACTGTCTCTGTACGAAATTACCCGTCGATCGATTGAGGTTTGAGGCGTTTAACGTTAATAATACCTTCTCTAAAATCTCGTAATATTAGTAAGGTTAGTGTTAAGTACAAATACTTTCTTATATTTAACATACTATATTAAATTGTAAACAAAACCTACTCAAAATTTTTAGTTTTTTTTTCATTTATTTATTTACTTTATTAACTTATTCTATCATAACGGGTAAAACCTAATGCAAAATGTGCCTTACTGACTTACTTGTTAAGGAGTATTTTGCAACTTATCCAATTTTTTAGTTACGCGGTACCTATTGCATTTTCACCGGCGAAATCATATTACATGTAAGGCAGCTTTTTTGAATTCGCTCAGAGTGCAATTGAACAAATCAAGCATTATGGCTATACGGTTGAGAGTAGCTAGCGCGCCTAGGCCTGGGCCAGTAGTTTGGTGCGGCTGCGCGGCAGCACCAGCAGCGGCGGCCGCCGCCCGCGCTCCACGTAGGGGAGGCCGACGCATAATCTAACACTTTTTAAACTTTGACCTGTAGTTTTATGATTACAGAACGTAAGTGTCTTGTTTCCATATCCATGTTATTGGTAGTTATTCAGCTATAATATGAAAAACAAATAAACGTTATATATACCACCGTTTTTCTAAAAACTAGGTATTTTTTTAAAAAGTTTGTTGTTAATACGAACCCCGGGCCCGGGGCTAGAATTAACAAGGCCGGAGTATGTGATAACAGGCGAGGCAAAAAATAACGAAGCATGAAATCATGTGAAATGTCAAATAAAACATCAGTGTACAGATCCAGTTTTATTATTATATAATCAAACAATATCAATCAGATATAGTACTCAGTGAAAAAATCGTTGGGATATGACATATAAATAGAATTCGAACGGTTTCCCTAAACTGCATCCAATTTATGGTACATTGCACACATACAAGTTATTTAAATATGAATATTTTTAACATAAAGCCCTCTTGTTACAATTTGTTAGTCTTCAGGGCAAGCATTATATGATTGTTACATAATAATCAACAATTATATAAAAATCTAATGACTAAAAACTAATAACATGACACTGTGGTCATAATTCGTCTTACTCAGTCAAAATAATAATAATTGTTATAGACCTCCTGAGACGTACATCCCCGCTTAGTTTTATGTTTGTAATTCCTTATTCTTAAAAAAAAACTTTAAATATACCACACCTACACAGATATTTGGTAAAAATACATAAGTAGTATTAAATACTGCAAAATCAAAGGCTAAAATCGTGGTCTATATTAAAATGCATAAAATAAATCGTCCTATATGCCCTAACAGCACTTAACAATTTTACGGCTTGTTTTAATGTCGCAGAATATTAAATGATACTGCTATTTAAAGGACATCCTTAAAATTCATTAATTTAGAGAATCCATCCATGAATTTCCCGTAGGAACAAAATCTTTTGTAACATTATACAATAACACAGATCCACAGTGCGGGGCAAGTATTAACTCGTTAATATTTACCCCACCCGTTTTGTTAATACTACTAGAGATACCCGCAACGAAAAAAAATTATTTAAAATTAAAGCAAAGAAATAACATGATGATGATAAGTATTACCGTTTAATCAAATTACCATTAATCAATACCAAGTAGTTATTTTAATGCAGAAATATTTAATGAGTTAATCAAAAAATTGCAATCGTAAAAAAAACCATTTACCTGCAAAAAATCAGCGTTTTGCAGAACTTTTCTGTTTGGAATCCTGCTGGCAACTGATTGGTCTTCAGCCCGGCGGAGTATAAAACCTTACCTTTTAAAGGCTTTCTTACAGATCTATTAACAATGTGATTACGGAACGTTAGTTCTGTGTCTATCTCGACTCCCAGGTCGCGCACTGTTGAGATTCTCCTAAGCGGTGCTCCATCCACTTCCTAACTGTAGTGGAAGTTCTACTCTTGTACAGTCAGTATCAAATATATTGTAACAGCCAAAGAGACCAAATAATTCGTATCACCATAATTATATATTGTATGGTGTGACGAACTATGGGAACTAGACAACGAAAAATATACATACCTACATAACATCACGCCTTCATTCCCAGAGTGGGGTAGCAGAGCTACAGAAATACCAACAACTCTAAAAAGACTTGTTGATATTTTTGTAACCACATTTTGCACAAGTGGCTAAGATGTAACAGTATTACAAGCCCTTATTCCTTTAGTCGCCTCTTACGATATCCACGGAAAGACATGGAGTGGTACTATCCTAAACCGGCAACCACAAGGGTCGAAAAATATACTTAAAAAATTACTTAAATACATAGAAAACCTTTAAGACTCAGGAAGAAATACTAGTGTTTATCACACAAATATCTTCCCATACCGGGAGTTGAATCCAAGACCACTCACTAGTTTCGTAGGCAGGATCACTGCCAACTAGGCTAACGTCATGTTTTTTGCCCCAGTAAAATATAATATTTCATTTTTTTGCTTTAGAATGGCCAAAAAATACCGTAAACAGTGTTAAATGTTATAAACGTGTTTCGCTGGCAAACAACCGACCCGTAAATTTCATAGATTAATCTGCTTAAAAGTTTGACCTCTAAGCTGTCAAAAATATTTGATAAATGCGATGAATTAAAATTCATGAATTTATGCAATAACAAGTTAGACAAAGTGAAACAAATTTAATTTAATATACCTATCCAAATTCAGCTTAATAAGGCAATGTTGTGATTTGAACTTCGTCCCTTTTTAAAACGTGCTTTAGAACCGTAATGATTAATGAATGATGATCATTTATAGCGTCGGTGATACTTCAATATGACATAATTAACAAATGGAATAATTTAAAAATTCTACCTTTAGACTTACTTGCTAAGGTGTATTTTGCACCTTATTTAATTTGTTAGTTACGCGGTATGCACCATTGTCGATAGGTTTTATTAATTTATACATATGCGCCCCGTTAGTAAGTTTGACATATATTTACGCATCGCGCAATAGAAATAAATACATACAATTTAGTGTACAAAACACAGAAATTCAAATATAATATTTACAGAATAGGTATGTACAAAGGTGAACTTATCTTTTTAAGGGTTCTCTTCCAGCCAGTCTTTCAGTGATTGAGGAAAATAAGAAAAGTTGAAAATGGCAAGTGAAGTATGTATTCATGTATAGGTATTTCATTATCTTATCTTATCACATAGATGGGTACTTTTGAATACACTTCGGTCCCTTTAGGATCTTTTGTGTAATTACCCTCTTACACACTCAGTTGTTTGAATATGCAGTTTTCCGCACGATGTTTTTCCTTGACCGTAAGAGCATCGAGTAATGTACTTAAGTTAAAAAAAGTCATTGGTACTTGGTGACCGCGGGGGTTCGAACTCTGCACTTTACGATAACGTATCGACCCTCTAAGTGGCCGACGCTCTTTTAAATGTTTATCCACTATTTTCTTTGTTTACTTTGTACCCTTAACTTAACAAAAGGCCTAGGACTAGATGAATTTGTGTGAGATTGTTCCGATAAGTGTTTTTTTTTTGTACACTGGTTAGTTCAAAGTGTTAGAGCGTGTTCAGATATTTTAAGCACCTTACTTTCATTTTCTGATATAATTAACTGCGAACATGCAAATATATGATATTTTTATTTATCCCCGTGTGTATGCCGGGTTAGAATAGTGCCACTCCATGTCTTCCCGTGGAAGTCTTAAGAGGCGACTAAGGGAATAAGGGCTTTGTAGTACTGATAGGCCATGGGCTTGCAACCTGTCACTAATACACTGGTAAGATCTTAGCCTGATTGTGCATAATGTGGTTACTTAATTACCATCAATTTTTTTTGGAGTTGTTGGTATTTCTGTAGCTCTGCCTACCCTACTCAGCACGGCTAGCACATGACCCGCGAGATAGACTACCTGTCTTTTTCTGACCGTAAACGGCGTCAGGACTGCTTTAGACATATCATATACAAACAAAAAAAACTTGTATGCACACAAGCTTTTAACTATTGGCCACAGAAAAGACAACTTTTGTTTTTAAGAGTGTGTATGACCCAACTATTAGCATTATGCTGACGCTCAGGCCCTTTGCCGCGCCTAGATTACTTAGCTTAGATTTTTTTTTTGTTTTATACATATTCGTTTTTGTTAGCGATGTTTTTTTTCTTTTGTAATACTTGTTCTGTGTTATCATTATGCTAAGACTAAAGATAAAGATAAATATAAAGATCGTTTATTTGTATAGCACAGGTAGGTCCTACATACATAAGGTCTTAAATATTAGGAAGCTTCACCATGTTGCGCCGCGAGGCATACAAATTGTAGATGCTCTTAACGAAGTTGTAGCATGCACATGCTCAGATTCCGTCGACTAATTGTAGTCACACAAGTATTCATTTACTGAATGTGTAGTAAGCTTTTTGTACTAGAAAATTATGTAATTTGTTTAAATTCAGCCAAAGTTTCCATATTGACTACATCCTTTGGTACTTTATTATAGACTGGTGTAGCAATAAATGTATTTTCTTCATCGTTTCTATTGCCCGAGACTCCGTCCGCGTAGATAATAAAATATAGCCTATGATATTCTGCGATAATGTGGCATTGTAATGGTGAAATAATTTTTGATACCGGCTCAGTAGTTTTTGAGTTTATTCGTTACAAACATACAAAAATACCAAAATAAAACCGGGCAAGAGCATGTCGGACCATGCTCAGTGTAGGGTTCCGAAGGCGTTAAGTGCTACAAACATAAAAATCAACATGTAATAACAATTTTTCTATTTAAAGTAAATTGGTGCCGTCTTAGATGACTTTAGTAGGTATAAGCACTTTAATCACCTGTGTTTCAAGAACCAATGATGTCTACTTAGTCGTGATAGTTTTCATTATAAATTCGTTAAATGATTTTTCATTTAAGATTTTATCAGATTTTTAGTATTTGTAGTTTTGGCTGTAAGGTGGGGGGAAGACACTTGAGTCTAACAAAAATTAGCGCTTTAAAGCTTAATATTTCATAAACTGGGCTTGGATTCTACACGGTAACAACGATATCGTCTTTGACCTGTTTCCGTATTGCAAAAAGTTTTGATAATTCTTATGTCATTGATAATATTGGCGTTTGAGTTAAAAACGAAGCTAAAACATGTCAAACACGATATCGTTTTAAAGCAGTAGAATAGAGGCCCATATTACTTAATCGAAAAACTGTTTTCGCAAACCCGTAATATATCCAACGACATCCCACACTATAGGGTAGAAGAGAAAACATCCCCACGCTTCGTATAAGGGAGGTACAAACAGCCACACAAATAACTGCCCATTAAAGACGGAAGTGAGAAAATGTAGAAAGAGATGAATATAGATTTTACATAAGAATCTCATGTGCGCGACCAAGACAGTTTCCCTCTGTTTATCTTCATTGGTCACTCTACCCTAAAAAATATGTTTTTCACATTTAATTTGTACTACTTTGTTGGCGTGACTAATATGCATATTTATGCAAAATTACAGCTTTCTAGTACTAAAGGTCTCTGCGCTAGGCTGCGGACAGACGGACAGACGGACGGACGGACGGACATGACGAAACTATAAGGGTTCCTACTTTGACTACGGAACCCTAAAAATCTTTCCTCTTTATAGTATTATAGTGTAGATGTAGACTACACGATACAGTATAAAACTACAGGGTGTATTGGGTACAGGAACGTCGTTAATTTGCAAGTAAGCGACTGTTATAACCCCCTGTAGCGGTTGGCATTAACACGAATTAGATGTGTCGAGCTTGCGGGCATTTATGAGTACACGTTACAGTGCAAGAGGGCCTAAGTTCGTAAGGGCAGGGCCCGATGTATAAAAGTATTTTGGTACATAATCAAGGTAATTGAATTTAAAGTATAAATTAATGAAATAAAGTTCATATTTTTTTGTTTGAAAATTGAGGATGGCATTATAGAGCAAAGTAATTGAACTTAGTTCTCCTTGCTGGTAGATACTATTTCCAACGAACAAAAAACTTCTCGTTTGAAAAGTATTCATGGTTCGTTAAATTTGGTATGACTCGCATATGGTCGTACATGAGCGAGTGAGAGAGAAGCACACACCCGATGGCTATTGCTCGATATGATAAATGGATTTTTAAGTAAATTGAATATACACTAATGGTTCTACTTAGTCGGCACCAGCTCAATGTATTGAAATGAATTAATGAAAATGCAGTGGTTGAGGATATCGGCGTTACCGCACTCCATTTTAATTAGGTACATACGGTTAAATATTGCACAAACTATAAGGCTCTTTGGTAAATACTGCACATTTTTACTATGTAAGTTGAATAAGAAAGGACTTGTTTTTAATTTAAATAAATAAATGAAAGGACCAGAAATCTGGTTAATTTGAAAGACATTCATTATAAAATGTGGAAACGAAATGGATAAAACATTTCTCACTTTTTGACCGATATGTAAGTGCGAGAGTGACGGATGCTTTATCCACCGTGATAAAGGCAACCATAAGGGAGCGACCACATCAACACGAATAATACGGTGACAAAAGAATGGGTCATACTAATTACATGGCGTCAATTTTGACGGACCGTAATTTACGCAACGTTAAACTCCTGTGTTCGCTCCCTACGGGGGCTAGAGGATAAAGGATGTATTTCGGCTTGGAATATGTTGACAGTTTCCATGGCAAATCTGATGAACTAGTTCTATATGGACGAAGTTGAGTAGTTATACAATAGTAACAACCCGTGAGGTTCCCGGGTTAGAATAGTGCTACTCCATGTCTTCCCGTGGATGTCGTAAGAGGCGATAGAGAATAAAGGCTTGTAGTACCAGAACCTATATTCAAACGACGATAGCGTTTGCGCTTGTAGTAAAGCTAATATGTTCACCTCTTTCTTAACTAGTAATCGAAAGCGAGACAGATAGTGTCATAGCGTTAATGTTTGTAGAAACGAATGCCGCTTGGCTATAAGCACTGTTAGGCGATGGGCTTGCAACCTGTCACTAATACGCTAGTAAAAATCTTGGCCGGATTGTGCAAAATGTTGTTACAGAATTATAAAGAAGTATTTTTAGAGTTGTTGGTATTTCTGTAGCTCTGCCTATCCTACTCTGGCAATAAAGGCATGATGTTATGTATGTGTATGTGTACAAGAGTTAAGAGACAAACACTCTTGTATGTAAATTCTTCGAGTTCACAATACAATTTGAACTATGTATTCTCGCTGCTCGAACGCCGAACAACTCGACTGATATTAGCGCCTTTTCACTTTCGAAAGAGCACACTTACGAATATTACGCGGATATAATGTTTGCTTTATCTGTGTCTTGGAACTTAATTGTTAATTTAATAGTAAATTAAAACTTAATAGTTATTAATACATTTTAAATCATTTGATGACATGTCTGCCGTGATACCAGGAAAGGCGGCTAACTGCAATGTAAGTAGTAGTCGGAGCATTCTGTACTATTGTAGGAAGAGAGGACAATAGAGCGATCTCTCTCCAGGCGGGTGTTATGCCTAGGGAAGGAAGTCCATTTGGATTAAGTTGGAAGTGGTATATACATATGTCAATTGGCTGAATAAACTTCGTTAGCGCGATGTAGCGCACCGTCAGATTTAGTTGCGGTGTCTGACGCTGGTGGCGCTGTCGAGTTGGTTGTTACAAGTAGTTGCTAGATGTCGCTAGGTGGCCACACTATATTGGTAACCATCCTTACTAATATTATAAATGTGCAAGCGTGGATGTTTGTTACGCTTTCACGCAAAAACTACTTGACGTACTTTTATATTATAAACGTACACATATTCTGGGAGGTACTAGAAGTGACATAGATTACTTTTTATTTAAAAAAAAAACATGATTTTTTTATTAAAAATTGTCAATAAAAAAAAATTGCAGCGTGCGAAGCCGCTGGAGGGTCGCTAGTATTCAATAAAGTTGTTACTGAGACTTGTGAGTTTTTATCTAATTTAGGTTCCTTTTTATTTTTCATTATTACTATGTTTATTGCTGTATATACTCATAAATAGTACGATCAGGGCTACAACTCAAAATAAATACAGTTTTTTAATGGATTCAGGGGAACACCGAGGAGAAATTGAGAGGGACTTACCTTCTATTCGCAGTAGTTCGGTTGTTAGTCTGGTTGACCTAACTAGTGCTACTTTCGCTACTCGTAAGTAAAGAAAATTAAAGAAGTTATTGTACATACTTTCCTTATGATGATTTTAAAATGAACATGTAATGAGAGCCACTTCCTATGAAAATATCGCCACAAGTTAACTATAGTTGGGGATCTCTAATAAAGATAACTATTAGCTACTACGGCAATAAAATTAAAGCATAGGGGGGAGCGGGACTGAAAGTGGCGGGGGTAAGTTGTTCCGATGATAATAGAAATGCAAGTAAAAAACCGAGTAATTTGTATGATGTTTGACGCGAAACGTTATGAAATTCTGAGGTTGCAGGAGCCGTTTAAGTCAGGGATGGTTACCGGTATTCTGACTGGTTTTGAATGAGGTATAACCGGTTATAATTGTACTACGCTATTTATATCGCTAAAGCTCTGATTAGCGGTATAATGAATACCGGTATTCAAGTATATTATCGGTTTAGCCAATTGAGAACCATACTTCTTTTTGATACTTTACCCCTAAGAACCATAACCAGTAGACCAGTCAGTGTCAATATACTCGTTTATTTGTTTCTGTAAATGTTTTTGGTGTTAATACAAAAAACTCAGACACGCCTTAGACAAGTCTGAAAATACAATTAATTACAGTTCAATTGACATCTTACTTATCAGGTGCAATGAATAGCGGTATTGAATACAGGTATTTAATACTGTAAATAGTGTATACATAGCGATTAAAACAAAAGCGGAATGACAATAATACCTCTAATTCGAATATAGGTAGGTATTACTTTTTTAGCGGTAACAATTTTTCATTTTAAATACAGGTATTGAATAAAACCGGTTTTACAATCCCTGGTTTAAGCTTACGTTATGGTATAATAGTATTTATGGAAAAAAAATCTAAATCGACGGAACAACGAACCCCAAAAAATCTTTGCCATTGATTTTTTGTTAACTGACTTGATAGTGCACACAAAATAAACACATATTTTGAGGAACTACAAAATACTCGTTTAGCGTGTGTAAACTGAGATTTATTTTTTAAGGATAAGTTTGTATTTCAAAAGGATGGAACAACCAGCCCCATAGTGGGGTTAGTTGTTCCGTTCCGAGCTGTTCAACAATGCACAAAATAATATCACTATTCAAAAACTCCAATAATCATTCTTTAAATGAGTGTGTTTTATGAAAATCGGCACTTTCAGCCCCGCTCTCCCCTACTGTCAACTTTTGGCGACTAATTACTTTTACCCTTGAATAACCGTAAGACGGCTTAGCTTGGGACTCGGAGAATTTGTGTCTAGATTGAATCTTGTTATTTTTCAAGACAGTATTTCAGTATATTTCGTGCAAACGTTAAATCTACGTGCAGAAGCAGACATTTCAGTGTATAGGATTTACGGAGATGGCGGGAAGATTTACTTCATTAGTGGTCCGTAATGTTTGCATTTACTCTCCTTCCTTCGTCCTCATTCATGTCAGAAATAAGGTTAATAGAAGATAAAGAGGGTAAATAGTGTGCCATTGTTTCGTTTAAAATAAAATCTCGTGGCTAGTACTTTGGTTGTTCAATGCTCGCTTCAACGCAACTAGACAGACGGGTCAAGTTATGTTTGCCGTCGAGTTAAACTCTATATGTCTAGGTATATACGATTCTTTAAAAATGATAAATTTTAAATAGATCAAAATCACTGACGTTATTGGGTTACACCCCAAATAATGTATGAATATTTTTTTCAGACTATTCTGAATTAATCTATCTTAACAGTTACGTAGTCTATATTTTTGTGATCAGCTTTTTATCTTTTGTGTAACTATATCGTTATAATAAAATTAAAAAGTAATGTAGTTACAGTATTATCAACAAGTTTTTTTAGAGTTGTTGGTATTTCTGTAGCTCTGCATACCCCACCTGGGAATGAAGGCGTGATTTTAAGGTAAAGACACCAGTACTCGAAAAAGGACCAATGTTCGACACTGACTCTTATTCAAAGAAGATAAGAGTTATTCATTTGTTTTGATGTACCTATGTATAAAAGTTTTCCCTTATTTCGCGGACGCCATATTTTAATTTTATATATTCTATGTTACTCCGTCAGTTAAGACGAATCTAATGATACCTTATAAGTATCTCCGTCATGAAGACATAGACATACATACATACGCTCGAAAGCAATAGTCCTCCTTTGGGCAGTCGGGTAAGAAAAATCATATTCCAAAAGATGATGTCAGTCAGACAAACAGTTAGACATAAAAGTCAATAGCACAAGGGTGTTACAAGATTGCCTTATTTAAATGGGGGTCCCATAAAAATTGGCCCGAACTTTAAAATCAATGTATAGAACATTGATTAGCTCTAAGTATTCCTTTTTCCCAAATGACGAGTGTAAGGGTTGGGGCATTCGAAGTATCGAATTAATTGCTACATTAAGTAATTAATAACCACCGAGAGCCCGAGACGTGTGAATTATAAGACGCGTAAGAGAATAACACCGCTGCTAATATTTGTCTGCGAAGGGTTCCGTCGACGAAGATCGTAATTAGTCGTACTAACAGCAACTAATTAATTTCCGTGCTGTCATCCCATCACTTTCGCCTAAATTCGGAGGGTTCGTCCTTGTCATATATAACTAAAACTGTGGGGAGAGAATCTACGAAGTACTGGGTCATGAAGCCTAAGATTCCGTGTGGTTGCCGGGTTAGAATAGTGCCACTCCATGTCTTCCCGTGGAAGTCGTAAGAGGCGACTAAGGGAATAAAGGCTTGTAGTACTGTTAGGCGATGGGCTTGCAACCTGTCACTAATACACGGTAAACATCTGAGCCTGACTATGCAAAATGTGGTTACAGAATTATCAACATGTTTAGAGTTGTTGGTATTCTGTTGCTCTGCCTACCCCACTCTGGGAATAAAGGCGTGACGTTATGTGTGTGTGTGTGTAACTGAATGTTTTACTATTGCTTTAAATCTGCGAGGAATACGGAGGTATACCCTCATATACCTCCGTATATGAGGAGCAGGGACAATCTCACAAATTGACCTAGTCCCAAACTTAGCTCTAGGCTTGTACTATGGGTACTAGACAACGATAAACATACTTATATAGAGAAATACATACTTAAATACGTAGAAAATATCCAAGACTCAGGAACAAAATATTCCGCACATCACACAAATATCTGCCCTTACCGGGATTTGAACTTTGAACCCAGGACCGCTGGCTTCGGAGACAGGGTCACTCCCAACTATGCCAAGTGTCGTCAAATGATGATATTGTATTAGATCAGCGGGTTAGGATGCTAACTATTTATGAAATATTTAAATTAAAACGTCGAATAGACTTTTACCTCATTTAAAACTTCGTCAAGAATCGAGAAGATGAATTCACGTAATTTCAAATCGAACGATATTTTTATTAAAAATATTAAATAATAATAATAAAAAACATTTATTTCGGACAAAAAAAATCCATAGGTATTAGTTACTTATTTTAAAAATATTTTACTCTATTATTAGTTTTAGAATAAGTGTGGATCTGTGTCCACCGCTGGAGTAGTGGGGAGTCCCGCCTATCAACTAACGCCATCAAGACGCTGTTGGTACTGGCGCGCCATCTACTTAGCAGAGAGGCACACCGCTTACGCATGATAGCGGCAAAACCATCATCTGTGCCTCCGCAAACATAAGCGACGCACTACAATATAAGGCCCCAGAATTTGACGACACGTTGGCCTAGTTGGGAGTGACCCTGCCTCCGAAGCCAGCGGTCCCGGGTTCAAATCCCGGTAAGGGCAGATATTTGTGTGATGAGCACGAGTATTTGTTCCTGAGTCTTGGATGTTTTCTATGTATTTAAGTATTTCTCTATCTAAGTATGTTTATCGTTGTCCAAGCCCATAGTACAAGCCTAGAGCTTAGTTTGGGACTAGGTCAATTTGTGTGACATTGTCCTGTGATATTTATTTATTTATTTATTTTTATTTAGAACTAAGGACCACATTACTAAACAGATCTCGACTGACATACCCGTTTCAAGATGAGCCTGAAATTACCCTTAATTTATATTGTTCTAAGACTATTCAGTTTAGTAAAGCATTAACGCTTTTCCAGACAGAGGCTCTATATTGACCACATAGGTTCAGTTACAATTTCAAGCTTAGTACCGTTAATTTAGGGTGCAAATCACAGAACTATATCGAGATAGAAGGAAAGAGTGTATGTACCTCGCGTGCCGAAAAGTGGTTCTGAGCACTACATTGCTCGCCGCGATGCTCAGTCCGCTCTCGACCGCTTTCCGTGTGTGACGTTCGAATATAAAAACAAAATGCCCTGTTGCTCGATAATAAACTGTTTAAACACCACCAAAAAAGTAAGAGCTGAGAATCAAGATATTTCTTTTCATAGGTAAGTACTCTTTTCCCTAAAATATCCGTTATTATTTATAAAACAATTTATTTTGTTGCATAGTATTAATTTCATATAAACAGTAACGGGCGAGTCCGTGTCTACTGCTACTTTTCCATTGCGGCTGTAATTTGACGCGCCAGACTTGGCATGCATTGAAAACCAGCAAAGAAAATAAACCAATCCAAACTGTCGAGCACTTGTCGAGACGCGTTCAAGGTTGATTTCTCATTTTTCTGTCAAAAGTAAGATATAGTGTTGTACCCGGCGATTTTCAATGCCGATTTCTTAGTCGATTAAAATCAATATTGAAAACAGAAAAAAATATAATTATTTTTACAAGCGTTTATTTCACTTGCAATGTATGTATATGCGTATGTAAATATGTATGTATGTATGGGTCAAATCTTGCAAATTAAATTTGACCCACTTCCCGTTAACGGAATGGGCTGAAATTTGGACCATATATGCAAACTCAATGACAATGCAATATTATGGTATCTAAGAGATGATCTGATGATGGAGTCGGAAGGTGGCGACAGGATCTCCGCTATTCTTAACGTAGAACTTCTGGGGCAACTCTACCGATTAGTTAAAGGCATTTTGGAAAAACGATGCGTAAGAGCACTTTGTGGTGCACATCAGAGGGATTCATGCCTACCCCTCTTTATTCAATACGGAATACTTCCACTTCCCTGCATATACATTAAAGAAATAGCTGTATTTACTAAGAAACATATACAACTGTTTAGGAAAAAAAGTGGATGTAACAAAAAATTACGAAATAACTCAAGATTGCCTGTTATGTTTCGTTCGCAGTCAATTTTTTACAAAAAAAGTGTTTATGGTATGGCAATTAAGATATTTAATAATATTCCTGACATGTTTAAGAGTTTTGACAATGATGCTTTTAAAAAAGGTATTCATAAATGGTTATTAAGAAAAGTGTTTTACTCTATTGAAGAATTTTTGAATAATAAAGGTAAATTATAAATGACAATTCTAACTAGATAAAGTGTAATGTAGAGCATTAGGTTAAGTTATACATAAAATATTGTACACCACAAGCATGGTAGGCTATAGCAGGAATCGTTTAATATTACTGTGTCATCTTATGGACCTATAGTCATGCAATAAATGTTTTTGATTTTGATTTGATTTGATTTGATTTAGACCCACCGTGTTAGGACTCAATAGTTTTGTCTCGATAAGCAGATAAAGATTTTCCAAAAAAAAGTACAGTCGGCAACAAAAACTTGTCCCAAAAATGTTTTTTTACTATTATGTAGCCGTGAGATGAAGTAGTAGTCAAAATGAAATATTTTTGCCAAAAGGATAATAATTAAGTATAGTTTGCAATTTTGTTTCAGTTTTCCAAAAGATCCTATTATAAAAAATAGATGGATAGAAGCGACGGGTCGAAAAAACTGGTTTCCTACAAAACACAGCCGGATTTGTTCTGTACATTTTCACAAAGATACCTTTACTGGCCTTTCAAAGTACCGGCGAATAATCAGTACAGCTTATCCGACTATAGATGTAGTGATAATGTCAAATAATGAAAAGGTACCTACATTTATACGTCACAATGAGTGTGTGCGTGCGTGCGTGCGTGCGTGCGTGCGTGCGTGCGTGCGTGCGTGCGTGCGTGTGTGTGTGTGTGTGTGTGTGTGTATAGTATTTTTTATGCTACAGATAAAAGGATCACCTTCTTTAGAGAAGGACTCTATCAAGACCACGCCAAGGAAAAGAAAGCTGGAAAAAGTGAATTTTACTATAAAAATGATGACATACTAATTTGTTTTAAAATTTGTGTAATTAGTAGTTTTGCATTATTATATTTCAACATATATTACACTTACAGAATATTAATGAACCATCCACATCAGACCAAACTTTAATTCATACACCAAAGAAGAAAAAAATTATGAACCAATTGAAAAACGCAAGGCAAATGATAAAAGAAAAAGACAAACAAATTAAAGGCTTGAAGGAAAAAAACCGTCGAAAAGTAAATAAAATACATTCCCTAGTGGCATTGCTGACGCTCTTCCGTTGCGACTTGCGATCGATGACACCACAGATTAGAAACGATTTTGTGTATGTTGTTGTACACATCACTAAAAGACTCGCGTGGCGTCAAAGTGCCTACGCAAAATGTTACACGCTCGGTTCTCATATAAATCGACGAACTCTTTCCTTCTATCTCGATATAGTTCTGTGGTGCAAATCTAATTGAATTTACGTGAAAACTTACTTGCTCTGAAATTAATCCCCAATATGTAAATTACTTGGATATGTATTGCATTCTATGTTAAACCATGTAAATTGGTGCGGCCTGGAAAAGGGTGAAAAAATTCTACGACCGTCAACGCCCGCTGAAATAATTGGAATCGTAGACATTTAAAATAAAGGCATATCGACCCATGTTCAGTGTAGGATTTCGACGCTGTTATTACAAAAAGAAAATTCGTTAAACTAAAAGTATGAACGAATTTTCTATTAAAAGTTATTAGATGCTATCTCAGATGTTTTTTTGTAGGTATAAAAACTTTAGCCATCGTATCTCAAGAACCAATCAAGTCTAAATAGTCGTGATTGTTTTCCTTTTAAATTCGTTATAGGTATGTGCTTTTATTTTACAACTTTGTTAGCATAATTTAAATGTATAACTATGCCAAAGTACAGCTTTGATATAGGTACTAAGAGTCTATGAGGTAAACCGCCGTGAGACAGACGTATAGACGTACGGACAGACGTGGCGAAACTATAAAGAGGCTTAAAGCAGACGAGCAGAAGCAGAGATATTTCCCAAAAAGCAATTTGTATCATTCCATCGTTGTTTGTTTCTTCGTATCGTTGTTTCCAAGATATCTAAACCCTTATTTGTTAGGTTAGGTGACAAGTGTGACTAGGTACTAAAAAATAAAACTAATGCGACAGAATATAGCTTTTTGGCAAAATTAAAGTTTGGGAAAAAATTACATAAAATCTCGAAAAATGAACAGTAGAGACCCCTAAAATAAATGCCACATTCTACAGTTAAAGTTACACTACTTTAATAACCCTAGGTATTAAGTGCTATCTGTTACTTTAATAAGAAATCTCACAGAATAGTGGAAGCCGGTGCGCTGTTGTTCACTTGTTATCTCTGTCTAATGAAAAACACTCGTTCCTTGTCGTTTCACACAGATAACTTTCGTTCTATTGTTTACGGACTTAATTAGGTACTTAGTTTTCTCGTAACGTGTTGTATTTTGAGTCCTAGGATAATCTTATTTCCTTCCACAAACTTGACTTAGGTAATTGCTTCAGCAAAAGTAGCTATACTTAATTGGAGTCCTTGGTTGTTATCTTAATAGTTCGTTCGTTTTCTGCTCGTCAGGCAGAAATCATAACTTGGTCTGTCCGCCCGTAAGCATTCCGCAGCATTAGGCACTCAACGCTCATTTAGACTTTAATTTTTTTCAAGTTCGAAGTTACGTTATTATCATCTATTTTTCGCAAATAATGGCGAGTGAAAGGGATGCGGCATTCTAAACTTCATAGTAACCATCCAGCTTTGCCAAAGTAAAGAGGGGTATGATATATGAGTAACAGTAATGCGCGACTAACGCCTTCAAAAAGTTGACGACTCATATTATACCTGTATGTATAGGTACAAGTAGTAGTAGTAGTAGTAGGTGCGAGTATTCGTACGGTTATTTTGACATGAGTCAGTTTCCAGAGTTCTTTTATTCCTCGTACTTTGACATTATGTAATGAACATCCCTCCTTTATCTTTATCCAGCACTATGTGACATGACATGTCTTCCTTTAAACGCAGCTTAAAAAGATATTCACTGAAAGGCAGTAACTAGTCTGTGCCCCTGGTGTTACTAACGTTTATGGGCGACGGTGACCGCTTACCATGGCTATGGCCTTTAAAAATAATTCTGGTTTTACCCAGTTCTTCGAAGGTCCCGAAACAATACGGATGTCTATGGTAGCCTATATCCTTACCGTACCCTATTAGTGTATAGTATATATCGTCTAGGGATACCTATATCAGATAGGTATCCCTCTAGACGATATACTAAATATTGATGATAGATTTACCCATTAAATGTCGTGATGATACCGTCGTTATCGCGTATACGTAGGTACTTTTAAGTTACTCAAGGGTGCGACAAGCTTAATCAACAAAGAAATAACTCGATAGTCACTTTTTAAAGAAACCTTCTATTTAAAAAGGATTGATACGTACATGGTTATTGGTTGTATATACAGGGTTATTGGTTATTTCAATGATCGTGTTTCATTAACAAAAAAAGCCGATGACATCTGTCTAGTAGATTATTAAAAAAACGTCAATGTTTTTCTAGCTTTCCAACGAGATACATAACCACGATTAGTTTCACAGTTAATGAAAAAATACTCGTAGATCACAAAGAGAGCAGGCAGAAAGTCTTGGTCAACTGAAACTTAAAATCAACACATTTTGAAAATGTTGTTTTTTTTTCTATTTGGCCAACAAGCTAAAATCGTATTGGGCTGTAGCTTTGATCGAATATGATTTTCTTTATGATCTAATCATAGTCTACCTTTACAACGAAGTGGTGCTGATATCCAATACTGGCTGTTTACCGTAATTAAAACGGTCCTGGGGGGTTATTATGACCTAGCTATGCAGTTCAGTTTATGGCGAGCGTAAAGGACGGAGCTAAAGCATTTATATAACTCTGTCCTTTACGCTCGCCGTAAACTGAACTGCATAGCTATGTCATAATAAACCCCCTGTAATAATAAGAAAGGATTTTATGAAAATTTTAACTCTTATTCTATGCGTATTTTAACTCTTATTCCACGTATTTCTATTCAGCTATTCCTTCATATGAATGAATTGATAATTATTCGCATATTAGCTGTAAACTGATTATTGATGTGGAATGCGTTATTGGATTGAATTGTATTGATAATGCACATGTCACGTAGTAATCGTATTTACGTGTGAATAAATGCATTATTTCGTCATGAGGGAAGTTGTATTGTATTATCACGAAATATTATATAAACACGTTACAGTTAGGTCACTCGGCAGTGGACGACCTTCGTCTAAACTACCGTATCACCAAAAAGATGGCTAACTGCTATGTAATAGTCAAAACATTTTATACTCTATTGCTAACTACATTAAACGGCAGTAATATCGTCTATAAAGAGGAAAACTCACTACCCGCCGCACCCAGACTCAGTCAATGACGATTTAGTCGGTCCTTAGTGACTATTTTTCATATACAAGTTTGAAAAAGGAACGAGTTATCTAATTAAATAAAATGTGTCTGAGTACGGCGGTGGTATGTTATTAGTATTAGGTATTACGATGATGATGATCTTGGAGATTTATTTAAAAATAAATACTTGTTAATTTAAGTTTCTGTGATGGATTTGATTAATTTATTGGTTTCTAAAACATACATTTTTACGTGCACAACAGGCCACTTAATTTTTTCCTGCATACGTATTTCTAAGGAACTAATATAGACGTGATTTTTAATTAAGACGTTTTTTTTTAAAAACTTATCATATAATTTTATAACCCACCAAGTATTTTTATTTTTATCAAAATGCCGTATTATGCCGTGCCTTCTCATTTATTCACCAGAACCAGAAATAAGGTAAAATAAAACTATATTTTGAGAACTAAGTAGGTACTTAATTTGGGTCACTAGTAGAGTGACTAGATCGAAACATTACCACATCGCAAAATGACCACATCGCTTGTAGCTAACATCTCAAAATGACTGAGTCGTAAAATGACCACATCGCTTGTAGCCTACTTCTCAAAACGTCCGAGTCGCAAAATGACCACATCGCTTGTAGCCCACATCTCAAAATGACTGAGCCGCAAAATGACCACTTTGCTTTTTTCATTTTATGCCTGTCTTAGCAAAGTCGACGCAGCCCCGCATGGCGGGGCTGCTATTCTTGGGAAATTTGCCCTTCGGGCATTTGAAGTTACCTAACGAACCTAACCTACCTGGTAACGCAAACGAAGCGATGTGGTCATTTTGCGACTCAGACGGACGTTTTGAGAAGTAGGCTACAAGCGATGTGGTCATTTTACGACTCAGACATTTTGAGATGTGGGCTACAAGCGATGGGGTCATTTTGCGAGTCGGTAATTTTGCGACCGAGTCATTCTACTAGTGACCTCCTTAATTTCTCTTCAATAATCACGAAAAAAGAAAAACGTGACGTTGCTAGTACACCTTTTATAAAATGACCTTGAATGTCTAATTTGTCTAATTAGATGATTGTCTAATTTTAACAGTCACGGAGTCGCGTTTACATGTCTCGTCTATAAATACTGCCTTAATTAATAGGTTAAAAATGTATACATATATTTTCGTTTAAAATAATGTTTTTGTAATTTAATATCAATATAGTATTTTGCTGTTTCAAAAGAGGATAATAAATTAACATTTATTTGTTCCAAACTAGAATAGAAGGGTATTCTAGATTGGTTCTAACACCCTACATGTCACATATTTTTGAGCCCATTGTTGGATAATAATGTACTTGCTCTGCTGACACGAGTATGCAAATACGAGATACCTAGATAAAAGCGTGCAGCATGTTATGTTATCAAGATTAGATTTCAAATTAATGACAATATAATACTTATACTAAGCGTCTGTTTCACAATCGACAAGTAAATTTATCTGTCAAATAAAGACAAGCGTTTGTTTGTTTGTTTTTTTTTTTAATGCAGAAGCAACGTTTATGATTTGTTTAAAAAAGTAAAAAATCGTTTTCGTAATAAGTAAAACCATTTTACTTTGCACATTCGTTTTATTTTTAAATAACCGTTTCATTATTCCTACTAACATTATAAATGGGAAAGTGTATATGTATGTACGTTTGTTATCAGATTGCTATTTGCACCACTGATACTTCGTGTCTTGCAAAGGGTTAAGTACATTTTATTGTTTTTTAAATGGCACATTTAAAAAACAATAAAATGTACTTAACTTTATACTCTTCAGATTGCTAATAAACTTAAAATAAATATAATTGTTCTAATTGGCCACATACTCCCCTATTTTGATACTTGTGACATTTCACTGCCCTGAGATAACGAGGTCTAATTATTATGAAAAGCTAGGTAGGTTTTTTACTTATTTTTGACCTTCATAATATCTTCAAAATACTCTATGTCGGAAAAAATCTGACTAGGTTTAAGGGGAGGAAATATAGAAAGAGGGTGTGGCGATGACGGATTTGTACACCGATTTAGACGGCGCGAGGTGCGGTGCGGGGTGCGACGCGGGGTGCGACGCGTGGCGCGGTGCGGGGTGCGACGCGGGGTGCGACGCGGGGTGCGACGCGGGGTGCGACGCGTGGCGCGGTGCGGGGTGCGACGTGGGGTGCGACGCGGGGTGCGACGCGAGGTGCGACGCGGGGTGCGACGCGGAGTACGGTGCGAGGCTCGGGTAGTGAATGGCGGGCTTAAGCTGGGAGTACTGTACATGTACGTGTAAGTATTTATCTTTCATAAAATCAACATTTTCCTCTAATAACTCTCACGTATACTATAAATAACAAATGAAATTCTAGTACATTTTCGTGGAATAGAACGAAAAAATCTTTGGATGTAGCAATGATGTAGCAACAGTCCCAGCAACCCAGCTAACACTAAAATTATTAATAAGCACACTTTTAAAATGGAGGAGTAAACATAAATATCAGGACAATCTCGCAAAAATTAATTGACCTAGTCCTAAACTAAGGTCTAAAACTAGGCTTGTACTGCGGGTAACGATAAATTTACTTATTTAGAGAAATATGTACTTAAATGCATAGAAACCTTCAAGACTCAGGAACAAATACTCGTGCTCATCACACAAATATTTGCCCTTACCGGGATTTGAACCCGGGACCGCTAGCTTCGTAGGCAGGGCCAGCTAGGCTACCGTTTCGTCAAACATACAACACAAAATCAAATAAGTAAGTTATTGTATCAAAAACTGAGCACAAAACTGCCTAAGTGAAAACGGGTGAAACAGCGGCATTCAGAGCATGGCGTGGATCACGTGGATCATTCTATGACCGTTACAGGAACGGAACGGATATTATTATTCAATACTAGCGGCCCGCCAGCGGCTTCGCCCCGCTGCAAATTTCTGACTTTCCCGGTGGATTTTTCAATAATTTTCGCACCTTTTAAACCTTCCCTGGGCTATGACAAACATTTTAAAACCAATATCAGCCAAATCGGCCCAGTCGTTCTCGAGTTTCAGCGAGACAAACGAACAGCAATTGATTTTTATACAGTGTGTAAATGGTATAAGGGCGTTCCTTTTAACTGTGGTTAGTATAACCCATACTGAGCACATTTAGACAGCTTTTGTTAAAATTAAATAAAAAAAAAAAAACCATACAAAATAATTTAACACGCAATGTATAACGAAAAATGCAATGAATTAAAAACGAAAATATCACCTGACGGATGGACTTCGATGTACACTGCGGGTCGATAGTATGTTCAAAAATTAATAACGGTGTATACGTTAGCGTAATCAAAATAATTCTTTCTGTTAATGATTAGTAGAGTCTTAATCTATGTCCAGTTTTAATAAACGCCCGTATACCATTTACACACTGTATACTATATAGATTGGCGATTACGCGCGCGTATAATTAATTCCCGATCTCTATTTGTAACCATCGAAGCAAATAAGTTTGACGCCTATGTCTTTCAGAGTGTCACATTCGAACGCAGTTTTGTAAGGATAAAGTTAATTTAACTGGGGTGGTTCTTTTCCAATAATCCTTTTACTACTTTAATCTTTGTGTAATTAATATGGGTGCTTGTAAAAACTGGTGGGTATATATTTTTATTTATATTTATTTTGCTATGTTTAATGAAAATCGGTTCCGATCGTGTCGTTTAAGAGTTACGTGATGGGTGATAATCTCTACACTAGCGACTCGCCCTCGCTTCACTCCGGGTCAAAGTATTATACATACAAACCTTCCTCTTGAATCACTCTATCTATTAAAAAAACATCAAAGTCCATTGCGTGATTTTAAAGATCTAAGCATACATAGGAACAGACAGACAGCGGGAAGCGGACTTTGTTTTCTTCTATGTAGTGATAACTACAAAGTTATCCCTAATTTATAGCAGATTTTTCATTTCAATAGGTATAACAGTATCTAACAGGGCTGGGATTCTGGAAGGTAAAGCCTGACAAGTTTATATTTGGCTCTATTTCAATACAAACTTGTATTGAAATAGGGCCTTGGAAACTTGTCAGGCTTTAATAACGATATCGTCTTTGACGTGTTTCCGGATTGTCAACGTTTTGATAACTCTTATGTCATTAAAAATAATGGCGACTGTGACATAAACGATTCTAAATCACGTCAAACGCGATATCGTTGTAACGCAGTAGAATAATAATAATAACAATAACATTTATTTGTCTAAATTTTTACAAGATTGAGTTTTCGGTGGGACCCAAACTAGGCAGAGCCTGTATCTTGGGACCCGGTGAGACGGTTCACAGTTCGATAGTGAGAATATAGGCCCTGTTCAGTTTTAGATTAAAAGAGTGAGAACTTACACTTTTTTAAATTGATTAAATACACATAAATACACGTACCTAATATACATTAAATATTTATACAAATAATGAAACGCTCTTCAGAAACCTGTGGGAGGTTTATATGTAGCACGAATGAACTCGTCTCACTCACAACATAAGCATGTACTTAAAAGATTACCTACTCTCAACAACATTAGCGAGAAAAGCGTTAGAAATACTAAAATATTAAAACTGCCCTGGGAGTGATTCTCTCAACACAGCGCTGCGTCGATCTCAAAGGTGGAGTTTTATCCGGCAAGTTTAAGAAGTCCCATCGGAGCGTACAAAACACAGTTTTAGCACGTGCCTTCTCAATTAGGTAGCAGACTTCTTAAACTTGCCGGATAAAACTTCACCTTTGAGAACGACGCAGCGCTGTGTTGAGAGAATCACCCTCTGTTTTGTGCAGTGCCGGAGTGGTAGTAATTCCAATTTGACTGCTTCTTGCATAAATTCTTGCTTTTACTTCATCGAATTTCACTTCATCAAATTTCATTTCATCGAACGCTATTTTCTGCTGAAACCATAATATTTTCAGGGTATCTTGAAAATTAATTATTTATTTATTTATTAAGCTAACAAAAAAAAACAAATAAACAAAAGCCCTGCAAAACTGAATTACGTAGGTTAGGTTAGGTTAGATGTTTAAGGTACCCTGAAAACATTATGGTTTCAGCAGAAAATAGCGTTCGATGAAATTATACATTGTATGAAAGGTGTTTCGATGAAATGATAGACACCCCATTATTATAGGTTAGGTTCAGAAACTTCGATGTAGGGTTTTTTATATGCCCACACAAAATATTACTGTTATATTAAATACTTGTAAAAGTTACGTCCATATAAACTTTACGTATTTTACTTTGATGACCAACAGCTTAATAGCCTATGATGCAAAACGTTATGTACTGTACAATTCTGAACTTTTATTTTATGCATATAGACTATTATAAGTCTTTCCGGTTTGTTAAAACTAGGTGAGACTAGCATGAGAGCGTTTGAGAGCAGTGGAGGAAAGATTTGATCCCGGAGGTTATTTTCAGAGCTATTGCACTGTAGGTACGTGTCACAATTTTTCCTTTGAGTTGTTGCATAATTTAATCATCAACTTATTTTTTTTAGTTTTCCTGAGCTTATTTAAGAATATTTTTAATAGTCATGCTTGTGATTATGTTTGGTAATATTCTTTAAATAATGCGATTCGAATTATAATGGGAATGAGAGTACGAGCCCCAATGCAAAAGAGTTCGTCAAGTCATAGATGGTTAAGTATATGAATCTTATATCAACTCGTTTTATTTCTAGAAAGGCATTAGCAGCAAACGATTTATACAATATTATACTCCATAAATACAACGTTGCTTTTACACTATTGCACAATAAATCCATTATAAGAAAAAAAACCTATATATATTAATTCATATTATGGTTGCGCAAAACAGTTCGGCAGGTTCTTAATTGATGCAAAATAGTTCGTACATGCCTAACGTTAAGCCTCTTTAATTTTATTACTCAAAAAAATAAACAAGATTTAAATAAATTAGGAACCCATTGTCATTTAACATGTCAAAGGGTTATATATATATCGGATCAAGAGGCTGATTAACTGGCTCATCCGACATCATCGGAGTGTAGGCGTGGAAAATGGTTTTATAAAAAGGACCTTTCACAGTTAATAAATTTAATTTAACAGAATATCATGAAAACGAAACGTAACGACAGTTTCAAGGGTCGACCGCTCTCGACGAAGGCTGATAGCAGAATCTTCTTCGGAGCTGCTCCACCTGCGCCAGCTGCGCTCGGAGTGGGGTCGGCTGCAGTTTGGCAGCCAATCGCAGACACTCCCGCGCTGCGCTCGCACCGAGACTCTGTCAAAGCGCCTTCCGGTAGTTGTAGATGGCGCTTGCGCTTCGTTTTCCTCCCGTGATCATGACCATCTCCGACACGGCCATCCTGCGAGACACACGTCTCTGTGTGTTAATCTGTAACAGAAAGCCTTTACACAGTATCACCAAGCTCGGTCACTCCTGACCTATTCCGATTAAATCCGATTAAATTTTATTTACAAACAGTAATCAACACACCAGAGATGTTATGTACCAGAGAAAACCAGCATAATAACAGACATCAGAATCACATTATTTACAACAGAGCCCACAGAACTTCCAAGTATGCCCTCTATAGCCACGGCTTCCATAGCCGACCAGCTGATCATCAGCCACCACACAACATACGTGTGCATCACCCACTGACTACACACGATACGGTCACTACGGACCACGACCTCCGCCAGAGCTAAACGCGCACCGCGCATCCACGGACTACTTGAGTTACCCCAAGAGACACCGACTTCCACCGGGCTACGACTACGTAATAGCTACTGGTATAGTCGACATCAATACGGCCTATAGAGTGCTTACTGTTCACGCTCTTGCTCATCAACACAATCAATATCATTAACATCCGCTGGTACATAACTTTCAGGCATCTTTCTTAGCCTATCATGTGCGTACTTGTAAGTACGCTTAGAGTCTAAAGCTTTCAACGTATAACGATCTCCATCAACACTTCAATCACTTCGAACGGTCCCTTGTATTTTGGGTCTAACTTTAACTGGTTACGTTCTTCATTGGCCAATAAAACAAGATCACCTAGCAAAAACTTTTTTTTATTGAAGCTTTCGTACTGTCAAAACGAGCTTTGTCATAGCTTGAACACCTTTGGATATTATCTGACGCTGTTTCACGGACTTCCTCAATGTCAACTTTTGTATCAACATCGCTACTACACATCAGTGACAACGGTCTAGCCACTTCACCGATTAAAAGCTCAAGAGGCGAAGCTTTTGTGACGCGGTTCACAGTACAATTAATCGCGAGTTGTACCTCACCTAATGAGTCTTGCCACGATTTGTTATCGCTTGTTTCAACGGCCGTTAACATTGATTTTAGGACACTCATCACGCGTTCTACTTGACCACGCACGAGACGAACCGGTCGCTATTAGATGCAAGCTAATATTTTTACTCTCACAGAAATCACGAAACTCTTTGCTGGCAAAACATCTACCTTGGTCCGCGATTATCCTAGTAGGGGTACCAAAAAGGGCAACGCTTTGAGTAACCGCATGAATGCTGCTTTTAGAATCAATGTTAGTTGTATGGTAGAGTAACACGTACTTGGTAAACGCGTCTATCAAAACAAAGACGTATTCTTTCTTGTCATTTTTGCCGCTTAATTTACCTGTCGCGTCTATATGAACCGTGTGCCATGGTGTAGTTACTTTCGGAATCGGATGCAATTCGGCTTGGACTTTTCCGAAATGAGATTTCGCGATTTTACATGTCACGCAATTGTCAACAATTTTTTTTTTTTTAACGTACTGAGTTATACCAGGGAACCATTAAAAATCATAAAGCTTTTCACACGTCTTGTCAGCACCAAGATGAACGAGAGAGTCGTGAAAGTTATTAATTACCGACCACCTTAACGCTCGGGGTAAGTAAGGCAAGCATTTAGACCTACCATTACGCTGTATTTAAATTATTGACTACAACGTTCTTGACTAAAGAGAAATCAGTCGCAGTCATGTTAACCGAAAACCCTTGATTTAAAATCTCTCGGCCTATCATAACCTCATTTTGCAAACAACTATTTGGTAATACATGAAATAAAATTTCAAGGGGGTAGTTGTTAATCACAACGTTACATAATATCTGTTCTGTACTGAATATTCGCGTTTGTTTAATGCCCACCATAGAAACAACATTTTAAATCGTTTACCAGTTAATTTAGCAGCCAATTTATCTGTAACCAACGAGCATTCAGCACCAGAATCGTAATAAGAACAATACAGCTCACCGTTATGTTCCAAGGTCCCCTTAGGTGGTTGAACGACGCAAACATCAACGCGCCGTTCGTTGCGCGCCGCACTGTGGCACGAAAATGGCCTCTCCGCCACCGCTGCTGCCGTTTGCTTGACCGCCGCCGTCACTCGTACAACGACTGGCAATGTGGCCTGGTTTTTCGCACTTGAAGCACACCAGTGGGCCCCTCGTAGCTGTTTGCTGGGTCGCTTGACTTGTCGTTGCTGTTGGCACTGTTGTTCGGCCACTGTCTATAGGCTTGCTTCTACACTCTGATCGTCGATGGCCCATTCTACCGCAGTTATAACACTTTAGCGGGGTAATCTTCGCTCGCTTGTTATCCAGTGCAGTTGAAGATTCGTTCGATGTAGGTAGCTTGCGTTTTAAGTGGGAAAATGCGTGTAGTTCTTGTTGCAATTTTTCCTGCGTCGTGACGTTAGTAGTAAAAGCCATTCTTTGGATCCTCGTATCAAATTACGATAATTATGTTAGCGAGTACTGTAGCCACCGCAATTTCTTCTTTGTTTACATCTTTCCAACGGGATGTAAGTGACTTCATCAACCGACTAGCGTAAGCGGCCAGTTTCTTTTTCGCTTGGTTTGTCGCCGCTCAAATTGATGAGGGTAGCCGCTAAAGTTTCGGTCAATGCAAATCTCGGTGAGAAAAGTACCTTGAACTCGTTCCATGTAATTAATGCCTTGGTAGGCAACTTGCGATAACCATGTCGATGCGGCACCTTTTAGCGCTTTGCTTATCGCCAAAACCAACTGTGCGCCTTGTAACGGAGTTTCACCAAAGCACACATCTGCGGTCGTGCACCATGATCTCGCGTCCACGTCCTTCTTGTCAGGGTCGAACTTGGGTAACTCGATTTGACTGGTAGTCTTCGGTGCTTGTATGGCTGCAATCAACGCCTGCATGTTCGCATGTTGCTGTTCAAAAAGTGCCCGCCAATTTATGTCGTTTTGCGACGATTCGTTGTCTTGTTTCGATCCCACTTCTGATATCGGATCAAGAGGCTGATTAACTGGCTCATCCGACATCATCGGAGTGTAGGCGTGGAAAATGGTTTTATAAAAAGGACCTTTCACAGTTAATAAATTTAATTTAACAAAATATCATGAAAACGAAACGTAACGACAGTTTCAAGGGTCGACCGCACTCGACGAAGGCTGATAGCAGAATCTTCTTCGGAGCTGCTCCACCTGCGCCAGCTGCGCTCGGAGTGGGGTCGGCTGCAGTTTGGCAGCCAATCGCAGACACTCCCGCGCTGCGCTCGCACCGAGACTCTGTCAAAGCGCCTTCCGGTAGTTGTAGATGGCGCTTGCGCTTCGTTTTCCTCCCGTGATCATGACCATCTCCGACATATAAGTACATACCCCAAGTATTTTTCATTATTATAAGTTATTAATTAGAGCAACATGGGCCGCGGAAAACCAGTCACAGAAGAAGTCAGGAAAATTATAATTTCCAGTAGTGATAGTGGAAAATCTACCAACCAAATCGCCAGAGATTTATTACTGCCAAGATCTACTGTCCAGTCAATGATTGAGCATCACAAGAAACACGGCACAATTTCGTGTTTGAAGAAGTTCGGATCGACCGCGTATGACAAGTGCCGCTGAAAACCGTATTTAAAGAAAATTATCAAACAAAACCGCCGTGCTCGTGCGGGGGAACTTACCGTAAAATGGCGTGATATGATCCAGAAAGACGTTTCAGTGGATACCTGCAAAAGGGTTCTCAAAAGAATGGGATATGGTTTTTACACGGCCAAGGAAAAACCTTTACTAACGGAGTTACAGAAAAAGAAGAGGCTGAAATTCGCTCGCGAGCACTCAAACTGGACTACTGAGCAATGGCGTCAAATAATATGGAGTGATGAATCAAAATTCGAAGTAACTGTCGGCGACGAACGGAAAAAAATCATTCGAAAGAAAGACGAAGCATTCATCAAAGACTGCATTAAGAGAAAAGTGAAGTTTCCTGGGTCTGTCATGATATGGGGTTGCATGTCGGCACAAGGGGTAGGCCGCCTGCATTTTGTAGAAGGGACGTTAATGCAGTGAAATACCAGGACATTTTGAAAACAAGTTTAATTCCATCTATTCCAAGCTTGAAATATGAAAATGTCTACACTTTTCAACAAGACGGGGCTTCTTGCCATACTGCGAAAACCACGAAGACTTGGCTCGAGTCTAAAGGAATCCCCACTATGGAGTGGCCGTCGAATAGTCCAGATTTGTCACCTATTGAAACATTGTGGTGGAAAATGAAAAAAAAATTACGCAAGTTTCCATCGAGGTCAAAAAGTGATTTAAAAGAGAAAATAGTCGCTGTCTGGGAGTCTATAACCCCAAAAGAGTGTGAAGAGTTGGTAGAGACGATGCCATTGAGAATCAAGGCTGTTCTTAAGAGTAAAGGCGAGACAACTAAGTGGTAGGCGAACTATTTTGCATACTCAAGATCGATAGCCGAACTATTATGCGTTGTCGTTGATAAAAAAAATGTATTTTTTTTATTTAAATACAGAAATAATTTTAATTTGTATTATGTAGGAAATAAACTTGATTAAAATTACTAATTTGACTATTAATTTGACTTTGAAAAAAAGTTACTTTCAATTTTAAATAGTAGCCGAACTCTTTTGCATTGGGGCTCGTAGACTGACCGCACTTAAAGGCTTGTTTACACGTTGTGAAGTAGCAAGTGCAGGTGAGAAGTGCAGGTGTAAAGTGATTAGTAAAAACAACGTGCAAACGGTCACGCTGTTAAGTGGCAAGTGCGAGTGTGAAGTGCGAGTGTGAAGTAAAGTGAATAGACGCTCGTTCTATTTTGGCCTGTTAAGTTGTTGCCCCCGCACACCCGCGTACTCCCCGCACTCGCAGTCTCACCCTCTAAACACCGTGTAAACAGTATCTGCTTGTTAAGTGCATAGTATGGTATGGTTAGTTCCTGTAAAATTTTATCGCTAGCTCCATACTGAATTCTTCTGCCGATCCATTTTCTTTGCCATAACCTTTTAGGTTTCTCGATTTCAACTAAAACCTCATTCTCGATTTCTGAAGCGATCACCGCGACTATACTTTTTAAAATATTTCGTAATTCTAATCGTTGTTCGTCCTCCATTTTGTTCTACACATTACACTTGCACAAGCACAACTAAGCAATGTGTAAACGATTTCTTAACACTTAACACTTATCACCATGAAAACATGTTAACTAATCACTTCTCACCTGCACTTGCTACTTCACAACGTGTAAACAAGCCTTAATACAGTCTGCGCGGCTGCGAACGACAGCTCCGCTATTATACCGGGTGTACCTACAATCCAAATGGGTCAGTATGGTGAAGTCGGAAACTATGAGAGATAGCGAGATCTGTTCTTAGGAACCATGAAGCCGATTTTAGAATTAATAATAATAAAAATAAAAATAAAAATATATATTTTTAATATTTCAATTTTGTTGTGCTTCTTGCGACTTGCAGTATTTATACACATTGATTTTGACCAGGTTCGATTCCCGGTTATGTATGAGAGTTAATAAAAAAGTTTGAATGTAATTATTATTAAATCTAAAATTGACGTCATGGTTCCTTAGAACAGATCTCGCTATCTGTCATAGTTTCCGACTTCTCCATACTGACCCATTTGGATTGTACACCCGGTATAGTGTCCGTTTTCCCTGCGGTAAACTGGCTCAGGTGTAGGTACGTGTTTACGTCGGAGAAAAATGATTTTTCGACGTCTGATATTTCAAATGATTCAGAAACTAGAGAAAATATTGAGCACTATAGGCAATGTCGAGTGTAGGTCGTTTCGATTCAAGATTTACTAACTTGACTCTATGAATACTTAAGTGACTGAGGGATCAGACTCTGAAAGGGATTCACTTATAATCAACTACATTCTAAGGAGGCAATTTACACTTATTGACATAATTCTAAGAGGATAAACTACCAGAAAAATAACAAACTTTAAGTTACGTCACTAACGTAATTATATTTCACTAACAATTCTTGTACCAATTCACCTACTCGTAGCTTAGAAATGTAAATTTTCCCTCTTATGTCTCTGGGACAGACGTGGGTTAGAGGAGGGCAGTAGCGGTAATGTTGACTAAGCCTAATGAAGATTACCTTTGGCCCTCAGCAACGAGGTTCTTAGTCCCCGTTGGATAATCAAGAGGTACTTTTGTTAAATCAAGGCGATGAAGCGACGACGACGAAACGATTTTGTGGAGAACAGAAATAGAGACGTGGACTTTATATGTCACCATTTTACTTCATTGATTCGGCACTACTCAAAAACAAGCAAAGCAAAACTTAATAAAATAATACAGCAATTCTGAAATTGCTGTATTATTTTATTTTAAGTTTTGCTTTTAAAATTTGTGTAATTAATTAGAATTTATGCTAATATTATAAATGTGAAAGTAACTGTGTGTCGGTCTGTCTGTCTGTCTGCCTGTCTATAGGAGATAGATTAAGTTTCAGGGAAGGATATAAGGTTTCTAAGGGAATAGCGATAAACAACTTCACGCTGTCGGAGTAGCGGGAAACAAATAGTATATTATAAGAATTTACACATTATAACAAATAGTATATTGTCAAAGTGCCTTTTATCACGGGTAGACTATAGTATACCGGGTGTGGCCTGTAATAGGAGCAATAAATTGAGGGATCGTTTCCACACCACAAAAGTAACAACATTTATTCTACAACTTTTGAAAATAACTTATTGTTAATTAAATATTAATGAATTTAGATTTCCCAAGCAAGCAATGTATTGCGAAAACTACGAAGTTTGTAGGCTGACAGTAGATGTCAACTAGACTATTGGATGGAGTACATTGAAAATGCTATTAAGTTTGTTCGAAAAAGTACCAAATATTAAATTACATATTTTTTTTAAGTTGTAGAACAAATGTTGCTACGTTTACGTTTATGTTTACGTTTGTTTACGTTCGTGAAGTGCGAGCCAGACTCGAGCGCCGATGGTTCCGCATCTACATCGTATTTTAATGAAATCCAATTAAGCCCTGGTGCTGCTTGCTGTGCTCATCTTTTAGAAGCCCACCACACATGGGAAATATCTATCACTCTTTAAAATAAACAGAAGTTGTAGTCCGCGTAGAATTCGTTTATCGCTGCTCCCTCGGGAACTGTAAATTTTTAAAAAGTAGCCTATGTCTATTCTCGACTACAATGACTGGCAAAAAACTTGTGACTTGTGACTTTATATTGGGAAATAATATATATATATATATATATACTAGCTGCTTCCCACGACTCCATCCGCGTAGATGTCATTTATCGCTATTCCCTTAGGAACCGTCCAATTTTTCGGGATAAAATTACCCTACGTCCTTCGCCGGGGCTTAAACTATGCCTATACCAAATATAATCAAAATAGGTTCAGCAGTTAATCCGTGAAAGCGTAACAAACAGACAGACAGTAATTTTCACATTTGTAATATTAGTATGGATTACTATGAAGTAAGATAGGATTTTCATAGTTTGCTCTGTGATTAATGGGGACACTTGACTCTGACAAAAATGATCAATTTATAGCTTAATATTTCACGAACGGATACTTTAATAATAAAAGACCTATCCAACGACACCCCACAGGCAACACACCATGGAGTAGACGACAAAAAAATACATTTTATTTACCACTTTGCCTTCGTGACTTATATTGTACACCTATTAAAAAACCACTTTCTAGTACAAAGAGTGTCTGAGGTAAGCTGCGGACGGACAGACAGACGGACGGACATGGGGAAACTATAAGGGTTCCTAGTTTGACAACGAAACCGTAAAAATTAATCGTCGAAATGTTCCTAACGGCTGCACCAAATTGGAGATATTTTGTTGTCAGGTCAAGGTTTCCATATCGTAAAGCTACCACAATCAGGAGTAGGTATTACTAGAGCATTATCAGCGAACTTGAATTATTATTAAATAGTTTTAAAATTTTAATAATTGAGGTTCATGTTTTAATATCCAAGACAAATTGAAAGAGGCTTACCAAGCCTAATAGTTAACACATTTTTACGATACTTACATATTACTGTCAAAATGTTCGTACGAGTATGCGTTGATTTGTTTGTCACGGAAATCATGGTGGGTTTATTAAAAACAAATACAACATTTCGTTTCAATAATCTGTATATAATGGCACGGTAAAATTTATTCATATATTTACAAAAAGTATTACATGTAACGCACACACACTACACACACTGATACACTGAAGAAAATAAAATGTGTGTACAATGGGAACATCTTAAAATATCGTTTTTTTTTCCTATAATATTCATTTGTCCGAGATTTATTTTTCCCAACGCTATGTTATGCTGTAGCTATATTAGATTAAATACATAGGTGTTGTTAAGTTTGATTTATAAGCGATATCAAAAAATCTGCTGTAGACCAAAACAATGCATTCAAAATTATAAAGTTTCGTAAAAAAACAGTTTGGAATTATAACTCTTCGGAGTTATCTAGTCTACCTACCCAGTACCAAGCTATTCCAAATTGACGGATATTCTTAAGCGCCTGTTATATTATTATCGATAACAAAAATTTGATTTAATTTGACATGCATAATATGAACCAATTTCACCATACGATGTTAAGACGATTAGAGTTAACAGTTGTCAAAATGTATGAACTCACAGTCGATTAACATGTGCGACACAAATTGGTACTTAAGGTCACATAATTAACAAGATGCTAATTAATACTTACATAAGTAATTAAAGTTTTTCTTATACTGAATGAGCAAAGTATGACTAACGAGGCATCATGCGACATTAAACTTTCAGTGGCACGAATAAAAAATCCTACGAACTTCCCAACGATATTAATTGATCGATACTTTATGTTAAATTTTGTTATACATATAATATGAAAATTTATTGGGCATTATATTAGCTAGGTAGGTATATACATTTCAACGAAATTAGACATTGTGGTTACGCATTTTTTGTTTCAGTTTTCATTGTATGGATAGCGTAAGACTCGAATTACCTTAAAAGAAACCCGTTTCTGTATAACAAACCCTTTAAAATTGGAATTTTGTTTAAATTTTAAAATAACATCGACAGTAAATTCAGATTAGTTTCTACTTGATCTTATCCGCTGTGAAATTTTACTTCAAAATATGTTTTTAAATATTTATCGATAAAGGGTGATGGGCAATTTTGTATGGACCCCGTCCCCCCCCTCCAACAGTAACGGGCTGCAGGTCTATATGTTCATTAGGACCCAATAAAAGACAAAATACTTATCTTCGTAGCAAAATCAATGGGAATTTTTTAATGAAAACAAAGGGCCAGGCAAGGCAAATCATCTACATACGTGTTCATTTTCAAACAAATTCCATAGTTCCATACGATAAGATTATGATTTTTCAAGAAAACCCCATACATATGGTGATCGTCGCCATAGAAAAAATACATCATATTGCCAAGATCTATAAACTGGCACATGTTTCATCACTGTTGGTGGGTGGGGACATTTTTACCCATCGTCCTTTGATATTGGAAGTCCCTAGTAAATTGTCAATTTTGGCACAAAAACTTCTTGTCTGGACATGACGTACAACTTGGCTAAAAGAGTTTGAAGTAGTACTGATGGTACATTGTAGTATTTTAGGTAGCTAACAAATAAAACAAGCTGATACTCTAGTCACAAGTAACTGTTTTTATTTTGGTTTACCCACATATTTATGATTATACAAGTACCTACACCTTTAGCTATTACAACATCTCCCTCATTGTATATTTCAATTATTTTAACAATCTCAGTGAAATAAAAGAATAATTACAAATGAGGAATAACATATAACTGCACGTTAAAACCTTGTTCATGTTTCCTATACCTCCCTTAAATATAACAATGTAAATTATACATTTTGCGCTAGGGACATGTTGGGCTTAACAACTACACAAACTTATAAGTTCATTCTCGTATAAGTAAAGCAACAAAATATAAAAAATATAATAAAATATAAATTTAAAAAATAATAGAGAAATAAAAAACTACCAATTAGGTTTCATAACCGTATCTATCCGGACAACGCACGACGCGGCCGCTACGAGTGACGTACGGCGCGGTCGGTCGCGGCGCCACCGGAGCCACCACGGGCGCAGCCGCGGGCCCGAGCGCGGGCGCCGATGGACCGGGCTCCACACTGTGTGGTACCTGCTCCAACGACAGGGGTTCGTATCGGACTTGGTCCCTACCTGAAGTTGAAACATTATTCCCGGGTAATTTTAGAATGTGAGATCGATTACGCCTTACAACACTGCCATTTTCCACTTTCAACAAATAAGTACGCTCACCTAGCACCTTCAGTATACAGGCTTTTATCCATAACGCGCCATCTCGCACGCGAACTTCTTCCCCTGGCAGCAACGGTTTCAATGGCCTAGTGCCCCTATCGTAAAGTCGCTTCATTTTGTCGACACGGACCTCTCGCGCGCCTCTCACCTGGTGCGCCTCCGCCGTGCGCGGCACCAGCACCCGCTCACTCACCGGGAGTCTTGTGTTCAACGACCTACCCATCAGCAGTTGTGCGGGTGAATATTGTTCACCCGAGATTGGTGTATTTCTGAAATTGAGCAAAGCTAATTGCCACTCAGTTCCGTCTTCACTCGCTTTAGTCAGAAGCTTTTTTATGGTCTGAACATTACGTTCGGCCAAACCGTTCGAACGGGGATACAGAGGCGAACTAGTGTCATGAACAAATTCCCACTGCGTCGCAAATCTCTTAAATTCAGCAGATGTGAATTGGGTGCCATTATCGGTCACAATTTTTCGGGGAATTCCAAACCTAGAAAACATATTTTTCATTTTAACTATGACAGTAACACTAAGTAAATTAGGTAGTGTTGCTACTTCAACAAATTTTGAATAATAGTCCACTACTAAGAGGTAATGGACTCGCCTCAGCTCAAAGATGTCCGCGGCCAGCACCTCCCAGGGCAGCGCCGGGGCAGCGTGCGGTGACAGCGGTTCGCGCGGCAGCGCAGCACGGTGCCGCGCGCACGTCTCGCAACGCGCCACCGCCTGCTCAATCTCGGCGCCCATGCCGGGCCACCAGATCGCATCGCGCGCCCGCCTTTTACTTTTTTCGATGCCTAAGTGACCCTCATGGACACGCCCTACCATTTCTTTGCGAAGCGAAACAGGAATAACTATTTTATCATTTCGAAACAAGATCCCATTAACAACGTGCAGCTCTTCCTTAACCGACCAAAATGGACGAGCTTCTATGTTAACCCTTTTTTTCTCATTGGGCCACCCCTTATGGTAATAATCAATAACACAAAGCAATATTTTGTCCCTATCAGTTTCCGTTTTAATTTCTTTTAACTTTTGCGGTGTGGCATTGACACTTTCGTACATCGCGTTTACATGGATCGTGACGTCATCGCAGACGTCACTGTCGTCCCCTGGCATAGAAAATATCTTACACATCTCGTGATGAAACATTTCGGGCGCGCAGTTGATGCCGAATGGCATTCGCAAAAAACGGTATCTCCCAAAGGGAGTCGCGAACGTCGTGAGCTTCGAACTGGACTCGTCTAACTTCATCATCCAGAAACCATTTTTGGCATCCAGCTTAGAAAAATAACGGGCCCCTGACAGGCTACTGGTGATCTCATCTAGCGTTGGAAGTGGAAAATGACAACGGCGAACGGCTTTATTTAAGTGAAATGGATCAAGACATATACGAATTTTATTATTTGGTTTTTCGACTATAACGATATTGGAGACCCAGTCAGTCGGCGCCTCCTCTTTTATGATGACGTTTAACTTTTCCATATTTTCAAGCTCCTCCTTAAGTCGAGGTTGCATTTTAATAGGTATTCTTCTAGACGCGTTTACAACGGGTGGCACGCTCTCAATAACGACTATTTTTGAAATTGAAGGTAAACAACCTATTCCATCAAACACAGACTCATCAACAATAACTTTATTAGCGATTTCACAAATACGCCTTATTAAATGTAGTTGTTTACATGCTTTTAAGCCTAAAAGGTTGTTGCAACGTACATTTAGTACATACACTTTTTGTAGAGTTGTAACACCATTGTATACACCACAATTTTTTTTTTTTTTTTTTTTTTTTTTTTTTTTTTTTTTTTTTTTTTTTGTTGTTTGTGTATTGTGTACACCATTGTTGTACATTGCTTTTACAAAGCGCCTGCATTTTTCCAAATAATTACTCGCCTAGCTAAAAATAAAAAAACTATAAATAATAAGAAAATGAATTAAAACCCCTATAACTATAATGCATATAATATAATATTAAAATATGAAGATCAAAGTGTATTTCGAAATGTCATACATTTTATTATAGTAATTCCTTTTAAAATACATCCTTATGCCAATACCCTAAACGCATAGAAACTTGTAGGTAAGATTAAAGTAAGTATACAGGGTGTAAGGGACGGTCCAACGAAAACTGAAACTGTGGTTTCAGACCATTATACTGAACTGAAATCCGTTGGAATTTTTTTGCGGAAACGTAAGGTTAAATTTTGACTTTTTCAAACAAAACTCAGCGCGCAATGAAACCGTCACTTCTAGTACGCAGAAGCAACGCGATAGGTAGTTATAGTACGTTTATCAATGGGAGCGGGCGCGGCCGCGCCGGCCGCCTCACTCGTCGATCGCCGCCGGCGTCGGTCGGTTCATTCACCCGCGGTCACGTGTCCGCGCGCGTGATTCCCTACATAACGTAGAAATAATCTCTCCCTGTTTAAAATAATCAACAATTACCTACTGCCTTCAGTGTCTACTTATTAAACGACATCAATGGTAACAAGGTTTTTTAAAATTAATTAACTTGCCTACCTATCTACTTCTTATTTTTTTTAAGTACCTGATGATAAGAGGTTATCGGCATTGAGTGTTTAACATGCTCGTGGTTATGGGTTATGAAGGCACCTACCTACTGAGTATTAAACTTTACAGTTACCTAGGTATGTTATGATGACCTTATAAGCAAAGTTAATAGGTACATAAGTTTACAAACTTATGTGGCAGCAACTAACCATCATCCAAACTCCTTTTGTCTAAAGTTTAGCGTTATTAGCAAACAATCTCTCTCAAATCTAATAACGTTAAATACCGTAGGGACCTACCTACCTACCTACCTAATTTAATTTTAAAGCCTGACAAGATTCTATTTGGCCCTATTTCAATACAAATTAGTATTGAAATAGGGCCAAGAATCTTGTCAGGCTTTAATGATGGATTACTTACCGTCCGACAACTTCTTTAACTTTTTATTTGGTAGTAGTAAGGTGGGTAGGTGCCCTATTTTTGACTGGAATGGTAAACAAGTGGGTAGTTAGGTAGGTAATTTTTCATGCGTAGAATAAACAGTTTTTATTGTAGGTTACTCTTAAAGTTCATCAAAGGTTATCCAACGAGTTGGCACAAATCACAAGACAGAAATACTAGCTAGCACACGTACAATAACACACGAAAGAACAGACTCATAAACCAACACTCGAGCAAAGGAAATCAGTAAGAAAACAAAAACGCATTGCGCACACCAACAGGTAGGTGCCTACGCACACGCACAGCCTCGAGAAAAATAAGATTAGGTACCAAGTTCAGATTCAAAGTTTAAATCTATCGGCGGTTTGAATATTGGTTATTTAATTAATAAATTGCAGAGCTATTAACCGCCGCGCCGCCCAGAAGTAAATACCTACCTACCTACCTAGTCCAGTCGAAGCATTTATAACATTTTAGTGCGTGCGGCCGAAGCACAAGGTTCGGCAGTAGGTAAGTTTAGTTTACCTGTTATTAGTTCGATAACGAATTGAAAAGTGATTGGTTTCAAATAATAACATTCCAGGGCTGGAATTCTACAAGGTAATAACGATATCGTTTTTTACCTGTTTCCGTATTGTCAACGTTTTGATAACTCTTATGTCATTTACAATAATGGCGACTGTGACATAAACGATTCTTAAACGTGTCAAACACGATATCGTTTTAACGCACCTGAATAGAGGCCCAGGCAGGCATTTGTAAATTCAATTAAACAAGCGTTGTTTCTACTTAGATAAAGATAGTGGCAGGTAGGTACATACCTACTTATCGGGCTTAGGACCGTCAAAAACACCGATTACAGTATACTTAATAGAATAGCACAAACGATTCTAAAGTAAAAAAGTGATATTTGCGACGTCTACCTATTTAAAAAAAAAAAAACAATTATTAAAGTTATGTAAACGATTGTAAAATCAACCTAATCACATCGATGAAGCTTCTTATAAGTTTTAAATTACCTTGAGTGTTGTTCGAAGTGTCCTCCTCTGTTTGAGTGGCACACCAAAGCACGTCTTTTCAAATTGTCTGACATTTGCGACAAAAGTGACAAAACAAACAAACTCATCACTTCGCACAGTACCAATCGAATGCTGATATTATCAGTCGTCTTAAGCTCACTACCTAATATTGTTTATTTATTGCACACTTTCGATTTGCATAAACTTAACCGTTTAAATTCACCAACGTTGGTTATGTACGCTGCACATTGGTAGGTAGGTACCTACGCACCTAAAATTGTCGCTCGTGAAGGCCGGTTCGGGAATGTTTTCCGATACGTAGTTTAAAGCTCTTAGTTAACTATCACCACACTCATTTGAATTCGCACCATGTCAGTGTATTCCCGAATTACTTTGCAAACATTCGATTTTGCACCACCGGCGGACTATAATAAAATACGGACGTTACCGTTGCGCGCGGCGTGCCGTCTCAAACTGTAAAACAAAACAAATACTTAAGACAAAAAAAACATAAAAGTTCGCCAAATTTCAAAGGGTGCGAGTGAGAGGGCATCGGGGCGCATCCGCTAAGTACCTGCTTAGTTGCTTACCTAGTTAAAAATGATTTAACAAAGCCGAGCCGCGCCGTGTTAACAATTCTTAAACATTAAAAGGATACTTAGGTACGAAGTGTGTCATTAATCAGTTACGTTACATTATTCACCGGGCCAGTAAAACTTACCAGTTTAAGATAACGGCCTCTAGGTACTCATGGAACCGATCAATACTGATTTTGATTTGAATTTTAACTTAAAAAAGAATAAGTAGGTAATAATCTATGGCCTTAATAATCGCTCGCCCGGTCGACGGTTAGACATAAAAACCGTTTTTAAGATATAACAGCTACGCCCCTCCAATGTGTGTACGGTGCTGCATGTGGATGCATTTTTAATAGGTCGCCTATCTAGTGTGGTGTAAATAATGCACATATCGAACATACCAGTCTTTCCTCTGCTCTTACCATGTAGCATCTTGTGGCAAGCGGCGGTCTAATAAAATTTTAGAATAATCATTAATTACATGGCGGCAAACAATTTGTTTTCCCGAAACTTGTCTTTGCTGTTGAATTTGACCCTTTTTCGGGTCCGTAGCTAACTGTGTACTGATTTATTTATTTTCTACTTCAAATTACAGTACCTACGGTTAGCCATTTAAGTAGCTTTACACTCTTGGTGCTTTGTCACTTTAACGTCATGTTTAAACTACTGCACTGATATTATGAAGGTCTTAAACCGACAAGGTACTAAAGTGTGCAGCTACTTATAAGGCCAGCTACCACAGCGAAAATCTTGAGCACTTTGGAGCCTTTTCATAATAAGTTTCTAGCTCAACGTCAAATGCCTACGACAAGCATGACAAGGCTCAAGTATGCTGCTTTATTTTATTAGGTGACTGTATTTGTGAGACTGTTATTAAGTAGGTACAGTCAAGGACGTTAATTGTTATGCCAATATGGAACCCTGTCACAATGACAGCGTCAAACCACATGAAAGAAAAAGGTAAAATAATTATAGTGGCATAACGGCATTAAAGTCCTTGACTGTACGAGAGGTTGGCACTCTTCTTCTACTTTTGGGTAAGTACACAAGTAGCTCCAATGCTGCCGATTATCTGAGGTAATTTCTACTGCTGTGATTCAAGCAAACAAGTTGGCCTCTATTCTACCAGGTTAATTTTATTTTTCGGTGTGTTCACCGGGTTAGAATAGTGCCACTCCATGTCTTCCCGTGGATGTCGTAAGAGGCGACTAAGGGAATAAGGGCTTCTAGTATTGTTAGGCAATGGGCTTGCAACCTGTCACTAATACACTAGTAAACATCTCAGCCTACTTTTGCAAAATGTGGTTACAAAATTATTAACATGTCTTTTTAGAGTTGGTATTTCTGTAGCTCTGCCTACCCCACTCTGTGAATGAAGGCGTGATGTTATGTATGTATGTATGTAATTTTATTTTCAGTCTAATAAAACCTACCAGTCTGTAATCGTGGGAGGAGCGCATCCAAACTGCTAACGTTACCGTTTCTTTTTGGTACTCGTATCTCGAAGTGGTGGCGCGACGCGTGTTTGATTTTTTTTTTCATCACAGCACCTCAAAAAGGGTGGTTTTGCTGTTTAAAGACAGAGAGCAAAAGTCGATTTTGCTACGAGCGTGAGACAATTATAGGAGATTGTACAAGAAGGGCATAAAACCAACCATTTTATCCAAGACTTATGGTACCTATCCATCCGAGCCAGCAGGCGAACTTTTTCTTGGAATTAAGGCAGCAAAGATTGTTGCATTTTTTCCATTAGTCCATTAGGTGTGAGCATTATTTCCTCTTCACTTGACGACATTTTAATTAAATTCCGTAACACAACAAATTTTGCAAAGAAAACAACTAATTAATAGGCCCAAACGAGACAAAAACCTGTTTCCCGCCACTGTTTCTTTCTTTTTTTTGTTAAATGTTGTGCATGAGATTTTTAACTTAGGTTCAACGGAGTGCTGCCAAGTCATACGTTGATTTTCTAATGTTTCTGTAAATAATGCTTGCTTTTAATAACAAGTTTACTTAGAGCAGTCACCTCGTCTGTCTGTCTGGCTGTAGTAGGGCTTGGTTGTCAAATAAAATGTTATTTTATGCAGTCTATACCCAGCATAGAGAAGGACTTTAAAAGCATAAGAAGTGAAAAGTAACATTTTAATTAATTTTCACAATGTGTAAAGGTGGTCGTGGTGTGGCACCATGCGGGCGGCGGGGTGATGGCGTTTAATGTTCACCATGTGGTCTTTTTTACCTTAAGGTAATATTTTCCCGCTGCTGCGGTGAAAAGTAGTATGTGCAACAGAATTCTTGTTTTGCAGCAAAAAACAACTTTGCTCTCTTGCACAAATAACTCTTATCTATCTCTCATGTTCGGAGAATATCTCAATGGCGGGATGAGAAAAGAAATTACATTCCCAGGTACGTAAGTCATTTTGAAAAATAATAATTAATAAACTCATTTTTTTAAACTCGATTAAGTTAAACAACATTCGGTTTAAAGAAATCATTTTTGCATCACAATAAAATTGAGACGAAGTAACATTAACTATTTCGTCCATATTATTTGTACGAGCAACGCAAACGCATTTGAGACGTTTTTTTGAATTAGCAACTTACACTAAGGTCTCTGAAGTTACGTGCGTTAAAGGGACTAGTAACTTTGAGCGGACGCATAAAAGGCATCGTGGTTTATTATTATTTTATGTCTATCTTTAAATGTTACGTTGTTATGTTTGTGTAGTTATGGAATATCATAGCTTAAGATGATTCTAGTAAGAGTTCCAGCAAGAAACGAAACTTGACTGATATTGTCAGCAAATTTAAGAACAAAAAACTAGAAAGGGTTCTATTTTAGTTGGTTTTTCCCTCTATTTCAATCGTATCGCTTACGATTTGGACGCCTGTACTGTCAAGTTAAATAGTAGTAGCCCGCCCCAAACCTACCTCATTAGTTCCCTCATAAATTGTCAAGCAAACGTACGAGTGTACAGGTTGATAGCTAAATTATTATTGATACAAATTTGTCATTTGCTGAGAAATACTAGTTTATTGTTTTTATTCTTTCAAGTAAACAAATCGTACCAACCCTCTTACTTCATGGTTTCATGGTTTCAGTGAGAACGAGCAAGTGAAAGTAAAGGTTCTTTATTTTCCCAGGGAACTTAAGATTTCAAACAGTGATCAGTTAAAATAAAATGTGGGCCCGCGCTATTTTTTAGTGTGCCGAGAACAATGCGTTCTATGTACAAACAACCACGCGCGGATTCGCATTTAATCTGCATTACTCCTGACACGCATTCAGTGTGTCGAAGCCTTTATATCATGAATGGAAGACAATCTGTGCAGTTTTTTATTAAAACATTTGAGATACTAATTCACTGCCAATTAAAATCACTGCTAATTATAAATAATGACCCTGACACGATACTTACACGTAATGAAACTAATGAAACCGACCAATATGACATTTGAGTTGGTGTCACGACGACTGAATTTCGTACTAATCTTTAAACCATATTTTCTCATTCAATGAATCATAGAATTATTTGAATCCAGATCATCTCAACGGCAAAATGTCCGTCTCAAAATGTCAAGTCAATGAGTAGGTTCCAAATAACTGAATTTCATAATACTGTGATATTTAGATCCTAATCTCAGATTGACTTAGGTACCACGTGTTTTTTAATCGACAAGTAGTGAATATCTGACAAATAAATGTAGCCCTTTCCCTTTCTTACACTCGAAAATAGACAAAATGAGGGCTGTCGTTAGTTGAAAGATAAATCTACTTGTCGATTGTGAAAAAGGTCTTATAATGACTCGCACACATACACATAACATCACGCCTTCATTCCCAGAGTGGGGTAGGCAGAGCTACAGAAATACCAACAACTCCAAAAAGACTTAATTTGACGATTCTGTAACAACATTTTGCACATGTAGGCTAAGATGTTAACCTGGGCTGGAATTCTACATGGTAATAACGATATCGTTTTTGACCTGTTTCCGTATTGTCAACGTTTTGATAACTCTTATGTCATTTACAATAATGGCGACTGTGACATAAACGATTCTTAAACGTGTCAAACACGATATCGTTTTAACGCACCTGAATAGAGGCCCAGTGTATTAGTGACAGGTAGCAAACCCATCGCCTAACAGTACTACAAGCCTTTATTCCCTCTTTAGACGTAGTCGCCTCTTACGACATCCACTGGAAGACATGGAGTGGCACTATTCTAACCCGGCAGCCACACGGGGTATAATGACTAAAATTTAAAAATTGACAATTCTTATAATACCAGAATCCGGATTATTTGATTAGATTTGAACGGAGATGGCAGATAGCGAACTAAGACCAAGTTGTTTGATCAGTAGTTAACTGAAATAATTATTTAAAAGAATAAGTATCAAAATTTTTACATATTTCGTTTAGTTTTTTTTTTTTTTTTTATGTTAAGGAGAAGGCACACGAGCACTCAGGCCACCTGATGGTAAGTGGAAACTGAGACCCATAGACATTTGAATTGACTTTTTTTTTTTTGTTTTAACCATTAGTTACGTTTTTTAATAATTATTTTACTTAACTACTAACTGATCAAACAACAGGCCCTAAGCAAGTTAAATAAAAGCTTGTTAAACAGACAAGTGCGAGTGTCACTCGCAAATTAATGGTTCCGTAAAACCCTGTATGAAGAAAGTTTCACTTTAAGACAAATTAAAGAAATCTGTGATGAAAAAATATCACCCACGCGTCATTTGACCCAGAATCATTTGTTTATTTTAATAATTTTCCGTTACGTGTAATTCATTAAATTAACCAAAGTAAATACAGCTGATTTTCATGTCGAGGTTGGAACATTTAACGGTATTCCAATGATTGTAGTGATTCAAGCAAACAAGTTGGCCTCTATTCTACCAGGTTAATTTTATTTTTCGGTGTGTTCACCGGGTTAGAATAGTGCCACTCCATGTCTTCCCGTGGATGTCGTAAGAGGCGACTAAGGGAATAAGGGCTTGTAGTACTGTTAGGCGATGGGCTTGCAACCTGTCATTAATACACTAGTAAACTTCTTGGCCTGATCGTGCAAAACGTGGTTACAGAATTATAAACAAGTCTTTTTAGAGTTGTTGGTATTTCTGTAGCTCTGCCTACCCCACTCTGGGAATGAAGGCGTGATGTTATGTATGTATGTATGTATGTAATTATACCAGCAGTTTCCTGCGACTCCGTCCGCGTCGAAGTCGTTAATCGCGGGTAAAAACCCTATGTCCTTGGTCGGGATTTAATTTATCTAGCTCCATACCAAATCTCATCGAACATCTATTCAAAATACAAATAGGAAAAATAGTTCCGCGGTTTTTTTGTAAAGTGATGTTTTTAATGCTTGCATATTTAGCCAACAGATTCAAACTTGGAAACCATTTTAAAAGTAATTGGACCACGCATAATTAAAGAGTTCGGCCTTAATATGATTAAATAGATTCATATTCGAAATAATTAATCGTGTTTCACGAAATTAAATCCTTTTTTTTTAATATTTGCACAATTGACATTTTGAGGTTATTTCGACACCCAAAAATATGGTCCATACACAATCACTGAAAATGGCGATAATCCTCCATTCACAAACACCGTGATTGGTTGTTTAGGGGTTTCCAAAGTAAATAAATAAAAAAACTTTAATCCCTAGATACAAGGAGCTTTAGTCCCGATTCGCAGAGATTTAAGTAGCATTTTAAGAGCATGAGAAATGAAAAAGTAATTTTATTTCTATGTGCAAGTAGGTAGCGAAGTGAAGCGCTGCAGGAACAGGTACCTACTGGTGGTACTTGGTGACCTCGCGCAGAATATGGCCAGCGCCTCCTTATCGAGCCGGCAGTGGTTGTGCTCGACCGCGTTGAGCGTGCGCGACACGCAGCTGACAGCCCGCTCACTGCGGATGGCGTACCAGTGCGCCAGCACGGTCGACATTATTTAAAAATTGTTTAAGAGGAACAAAAAGTGCTCAAGTTCGAAATTAAGTGACCGTAATACTTAAACATTTCCAAATACATTTTTATACGAAACATTGTTTGACTGAGGTGCGCTAGATATTACATCCAATTAGCTCTACGCCGTCTTTATTAATTATGTGACTGAGATAATTTACACTTTCTTGCAAAAATCTACATTTACTTAACATCCCCCAATTCCCTATTATTGGAACCTGTAATCTACTTTATACGTATATCGCCGTTGGATTTCACTACCGGGACAATGGGGGTGCCGTAGTCGGAATAATCTACACGGTAAATAGACCCGCCCGCCTCGAGACGACTCGTCGCCGAGCTCGCGCTCGACGCGCTCGCGGCTGGCACGGCGCAGCTAGCGGCGGCGGCGGCGCGGGCCGTGCGCGCACATGAACCGGTTCGTTATCAGACAGCTATAGACCGCTTACAGGTACCTAGTTAATCACGAAGGGTGAAGCCAGGCGAGCGTAATTTTTCGAGTTGTGAGTCACGTAATTTCGATCGCGTAATTTCTGCCTTTACAAAAGTCCAACTCATTTTGCGTCGCCGTGTGAACAAAACAGTAGTTTTGTATGAAACAGAATGCAGTAGAAACTACGCGACTCACAACTCAAAAAATTACGGACGTATGCCTTCACTCTCAAAACACCATAAAACTCATTGCATTTGGCTCACAAATTGATCGTTCGAGATTGAATTAGGGTTTATTTGTAAACTTTTCAAATCCCGCATTAATCATCCCCCTAAACATTAATTACGTAGGTTAGGTTAGGTTACGTTAGATGTTTAAGATACCCTAAAAAATGGTTTCAGCAGACAAAAGCGTTCGATGAAATGAAATTTGATGGAATGGTACATTCGATGAAATGATAAACACCCCATTTATAGTTCCTGTAGCGGCACCTGTCGGCCGCATGCGCCTGGTGCGCCGTGCCGCAGCGCCACCGGCGCGCCCCCGCGCCCGGCCGCTGCCCCAGGCCCGCGCCCTGCTCGCGGCGGCGCCCCGCTCCCGCGCGCGTAGTGCAAGCCCTCGCTTGCCTCTCCAATTCTGGACTCTGTCCCCCTTGACGCTGCTCCCGTAGTGCCGTTCACCTCTGCGTGTTTTTCTGTAGCTTCCAGAGTCAATGCCGGTTCCTCCGCCTCTTTTTATTTTATTTTCTTCGTCGGAAAACTTGTAAATCGCATAGGTCGTACTCGAGGCGCGACACAATCTGGTCCCTCAAGTTATCTTCTAGCGTCGAGCACGTAGCACAGTCCCCGAAGCTACACGTAGCGGCTAGTGTTTAAGGGCCTCGCCGCGACTCACCAGCACGCTGTCAATGCTGTCATCGCTGCCTGAACACATGACGCTCGGCGATCTCCGACCGCTGTGGTTCCAGATGTTCCGTCACCAGTATCACTAAATCACGGTTGTCCTCGGGAAAACTAGGTGCGCACAAATTACTTTACAATATGTACGTACGTGGCCTCCCCGACAACGGTAATTAACATGGGCACTCCAATTTCCCCATAGGCTGGCTGAAAGGCTTAATTGTCTTAGTCTAGATGACAACAACACTTTATGAACTAGTGCATAAAATGCGAATTTATGGAGCCTATACCCAGCATAATGAAGGACTTTACGAGCATTGTGCAATGATTGACGAAATCTCCCGGATTTTAATAATCTTTACGTAACGATTTTTCATTTTGCGTAATCCCGTGTCCTTATTTCTGTAAAGACAGAAAACTTATTTTAACGTTGTGCATTTTTGATATTTTGGAATGGTTAGGGAATAATTTTTGCGTGAATTGCTTTAATTATCAGTATAAAAGTACTATTTATGTGGTAGAATACAATATTTATTTATTGCGCTATCGTACACAAACATGACAATTTATATTACATTAAAAAGTTTATCTCTCAGAAAAATCAACTTTCATCCATAATTTCGACGACTTTTTCACCATCATTATTACCAGAACCACCATCGCCAATATCTAAAACTGATACGATCGGTTTATGATAGCTGAAGTAAGAAACGAACAGTTTTGATTCGAACCTATTTAAATGTCTAATAAAGACCGCATCAATAGTAGTTTTGTATTTCGTTGTGCCAAGATTGCGATCATTAGACATAGTTAAACCAAATTAATTATTTAAAAAAAAACAATTAATAGTTGATTTTTATCGTCTGCAAAGTTTATGTTGAAATCTCCACTCAAAATAATTGGCAATTCATCAAAGCTTTATCCTTTTTTTTTGTAGCATTGCAGATGCGTCATGAGAATAAATGAATAAATGTTCATTAAAGATTTAAATGATATTAAAATTTATGATAGCTGAAGTAAGAAACGAACAGTTTTGATTTTTGAAGACCGCATCAATAGTAGTTTTGTATTTCGTTGTGCTAAGATTGCGATCATTAGACATAGTTAAACCAAATTAATTATTTAAAAAAACAATTAATAGTTGATTTTTATCGTCTGCAAAGTTCATGTTGAAATCTCCACTCAAAATAATTGGCAATTCATCAAAGCTTTATCCTTTTTTTTGTAGCATTGCAGATGCGTCATGAGAATAAATGAATAAATTTTCATTTAAGATTTAAATGATATTAAAATTTATGATAGCTGAAGTAAGAAACGAACAGTTTTGATTTTTAACATAAACACACACGAACACTCGCGCAAGCGCCCTGCGCCACCTAAACGAAGCAGCAGGCGCAAGCATACTCGCCGCGCCGTAGAAAAAGAGGGGGATACTTCCTCTCCTACGCCGCGCCAGCTGTCTACTTTCCATCCGTCTTACGAATTTTCGATCAGGTCACGTGTCCTGACGCGAGTTTAACATTTTTTACCCATTACAAATAAAGTGTACCACGCCGCTAAGGAAGTTACACTTCAAAAATATTTGAGTTTCAGTTCTAAGTATGGGAAACCCCAACTTTTTTATTTTTTTCTATTTTTGTGTGAAAATTTTAATGCGGTTCACAGAATACATCTACTTACCAAATTTCAACAGTACAGTTCTTAGTTTCGGAATAAAATGTCTGTGACATACGGACGCACAGACAGACAGACAGACATACATGACAAATCCATACGGGTTCCGTGTTTTGCCATTTGGCTACGGAACCCTGAAAATGCAGTGGGTAATTCGCGGTGGTACAAAAAGCCTTTTATATTCGTATTTAATAATTATCTGATTTTATTATGCTCGTAATTTATTAAATTCATGTCGTTGTCGTTAGTGGTAGTTCAAGAACTGTACAGTGAATAAAATATCGTTATAACGCAGTAGAATAGACGCCAAAAAGATACATTATTATTAGCAATTTAGGTTTGCCTAAGATCCCGGGCTTGCTCCTTCCGCCCAATTTGAGTACCTACCCTCAAGGATTGTGGACCTCGATCCAGACTGGGCGTCCCTCAGCAAAGTTCTGCTATTAAGATGATTGCAAAAGAATTATCGTGTCTATGTCGCGGTAGTTCAGTAAATAATAATAAGAATTGGACAAAGAAGAATCACCAAGGGGGAGAGTGGGTTATTTAAAAGTTTCTAAAATTATAGATTTAAAATACGGAGAGATCTCTGTATTGTGATATCGATAAGGTAATATTGAATAGTTAATCGAAAATAAGCAAAACTGATCATTTGATGTCAGGGAAAAGGTAATGAAAGTGTTATTTAGTTCAGAAAAAAAAAACACTGTTTTGTGACAATTTAATAGTACCTAATAAAATACAATGATTAATTCTTAATTTTGTTTGCTCCAGGAAAGCCGAATTTAGACCCAATATCCCAAGACCCAAGACACAATTCTAACCAGATGAAAAAGTATTCCAAATAAGTAGATACCTGTAGGTAACATCTTTATAGCGAAGCCAATTTCCATATCTGAGCCACGTTCGTAGCATTGTATACACAATCCAAATACAGCTTGCCCGGCGTATGAATGGCAATCGACGTTACCCTCTCAAATCTTATGAACTGACTTACCGCCGTACTCAGAGACGTCTTAGAGAAAATTACCTCGTTCTGTTTTAAAACTTATGTACCTATGTAAAATCACTACTAGGGAAGGAATGACTTAATCGGTCGGAAAAAGGGGTAGGCTCGATCGATTTTTCTCCTTGAGAATTATTCACACAGTCAAGGTACATCTATTGTAAATAAATACTCTTTAATTCAAATTCTAATTAAAAATCTGGATATTGAGATGACACGCGCCAAACTGTTTCTTATTGAAATCCAGTTATTAATGCTTGATCAATTTTTTTAAAGTGATCTTATTTTTAACCATGAACCAAAATATGAGGGCGTTACAAATTTATTTTTGCCTGGATTTGTCTGTGTGTCAGACTGCCTGTGACATCGCAGCGCCGGAACGAATGGACGGAACTGATCCAAATAATAGTGATACGCGTCGGGATATTTATGACGAAGTAATAAATAGTCGTGCTATTAAAACGATGTATTTAAATGAGTTTTGCCGACGTCTGCTGTAACTATTATTTTACTTCGTCGCCTAAAACACAAAACGCGTGGCTCAAAATTAAAATAATCCAAAATCCATACATGATGGATGAGAATGCTTCTTAGGTAGCGTTCTAGCGCCACCTGGCGTCCTCAATCAAATAGTAACAAGCTGTCCTTATGATAACTAGTACATAAATAACAACCCCCGATATGATGGGACCCTTTATTTCACAGCTGTTATCTGTTAAACGCAAAGAAAGCTAGTTTAAGCCACGATTAAACTAGCTTTCTTTTAAATAATACCGCGACAAAATTGGTCCATCCGTTTAGTCGTTTCACTACATGCCACTTACAGATACACAGATGCATAGACACACACACGCAGACACACATACAGAGATATAGACGTTAACTTATAACACTCCTCTTTTTGTCGCAGGTTAACATAATTGACTTTTCACGTCTTATTTAAATAATTATTAACTGCCTAAATACATTTGATTCGAACAAATCAAATTATTATTGTTTTCTTTTTACTTGAATAATTACCGTTATTTATCACATGCTTTTTCCAGTCAAAATTAGAAATGGATTTTTTTTTATTACCTACTGCGGTAAATTAGACTCAAAAGTAGGAGTGAAGGTACAAAATTCGCACACAGTTCAAAATTGGTAGCATTGTTCAAAACATTATGAAATCATTCCTCACTGATAAAAAAACGGACGGTTAAAGGTCACAAAAACGCTTTCACGATTTTCAGCAAAACGGTAAGTTTTATCATAAACTAAGTAAATACAAAAATTGTACATTAGATCTGATAATTATCTATTAAAAAAACCAAAAACTTTTTCCTAAGTGCCACCGTTTCTGAGTACCTATAAAGATTCAAACAGTTGGAAGAGTTGTAATCGTGATAATTATGCACACGTTTCCACGCCGCCTTTGAGGTAGTGTACTTGGCGCGTTTTTTTTAACGTGGTTTCCCCGGTAGGCCTATTCCACGGATCTTTCGTGATTCTGTTAATTTGAAATTATTGAATAATAAAATATGAGAATTGTTTAGATTTCATTTATGATGGTGTTTTGAATAATCCTACCAACTTTAAGCTGGGTGCGAATTTTTATACCGTCATCGGATGTCTAAATTGACCGGACTATTATTCCATAAATAATTAATAACAAGAATTAGATTATTTCGACAAATTAAAGTATTATCTTCATAATTAAAAAAGAAGAATTATACGTGTAGCTATAAGTTACGTATTGATTAATGTATCATAAAAAATCTTACCTAAGGTCTCTCGGGTCTTGTAAGATACGGCTCAAACTGGCCGCCCCCGAGCTGATCGCAGATGTTAGCGCGACGCAAGGTTTCTGCATGGAGACGAGGCATCATAGTGTTATCTACATTGATACTACTTCTCAGAGTGTCAAATGCACTACATATCCTACGCCGCATTTCGTCTGCAGTGTCACACTCGGCCTCAAACACCCTTTCTTTTACGTAACCCCATAAGAAAAAGTCTAGTGGAGTTAGGTCGGGCGAACGAGCAGGCCAGGCGTGAGGACCATATCTTCCAATCCAGCGGTTCGGGAATGTGTTATTGAGGTGTTCTCTCACTGTACGTATGGTGTGCGGAGGAGCTCCGTCATGCATAAACCAAATTGTGGGCAGTTGTGCAAGAGGCACGTCCTCCATGTCGTCCCACTCGGCTTCTAGCTCATCGCGTAAATACCTTAATTCCCTATGCAGGTCTCGTTGTAAAAAATCCAGATATCTTTGCCCGTTCATACGTTCAGGCAAAAAAACTGGTCCTAGAATTTTGTTTTTGTAAATACCAGCCCACACATTCACGGACCAGCGGGTTTGATGCCCTGTTTGCTGAACTACGCGCGGATTTGCATGGGCCCAAAAATGAGAGTTGCGCCGGTTCCACATTCCATTTCTGGTAAAGGTCGACTCATCAGTCCAAATGATATGAGAAACAAAATTAAAATGTGCGTATCGACGTTGCTGGTCTGCCAGCCACCTGCAGTAATCGCGTCTGCGATCCCGGTCTCCAGGCACAAGTGCGTGCACTTTGTGAATCCGGTACGCGCGTTGCCTGTCTCTGCGGAGAACTTTATGAACAGTCCAGTGTGATACTCGTATACCGCGACGCCTTAATAAGCGCGCTGCAGTGCGAGTGCCAATTCGTGGGTTGCGTCGAACTACATCCAAAATGCTGTTTACGGCTCGCACGTTAATTGATCTGCCGGTGCCTTCTTCTTGTGGGACAATAGGCACATTATCAAGTACCCGTTGATACGCGCGAGTTATGACGCGGGGGTCTACCGGAGGCCTTGCGTTGGGATACCTTTGAACGTAAATTCGCAAGGCCTCGCTAGCGTTTCCCAAGGCCTCCCCGTAACACAACAACATCTGACCATATTCCCTTGCACTAAACAGATTACTCATTATTATAACAAAATAAGAACAGAGATTTTTTTTAATACACGTAACCGTTGCAACACAACGAACTTTAATGTAACGTACAAAAGAATATAATTCACTCTGTGTCATGTAAAAAACGAAATGTGGGTACAATTATGTTCGGTATGATGATAATTTAGTGGGTACTTAGATGCTAAGTCGGTAATAAACATTTTCTTAATGCATTTACTCATAAAGTAGTTGCAAGTTTTTTAGGGTTCAGTAGTCAAACTAACGGCTTCGGAACCCTACACTGAGTATGGCCCGACATGCTATTGCCTGGTTTTTTTGTTTATGTATAACCGATGTTTACTTTAAAATAACTAGTAAGGATTTAATGTATAGAAATTTCCTTTGAAAAGTACTTCATAAAATGTAAACTTTATTAAGTTTATAATTTTATCTAAACATCATAATTAAGTTGATTGAGTACCAATCGTTTAACAATATTTTTTAATGATTCTTCCTGAAGTTACAAGAAGACTGTAGGAAAAGTACTTTATTTTTATTACCATCTTTTAGCAAAAACTTGCAGCAATGTCAAACGGCTAAATAAGGGGCTCAAACGGCACGGGTCAGAAAACGCCGCCTAACAAAAGTACCAACGGCCTGTGTTACCACAACTTTTACAACGATAACCTGCATACATCAATATTTTAATAACAAAATGGAGGGTGTCTTAAATTCAACATACCTGTCACAACCTCACAACTATACGATCTCAGATATAAAGAACAGTTTGTAAACAATCTTGAGAGCACTGATGGTATGAATGTTTTCATAAAATTAGACACTTTAGTTTTCGCTTAATTAAATAGTGCAATTATGTGTGTAAAGAGTCACGAGAGTGTGTACGTGTTTTTATTTTGTGTTAGCACCATACATTTTAAACCAGTAGAACTTAGTTTACAGTAAGGTTGACTGTTCCTATTTCATTCATCACTGCTTTTTATACGTAATTAAACAGTCAAATGACTGGTGGATTCGAAACATTCGTAAGTGGCAATTAAGTGTAGGTAGTATGTTCGTACTAATAGCAAAGTGCGGAAACGTCCTTAACATCCTGTTAGAAACGGGTTAATATCACATTTTACATTGGAAGAAAATACCCGACTTATTTAGCAATAGACAAGGTAATTTCTACAAGCAGCAGTAAGTTAGTTAACCATTCGAAATTATTTAATTGTATTTAACTCACGTTTTATTATCCTCACTTTAACTCGGAAAACAAATCTACAAAGTCACTTAACGTCCATAATACTAATCGGATTGACTTTCATTTTTGTATAGCTACTTTGATTTTGCTGATAATGCAACATGGTGCTCGTACCATTGAGTTTAAAATTCAGTGTAGGTACATAAAATAGAAAGAGTAACGGTAACCAACGAACTCGTGGCTTTGCACGACGTAGTTCTTATGCGTTTAGACCCAATGAACTTGTTTTGTCTAGATTTTCACAAAGAATCAAAGATAATACGTGGACACCTTGATCGATCACTGGGTCAAAACCATACCCTTCCAATCCGTGGTGTGAACCCAACGTTAGGGAAACAATGGTCCGTTAAAACAAGTACATCAGAACGAATTGTTGAGGCTCGTAAAAGTTCGTTCAGAATTCTTATCAATGTGTTGCAATTGAATTCCGGAAGTATCAATTGCCACCACAAGGCAAATCGTAGCTTCATGAAGGCACGATTTTCGTGATATGTAAAAAAGCAACAAACACTCAGATCCGAAATATCGCCCATGGATCCATGTAATTTACAAGTCAAAGTTTGTGGAGCACCTTACAACTGTAAAATTTACCGAAGTAAACAGTAAGCTTAGTCCTTTCCCAGGATAAACTCTATCTCCTTGCCAAATTTTATCAAGATGACTGTGTGTTCCTTGTTACCTGTCCAGACTTGTTGGATTTTTTGTAACCCCAGCTGATTTAATTTTCAGAGCCGGAAATTACTTAAAAAAATCTTAACATTACATTTCATACCCTTAATATTATTGATAACTAGCTTCTGCCGGGGAAATTTATTTTTTTTCAGTATAAAAAGCAGCCTAAATTATGCGTTAATGCAGGGTATAAGCTATTTTCATTATAAGTTTCATCCAAATCCGTCCGGCCGTTGCAGCGTGAAGGAGTAACAAGCATCCCACCTCCATCCATACAAACTCTCGCGTTTATAATATTAATAGGATAGTAGAATAAAAACTGAAACAAATTGAAACTGAAAAAAAAACACTATCCTTAACCAAAAGGAGAAGAAAGGAAAAAGAACATAACAAAATAATGCTTAGCAATGGTGATTTAACCTAACCTAAAACTAGCCCTATTCATTTCCGTACGATTTCTAATACCATCTTTATTAACAACTGTTGTGGTGTACATACCTACACTGGTGCTTCATGTTTCTTGACCAGGTGCACTATCTTTCTGTTTATACATAAGTAGCTATTTCCCGCGACCCAGTTCGCGTAGAAAAATGAAACATAGTCTACATTACTCTGTAAAAATGTTGCATTCTACTAGTGCAAGATTTTTTTAACTCGGTAGTTTTGAGTTTATGTTACAAACATACAAATCTATGCTCTTTATAATATTATTAGCTGTTGCTCGCGACTCCGTCCACGTAGAAAAATGAAACATAGCCTATATCTGGAATAATGTAGCATTCAAATCAGTAGTTTTCGAGTTTATTCGTTTCATACACACATACGTACAAATCTTTCCTCTTTATAATATTAGTATAGATAGTGTATTTTATCCATCTTCAAAGACCTGGAAAATTACCGCATATTCATCGTTTATAGGATTGGTAAAAAAATATAGAAAAGGAACCCTTATCTGAGACTTCGGTGTCTGTCCGTCTGTCTGTATGTCACAGCAGTTTTATCTGAGTTTGTAGTAGAAAAAAAAAAATCTATAAATTATGAAAAAGGGTCAAAGCATGTGGGTTGAGAATGAAAGTGATTATAGCAAACGTAGTGTCATATTTCTTACCTACTAGGCAGACCCAACCCTGTCATTATTATAATTCTCATTTTTGAAATATTTCTTTTTAATTTTCCTTATTTATTTCATATGAAAGGGCTCAATCTGCACATTTCAAAACTGTTTTAGTTAGCAAAGAGCTCAAAGAGCTATACTGTCACTATGTAGGTACTTCGTTTATAATATTTGGACAGTACGTGTGTATAAAATTTTATGTCACTATTTTTTAAGAACAGGCAATTCGGCACGTATGTTGCGTGTGTGACGTAGCGATCGTTTTAGATTTTTACACGTGTCGTTGTAAATATCGAAAATTGTACGTTATTCGTAAGCCTAACTCCTTGTTTTTATTACGGAACATCTGCACCTCCTAAAATATTGTTTATTTACTAAAGTAAAAATATGGGTACTTCTTGATTTACCTTATCTTGGATATTTATGAGCCAAAGAATCTTAAAAAATCCTGATTCGAGTTAATTATTTATTGTACGTGAAAAATAAAATGAAGTTATCAAATTTAAAAGTTTTGGAAAAAATTATTCTACTTCCTTATCTTAAATTAACTTTTAGAAAATACTTATTTTATGTTATGAACTAAATAGATACGGAACTCTCGGTTCGCGAGTCCGACACGCAATTGGTTGGTTTTTTTTTTACTTGTAATCTGTAACACCTGTTTTGTCAGTAAAATTGCATTTGAATGTGATGAGAAAATAATTGGGAAGGTCAGACAAGTGAATTTCAGCTCCTAATAAATTAATTACGTTATTAATTGTTTACAAACTGCATTCAACGTTCAATTATACTAGGGGCCTGTTTCACATCCGACACGTAAATTTGTGTGTGAAATAAAGGGCTTATTCCATTATGCTCTCACTCTCATGATCCCACTGCTTACAAATTGTATGAGTAATAATTATGAGTTTTTTTTATTTCTTTTTTACTACGATCTGTCATCTTTCTGGGACATTTAATAGTAGTTTGGGGTTTGATTAAATGGCTTGCTTGGTATGCGACCTGTGTCGCATCCTCATTTTCCAACATCTATTTCAGTATGTCCTGGGGCATTTTCCGTTTTAGCCTGCGAGCTGATTGATTTTCGTCCATCAGGGATTTTGACGAGGTCTTTGGGTGGCTTAATATCCTTTTTTTGTAGGCCCTAGTATGCCGTTTTAGTATAGTGAGTCTAGTAATTGTGAGATAGCCATCTCTTTGTCTTTTTTTCAAGTGTAAGGAAGGGAAAGGGCCAAATTTATTTGACAGATATGCTTTACTTGGTCATTGTGAAACAGGCGGTAAATAGTAATCACTGATTACTAACCAGTGAGTGACAAAAACTATGTGAAAGTGTTATCATTGCACTACAACTGCGGTAATTATTGTATTAAATGTTTCCAAATAACCTGATTTCTTTTTACTTATATCATTATGTTGTTTACCTTTTATCAATATGTTGTATACCTAAACACTGTGAGTTATGCCTAAATTGTAAAGTAATCTATACCGTCTGATCTGCCTGCTAAATTGTGTTACCCTAAACTGAGTGCGGAAAGGGGGAGACTGAAAATCTCGAGCACTCGCCCGCGCTCGCACCACAAGCTGAGCCTGTGCCTTTTGTCACACTGTTTTATTTTATAAAAAAATCGTTTGTACTTTTCTGATTTTGGGTGACAATAGGAAATATTTGTTATTCGAATTCTGATTTTAAAAAAATATGTTAATATTTAAACCCATTTCTTGAATAGAAAGTGTAGTACTTTTTCGATAATTTGAAAAAAAAATAATCAATGCAATTCCAATAATAGAAACCATATAAATGTACTTTTATAGATTTTTTCCTAAACTCTTCACATGTATCTTTTTGTAGATAATTCTTTTAAACAACTTTAAATAAAAAAACGTCTTTGACAAGAGCGTAACCATCAGCCCTAGCCGAGGTGCAAACTGCAAACGCTACTAACGTCTTTCTTTTCTATCACTAACAATGTATGGGATGACACTCTCGTGCGTTACGATAAACTATGTGGTCAACTGTCGTTCCGTACATTATGAGCGATAGAAAAGAAAAACGTTAGGAGCGTTTGCACCTTGGCTAGGGCTCATGTCACTATAATCGCTGGCCTCTACAAACCGTTTAGTAGGATTGTAAACAAGGTAATGCATACTCACATTTCGCTTTTTCGTTCGGACGATTTCAAGACGCGGGTCATGTCTTTCATATGGGACACTTACTCGCGGAGCCTGAACTGATGATACCACGATAATTTGATATACTTAAGATAATTATTAAACATTTCTGAAATCACAGGCATGGTGACGTACTGACAAACAGAACAGCAGGTCAATTACGTATTTTTGAAGTCCGTTCTAAATTTATACTGATTTTGTTGTCCATCTGTCTTTCCGTCAAGACAGATATTGTGCTAAAATTTGAAACAAGTCTAGTGTTATAGTGTTACAGTGAAAAGATATTGCTTCAACTCAAACCTATCATGTGAGGTAAATTACGTGTCGATCACGTGACACGAAAAGTCAAGTGATCTACCAGTGAGGCGATTGGTTTAAAAACAAAACGAATAGAAACGCTAGTTACCGTACGCATCTTGGCTACGGTCTTGGTTTCTTATGAAACGGAGAAGGCAGGTCATCTGTAAGATAAGCGGAACATGACATTTTGCAATGTCAAGGCTGCAATCCCAAGACTGCAACTGCGTTGCCAACCCTAATAATTACACCGCTTGTCTCGTCCTTCCCACACTGGAACACAACAACGCGAAAACTGCTGCTTGGCAGTTTGATAAAGACTTAAGAGGATTTTAAATCGACGCTCAAACCGCGTAGCTTAGAAGGAAAACGTACAAACCTGGTTTTCCATAATATCTACAACATATTCAAAAATCGTTAAAATCGGACTAGATTTAAGGGGAAAGAAACGATATCGCTTTTTGTATGAAAATTTTCAGCTTCACAATCCGTTGATACTTTATATTTTTAATTTATTTTTTACTATGGATGTGAGAAACAATTATTTTAATTGCTCGTAAGGTCTGTTTTATAATGTCAACATTAGGTGCGATCACCGAATAATAATGATAATGAATAATAATAATGTAGATGTTGAACCATCTAATTACGAGCACGGCAGTTGCAATGAATTGCCGTACTCTTAATTTAATGGTCTGTTTGAAATTTATTATGACAAGAAGTACTAGTATTAAGTGCTCAACATTTCTTAAAAACATTAGTCGTGTCCTCTATCGATCGAGACCAAACTAACGAATTCAAGCTCAGTGGGTGTACGTTAAGAACAGCGGAAATCCTGTTGCCACTGCTACATTAAGACCACATCATGAGATCAGTTCTGTCACAATAATATTTTATTGATATTAACTATTATGATGATCGTAACACGTTCAAAATTGTTTCGCAAGATGTGACGCAAACATACATACTAACATACAAATAAAGCAAAATTGGGTGTGTAAAAATACGACTGTATACGTAATGTCATAATTATTCTACTTATATCATACTAATGTTATTTAAATGTGAAAGGGTTGATGGATGGATGGATGTTTGTTGTTCAATTACGCCTGAACGGCTAAATGGATCTGGATGAAATTTGGCACACAGATAGATTATAGTCTGCAATAGAACATAGGCTAATTTGTATCCTCAAAAATAGGACGGTTTCCGAGGGAGTATTGAGATCGATGGGGACAGAGTCGCGCGCAAAATTATGTGTAGCTTAAAAATCATGATGCTTCCGTTTTCTTACCTCGCGCCGTCGGAGGACGAGGAATGAGTGGTCTTTTATCGTAAAGTTAACTGTTGGGGAATTATTTATAAATAAATCAATATTTAAAAATTCAAGATGGCGTCTCACGCCTCCCAAAGTTAAAAGCTTGATTTTTATTAGGACCTCATGCTACGATAACATCCATCAAAAATATTCTATGCTCCACCTTTGGGACTAAATATCGCAATAGTTTAAAACAATTTAATTATAGTTATTTATGTGACTGGTACATAATTGATGTAAATGTGAAACTGATAATGTGTGGTGAGCGACAGATTTAACTGCCGTACGAATATTGCGTGGAGATGGTGTAGGCCGCAGAAACCTGTGTGTGGGCGCTTTGCTCTTCGATCAGCAAATGTGATGCATTCCCGATCCCGTTTATACTCCCAGTGCCAATATGAGCTTATCGCCTACCTAAGAGTGAACTTCTATGTTACGTTACGTTCCTTCTTATAGTCATAGGATAGCATAAGATCATAGCATAAAACGAATCTAGTAATTGTAATTGGTTTTACCTCTATTGCAATCGTGGACGACTCGCCTGCCTGTACCTACTATCAAGTGAACTAGTACCTTTTTCATCGCGAACAGAGACCTCTCGATTTCCCCCCGAACACTGTAACCCCGGACCGATCTGCTCATTATCGAACTTAAATTTGTCTTCGCCTCGTCTACTCTTTTAGAAAAAATCATAAAAATGGGATCAACAAAACTCAGGTAATTGACAAACACTCATACCAACATACGAGTGTCCACTGAATGAACTGTGGACCCTACTTCGTTCGGGCGATAAGAGATATTATGACGGTAATCACATACACACACACACATAATAACATCATGCCTTCATTCCCAAAGTGGAGTTGGCAGAGCTACAGAAATATCAACAACTCTAAAAAGACTTGTTGATAGTCCTGTAAATAAACTAAATTATTAATTTACTAAATTAAAGTTGTTTAAAGGACCTCTGCGTGTTGGGTTCGGCTTCATGTACGTCTTCCAAAGGTGCCGGACTTCCATAGTTCGTGTTAGGTAAAGACATACAAAAAAGATATACCACCACCACCAAATGGCAGCGTTCGCATTGTTGTGTTTCGGTGTGGGGATAAGACAACCGATGAAATTACTGGCATAGAGGCATTCCATCTTAGTCCTCAGGGTTGGCAACGCATTTGAGTTCTTAGGATTGCAGTCTTAACATTATAGTCTTGATAGATTTGAAATGTCTACGGGTCTCAGATTCCTCTTACTATCAGGTGGCCTAAGTGCTCGTGTGCCTTCTACTTGACATATTTTTGTTAAAAATCACGTTACACCAAAAATACATTGTTATAGACTTAGATAATTATTATGTACATGTACATACATACATTAACACCACGCGTTCATTCCCAGAGTGGGGTAGGCAGAGCTAGAGAATTACCAACAACTCTAGAAATACTTGTTTATAAGTCTATAACCACATTTTGCACAATCAGACAAGGAAGTTAAAGAGCTATTTGTCAAAAAAAATCTTGACTGCTCTTGAGATAGTTCATTCGGTTTACCATTGAATTGCCGACAAACTTTTAATCGAATATTATTTCAAAGACAACGTTTCAAGTATTTTCATTTCATCGACAACTCATTGCGTCGAGGACTCAATACTAGGTAATTTGAAACGAGGTCTTTTAATTGGTAGTTGACTTATTTCAATCAAATTCATGTCATGACTAATCATTTCGGGTTTATTTATTTGATTTTTTTTACTTGTAATAATATTTATTCCGCATAAAATTATTTCAATTGGTAATATTTTGCTATCAAAACTAAACGCAAGCACTCTGTGTGATCATAGCTATGTGTGTTATGATTGACCATTGATATAATTTAATAATAGTAATGTGTCATGCTATCTGTCAACAGTTCGTTTTCTTGGGGGTCGCAGTTCTAACCTAACCTAACCCACTTCTGTCAACAGTTCGTTTTCTTGGGGGCCGCAGTTCTAACCTAACCTAACCCACTTCTGTCAACAGTTCGTTTTCTTGGGGGTCGCAGTTCTAACCTAACCTAACCCACTTCTGTCAACAGTTCGTTTTCTTGGGGGTCGCAGTTCTAACCTAACCTAACCCACTTCTGTCAACAGTTCATTTTCTTGGGGGTCGCAGTTCTAACCGAACCTAACCCACTTCTGTCAACAGTTCGTTTTCTTGGGGGTCGCAGTTCTAACCTAACCTAACCCACTTCTGTCAACAGTTCGTTTTCTTGGGGGTCGCAGTTCTAACCTAACCTAACCCACTTCTGTCAACAGTTCATTTTCTTGGGGGTCGCAGTTCTAACCGAACCTAACCCACTTCTGTCAACAGTTCGTTTTCTTGGAGGTCGCAGTTCTAACCTAACCTAACCCACTTCTGTCAACAGTTCGTTTTCTTGGGGGCCGCAGTTCTAACCTAACCTAACCCACTTCTGTCAACAGTTCGTTTTCTTGGGGGTCGCAGTTCTAACCTAACCTACTTTGAAAGCCTCATAGGACATATAAAAATGTATTGAAGTAATACGTCGAAGAAATGAATTGCAATGTTTTGCAGCTGTACCAATTAAGATAATTTGCAACAAATCAGCGATTAAGTAGTATTCGTTGATTAGTATTTCCACGTAGTAAGATAAATTTAAATAAATAGTAGTTGAAATAAAATTACGCCAAACAATATTACTAGTACTAAAGTTTCGATGAATCGTTGTCGATGAAATAATATTCAATGAAAAGGTTGTCGACAAAACCAGGGTTCACCAATTCATTCATAGCATCTATTATAATAAATATTGTCTACGTTCACATCGGTTTCATAGTCTTCAATTATTCGTCTCACGGTACTGTTTACCACCATTCCCAGTCTGTTAGTGACATGTGCATAAGCTTCCTGCAGTAATTTTAACATTTTTGATGTGGTGAATGGAGGTTCTGTATTGTGTCTTGCTGCAAATCCCTTGACTTGTGCCCATATCAACTCAATTGCGTTGTATTCACAATGATAGGGTGGTAAAGGTATGACTTGGTGCCCATATTCGGCCGCGAGCTCATCGATAACGTACCGCTTTTTATGTGGTTTATTTACTTTTCGTAAATGTACCAACTCCGTCTTGAACATCTTCATGTTTGCATCTACGCCAGATCGTTGTAGCCATGAAGCGATTTCAGCTTACTCTCAGACTTTGCCGGTGGCTTATCGATTTGCATCGAGTGATATGGGGCGTTGTCCGTAATTATAACGGATGGTTCAGGAAGGCAACATAACATGGAAGAAAACCAGTAAGTGAAATTTTATCCCTTCATTTTTTCGTGATAGTCTCCTGTTTTTTTATGCGAAACCCAGCAAGGCATCTTTGAAGAACCCGTTCGCAGTGCCGGCGTGACAAATTATAAGCCTGGCTCTTTTTCCAGATGGATCTTTAGACGTAGACGCAGCGTAATTATCGGTCCAAGAACGGCTAACTGTATGATTGGCATTAAGCCATGTCTCATCCAATAAAACCACATTCTGCCAATATTTTATTTGTTTTGCTTGGACTAAAAAAGTATACCTTGCCATCACAATATCGTACCTTTCCATTAATATTTTGCGTTTATTAGCCTTCGTGTATCGAAATCCAATTTCATTTAAAACTGTTCCTAAAAAACTTTTTTTGCCGAAAAACAAGCCGGCTTCTTTCAGGGATTCTACTAACTTCCTCCTCGTTGGATATTCTTTGCGTAAATAATAACCGTAGACATTATCTTCGAAAAGCATCGGAATCAAAACTATCAATGCTCACAATTTATTTTGATCGTTTTTTTTCCTATTTGGAGTCTGAAGAACATTATCTTGCCATTGTCATTGCCAGTGTCACCATATTTTTCTTTACTTATCCTGTAGCCCTAGCCAAGATGCAAACGCTTCTAACGTTTTTCTTTTCTATCGCTCAAAAGGTATGGGATGACATTCTCGTGCGTTTCGATAAACCGCGTGGTCGACTGTCATCCCATACATTTTGAACGATAGAAAAAAAAACGTTAGGAGCGTTTGCATCTTGGCTAGGGCCCCTGATGACAGTTCGCTTTCTAATATCGAATGCATCAGCTACACGATCAAGCACTTGTGTCAATGGTAACAATGGCCCGCTATTTTGAGCCTCACGTTCAAAATAATTACGTAGCCGAAGAACGAACTCACGCGTTTGACTGTTTAAAACAGTATTTTTCTTATGTTTGGGTATAGTGACAAGATCCTCATCAGTAGACCTCGTTATCTCAAGGCAGTGACATCAAAATAGGGAAACATATGGGTAAATAGCACAGTTTGATATTAATTGTAAGTAAAATCATTGTTTTTTCAAAAATTACAATCACATATTACAAGAACATAAATACGATCATACAATCACATTTACTATTTAAGTTTTTAACTTTCATTTCAACCCTTTCACTTAAACATTCACACATAAAGTTATAGTTCTATCTAATAATATTTCGAGATCATTTCGATATTTATAGGTATAGACCTCCTTGGTCAAGGGTGACCCCGCTAACTAAGACTTATTTATTTGCTATGGAAATTCATAATGACAAAGTACATCAATACTCACAGTATGTGAATTTACGGTTCGCGTGATTTTGATTTGTTATAATGGAAAAATTAAAGACAACCTTGTCTATTTTGATTATTTGATAAAAATTTAGAGTAAGCTGTTTTGTTAATAGTGAAATTTACGAATGATTCCAAAAAAATATGACATAACCATCTTAATTAAAAAAGACACAATGAGTTTGAAAGCGGCAAATCATATCCAGAGCAGTTTCATTTCATCATCATCATCATCATATCAGCCGAAAGACGTCCACTGCTGGACATAGGCCTCCCCCAAGGCTCTCCACTTAGACCGGTCCTGTGCCTTCCGCATCCATCGCGATCCCGCCATCCTTACGAGGTCGTCGCTCCATCTTGTTGGAGGCCTACCAACAGCTCGTCTCCCGGTCCGTGGACGCCACTCGAGAACTTTCTGGCCCCATCGGCCATCAGTTCTGCGAGCAATGTGACCCGCCCACTGCCACTTAAGTTTCGCTATTCTTCGGGCTATGTCGGTAACCTTAGTTCTACTGCGGATATCATCATTTCTGATTCTATCCCGCAGAGAAACCCCGAGCATAGCTCTCTCCATAGCCCTCTGAGTGACTCTGAGCTTTCTTATGGCAGTTTCATTTGGACCTAACAAAATGTATGATATCGTCGTCTGTTTGTTATCAGATTCCCAATTGTACCAACGTGAAAAGGGTAGGTTCATTTTATTGTTTTTCAAATGTGCCATTTCTCTCATACTGCTAATAAACTTAAAATAAGTATAAAATATTTCCAATTGGCCACATACTCCCCTATTTTGACACTTGTGACATTTCACTGCTCTGAGATAACGAGGTGTACCCATCAGAAGCGTAAACGGAGGTAAGACGAGGGCGAAGTGGAGACAGGGCACGAAGAGGATCTGAAGAGCTGCAGCGGTAATGAGATCTGGTTCCTGTGTAAGTGGAGGGGGAGGACGGCAGGTATGTGGAAACGCAGATAGCGGGATCACTGTTAGTTTGTGAGTAATAAGCAGACAGGCCAACTCGCCTTAACAGTTATGCCAACTTGACTCAAAGGGTTAGGCTAACTCGTAGTAATATCAGTTAGTTTACTTTCAATGTTTACTTCTTGAAGCTGTAGTAGGAATAACCGTGTATTTTAGATGTATGGGCTTTTATAGTCTCCAGGGCGACGATGCGAAATTTTCATAATCATTTGAATATGGAAACGTTTTATTGTGTGCCAATAGAGTTTGTGGATCAAACTCTCGAAATAAACTTTATGGCAAAAAAAAGATGACATGGTCAGAAATTTGAAATATTGAGTCAAAATGTACAATATGTGAAATTATTGATAAATGAGTGAATAAATAATCATAAAACCACTGTAATTCAGAACTAGAACGCGAGTTTGCCAGCGGCGGTAACGTGAAAGTGTAGTGACTTGATTGTCATACGTTATTGAACCAGTCAGCGGTCCTTTGTTATCAATGTTATCATCACGCGAATTGTTTTATTGAGATGTTTTTTATTAGTTATAATTAAAACTATGAACCCTAGAGTGCGAGCAAATAAAAACAACCTCAATATGAAGCTAGTTACGAAATGCGTTTCGGTAAATTATAGCCCCAGCAGTATATCACTATTCCGGTACCTACAGCAATGAAGTTTGACATCTGTTTCTTTGTACTTGCTGTCAATATTTAGGGATCTTCATGAGCAAACAAACGTCAAAGGTGCCATCACTCGATGTTTCTACTTTAGCCAAATCAAGCCAAAATAAAGTAGGTAGTCTCACTTTGGCGTCAAATCAGTGTCAAAATTCTTTTTTGCAAACACTCTTTGATGTAAAGATCGGTAGTCATCGTGGAAATAGTTATGAACGCGAACGAACGTACGTAGGTGACGTAGGTCTTGAATAATGCACTGTTCATTTTTGGTTAAAACCGTGTCGTATAACTTTCGAAGACGGTGTTTAAGATTTGGCTTCCGTTGCTTTCGATAAGTTACCAAGTCGCGTCGATACGCTTCTTGGTCCTCTGAACCATTCCAACAGAAGTTCTGAACTTTTTAGGTCTTCCCAGTAGGTACTTTTTAATGGCATTTTAAACCGCAGAACGACTCACCTTCTCGATTTTTGCGAACTTTCTTATGGACATACTCTTTTCTCGTGAGTATTTGTCCATGATTCGTTTTTGTTGCTCGGGTGTTAGTTAGGCCTCTCATTTTTTAAAATCAAAAGTAATCCGAAAAAAACCTTATTAATTGAGTTTAATACCGTAGCATCTATGATATAATTTGACATTTATATTTAAAAAAAAAAAACAAACAAGAATGGCAGCCAGCTACAGTTGTCATTATACTTTTCGATACAGTCTTTAGGAGTAAAATCCGCAGCATTGCAGCATCGTGTTCACATGGGCAAGGGTGTACGACCAGCGACTGCAGGCGGCGGCCTTTTAGTCTGGACAAAAACTTGAAAAAGCTTCCGTTATGTGTCTGGAAGCAAAACATATATTTTTTTCTTCCTAATAATCCGACCTCGCTGAATCAATAAATGCCGGTTGCCAACCGTTCCCCTCCCCCCTTCACCCCTTTTACTCTTCCAAAGTGTTCCTTGCCGAGTTTTTTTTTTATTTTACAGAAACCTGTTTAAGATAGAAAGTTCTCTTTTTCAAATTCTGGTATAGTCTATTTTGACATTATGCATCGCTATGAACTGTCTAAGACTTTTACAGTCACACAAATGTGTGTGTGAACGGCGCTGAACGCGTTGAGATTGATAAAAATGTGCCATATGTGTCCCAGGCTTCTAAATTGGTAACGTTGCAAGTTTTTTAGCTATAAAATTAACCTACCTACGTAATATCAAGTTTGTGTCGAGATTTAAGCTCTTGCGGTAAAATCTTAAGTACAACTCCCCGTCGAGAAAAAAATGGTGCGTACAAACAGTACTAATTAGTAGGGATACTCACACTCGCTGCACTGTAGGATGATGCCTGTGACAGCCAGCCGTATTTCGTAATTTCAATCACTACTGACAAGCGATGTGTTGTGAAAATAGGCGATTATTTATTTAAATTCATGAACGGCGTCGCTTGTTAGGTTTGTACCAATGTCGTATTTATGTGACGTGAAAAAAAACAAGCGTAATACGCGTTTAAATGAGCTGTCACAGGCCTATACAGCGCAGCCAGTGTAGTTGTTAAAATTTTTAATGAAGAACCAGTTTTTCGTTTCTTTTGTGCTTACCATGGAGTAACTTTCGCGAGTTTATTTTTGAAAAATTCCGTATTGTTTAGAATATCTACTTGCACATAATATTGAAATTCCTTTACTAATTAAGTAGCTCCTACAGTCACATTATAAGTTGTAGCCGACCAAGTTCAGGTCATCGCACATTACAGCGCCCCGGCACCAGAGCAGCACCGCCCGGACCATGGCCTCGTTTCCTCCTCTTTCGACCTTTAAGTGGTATTGACTATGACGTCTTTGGTTGGCTATGACGTCGTGTCCTCTTTTTAAACCTGGCTTGTCAAAATTTACGGGTTCACTCCAAATTATGTATACAAGTTTTACACATTCATCATGTTCCACCTTCTGTCAAGAAAAAAAAAATTGTAGAAATTAATGCATAAAGCTATAGAATGTGTCTACCTTACTGGCTAACTAACTAGTAAGTTACTATGTATACTAATGTATAAAGTCGTTTTTATTTACGTATAGTCTTAATGCATGCTTATGCGATTTTGATGACAACACTAATAATTTACCAACAAGTCGTTTTAGAGTTGTTGGTATTTCTGTAGCTCTGCCTACCCCACTCTGGGAATAAAGGCGTGATATTATGTATGTATGTATGTACTAATAATTTCTACCATTAAACTGCTCTCAAGATGAAGACGGAAGGGGCCATAGGAACTCCTCAGTACAAGTTAGAGTGCGCGGCGTAGGTGCAGTTGATTCTGTTTACTTATGCAGCGTCATCCTAATTATCCTACCAATTCTACTCTTATTATTTTTTTTTAATAATCTATCCGCCCTTACTAATATTATAAATGCTAAAGTAACTCTGCTTGTCTGTTACGCTTTCACGCCTAAACCGTTAAATCGATTTCGATGAGATTTGGTATGGAGGTAGATAAATTAAATCCCGACCAAGGACATAGGGTTTTTACCCGCGATTAACGACTTCGACGCGGACGGAGTCGCAGGCAACTGCTGGTATAATTATCATTGTAAAAGCACGTTTTTGTTCGAATCACGCGTGAACAGTAAAACATCGTCGAATTATTGGAATACCGTTAAATATTCCAACCTCGACATGAACATCAGCTGTATTTACTTTGGTTAATTAATGAATTACACGTAACAGAAAATGATTAAAATAAACAAATGATTCAATAACGCGTGGGTGATATTTTTTCATCACAGATTTCTTTAATTTGTCTTAAAGTGAAACTTTCTTCATACAGGGTTATACGGAACCATTCATGTGCGAGTGACACTCGCACTTGTCTGTTTTACAAGCTTTTATTTAACTTGCTTAGGGCCTGTTGTTTGATCAGTAGTTAAATTAACTAATTATTTAAAAACGTAACTAATGGTTAAAACTAAACGAAATATGTAAACTGGCGGCGGCTGTAGCTGTGTGTAATCTGCCGGGTTAGAATAGTGCCACTCCATGTCTTCCAGTGGATGTCGTAAGAGGCGACTACGTCTCAAGAGGGAATAAAGGCTTGTAGTATTGTTAGGCGATGGGTTTGCTACCTGTCACTAATACACTGGTAAATACTTGTGCAAAATTTTGTTACAGAATCATCAAATTAAGTCTTTTTGGAGTTGTTGGTATTTCTGTAGCTCTGCCTACCCCACTCTGGGAATGAAGGCGTGATGTTATGTGTATGTGTGTGTCATTATAAGACCTGTTTCACAATCGACAAGTAGATTTATCTTTCAACTAACGACAGCCCTCATTTTGTCTATTTTCAAGTGTAAGAAAGGGAAAGGGCTAAGTACATTTATTTGTCAGATATTCATTACTTGTCGATTAAAAAACACGTGGTACCTAAGTCAATCTGAGATTAGGATCTAAATATCACAGTATTATGAAATTCAGTTATTTGGAACCTACTCATTGACTTGACATTTTGAGACGGACATTTTGCCGTTGAGATGATCTGGATTCAAATAATTCTATGATTCATTGAATGAGTAAATATGGTTTAAAGATTACGAAATTCAGTCGTCGTGACACCAACTCAAATGTCATATTGGTCGGTTTCATTAGTTTCATTACGTGTTAGTATCGTGTCAGGGTCATTATTTATAATTAGCAGTGAATTAGTATCTCAAATGTTTTAATAAAAGACTGCACAGATTGTCTTCCACGCATGATATAAAGGCTTCGACACACTGAATGCGTGTCAGGAGTAACGCAGATTAAACGCGAACCCGCGCGTGGTTGTTTATACATAGAACGCATTGTTCTCGGCACACTAAAAAAAAGACGCTGGCCTACATTTTAATTTAACTGATCACTGTTTGAAATCTCCGAAAGTTCCCTGTGAAAATAAAGAACCTTTACTTTCACTTGCTCGTTTTCACTGAAACCATGAAACCATGAAGTAAGAGGGTTGGTACGATTTGTTTACTTGAAAGAATAAAAACAATAAACTAGTATTTCTCAGCGAATGACAAATTTGTATCAATAATAATTTAGCTATCAACCTGTACACTCGTACGTTTGCTTGACAATTTATGAGGGAACTAATGAGGTAGGTTTGGGGCGGGCTACTACTATTTAACTTGACAGTACAGGCGTCCAAATCGTAAGCAATACGATTGAAATAGAGGGAAAAACCAACTAAAATAGAACCCTTGCTAGTTTTTTGTTCTTAAATTTGCTGACAATATCAGTCAAGTTTCGTTTCTTGCTGGAATCATCTTAAGCTATGATATTCCATGACTACACAAACATAACAACGTAACATTTAAAGATAGGCATAAAATAATAATAAACCACGACGCCTTTTATGCGTCCGCTCAAAGTTACTAGTCCCTTTAACGCACGTAACTTCAGAGCCCTTAGTGTAAGTGGCTAATTCATAAAAACGTCTCAAATACGTTTGCGTTGCTCGTATAAATATCATGGACGAAACGTGTTCGAGACGGTTTGTCGCGTGAACAGCATCTTAGTACACTTAAGGCTCTGGTGTCAATCGAGATGAACTTTACAACGAGCGAGATGTTACAAAAACAAAATGTGTAGTTGATATTTTATCTTGAATGAGAATCACATCAAGTGGCTCGTAAATCGGTGAGCTGGATGGAGTATGAGTGTGTTATGTATTACGTAGTAAGCAAATGAAAAACCGTCCGAGTGCGAGTAGGACTCGCGCACGAAGGGTTCCGTACCATGATCACAACATAACACACTTTATTACCTTTTTTAGTTTCACTGTCTGTGGTTACAGACAAATCTTGCAAAAACGGCAAAAACTCACGTTTGTTGTAAAAAAATATTTTATTTTGTTTTTGTATTTACATCTGTAAAAATTTCAACCGTCTGGCTATCACGGATCATGAGATACAGCCTTGTGACAAAGAGACTGACAGACAGACAGACAGATGGACAGTGAGGTCTTAGCAATTGGGTCTTGTTTTTACCTTTCGGGTACGGAACCATAGAAAAAGCCATTTTGCCCGATCGAGCGTAATGAGCTAATGAGATGAAAAGCCCGTGGGTAGACTTTGCCTGCAGTTACATTACAAAACATATTTAAGTATACAGAGTAAATTACTTTCATGGTACTTTACTTGTCATGCAACTGTGTCGTGCATTTGTAAAATATTTACTGCCCTTTTTTACACTGTTTGGGTTACTTGGTCTTAATTAGTTTTTTAAAAACACAGTTAAGTATTTTGTTTCTTAAGTTCGTGGTTTATTAGCCGAATAAATGATCCTATTGCTGTTTATTTATTTCGTCAAGAGCTGGAGTAATGAGTAGGTAATCGGTTTAGCGCTTGGGAAAATGGCCACATATTTTATGTCATGGAGAAGCTTTTTGAAAAGCTAGTGAAGTCCTGCGCATTTACGTGTAAATTTATCCTAACGCAAGACCCCTGGCAAACCCCCGCATCATAACCAGAGCGTATCAAAACTGCGGTCTGAGGAATAAGTTAATGTTACTTTGTCTCAATTTTATTGTGATGCAAAATTTATTTCTTTAAACCGAATGTCGTTTAATTTAATCGAGTTTTAAAAAATGAGTTTATTAAGGCTGTACGAGTATGTATAAGATTCTAAAATGGTCTAGTAAAGAATCAAAAGTGGCAAATCATTTTTCAAAATGACTTACCTACCTGGGAATGTAATTTCTTTTCTCATCCCGCCATTGAGATATTCTCCGAACATAAGAGATAGATAAGAGTTATTTGTGCAAGAGAGCAAAGTTGGTTTTTAACACAGTTGCTCAAAAAGTGGTACTTTTTGTAGCTGTATATCGTGCGGAAAGTGGGATATTACGCACTAGTGCGTTAAAGTTTTCTATTTTTTTTAAATATAATTTTGTTTCAACTTCCAAGCCGTGCATCTAACCAAAGAGTTTGCATGATCAACCACTTTTTGATTTCGTCATTTAGCTTTGAGACTATACATAGGTAATGTTAAATGTTGTAATATTCTTAGGTTGGTATTGCATAAGCACATTCCTTTTTTAGGAGTATATTCTGTGCGGTTGTTGTTTGGATCTGTGGTTTAAAAAAAATAAAGTTTCTTCTTCACGCCGATGTCTTGCGCAACTGATGTGTCGTTTCATTTTAAAAGCCCAAATTACTTGAAACCCAGCCTAAGCTCTAAAATATTGGTCCTAGAAGCCGAATAAAAGTGTACTTTGTGGCAAATACGTGAAGGCATTATCCTTGTTGCGCTACTTAAGCGGATTATTCAAGGTTGGATAAGCGTGCCGACATCGCGGCACGTGGAAGCACATCACCATGGCTAATGAAAAACCGAAGCATGAAACTGCAAGTATTAATGCTGATCTGAATTCTCTAGTAAATAAAAGAAGATTCTTAAAAGGGCGAGTCACGCATGTTTCAAACTTAGTCGGCTCTGCACCGAAAGACGAGCTTGCATTCCACAAGGCACGATTGAACGACATATTGTCTAAAATTGAAGACGTTAATATGGCTATTGAGTGTATCGAGCCACAAGAACAAGAAGCAGGACTACAGTTGGAGACGCGGTGCACGGAGCTGTTAATTACACTACAACGGCGCATGGACGCACTCTGCACGACGCCGCCTAAACCTTGCGCTCCTTCGGGCACTTCTTTACTTCCCAAGATTTCTCTGCCGACTTTCAGTGGGTGTTATGATGAGTGGCTTAGTTTTAAAGACCTATTTAATAGTCTAGTAAACAATAACCAAGACTTAAATGACATAAATAAGTTGTATTACTTAAAATCTTGCTTAAAGGGGGAAGCGGCTTGTTTGGTATCAACTATTGACCACACTGCTGCTAATTATGTTAAGGCATGGGATGTTTTAAATGACAGATATGACAATAAGGTTTTAATAGCTAACCACCATATACATACTGTCCTGAATATGTGTAAAGTTAACCGCACTTATGGGTTAAAAGAGTTTCTGAATGACTTCAAACAGCATTATAATTCGTTGTTGTCCTTGCAGGTACCAAATCTTGCTGACATGCTACTAATCCATATTTTAAGTTCAAAGCTTGATTACAGCTCATTAAGGGATTTTGAACTGAGCCGGAAGTCAAAAGAGTTCCCATCGCTGGATAACTTCTTACAACACATTCTTCAGCGCTGCCAAGCATTGGAAATGATTTCGGAGCCCCAAAAGCCTGCTACTCGGTCTGTGTCAAATGTCACTACAAATAAGGAAAGTGGTAAAAATGATAAAAAAGGTAAGCTGTGTGGATTTTGCAATAACAACCACTATATCAACAGGTGCTACAAATATTTAAAGCTTACAGTGGAGGACAGGAAAAAATTTGCAGTAAAACTCAATTTGTGCTCCCTTTGTCTGTCCGCTGGTCATTCGGTGGCTACCTGTAAACAGTCCTTTGTTTGCAAATTGTGCAAACAAAAGCACCACACCTTGCTTCACCAAAATTCAGTGCCTGGTTTGTCTAACAATTTAAATGTTTCCAGTGATCCTTCAACTGAGCAATTGGCAGACCAAGTGGTTGTGCCAATGCCAGTGCAAGAGGGTCGGCGTTTGGCAGACTCAGAAGTTGAGCCGCAGTCGACACTCAATCTTCACACTGCAGTGGAAGAAAAATGTGAAATATCGCTTCTTCCAACAGCCTTGTGTTATGTCATCGACATTTCTGGTGAGATCCATTTTTGTAGAATTTTATTAGACAGTGGTAGTCAAAAGAACTACATAACAGAGGAGTTTGTCTCAAAGTTGGACTGCAAAAAAATCCCTGTAAATTTTTCTGTCTCAGGAGTAGGTGGTAAAGCTACTTGTGTAAATTCAAAAATAAATTTACAAATCTCAACAAGAGATTTTAAACACAAGTTTAAAAGTGATTTTTGTGTCCTGAAAACAATCACGGAGTCCTTGCCAAGTACTGATTTTCCTAAAAGCCTTATAAAATGGCCAGGATCGGTCAACTTAGCTGACCCTGATTTCAATGTATCACGAAAAGTGGATGCTATTTTGGGCATTAATGATTTCCGCTTGTGTCTGCAAAGTGGCCAGCTGAATTTGGGTCCACATGTTCCTGGGCTGTTGAATACAGTTTTTGGCTGGATCTTTTGTGGTGGCCTGGTCTTAACAAAAGATCAGCTTTTGAAAATACCAGATAGTTCTGTGTGTACATTTTTACAGGATGACTTGATCAAATTTTGGGAAATGGAGGAGCTCCCCTCGCAGCACATCATGTCGTCTGCTGATGCTGCATGTGAACAACTGTTTGTCAAGTCTGTATCCCGTGATGAAACCGGCAGGTATGAAGTCGACTTGCCAGTCAAAGAGGATTTATTGCCGAAATTAGGTAACTCTTTTAATACAGCACTGCGTTGTCTTTTGAGTCTGGAGAAAAAACTTCAAAGTCATCCTGAAATTTATAAAAAGTACTCTGATTTTATTCATGAGTTTGTTGATCTAGGTCATGCCCACTGGGTAAATGACTTTCCAGATGATTCTCAGCCTGAATTCTACATGCCGCATTTGGCCGTGATCAGAGATCATGCAATTACAACTCGGCTAAGAGTAGTTTTTAATGCATCTGCTAGATCTTCGTCAGGCTTAAGTCTAAATGACGTTTTGTATGTGGGTCCAGTTGTTCAAGGCAACTTGTTTGAAATTTTAATTAAGTTTCGCATAAATAAGTATGCATTTATATGTGACATGACTAAGATGTATCGTCAAATTAACATCAAAAAATTTCAGTCCCTGCAACGCATCCTGTGGCGCGATCCTGATGGGGAGCTCAAGTGCCTGCAGTTAAGCACCGTGACCTACGGGACGGGCCCCGCCAGTTACCTCGCCACGCGGACGTTGTTGAAGTTGGTTGAAGATGAAGGTAGCAACTTTCCTTTGGCTTCAAAGGTAGTGTTAGAAAACACATATTGTGATGACGTGTTAGCGGGCTCTGACAGCATAGAAAAGACAGTTCAGACTATGCTCGAGCTGCAGGATCTGCTAGGTAAAGGCAAATTCGAACTTCACAAGTGGTACTCAAATAGCCCTGATGTGTTGAACAACATTCCTCTGGAAAAGCGTACAAAGTGCACCTTTAAGTTTAATTCTAAGCAAGAGGCCGCTATCAAAACACTAGGCATAAAATGGGAGCCAGAAAGTGATTGTTTGTCTATCTCGTGTCCTGATGATCTCTCTGTTGTAAAGAGTACAAAAAGACAAGTACTAGCTGATATAGCCAAAATATTTGACCCACAAGGTTTTGTTGCTCCTGTCACTGTTTTAGCAAAAATAATAATGCAGTCTATTTGGAAAGCTAAAATCGAATGGGACGATGAGATCCCCGATGACATTTTAAAAGTCTGGCGAGAGTTCTGCCTCAACTTGCCTGCTTTAAACTCTGTGTCTGTTCCCAGGCTTATGGTGCATCCAGATCGCTGTAAGTTGGAGATTCATGGGTTTGCCGATGCATCCATTAAGGCTTTTGGTTGTGTGGTCTTCGCGCGATGTGTGCTTCCCAAAAGTCAGTATACAGTCCACTTAATTTGCGCTAAGTCACGCGTAGCCCCTATCAAGACGGTCACTCTTGCGAGGCTAGAGTTATGCGCAGCTCATATGCTAGTAAAGCATCACCTAAAGCGTGTCCTAGGAAATAATGTACTGTCCTATGAACATCTCAATACTTTGTTGATCGAAATTGAGGCGATACTAAACAGCCGTCCCATTTCCCCTTTAAGTATAATTTAAAATATTAAAATGAAATACATACATACATAAAATGTATGTAGGTAATATTAAAAAAAAAAACAGCTCTCATCAAGATGGCTGAATCTGAATTAGTATTACGAATGATTAGATAGTTGCGTATTAAGGTGAATTCACATTACACCATGCAGAAACCGGGCACAGCCCAGTACGGCGTAATGTGAATCCACCTTTATGCATTACCGCTGGTTAATAGAGAATTATACTTTTTATTTTTTAAAAGGTAATTAATTAAATTACTGTGACTTTTTTTTTGGCTGAATGGTCACAACCGTTGCCATTTCATAAAGTCTGTGTCAATTAAAAGTAAAATTGTCTCTTGTAATAGTTTTATTTACTGATTTATTTTGTTTCATTGATATTTTTTCGCAAATGTATTAAAAAACGTCGTTTGATACACGTGCGGAACTGTCATTTTAACTCGTCCCGAGTCTTGTCCCTCGCTTGCAGCTCGGGCCAAGATACTTCGGGACTCGTGTAAAATGACATACTTTCCGCACTTGTATCAAAATGTACTATTTTGCTGCAAAACAAAGATTCTGTTGCACATACTACTTTTCACCGCAGCAGCGGGAAAATATTACCTTAAGGTAAAAAAGACCACATGGTGAACATTAAACGCCATCACCCCGCCGCCCGCATGGTGCCACACCACGACCACCTTTACACATTGTGAAAATTAATTAAAATGTTACTTTTCACTTCTTATGCTTTTAAAGTCCTTCTCTATGCTGGGTATAGACTGCATAAAATAACATTTTATTTGACAACCAAGCCCTACTACAGCCAGACAGACAGACGAGGTGACTGCTCTAAGTAAACTTGTTATTAAAAGCAAGCATTATTTACAGAAACATTAGAAAATCAACGTATGACTTGGCAGTACTGTGTACCTAAGTTAAAAATCTCATGCACAACATTTAACAAAAAAAAGAAAGAAACAGTGGCGGGAAACAGGTTTTTGTCTCGTTTGGGCCTATTAATTAGTTGTTTTCTTTGCAAAATTTGTTGTGTTACGGAATTTAATTAAAATGTCGTCAAGTGAAGAGGAAATAATGCTCACACCTAATGGACTAATGGAAAAAATGCAACAATCTTTGCTGCCTTAATTCCAAGAAAAAGTTCGCCTGCTGGCTCGGATGGATAGGTACCATAAGTCTTGGATAAAATGGTTGGTTTTATGCCCTTCTTGTACAATCTCCTATAATTGTCTCACGCTCGCTCACGCTCGTAGCAAAATCGACTTTTGCTCTCTGTCTTTAAACAGCAAAACCACCCTTTTTGAGGTGCTGTGATGAAAAAAAAAATCAAACACGCGTCGCGCCACCACTTCGAGATACGAGTACCAAAAAGAAACGGTAACGTTAGCAGTTTGGATGCGCTCCTCCCACGATTACAGACTGGTAGGTTTTAGTAGACTGAAAATAAAATTACATACATACATACATAACATCACGCCTTCATTCACAGAGTGGGGTAGGCAGAGCTACAGAAATACCAACTCTAAAAAGACATGTTAATAATTTTGTAACCACATTTTGCAAAAGTAGGCTGAGATGTTTACTAGTGTATTAGTGACAGGTTGCAAGCCCATTGCCTAACAATACTAGAAGCCCTTATTCCCTTAGTCGCCTCTTACGACATCCACGGGAAGACATGGAGTGGCACTATTCTAACCCGGTGAACACACCGAAAAATAAAATTAACCTGGTAGAATAGAGGCCAACTTGTTTGCTTGAATCACAGCAGTAGAAATGACCTCAGATAATCGGCAGCATTGGAGCTACTTGTGTACTTACCCAAAAGTAGAAGAAGAGTGCCAACCTCTCGTACAGTCAAGGACTTTAATGCCGTTATGCCACTATAATTATTTTACCTTTTTCTTTCATGTGGTTTGACGCTGTCATTATGACAGGGTTCCATATTGGCATAACAATTAACGTCCTTGACTGTACCTACTTAATAACAGTCTCACAAATACAGTCACCTAATAAAATAAAGCAGCATACTTGAGCCTTGTCATGCTTGTCGTAGGCATTTGACGTTGAGCTAGAAACTTATTATGAAAAGGCTCCAAAGTGCTCAAGATTTTCGCTGTGGTAGCTGGCCTTATAAGTAGCTGCACACTTTAGTACCTTGTCGGTTTAAGACCTTCATAATATCAGTGCAGTAGTTTAAACATGACGTTAAAGTGACAAAGCACCAAGAGTGTAAAGCTACTTAAATGGCTAACCGTAGGTACTGTAATTTGAAGTAGAAAATAAATAAATCAGTACACAGTTAGCTACGGACCCGAAAAAGGGTCAAACTCAACAGCAAAGACAAGTTTCGGGAAAACAAATTGTTTGCCGCCATGTAATTAATGATTATTCTAAAATTTTATTAGACCGCCGCTTGCCACAAGATGCTACATGGTA